>CM071599.1:184241177-184976177 GCA_036435485.1 Saposhnikovia divaricata | reverse complement strand
CCCTATTCAGATACTAAAAAGGTGTATTTTAATAATTTAAATCAAATATAAATAAATTTTCTAAATTAGAAAGAATTATCAATATAAAATTCAAAATTTTCTTTGGTCTTCAGTTTTCAGAAAATTACAGTTAAATAATAATTGTTAAACCATCATTAAATTAAAATTATTTCGTGAGTTCACCTTGCACGTAAAATAGTCCAAATCTAATTTTTAGATTTCAAGATAGAGCGAACAGTAAATTGAACATTTAGAGTATAATAATTTAATGTAATTATAATATTTTTAAAAAAACCGTGGAGTTATAAGTAGTGTTTATAATAATAATATATTAATAAAATTTTAAATAAATCATGATTTTAACAAAATTACCCCTTCCATTTTTACATATAAAATCTTAATCTAAGGTGTATCATTGATTCCCTAATTTCTTTAATTTTTTTTGTCAGACCGTAATATTTTTTATTTATTCTTAATTATAATAACAAAATGAATCACGTTATAACTACAAAAATAACTTTTAACCATTAGAAAACTTTACATATAATTTCAATATTTTAAACAAGTATTCCAATAACTCCTTCAAATATTCGTCGCACTAATATTTAAACGTAATATTGAAAAATATTAATATTTTAAAAAATTAATCATTAATTTCTTTCTAGAATTTTTTTTAAAATATCATTAGTACGATTAGTTGCATCATTTTTTTATTAACAAACTGAAAAATTTTCAAACAGAATTTAATATATAATTAATAGGGTTGGGCCTATTTTCTGAAAATTTTCAATCAAAATTAATTTAGTTGAATTATTCTTATGACTTAAGTCCACGGCACGTAATCGCCCATTGCATCATAAATACTATATAATTAATTCTGTTTGAAAATATTCCCTCCGTCCCAACGGATTCTTTACAGTTACTATTTTGGGTCGTTCCATTCATTTCTTTACATTCTTAAAATAGTAGTTTTAACACTATTACATCCATTACTTCACTTATTTTAAAAATACTTTACACTATTACACCCACTACTTCACTTATTTTAACAATAAAATCACTATTACACCCACTACTTCACTTATTTTAACAATAAAATCACTATTACATCCACTACTTCATTTATTTTAACAATATTACACCCACTTTATACCTTGTCTTGTCCTCCGTGCCCAGCTAGGATGTAAAGATCCCACTGGGACGGAGGGAGTAGGTCCCATTGCGCATGGAAATTTGTGAAAGGCTCAAACTTTACCAAACAGTCAGCTAAACACTTGCACCACAAAACATACAATTTCCTCCCGATAATATAATAAGAAAATATGGCTGAAGCATTTGGAGCTGATCTTGCCGGTGGACTGGTTGCCAAACTTGTTTCACTTGCAGCAAAAGAAGTGATTCAAGCTTGGAATCTTGATAAAGATCTGCAGAAACTCGGAGACAAATTTGAAATAATAGGTGCTCTCTTGGATGATGCTCGTACCAAGAAAATAACCATGTCTGTTGTCGACAAATGGTTCGACAAACTTGAAGATGTCGCCAATAACACTGAGGCTTTCTTGGATGAACTTGAGTATGAAGCTACTAGAAAAACTGTGAAGAATCATGGTAAGGCATTGAAAAGTTTCCTTTCTTCTAAGAATCCTTTATACCGTCGTAAGGTGGCTGGTAGGATCAACTCTATTCATGCTTCATTTAACGAAATTTTTAAATGGGCTAAAGATGTTGGACTTCATGCCGTGGCGCATTTAAATACAACCGTCCAATCGAGAGTCAGCTTCGAGGCACCCTCTCAAGACAACACATTGATAGTTGGAAGAGATCAGGATATATCAAATCTGCTTCAAATTGTGTGCACAAATAATGAACGGGATTTGCCTGTTGTTGCTATAGTAGGGATGGGTGGTCAAGGCAAGACAACTCTGGCTCGCATGGTTTTATATAGTGATGATGTCATTAAGATGTTCACGAAGAGGATGCTGGTTACTGTATCAGTTGATTTTAATTCCATCAATATTTTGAATCAAACGGTAGAATCACTCACTTCAACTCCCTCGCAGTTAAAAAGCCCACAGGGACTCGTAAATAAGCTTCAAGAAAGTCTAAAGGGAGAAAAGTTTTTACTCGTTCTAGATGATGTTTGGAATGAGGATCCAAGAGAGTGGGAGAACTTGATAAATTCCTTGCTAGGAGTTGGTGGTGCCAAAGGAAGCAGTGTTCTAGTTACAACTCGTAGCCAAGGAGTCATTAATGCCATGCAAAATTGTGATCCTTATTCACTGGGAAAGTTACAAGATGGTGATAGTTATGAATTGTTTAAGAAAATAGTATTTCAAGATGGAGGAGTTTTAGAGACCGAGTCATTTGCTAACATGGGAAGAAGCATGGTGCAAAGGTGTGGTGGACTACCTCTGGCAATAAAAGCACTTGCGGGCATGTTACGGAAAAAGAAGTCCGCGAAAGACTGGCAAAGGATCCATAACAGTGAAATATGGACATCCCAGCATAAACTCCCTGTACTCCCTTCTTTGAGGTTGTCGTATGATAATTTACCATATTCGTCATTGAAACGATGTTTTGTGTATTGCTCTATCATACCAAAGGATTCTTGGATTTACAAAGATGAATTGATACAAGTATGGATGGCATTAGGATTCCTCTTGCCTCGTTCGGGTAATGATGAACTGATGGAAGATATTGGCAGCGAATACTTCAATATTCTGTTGTGGCATTCTTTGTTACAAGACATAGAAAGGGATGAATTTGGGAACATTGAGAGGTGCAAGATGCATGATCTAGTGCACGATCTTGCACTAGATCTATCTAAACATCACTCTGTAATTGTGAAGGCAGGTAGCAATCTGAACCATGTTTCTAATGCTACATATGTTTGGCTTGATGATTGGGTCTCAGATTGGAATCCGACAATTTTGAAGAAAAACTTTGAAAAGGTACAAGTACTACATGCAAGGGCTTGTGTTTTTCGTCATGTCTTAACTTCCGTCAAACACTTAGCTGTTTTGGTGTTTTATACTGTATGTAGTGACAAGGATGCAAGGGAACTGCCAAAATCAATAAAAAATATGAAATATATCAAACATCTTGATATATCTTGTTTACCCTCTAAATTTAAAATGCCTAGTTACATTACAGAGCTCTACAACTTGCAAACATTGAGAGTTTGGGATCTAGAAGAGCTTCCAAAAAAGTTTTGCAACTTAATTAACTTGAGACATTTGTACATTGAGAATCCTCATGGTAAAAGATGCTTGCTTTATGGGATAGACAGATTAACTTTTCTGCAAACTATGCCTCACTTTGTTGTGAGTAAAGAGCAAAATTGTCCCCTTAGTCATTTGGAAAGGCTACAAAATCTTAGAGGTACAGTTAAACTCTATGGCCTTGGAGATGTGCCAAATATACAAGAAGCAAGGAAGGCAAATCTTTGTACAAAGTGCAATATCCAGAGTTTGTTGTTAAGTTGGGAAACTGAGAGAAATAAAAGGGCTAACAACAGTGAAGATGAAAGAGAAAGGGAATACAACAATGAGTGTGTAATTGAAGGATTGAAACCTCACACAAACCTGAAAGAATTGATCATCGAGAAGTTTATGGGAAAGAGGTTTGCATTATGGATCACAGAGATGACCAACTTGGTGAAAATCACATTGGATGTTTGCAATAGATGTGAAGAATTTCCATCATTAGGCCACCTTCCTAAATTGAGGGAGATGGTAATTTTGGGGATGGATGATCTCAGAATTATTGGGAGTTATGATGCTAGCGAATCCAGTAACTGTGGGGGAAAAGTTACAACAATGTATCCCTCTTTGACAAAACTGAGGTTACATAATTTGGGAAAGCTAGAAAAATGGTTGGAACAGGATGTCGGTGGAGTCGGAGGGGAGCAAGTGCAAGTATTTCCAAAACTTGAAGTGTTGGAAATTAGGTCATGTTCAAAGTTTAAAAGCATGCCAGATAGTTGTTTTCCGTCCTTAGAAAAATTGAACATCTATAATTCCGACATGATACTAGAAGTAATGATGAGCAAAAATGTTAGTTCTCTCACAGATCTAGAAATTACGAGGGAAGGAGGAGACTGTACTTCTATGGGATATAGTTGTATTCCTTTGATGGAAGACTTGTTAAAAAACAATTCTCAATCTTTGAAAGATTTGAGATTAGGTAACTGCCAGGGCTTGAGAGGTCTCACAGTGGGTGTGGCTCTTGAGAAATTGATATTACATAATTGTCGTGATCTAACTAGTATTAAAGCAGTTGAGGAGACATGTTGTTTAAAATTACTTTGGATTCTTAGATGTCCCTCTGTTTCAGAATTAGCCCAAAGTGTGAGTTCCACAATTGAAAGATTAGTAACAGATGAAATTCCAAGGGCCTCTTCTTCTGGAATTTCCTTTCCTAACCTAAGGAGTCTAGAACTGTGGGGTCATGAAAATGCAAGATCAAGATTGGAATTTGACGATGGACTCATCTCCTCCTTTTCTGCTTTGACTTGTTTGACAATAGATGGATTCAAAGGATTGAAAGCTCTCGGGGATACAGTAGCCAAACTTCCCTCTCTTGAGGAGTTAGACATCTATGATTGTGAGGATTTAGAGAGTTTGCCAACATTTGACCAATCACATACCATTAGATGCCTGTTTATATATGGATGTAGTATTCTGAAAGAAAGATGTGAGGAGAATGGGCTAGAATGGTATAAGATTCGGCATATTCCAGAACTGGATATTAGCTAGATTTTAAGCATTTCACCCTGGTTCCTTGGTAATTCTCAAGCGAGTCTCCAAAGATAACCATGAACCAACTCCATCAATATTGTGCACATGATGGCTTAAGGTGCCATTGGGTACAAACTCATACACCAACAATGGTACCTCACATTCTAAACAGCACCCCAAAAGTTTAACAACATTTTTATGCTTAACTTGTGTAAGAATCCTCACCTCATTAATGAATTGTTCTACTTGACTCTTATCCATTATTTTAGACTTTTTGATTGCAATTACACGTTGATCGGCTAAAATTCCTTTGTAAACTATACCATAACCACCTTGTCCCAGAATCCTATCAGCAGCATAGTTGTTGGTTGCGTTCTTCAGTTCTTCATATGTTTAAGTCTGGATGAAATCTTGAATCATCAAATATGTAAATTACAAAAGATGCAAAGGTACAATTAAATGGTTCCTTTGAATATACACTCACTGGTTGATTTATCTTTAAGGGGTATCGAGTAAATTTTGGAAAAACGTTCACATACTTTTAAAATTTTGTACAAACCCTTTCTTATATTTTCAAAATTTTAATGATGGAAAAACGTAAAATTCAGTTTTAGGGGGACACGTCCGCCCCCTGCATGTACTCTGCAGAAAATGTCCAGATTACAAGCATCACTTACAAATGCATAACTCGATATAATTGAACTTAGCAACAAAAAAAAACTTTATATAACTGAAATAAGAGCAGAAGACATGCACATACGACATTTCAAATGCGACATACTTAATATGTTTATTACACAAATCACAAAATCTTGAGAACTGAGATGTCTCAGCGAGGGCTGGTTGGCGGGTGCAACAAAATAATAGTACTTGAGCTATATTGTTCGGAGTCTTTTGCAACATTATGGTAGGAACTTAGTTGAATTTCATAAAGATCCGAATGCTGAATCTCAGTATGACCTATTAAGCTCGTGATGTCTTCATTGCCTTGTTGATAAGCCCAAGGATGTTTTGTAAATTTCCTAAAGCTTTCTATTTCCATCGTCACTTCCTTCATTGTTGGTCTTTCATCGCCATTAAGGTTAAGACACCCTTTCACAAGTTGAGCAGCCTTTTGAAGTTGATCAAATGTTCCTTCCTTTACCAACCGGGGCTCTATAATTTGGAGTAACCGGTTCTCCTTCATGGTGGTAATAAAATAAGTGGCTAGATTTCATTCTTCCAGAGGATTGGCCATGCAAATTGGTTGTCTTCCGGTTAAAAGCTCCGCAAGGACCACCCCAAAGCTATAAACATCACTTTTTTCGGTCAATTGGCCTGTATGGAAGTACTCCGGGTCTAAGTACCCTAAGTGTAACACCCTCAAATTTCACCAGATTTTTTTTTACTAAATAAAAGAAGTAAAACTTTCAAGTTTAGTCATTACAATATTCTATAATTCAGCAAGGTCCCAAGGCCTGCATCCTATACATAGCAGCGACTTATAAAAAATATAAGGTTCTAACTAACAAACTATAGTCATTTCATTCCTGAAACTTGTACAAGAGATTACCCATATCCTGGTGCAAATTCCTTTTTATTGTTCATGGCACCTGAACTTGACCATTTCCGGATTTTATAGTGATCAAAAGTACATAAATATTAGCCTACCCAGCCTGCGTGTACTTCTTTCCCGCTATTTGTGAAGCCTAGACTCTTTTCTGAAAATTAACAAACACCACAATATGAGCATTACAATGCTCAGCAAGACCATTAGGAAAACAGATAGGAAATGGCAGTTTTACAAGTAACAAAAAGAGGACAATGTCATCATTAAACTACAATTAAAGGAAAATAGAGTATACTCGAAAATTATCCTTCATTTACAATTATCCATCATTTACTCGAGAATTATCCTTCGTTTACTAGAGTGATCAGCTCTAGTGGCCATCAATTTGTGACATGCTGTAATGAATTAAGATAGGGTTCCAACAATTACTTGACAAAATACTATGCACCAGATTATATATAACTCAAACCACGAAATATGGTACTGACATGACTGGAATAACGATTATAGCTGAATAACGATTACAAAAGGAAATGATAACTACTGGATAATTCGAGAGGTCCAGCCCTCTCCCAAGTAACCCTAGCTAAACACAAATCAATTCTTCGATACCTCCTTTCTTTCCTTTTCCCCTCTTTAGTATGCACGTTTTTACTCCTCTTGGCCCCTAATTGGGCTTGCTTCTGACTTGGGCTTGGGCTTGCTTCTGACTTGGGTCAGTCCATTACAATACCCCGCTCCCAAAGAACGACCTTGTCCTCAAGGTCGAAGGTGACACCCCGTTCATCCAGGAAGGCAGCTAGAGTCATGGATATATAATCAGAACCTCCTTCAAGCACCAAGACATTCGATTTAACTTCATGTTCAAACAGTTCCTGGGTATGATTAAATTTTCCCACAAGTGCCCTTGTGCTCCAACTGACCACTTTGCTTGCATACACCGAATACCAGAGCCACTGAGAACTGTGACCCATTGAAACCCAATCTCCAGGAAGTTGGGATGCCGTTGGTTCACCCCCCCCCCCCAGTGGAGCAACTGTCCAAAATGCTTGTACCTGGAGGGACGAAATGTGTGGCGCCCTTCTCTTTCGTGATCTCTCTTAGTGCAAGTACCTCTGAACTTTATTTCCCCAACGCCAGAAAGCGCAGACATCATATCAGGCTTCCTGACCATGAGATATAGCGTATAGTCTGACAACACCATCCCAGTGTCACGCTGTTCCTTATTAGTCAGGTGATCTTGGTTGTCGTTGTAGCAGACTTCAGTATCAATGTGCCACCTCAGAAGAATATCATCCATTGTTAAACTTTCAGCCATCACTGACTTCATTTTTAGCTCCTCGAAAGAAACACACGGAACACGTACAGCCCGAACAATATCAACTTCGCATCCTCCAGGATCAAATGTCGAAATCAACTTAGCCACACCAAGACAATTAATTCCATTGCCAGTGGCAACTAATAATGCTACCGGAGCCACTTGATCGATATTTATATCAAGCATATATGCCGTATGATTCGTAACATCACGATCAATGTGAGCAGGAACAGAAATTCCGATTGTCTTGGCACATAAACTGGAAATTCGATCATCATTCGTGTACTGCGGTGGCTCTGAAAATGGTTGTGTACTTTTCGCTACAGCAGTATGCATCAGCAGTATTAGAATCAGATATAAACTGTCCTTGCACTTTGCCGAACTGAAATGTGTAAAACATTTCCTAGCTTGCATATTTGAAATGCAAAGAACAAATCCAACACTCAATTCCCATAATGAACACTTCAATGCTAATGCTGAAATGCAAAGTACACTTTTGTAATCCATACCAATAACTGATACGTCTATCAAGTCAAGTTCTTGAAACTCTGTAGTAGTCGTGCTTTCCCCAGCATCTTTGATCCCTTTTAATACTTCAGCTAGTCGTTTACTCGAAGCACCAACTTCTTGTAACAATGTTCCAGTGGACATGAGATAGTTCCACTTAAGCCTAGGACGCCTTCCCTTATCCTTCAGCAGTGCTTCATATGTAGTTGACAAGGCATCAAACTTTATGCTCCTTCCATTTTTCTTGTCAGAGTAAAATTCGTATTGTTGACAAACCTCTCTGCTTGCACGGGCTCCAACATAAACAATGACATTCATTTCATGGAGCCACTTTCTGAATTCTTTTGCCCAATTTGATAACGTCGATAATGGAACCAAAAGAAGAAATGGACCATGGATTTCTTGAGCATTCTGCAGGAACCCAAGCATAGAAACTGACTGGACTGTTTTCCCAAGACCTATTTCATCTGCTAATATGATCTTTGTATCATTTCTCCAACTGCTAATAAACAAACAATTTAATCGTTCAGGCTGATAATCTTTGAGTTTCCCACCCTTCAACCATTCAGGCTGTTCATCAAGCTTCCTCAAGCTTACTTTGCTTTTCCTTTGCTGAACATCTACCACTTTCCCTTGTACTGCTACTGCTGCTTCACGGGCCTTGAACTCATCGATAGTTTCTTGAGCAAGTGATATATCAAAGTCTGTTTCCCAAGTTGCATCAGCGTCAGAAAGTCCTTGCCACTTCATCCTGCCACTCAAACCCTCATCACTATTATTACCAAAATCCCTGGCAGATGATTCATCATCTTCCAACAATATTTCCCCATTTTTTTGTTGCCTAGATGATGTAATTGACTTGAAACCTCTAGCCTGTTTGACACCAGGTCCACCTTTAACCTGTTGTCTTCCTTCAGATTTCCTCAAAAAATCATCATCTTCATCCGAAATATCAAGATCCTCAACAATGTTAACATCTTCATCTATATCTACACCCTCCCACTCATCATCTTGGTTCAGGCAATCACTTGTGAAGTCATGATCGAAATCTGCATCATCGGGATCATCTTTATCTCTATCTTCGTCAACATCCTCATAATCTAGGTCACCATCGCAATATATAATATCATTTGGAGCTTTCGACCTTCTCGACTGATACTTGTTGGCAGCAACATGCCTTGGCTTTGGATATGAATTAAAGCCAGCTGTATTCTTTCCGACTCTCTGCTGCCACGAAGCACTAGGCTGAGCATCAGCTTCCTGCTCATAATAATCATCGGACAGCATTTCACCCACGGATACATAAGTCTGACCACTACCAACCCTTTCTGGATATTCCAACTCCGACCTGTCAGCCCTGCGGCCCAATGCCTCTTCTTCAGACCCTTCCTCACTTCTACCGCCATATTCACCATGACCATCATAACTACTTCTGAAATTTTGGTAAGTAGATGAACGGTATTGCCTCAATATAACTCCCTTCAAATCACTCCAACAACGAAAAGGACATCGGTTATTCTCCCATTGATACCATCGTAAAACGTCCCCGACGAAAGTCATTTCTATCACTTTTAACAACTCATTTTCCGATACACGATATACATACAACAATTGTTCAACTCTCCTAATCCACCCATCCGAATCATTGCAATCAAACCTCGGTATGTCGAGTGTTCGAAGACGCCCCTGCCACGGACCTCCACCCGACCCACTATCCTTATAACAGCCCCAATTTTCAGTACCCACTCTTTCATAACCACCCACATCAGTCCCCTTCTCAAACTTAGCATAATCATTAAAATGAGAGTGTATAAGAGCGGAAAAATCTAGGTGTGTACCTGTACTTGTAAAAACTGTCTCAGGACTTCCATCAAACACCTTATCTGCAGACCCCATTTGACATCTAATATCAACATCATTCACTTCCTCCGTATCTGTAAACCCCTCTTCGATTTCACCGGCTCTCTTATTAACCGTTGGGGTCGTTGGTGCCATAGAATTGACATTGCTCACCACTTTCGTCTCAAATTCAGCCCCCACTTTCTTCGTAGTTAGGGCGCCTTTACCATCTAATCCAAACGAAGGACCCCCCAACACATAGTGGTTATCATGAGCCGTTATCGAATAAAGAGAAGAATATACCTCTTGATGATACCTTAATTGATCGTCCCTGAAAGTGTTCATCAACATCTCTTGCTGTTCACAGAATCGATCAAAACAAGCGTCCAACCGCTCGATTAAGGACTGTTGATTCACACCCAGTAGACCCATTAGATCGATGCTCTGATACCAATTTGTAATGAATTAAGATAGGGTTCCAACAATTACTTGACAAAATACTATGCACCAGATTATATATAACTCAAACCACGAAATATGGTACTGACATGACTGGAATAACGATTATAGCTGAATAACGATTACAAAACGAAATGATAACTACTGGATAATTCGAGAGGTCCAGCTAGAGGTGGCCAAACGGCCGTGCCGTGCGGGCCGTGCCGGTTTGGCCACGGGGCGTGCTGGATGAAACCGGGCACGGGCACGCACGCGCGGGTTTGACGTGCCGTACCGCGCTGTGCCGTGCCTTCGAAAATATCATCCGTGGACGGCACGCGAGCTACGCGGTTCGGCGGGCTTTTTTTTTTAAAAAAAGGAAAATTCGAAGGTCTACTGAAAAATTGTACATAAAATTTGAATTTTTTTTGTTAATTTAATATTTGTTTTTAATATTCTCAAAATATGAAATATTTGGAATTAAAATGTTTCGATTTTGTAACTTTTTTCATCTAATTTTATTTTCATATTAAAATTTTTCGAATTTTTAAGAAAATACGAATCATGCGATTATATTGAAATAAAAAAGGAGTGAAAGAGGACGGTACCTCTACTAAATTTTATTAATTAAAAAAATATTTTACAAATGGTGTGAGAGGACTCCTCTAAAAAAACGGAACAAACCGCATTAAACATGTTTACAAAATTACAAACAAATAAATTCTAAAATCTAAAATAAATCTAAAAATACATGTTTTTGCATTAAACATCTAGTATCTAACATGTTTTCGCGTGCCGCGTGCCGCGTGCCGTGCTTTCTCTGTTTTCTGCTTTGCTTTGATTTTCTTCTTCTTTTTTTTTTTTTTTGCTAAAATTGATTTTCTTCTTTGCTTCTTTGCTTCTTTCTTCCCCTTGTTTTCTATTTTTATTTTATTTATTTATATATATCACTGAATTTCTTTTTTTATTTTAGATACTATCACTATTTTTCTTTTTCTTTTAATTTATTTTGTAATTAACATAACTTCACAAATTTAGAATAACACTTGTATTCAAAAATGTTTTTAAAAATTGTTTATGAAAATATATGTGTTCCAGACATTGTTTGTGTAATTATGTGATAAAAAATGATTTAATAATAATGTTGTTAAACAATACATGTCAAATACATTTTTGTAAACTATTTAATTATTAGGATTCTATAATTGTCATTAACATATTAATTTCCAAGAATATTACATGAGTGTGTGCACGGGTCGAATGGGCGTGCCGAACGTGCCGCCTTTAATTTCTCGCCGTGCTTTCGCGTGCCGGGCTGAACGGGCCGCGGTTCACATATCTTCGGCTCGCGCACGGCTCGTTGAATTTGACGTTCCGAACGAGCTGGCCCGTTACTCGTATTGTAGCGGACCGAATGGTTTTTTCGACGAATAATTCGCGTGCGTGCCGGGTCGAACCGTTCGTTTGGCCGGCTCTAGGTCCAGCCCTCTCCCAAGTAACCCTAGCTTAACACAAATCAATTCTTCGATACCTCCTTTTTTTTCCTTTTCCCCTCTTTAGTATGCACGTTTTTACTCCTCTTGGGCCCCTAAATGGGCTTGCTTCTGACTTGGGCTTGGGCTTGCTTCTGACTTGGGCCAGTCCATTACACATGCATGTCATAATCCATCATTAGTGGCTTTGTTACCATCATTTAGCCACACCCCTTAAATCCCTTTAACCATCAATTTGGGTTTGGGGTTTTACCCTCTTTTCGTTATGAAAAAGAACCATCTATGACTGCAAAAATTAACTCAACACATAGGAGAGTAACAAAAGATGATCTGTGATACTCACTATATCATCAGCTCATTTTTTTTATTTCCAAAACAGGCTCACTATTGTCAATTAAAACTGCCATCTTCAATTCCAAAACAAATTATCATCGAATAATTTTATAACACAAGAGTTATACATCAAAACTCAAGAAAACTAGCAAATCAAAACCCAAGAATACTAGCATATATAGCCAAGGCTAGCACTCTTTAGGAATTAAAAGACGTCAAAAGAGGAGAACAGGAAGAAAGTGGAGGACTTGCCGTGTATTTAAGCTTTGACTTCTTTTATATATACTTCCTCAAAGTGCCTTCCTTTCGCAATTGTCTTTATTCTTCTCTGCCTTTCTTCCATCCTTCTCTCTGTATAATGATCCCTCTCTCTCTCTCTGAGTTTCCTTCTTCGTATGTCAATATGTCGGTGACAGTCAATCTTGGTTGTACTGGAACACCCTGTTCAGACTTCTTGTATCCTCTCCCTTTTCCTATTATTTTAACTTCAGAAAATTATATTTAATAATTCATAAATATTAGTGAAAAATGGAATCATATGTATAAATTATACATGATATTAGTCAAAAACAAATTCAAACATATAAAAAATAAAAATTTTATCGTATTAAAACAAATTTTAAATTAAAATTTGAAATAAAACAAATATCTAAAAACATTTCAAGCACTATTTTTTGAAGGTAATATTATATTGGGAAATTCTCAATGGTACCACTGTACTTTTGGCTTTTGTCAATGGTACCATTACGTTTTTGACTCCTCTTAACGGTACCCTTAACAAATTGAGTTTCTAAAAGAAATACCATTCTGTTAAAAAAACGTTCTAGAAATGTTAAGTAAGGTCAAAAGGACATGGTACCACCGGCAAAAACCAAAAGTACGGTGGTACCATTGAGAATTTCACTAAAATATATTTGAAGAATATTGGTTGGTCCCAAACCTGTTAAAAAAATATAAGAACAATCTTGGCCATGCGTTGCAGTATGCAATAAGAAAAAAGGTTGAATATTGGCCGCAAACCCTACTTAACGTTTCTATAACGTTTTTCTAACAGAATGGTATTTCTGTTAAGAAGTCAATTTGTTAATGGTACCGTTTAGAGGATTCAAAAACGTAATGGTACCACTGGCAAAAGCCAAAAGTACAGTGGTACCATTGAGAATTTCCCTATTATATTTAATAATTTATAGAAGGAAGAAAAAGAAAATCAAGACACTAACTTTCATTTAAGAAAAAACATTGATAGCTATATTCAATTGATTCAAACAGTCCACATGAATAATTAGTTGGAAAAATACTTTCATTGTATATCTAAAATTTTAATATGTTAAAAAATCATAAACATGAAAATTAGCGATTACAATATGATCATAATTTTTACGATAAAAAATAATAAATTTAAATAACGTTCTTAAAAGCCGACACCCTCCTCATAACATACATGCTCAGAAATATTATAATAATTTATTTAATTAGATTATTAATTTAATCCGTCACAATATATTGGAATAACGGATGTACAATTTCTTTATCGCTAACTGTCCGAGAAAATGATCATGTTGATTTAATTTAATCGAGTTGGTCACATCTCTTTTGTAATTCTATATACTTCTATAACTTATATGATTTACACTGCAACTAATAAAAATTTTTTCCCCACAAATTAACGTTGCATGCCCTCCAATCTCCCAAAAAAACTTGCAGAAATTTTAAATGAAAAATCGTATGGCACGATATAAGTAATTTTAAGTCGTCATCTTGTGGGATATGCTCTTATTTTTCTATAGAAATTAATGTATATATTTACACACATAGGAGTTATAGCCACGAAATTCACACTTACATCTCATTAGTAGGGAAAACGAGGCACTTACAATTTTGTGAATAAACTAAATATTTCTTTAGTTCTCCAAAATTGAGAAATCAATTCTCTCTTGTTTCTATAAATAATTAAACAAACTAAATTAAATAAAATATACATTAATATCATTAATATAAAACTACCCTTTTTATAAAATAATTATTATGTGGGTTATAACATTCTCTCCCCCTTAAAAAGATTTTGTCCCCAAAATCTTGTCAACTTGATCCTGTGAACTTGAATTAATAACTTGGTGGTATCCTACTTCAAAAATTTCTTCCTGTCTAAATTGTGGTGAAATAATTTAGGATATGCTTAGGTAAAATGGTAGTTTAGGTACTATACATATGTATGCTTGACTCTGGCTAGAGAGACAAGATTACCACTTTTTTTAAAAAAAGTTAGTACCAAAATAACAAAAAGTAAGAAGATTGGTCAAAACTACCAACATGTTAAGCATTTGGAAAATGCGTAATAGAAAGTTGAAAAAGATTCCTCTATTACGCATTTCACAAGGGCTTAATACATATAAAATTTTCCCCTATTACGCATTTCACAAATGCGTAATAGCATTTACTCCTTTCTCAAATGCGTAATAGGCGCCGCCAAGACAACCTATTACCCCATTTTCAAATGCGTAATTAGTACAAAACCTATTACCCCTTTCATAAATGCGTAATAGATCGGTATTTTTGGCCCCTTTTGTGAAAAGTGGTATTCTTGTCCCATGTTATTGGTAAAAGTGGTATTCTTGGCCATTACCCTCACATTCTCACCCAATAAGTACTTGATTAGTTTGGACTTTTAGCAATGCATTTTTTAGATCGGTATAGTACCCGGATTGGCAAGAGCAATAATAACTCCCTTGAACATTATTGCATTGCTGTTCGCAACCATGTGTATGTTGTTCGCATTCATTGATATCTAGCAAAAGATACATAAGCTTCAAATTAATTCATTGCTATATAGTTACTCAACAAGTTTTAATTCTAAAAGAATATCACTTGGTTAGTTACCTTTGCATCCTGGACTGAGATATGGATTTCCCTCATAACCATCTTTGCAACTGCAACGATACCCTACAGACTGAGTTCCATTGATGCAGTAGCAATTTGTATTTTTACTCAGGAAGAAGCAACACAATGTAATCTTTGTTCGACCAAGCAGGTTAAAGGGAAAAGCTACCAACACTTTTTAACGTTCCCTACCAACACCTGCAATATGCAGCCATAATTTTCTATTTCAAATTACCATAGTCTATCCCTGTTCCACTGGAAATTGCTAGTATTTCTGCATCCTCGAAGTTACAAAATTTTAATCATACATTAAAAAAAAAAAACACCGAAACTGGTAATCATATGTACCTTACCTGACTGTAATCAACATTAATGGTTGTGATCCCCAAACATCAAGATCATGGTGAACAAGTAGGGGCCCTAGGAAGCCAAAAGCAGCCCCTGTAGAAGCAGAGTTGAAACACTCGATAAATTCTCTTTAGTGCTATGGATGACATCCATGATCTCTTGTGATCTACCAAATAATAATAATCAGCCCTTGTTAATAAAATTAAGAATTATAAAATCACAATTTATCCTCCTTTTAATCGCAGTGGAAGAAACGCATGAGATACATAGATTGCACACAAACTCCCTTTAAGAAATGAGTACTTGTAGCAGTTAAAATAGATAGAGAGGAACACACTCACTCTTTCAGAGACTTAAAAAAAATTGTTTTATCTCCAAGCATGAGTATCAAGCAAACTGCTTTATATTTTCTTTCCAGCAATTGTTTGTAGCTCTATTGAGCAATAGCTGGATCGAATGGCGTATTCTTTGGAGGCTGCATTTGATATAGATTCTCTGGTGCATGGCCTTTTTGTTCGAAAAAGGATTTAACTAATTTGAATGAAACTTGACTTCTGAGTTCTTATCAAAGATTGAACAAAAGAGGGAAAACTATTCCAATTTGCTGTCTTAAATGAAATGAGCTGACTAGAATTGACAGTATTCTATCTGATACTATAGTAAAGTATTTTCTACAGTAGCACCATGAATAGCGCATAGCTTAAAGGTAGTTCTTGAACTATTTCATCTTAAATATGATTAATCATGACCTGCATGGCTCCATGGGCATGGGGAATCATGAACTACGCCCTTGTACCCCGACAGTTGAAGCATCAATATTAGCTTGTGAAGAAGCTCCTTGCTAGTATATGCATGTCACCTTGTCAGAATATTTCTTGGTCGTCCTACAATTGTATGTACAACAGGAAGCAGAATTGTTCTGGATACACATGATGACAAAGGAAGCACTGTTACTCTGGAGTGAAAAGACTCACGAATCACCAGTTAAGCTTATGGCTGCAACTGCAAATACTGATTTTGCAAGTAGTATTTTTAAACTGATTGGTCAATTGCCAGACCTCATTCGTTCTCAAAAGACTCCTTCATGCTCAAGCTGCTGTGATTTCCACTCCAGTGATTAAATTCCCTCATAATAAATCAAGCTAGAACGTAGTCGATGGTTGTTTATCGGGGAACTGTACACTACACATCATGTCTAGAAACTAATAACCCTTAAAATTAATAAAAAAAAGGTTTAGTCTATAAAAGCAAAATATAGTTTTAAATTGACAGGGAAACTGATAATTATAGTTCTAAAGGGTTCTCGTTCTGCTACTGCTTGAAGTTGTCCGTTTATGGTTCTTGATGGACAATAAAACCGTAGCCATACTCTACGGATTAGCCGTAGGGCGTCTACGGCTACGACAAGAGGTCGGCTAAACGGGCGTCAGTCCCTAGGAGAGGTCCTGCGACAGGTGTCGTGTTCCTTCCAAAAAGCGTAGACACCTGGCTCTAGGATACCACTTCATCATTGAGTAGGCCTTCGGGGGAACAGGGGGCCCTGGGGAGAATGATGGAACAATCCACCTAGCCTCAAGATAAGCGAACGAGGTGGAACAAGGAAAGGATGGATGAAGAGCCACGTGCCCAGGAACCATCGCTATTTAAAGGAATGGAGGAAGAACGTGCAAAGGGTTGGGGAAAAAAACAAGAGACACAATAAAACACAACAAACACCTTCTGATGATCGCTACGGATTCTACTTAAAAATCCACCGGCCATCATTTGGCGCCGCTGCCGGGGACGAGAATACTCACCCAACTGACGATCTAGGATTAAGTGTGTAACACCACACCTGAAAAGCATAATAGCCTTAACAGCCAAAAGATGAGCTACGAGTCGAGTACCCGTGAAAGTTCCCATCGTTCGCCTTCAAACACGCCGCCGCATTCTCCTGTCCACAGCCAGTTCTCGCATCTCCGAGCACAACAGAGGTTCATGCAAAGACAGATGGATCATTTAACGGCTCAGATGGCCGGGAACTATTACGAACCTCGGCCGTGACCCGACCGTATGGGAGAGAGACAGGATTCTTTCCCCACCCGATTCCCTGAGAACGGTTGGTCAGATCGTTCTTTTTCTTCCTCTCACGAAGAAGAACGCAACCAAAGTTCCAGTTCTAGTCGCTCCCGCGGACCTCGCCAAGAACAATCTTCCTCAGGATCTCGAGCATCTGTCTTTTCCCGATTATCCGGTAGTAGAGATTCTTTCGAAAGGAAACCATACCGAGAGAGAGGGATTCCAAGTGAGAGGAGGAGGTCCAGGTCGCCGGAACACAGAAGAAGAATACCCCTTATCATAAATCGACAGAATGCGTCGGACCGACGACCGGAAAGACAGGAAGGACTGATGGCTAGACTGGCCAGACTGGAGGAAATGGCCACTGTACCCCTCTTGAGCATGCCGGGAAGCAAGTCTCCATTTTCTGAAACGCTGGAATTATCACAAGTTGATTTGGGAGTCAAAATAACAGGGCTGGAATCTTTCGACGGTACCACAGATCCCAATGATCACCTTAGCTACTACGAGAATTTGATGATTTGTCACAGATATAATGATATAACAAAGTGTCGGTTATTCATCTCCACCCTCAAAGCTCATGCCCGAACGTGGTTCTCCGGGTTACCACCCCGAAGCATCGGTTCTTGGGAAGAGTTTAAAGCCACCTTCTTGGGCAAATTCCGTGTCAATATACCCCATGCGGTACACACAATATCATTGGAAAATGTGAAACAGAACCCAGGAGAATCCCTGCGAGACTACATACAGAAATTCAAGACGGCTGCGTCGAAAGTCCGGGAGCTACGACCAGCCAATGCTGTTGATTCCTTTATCCGAAACATGAATTATAAAGAATGTAAGGACTGTTGCAAAGAGCTCTGCAATAAAGAGCCCGAAGATCTCTATGAAGCCTACAGCATTGCTACGGCTTATATAGCAACCGACGAAAGACTTCGAGCCTACTATCCCAGTTCGAAGGGCGAAACATCGAATTCAGAAATTAGAAATTTGCAAGTAGATGGAATGGATGATTTTCGAGGGGCAGGGCGCAAGAATTTCCCTGCGGACCAAAGGATTCCTCGCCAGAATAGAGAAGAGCCAAACTTCACGCCCCTCAACAGGACACCCTCAACGATCCTGGACGAAATTAGGAACAAAGACTTCTACCAGGCGCCCCCACCAATGAGGACTCCTACGGAAAAGAGAGATAAGACACGATTTTGTGCTCATCATGCGAGTATCGGTCACAACACAGACGAATGCCTGTCTTTGAAGTATTTTTTGGAAAAGCTGGTCAAAAGAGACCTACTGAACGGATACGTACTACCACGCCGACAAAGCGCCAACCCCCGACCGCCTCCTACACAAACGCAGCCACCGCGACATGTAGTAGACATGATAATCGGAGGAGATAATCCCAACCCAGACCGAAAGGAGGTGTTGCAGTTGGAAAACCAAAGGGCGTTCCGATGGTCCGAGTCGATCATCACATTCACTGATGAAGACTACCCGAAGGGGGAAATGTGCCGAAGTGGGCCTCTCACAGTCCAACTAGATATCGCTGAGCAGGATGTGAAAAAGGTATTGATAGACAATGGCTCTTCTGTAGATATCATCTTCCGACACACTCTACGAAGAATGAGGTTAGATGGGCAGGCAGAAAATCAGAGTGCCGAAGACATCAGGGGACCTCTCTACGGCTTCGGGAATAACGCGGTCCCAATACAAGGAACTATAGATTTGCCAACCACCTTTGGCACATCTCCTCGAGAAGTGACGGCTCTGGTCAAGTATTATATCATCGATATTGCCTCCTCATACAATGTCATAATAGGGAGACCGACCTTATTTTTCCTAGGAGCAATCATTTCCATTCCGCACATGAAAGTGAAGTTCCCTACCCCCGGAGGGACGGGTTCGTTGAAGTCTGATAATGAAGCATCTATGACATGTTACTCTGCGTCTCTTAGTTTAGCTCAAACCAACCCTCGGAAAAGGAAATTGTTTGGAGAATCTAAGGGCAAAATCACTTCGGGAAGTGCTTCCAAAGCTTCTAGGTCCCTTGAGAATCAAGTCTTAATCGTCGAGAATTCTTACCAACCTCTCTCTGGAGAAAAGAAGGATGTTGAAGCCCACCCTTTTCCGAAAGCCGAGCCAGGGGGGCCGACGGAGCAAATTGAATTGAAGGTGGGAGATCCCTCGAAGCTGATATCCATCGGACAAGGGTTAACAGGATTGTTGCAAGAAGATATTGTAAAGTTGCTCCGTGAGTATGCTGACATATTTGCATGGGGGCCGGAAGACATGCCTGGAGTGGATGAGTCTATATCTGTTCACCGACTACATCTGGACCCAGAGAAAAAACCTGTGAAACAAAAAAGACGAAACTTCGCTCCAGAAAGACAACAGGCCGTAGACGAAGAAATCAGCAAATTGTTAAAGGCGAATTTCATTTATGAGATCCAATTTCCGGAGTGGATAGCCAACGTGGTTCTGGTAAAAAAATCTAATGGGAAATGGAGAGTATGCATTGATTATACGGATCTCAACCGAGCCACCCCAAAAGACTATTATCCTTTGCCGGCTATTGATCATCTAGTTGACGCTACGGCGGGACATGTCCTATTTAGTTTTTTGGATGCTTTTTCAGGATACAATCAGATCAGCTTAGCACCTGAATATAGGCCAAAAACTTCTTTCATCACTCACCGGGCCGTATATGCTTATCGAGTTTTACCGATGGGATTGATGAACGCGGGAGCCACGTACCAAAAGGCAATGAACGAAATCTTCTCGGCGCAGATTGGGAGGAATGTGGAAGTGTATGTAGACGATGTGGTGGTCAAGTCTGAAAGGGAGCAGAATCATGTGACAGATCTAAAGGAAACTTTTGATAACTTGAGGAGATCCCATCTTAAACTCAACCCCACTAAGTGTACTTTTGGAGTGGCTAGCGGCAAGTTTCTCGGTCATATGATAAGCGCCGAAGGAATAGCAGCGAATCCTGATAAAACGAAGGCTATTTTGGATATGCTTCCTCCAACCACTCCCAAACATGTACAATCGCTGAACGGGTGTTTAACCTCTCTTCGGCGATTCATATCAAAACTCTCCGAGAAAAGTCTACCTTTTTTCCAAATCTTGAAGGGGATAAACAAGAATCAACAGATAGAATGGACCACGTCGTGCCAGGAAGCTTTTGATTCTTTGAAAAAATACCTCACTTCCCCTCCTGTGTTGTCTCGTCCGAAGACCGGTGAGCCCTTATACTTGTACCTCGCGGTTGCAAACGAAGCAGTAAGCTCTTGCCTCATTCGTGAAGAGGATGGAAGACAGATGCCCATTTATTATGTCAGTCATGTGCTCCGAAATGCAGAAACTAGGTATCCTACCATCGAAAAGATGGTATATTGCCTTTTATTAGCCAGCAGGAAGTTACGACCTTATTTCCAAGGTCATGACATCAACGTCTACAATAACTACCCCCTACGGAGGATATTACACAAGCCAGATTTATCTGGTAGATTAGTCAACTGGGCAGTTGAACTTAGCCAGTTCAATGTCAATTATTTGCCAAGAACCTCAATAAAAGGCCAAGCTCTTGCAGATTTCTTAGTTGAATGTTCAATCCAACCAAAAGGGGAGGCAGATGGAGAGATGGAGTGAAGTCCTTTGGGAAACCAACCCCAACCGTGGAAATTGTTTGTTGATGGGTCTACGACAGACGACAATAGTGGAGCTGGAGTGCTACTGATCAGTCCGGAAAAGTTTGAGATCCAACAATCCATCAAATTTGCTTTCCCAGCGACCAATAACTGCTCCGAGTACGAGGCTCTCCTGGCAGGCCTTCGACTCTCTAAAGCTTTGCAAGTCCAATGCCTTCAGATCTATAGCGACTCTCAATTGGTGGTCAATCAAATCTCAGGGGAGTTCATGACCAAGTCACCATTGTTAATACAGTACTTGGCAGAAACAAAAGGACAATTGCTTCAATTTAAGGAAGTTACTCTTTCAGGGATCATGCGAGGGGAAAACCAAAGGGCTGATGCGTTAGCAAGACTGGCCACCGCTGAAGGCGCAGAGACGTCCCCTGGCATTCATCATTCAGTTTTGTTGGCACCTTCGGTCAAGTTGTCTACGGATGAAGATTTAGAGGTTTTGTCAGCAACTTTAGGCCCAAATTGGATGACTCCCCTCTTGCTATACATAAAAGAGGGGATCCTCCCGGAAGATACGACAGCCGCCCGAAAACTGAGAGCCAAAGCAGCTCAATATTCTGTCATAGATGAGTCCTTATACCGAAGGTCGCTCTTAGCCCCCTTACTCAAATGCGTGGACAGCCCTGAGTCAGACTATTGCATGCTAGAAGTTCACGAGGGTATTTGTGGAAGTCATTCTTCTGGCGAGGCCTTGACTCACAAGGTCCTTCGACAAGGATACTACTTGCCAACTTTAAGGCAAGACTGTATAAACTACGTTAAAAATTGTGCGAAATGCCAATTGTTTGCCTCAATTCCCAGGCAACCACCTGTTTTACCGTCTTCTATATTATCACCGGTGCCCTTCGATGTGTGGGGAATGGACATTGTTGGCCCTTTTCCTCCAGCTAAGGGAGGTCTTAAATTTCTAATAGTAGCAGTGGATTACATGACCAAATGGGTAGAGGCCAAAGCCGTAGCACATATCACAGCACAGGTTTGTAGAAGGTTCTTTCATGAATCCATAGTCACACGTTTCGGCATTTCGAGGGTCTTAGTAACAGATAATGGACGGTAATTTATTGATGCCGAGTTCGAAGAGTATCTCTCCGCCTATCTTATCCAGCATCGTAGGTCTTCGGTTGCCTACCCTCAGTCCAATGGGCAAGTCGAAGTAACGAACCGGAGCCTGTTGAAAAGCCTCCAAAAGAATCTAGAAGACCATAAATCTTTATGGGCCGAAGAATTGCCTAATATCCTGTGGGCTTACAGGACAGATACTCGAAAACCCACAGGAGAAAGCCCGTTCCGGCTTGCTTATGGAACCGAGGCTTTGATCCCCGTAGAAATTGGAGAGTCCTCTCTCCGAGTTGCGGAATATGACCAGAGCCGTAACGAGACAGGTCTTCGTACCAATCTGGATTTACTGGAGGAAAGGAGAGAGAATTCTGTCATTCGAATGGCCAACTATAAGCAGGCAACGGCTAAATACTTCGGAAAAATCCGTCCACGACAGTTTCACGAAGGAGATAAAGTGCTGAGATCCACGGCAGTTTCTGACCCATCCCACTCTAAGAAGTTGGATCCTATCTGGGAAGGACCTTATGTGATTCAACAAGTGCTCCAAACGGGCACCTATGTTCTCGCAAGGTTGGATGGCGAGAGAATCCCGAACACGTGGCATGCCATTCACCTCAAAAGGTTTTATCCCTAGGTAAGTGCCACTTTCTTACTAAATGATCTTTTTATTATGTTTGGGTAACTTAAAAGTAACCGAATAAATTTCGTGGGGGATACACCATCAACCCCGTCGTGCTGATGTTTGTTTATGTTTCATCGTGTGTGTTTATGTTTGCATATAAGTTTCGCTTTGTAAATAAATAAACTAAATGCGATTTTATTGCAAGAATCACCATTATGTAAATCTAAGTTATTTTAAAAGCCTTGGGCCTAAGGGGTCATGCCTTGTATTTAAGGATATCGAAAGCCCTCTACTAAAAAGCCAGCGTATGTAGTCCTCTCGCAACTACGGCAACAGCTCTTCATATGCGACCCTACGGGCGCTTCGGCATGAACATCGAAATTCATCAAGCCCGTTCGTTCAAAAGCCACCAACATATCTAGTCCTCTTACAGCTACGGCACGAACGGGTTCACTCAATGGGTCCATTCAAAAAACCAACATATGTAGTTCTCTTGAGGCTACGGCATGAATGGATCACTCGATTGGTTCATTCAACAGCCAATACATGTAGCCCCACTACAGCTACGGCATTGAATGAATCACTCAATAAATTTGCACGACTTCACATTGCATATAGTTTAAACGAAATGGTGTACATTTGCTCACCCATCAAAATTGTTCAAACGCAACAAGAATAAACAATATATATGGACTGAGAAAAATTAAAGAATAAATTGCAACATCGATACAACCAAGAAAGAGACAGAATTTTTTATTAAAGCTTAATAAACGATTACATCCTGATGAA
Organism: Saposhnikovia divaricata; assembly: GCA_036435485.1. NCBI lineage: Eukaryota > Viridiplantae > Streptophyta > Magnoliopsida > Apiales > Apiaceae > Saposhnikovia > Saposhnikovia divaricata. The sequence goes on along the minus strand of CM071599.1, from coordinate 184,952,507 downwards.
AAACAGAAATACATCAACTAATATTTAAGCTTTTTTAGCTACTGAGGTGGAAGAAGACCCGCCGGAGCTATCACCATCAGCACCGCCCCCTTTTTTGGTCTTTGGTTTCTGGTCATTCCGACGCTTAGCCAAAGCCTCCTCGATCTTCCTGAGGACTTCAGGAAGATCAGCCTCTGTTTCTGGGCCGTCGAAGACAACCCCGTCAATGATAACCTTATTGTTATCATAATCGAATATTACGCCAGGTCCCATAACTAGCTAATATGAGAAGGTGGAAAGGAAATGATATTTGTGGGAAATGAATAAATCATAAGATACTTCACACAAGTATTTATAGGCGGTGTGTGAAGATCGGGTAGTCCAACAGTCGGACCGTTGCACCCCCTCCATGACTTTTTGAAACTCACAAAGAAGCTAGGAAGTCAGTCAAAACACAAAAATTCACGACTTGACCAAAGACTCACAAACTGACTACCCAAACTCCAACTTTCTGAATAAATATGTGTCTTTCCCCACTACGGGCAACTCCCTACAAAACGAACACCAATCAAGCTGCAAAGGAGGTGACTTCAAAAGAGTGACCCCTACGGCCTTCGGCTAACAGCCAAAACAGATAATCGACATAAACTAAATTTATCAGGATAAATGCATTATTTAAAGATCCTCACAAAAAGTTAGAAAAGGTTACTCAAAAGATTAAAGTGCGAGAAAAGCATAAACTCTAGTTCCAATCATGCCCTTAAGGCTTACAAAGTTCAAAATAAGAGTTCAAAAAAAAAAAAAAACAACACAACAGAGAATCGAGTTCCAAAAGTATGAAATAACTTAAACAAAAGGAAAGTGACACCCACAGCCATGACCCTCTCCCAAAGCACCAAGGGTCTATGGACTATGAACCGAAGGGGGCACATTCATCTCTGGAGCTTTAGGAGCCTCTTCCATGTTCGTCTCTGAAACTTTAGGAACCGTTTCGGGATATTCGGTCTCCCCAGGCTTCCCTTCGGCCCTAACGGTTTCCACACCCGTCTTCATAACATCGTCGGCCTCCAAAACATCAGTTTCTTGGTTCTTAGCCGATCCTTCTCCGTTCTTGGCCAGTTCCGCTTCCCGGAATCTATCGACTGAATGAGCTTGGAGGTCTACGATGTTCCCTGCTCCAATAAAGTTCAAGCAGTCATTATATCCAACTTCGTGGAAAGTCCCAGCTTCGATTTCTAATTCTTCCATGAATGCTTCGGATTTCTTGAATTTCTCAACGCAATCTTCATAGGTGATCAAAGCATTCTGCTCGACCTGTTCCAGGAGTTTAGAAACCTTCACAATCTTTATCTCTTTCACCGATAAGGATTTATTTAAGCCCTCCATCTCGGAACGTAGGCTCGCACATATCCCCCTCTCCACGTCCAGATCCTCTAAAGCTTTAGACAGCTTCTCAGAAGAATCCTTATGTGCCTTTCGTTCTGTCGAAAGCTCTCGGCTGGCAGTATCGAGTTGAAGTTTGGTTTCTTGGGCAGATCGCCAAGCTTCGATTTTGGCTGTCTTCTCTAGCTCAGCCCTGTTGTGCTCCATATCAGCTCGTTGGGAATTCTGAGAGACCCTCTCGGTCAGGTCCAAGAAATAAGTTCCGAACTGGGGAAAACCAAAGATATATGCATAACAATCATGATGATAATAATGACTGGGGATTAGAAATACTATCTAGAGGATAAAGCGAAAGAAAGTATGCCCAAAACGGAAATATACCTTTCCCAGTGTTTCCTTAGCTTTGACCAAGATCTCTTCGTCCCCAGCCATTCGCAGTTTGGCTTGATCATGAGACAAGGAGAGGGCATTAAGAGCACCTAAAGGACTTTCCTTTTTGGTTCCCTCTCCCAGCCACCCACTGCCTGTCCGAAAATGGATGAAGGTATAGTCTTCAACCCCATGCGCCGTAGGATTCTGAAGAACCCCAGGGGCATGGCCCGATCCGGAGGCCCCAATGTTCACTAGATCCGTAGAAATTCCTCTGGATTCGAGCAGGTGGGGAGGAAGAACCTCCTCAACTTCGCTGTCATCCGCAGTAACACCCTCCGGCACGAGCCCCCTCTCGACCGTCTTTATTTTCTTCTTCCCAAGACCTTGGATGGCATCATTGCCTCGTTTCTTAGTCTGAATTTTCGGGGGCAAAACGGAGGCTCCCTCCTGGTGTAAGTTCCCCATGGCCGTATCGGCTACTTGGGTGCTATCCCCAGCACTGTGCCTACTCTCACTGACTGCGTCGCCTTTTTTGATGGCACGCTTCTGAGCCAAGTACAAGATTCGACTTTTGTTCATACCTGGAAGAGGAGGAAGATCTCTCAACAGCACTGTTCAAGAGAAAAACAAACATTAGTATACAAGCCGAAGCGAATATGGAAAGTAGAAACATGAAAACATACTAAAAGCTAGGGCCTATTCGAACAAAAATTCTTACGGTTGTGTTCGATTAAGAAAGGAATGTGGCGGAAGTGTGTGTCGGGCCACAAACCCTCAGGTTTCTCCCCAACAAATCTAATGGCCTCCCCGTATTCCTCCGGGCTTAATCGCTCCGTCCTCCTTACGGCCCCGGTCACGCCGTCTGGCCTACGGTATTCGGGTAGATACCCTAGGTCTCCTCCTTTAATAAACAAAAACTCCCCGTGCCAGCCTTTGTTAGTTGAAGGTCCTTCCACCAAAGAACCCCCCAAAGTTTTCCCCTCTTTCCAATGTAACTCGAACAGAGGTTCGTAGTTTCGAGAAGCTTGCAGCTTATGCAGCGACCAAAACAAAGATAATGTAGGTTCCCTTCCTAACTCCGTGCATCGTGCTATGAACGCACAGATTTTCCTAATAGAGTTAGGACCGAGCTGACCCAGACCCAATTTCATATCTCTTAGAAGCGTATGGAAAAACTGGTGCATAGGTAGCCGTAGCCCGGCCCTGAAATGCTCTAAAGGAATCCCTACCCATAGATCCCCTCCACGGGAATAAATGTACTCGCCTTCCTCCGGCATTCTAATTTCGTAAGCCTCGGGAATCTGGAAGGAATACCGCACGACCCCTAAGAAATCCCGGTCAAAAGTGCATTCCTTATTGATGTACTCCAATTTTCCCAGATCCCTCTTTAAAACCTCATCCGAATGTTTAGCATCCCCGGGCCTATGGTAACAAGCCCTTCCGTACAATTGAAAATATACCTCTCTATTAGTATCCGGAGGCGTGTTCACGAACTTCTCTGTAGTGTCCAACCAACCTGTGGGCGAACCCACACAACATCGAGTGGGGATTCGCAATTCCCTGGAGACCCCCTGGCGGCCTCCGCCCCTTGCAGATCCCTGCGGAACCCCTCTACCCAGTGGCTGCGGCATCGCTCCCTTGTCTTTCGACGGACCCCCTTTATTTGACTTTCTTTGTGCCACAACTACCCTCCCCGGAACCTCTTTTGGCTTCTTCGAGAGAACCACAGCCTTCCCGGGGGGAAGTCTCCAAGCTAATGGTGTGTCCTAATCACCCTCAGTTGAGGACCTCTCGTTGTCTCCCGAGAGACCATCCCCACTACCAGACTCACCAGTCCCCGCAGAATCTGATAAAAGTGCGTTATCTGAGTCTGTGGCGCTTACGTCGTCCTCGAAGTCCGCACCTCTCTTTCCTTTCGTCATTTCTTCGCTAAACAAGGAGAATAACAAGAAACGGGGGTCACCACAAGTCTCAATCTACAGGGAATCTAGCCTAAATCCTTGGGAAAATACGTAATAATGATAAGATATATGTATCTAAACCCGAACCCCACTCTGTTCTTAACCTCCACTCGCCTCACATGAAACTCGATTCACAGAGCGATAAAGTTCGACCCGCATACACCCTTCCCCGATGAAAAACTTGAAACCCATTGTTATATATCCCTAAGGATTGTGAAAAAAAAAAAAAAAAAGAGAAATGAAGGAGAAAAACAGAAAATGTAAATCCAAACATACCTTTCGGAGAAATTCTTGAATCAACGATGAGCTCCTTAGAGAGATACCCTTCTATGCGTTTGTAGAGAAATGTTTGTAGAGAGTTAAGTGTAAAATGGAGAGGCGTTACTCCCCCTTATGTATGAGAAGGGTCCAATCAGGGAAGGCCACGTGTCCCTAAAAGGAGACAGAGGAGCGTGCAACGTGGGCATATAAGTGGGACGCGAATCCCGGGACGGTTTTGCCAACTGGCGGACACTTATCCCGAAATTTCAGTGGGAAATGCCTACAACCGGGTTTTTTCCTTGCGCTGTCCTAGCCCAAAGACCGAACCGAAGAGAGATACAGGTTCCTTAAAAGGAAACCTTATCGCTCGGGGGGCAAATAATGGACAATAAAACCGTAGCCATACTCTACGGATTAGCCGTAGGGCGTCTACGGCTACGGCAAGAGGTCGGCTAAACGGGCGTCAGTCCCTAGGAGAGGTCCTGCGACAGGTGTCGTGTTCCTTCCAAAAAGCGTAGACACCTGGCTCTAGGATACCACTTCATCATTGAGTAGGCCTTCGGGGGAACAGGGGGCCCTGGGGAGAATGATGGAACAATCCACCTAGCCTCAAGATAAGCAAACGAGGTGGAACAAGGAAAGGATGGATGAAGAGCCACGTGCCCAGGAACCATCGCTATTTAAAGGAATGGAGGAAGAACGTGCAAAGGGTTGGGGAAAAAAATAAGAGACACAATAAAACACAACAAACACCTTCTGATGATCGCTACGGATTCTACTTAAAAATCCACCGGCCATCAGTTCTGAATTCTGATGAATGACAATTTACATGCAGTGTTTCCACCAGCTTTTTAAAGATTTATAGTGAGCTAGTGTGCATGAATGTACTAATGATCAATGTTTAGAAACAGATGATAAACTAAAACCTGCTGTAACGTTTAAGGGTATAATTTAAAGATCAGGAATTTCTAAAGGGATGACTTAAGTGCGACAAGAAAAAAATATGATGATCGTATTAAAGTTAAATTCCACTAATTTTTCCTTCAAGTAGGTATAGTACATGCATAGCCCGTAAAGTTATCGTCCACATAAACATCATTTAACAAATTACCAATGCAGCAACACAGTTATATGCAGTAGGCATCTCCATATATAGAAAACAAATTATATAAATATATACATAAAATAAGCTAAGATCTAAGAATTGAGTAACATTTAATTCAATATTACAGAAATGTGTCTTTCAGAAACAAAGAAGTGTAGGCTTATTGACAGAACAAATTAATATCAATATCAACACTTTTCTTCCTTCTTTTGCTACATCACTTGTATCAATAATTTGTGTACAGCTTAACTAATCACAACCAAGAGATCAACATATCAACAATAAACTTCAACCAGAAATATTCTGTCGATCAATAATCTACCACACTTCATATTAACATATGCCAGAAATCTCAGCAGCCTGCTGTGTCATCCTCTCAGTTATCACAGCATGTCCTCGAGAATCATCCTGCACGCACCTCCTCAATAGTTCCTTTAAACCTCTGTGAGGTACATGACATTGAGATAATGGTTTAAATAGATTCCAGATCTTTTTACACTGATCACAACCAGTATCAAGTGTTTTGCATTGTGTAATGTGCTGGATAAGGAATTTCAACTTGCAACAAATGGGATCCGGGCAATTTTTACACCGCCTAGCATGCGCTAGCAGAGCAAGCAACTTTCTCCGATGAGTAACTTTTTGTTGCATAGCTTCTTTGTTCTGTGCATCCACATCTACAATCGCTAGATCTTGAGCCAATTTGTGAGAATGATTACTTTCCCCATCCTTTTGATAACAAGCATTGCACATACAATAATCAGGACACATCTCACAATGCCAACCTTGACCAGTTTCAATAGTAAGACGACATACTTGGCATACAGGCACAAATGCTGGAACATTCGGATTGTGAAGATGGTAGAGGAGCATCATTGAAGAATGTTTAGCACGGCGTAAGGTATCATACTGATAGTGGTTGCCTTCACAAAGTTCCAAAAAGGTCAGACGAGTGTCAAAAAACTTACTACCAAGAATCTCATCATTATCTTGTGTATCTTCAGGGACACCACTAACTTCTATAGGATACAATATATGAATGTCCCTTTGGTTATTGACAGGATGCCTCTCTCTCTTCTCGAGTTTCTGTTCTGCCTCGTAACACTTGTCACATAGCCTGAAATTTTTGCACTGACAGCAACCCCAAAAGTTTCCAGAAGTCATTAGAGTACAGCAATGAGAGCATGAGTGCTGCAAATGGACCATGATGAAATCTTCCTTCTTTGGGCTAATAGCTTCCCGAAGTTTATGCATAAGGAAAAAATCCTTGGATGCATGTCCAGAAAGATCAGCTAGACCATATTCTTTTAGAGCCCTCTTTCCAATTGTTTTACTTGTTGTTTTTTCATTAACGAGTATCCCACCCTCCTCATGTTGTAGCTGATGGATAAAATCTTCAGCAGCACCAGGAAAATAGTCTCCATCAAAATATGGAAGTCTAGCTGCAGTCACCTTCACTTTACACTCACCAGAGCTGCCACCAGAATCAAAGAAATGATCGTATAAATTAGTTAACTCAACCACAATATTTTCCTTAGCAGCTTTCTCCAACATTGTTATATACCACTCCCGCAGCTTATCAGATTTTGGTGTCTTTTGCATTTCTGGATGACAGTGGAATATATAATCATCACCCTTGATTGGAGGACAGGACCATATGTAGCAACTCGTGAAACCACGTTTTTTGCAATGTTCAAGGTATCCAATCAATATCTCATGGTAAACAAATGTGCGAAGATCCTCCCCAGTAACTGCTTTGATTTCTGGCCGAAAGTACTTTACAGAATCCATATATGACAGATATACACGTCGATTATTTGGCTGTTGACAATTTGATCCATATTCCTGAACAATCATGGCAAATAGGCACACCTCCACGCCTTCAATCTTCTGAAACAATAATACTACCTTTGACTTGTATGCAAACTCATTCGGGTAATTCAGTTCCTTAAGAGTCTCAAAAAACTGTTTCTTCACTTCCAGCTTTTTGTCCACGGATGACACAACTCTTACAACAAGACATTCTGCTCCTGGAACCTCATCATAGGTTTTCCCCTGAACCCTAGCTCTATTTACCCTCTCCTGCTTCAGTTTTTTAAACAATCGTTGCTCTAAGTGATCGCTAAGACTTGTTTTTGGCAAATCTTTTGCTCCACGTACTGCACTCTGTTGCAAGGGCGTACAATCTCCTCTTTCAACTTCAGCAATATAGCAGCATGGACAGGTAAACTTAGCTTGACCACCTTCATTCTCTCGGCTATTAAACAATGCACATATTTGATGTTGCCAAGCATGGCATTTATCACACTGAACCCATCCTTCTTCTGTAATTTTATCATTCTTCTGTTTCTCAAGTCTTGCCTTGGGACATGGAGTTCCACCAACAACAATATCTCTAGGAGTTTGATTATAGCAACAATTGCAAATATGTTGTCGTGAATCAACAGCTTCGGCTGTGTAATACTTTGCATTTCGTTTGATACGAGCACCACAAGGCGTGCAATATATAGGTATAGGCTCAAAATTAAGCTTTGCCACTCCACATAACTGGCAAGGATTTTCAGTCTGCTCCATGGCTTGAGGTTTTCCTGTCTTTGGTTTACTCTGGCCCACCCATTGATTGAGGCTTCTAACATGCTCCCGAACTTGATCTGGAGTAAACAGTTCAATCAATGATACTACCTTTGCTTCTGGCTTCTTGGGTTTGGTTGCACCCATGTTTTCAGCTGGTAACGTCGCACTTACATATTTAGCCTGGTCAATACCTTTATCAGCGGTTATTAACTTAGAAGAACCATCCTTAGACATTCCGATTAAGGTATTATCAGCACACGGGAATCCTTTTGTAGGACTCACGCGAGTGTCTATCTCCATACATGTGACATCAGATATTCTTGGTTGCTGAGCACGAGAACCAGTATAAGCAACAACATCTGGTTTGCGAGAAATTTCAAAATCAGTGGGTACAGATTGCAAAACATGATCCATCTTTAAGCACTTTTCAACCTGATTCAAACCTTTTGTAACTCCAACTGACCGTGTGACATCAGATATTCTTGGTTGCTGAGCACGAGAACCATTATAAGCAACATTTGGTTTGCGAGAAATTTCAAAATCAGTAGGTACAGACTGCAAAACATGATCCATCTTTAAACACTTTTGAACCTGATTCAAACCTTTTTTAGCTCCAACTAACCGTGTGACATCAGATATTCTTGTTTGCTGAGCACGAGAACCATTATAAGCAACATTTGGTTTGCGAGAAATTTCAAAATCAGTGGGTACAGATTGCAAAACATGATCCATCTTTAAGCACTTTTTAACCTGATTCAAACCTTTTGTAGCTCCAACTGACGGTGTGACATCAGATATTATTATTGGTTGCTGAGCACGAGAACCATTATAAGCAACATTTGGTTTGGGAGAAATTTCAAAATCAGTGGGTACAGATTGCAAACCATGATCCATCTTTAAGCACTTTTTAACCTGATTCAAACCTTTTGTAGCTCCAATTGACGGTGTGACATCAGAAATTCTTGGTGTTGTTGGTTGCTGAGCACGAGGACCATTATAGGCAACATCTGGTTTAGGATAAATTTCAAAATCACAAGGTACAGATTGAAAACCATGATCCATCTTTAAGCGCTTTCGAACCTGATTCAAACCTTTTGCAACTCCAACTGACAAACTCCCTACCGAAGAGATCTCAGGCGCAGTTTCTTTACGTTTGTTTTGCCAGTTTTGCCAATTTCTAACATGAAAACAAGCACGACAATTTGAATCATTGCAGTTCCTACAATTTTTAAGAATTGCCGGCAAGAATCTGCGAGAATACGAACACCTACTTTCATTAGTACATGTCTTCCTATGCACTAATATTTTTCGCAAATCATCTTCATGACTTTTAACTGCATTATGATCACCACCACCACCCAACTCCTGAAATTTACTTGTTTGGCATACATCAGAATAACCTTCAACTGCTACTACATGTCCCTTACCTCTCTCCATCTATCTATCTGTATCAGACCATACCATACCATACCTATCCTGTGCCCCTCTATATATATTAGAGGTTATAAGAATCCTAAATCTAGTAGGAATACAATTTTTTTTGATGAGCGATTATAGAAATCCTAAACCCACTAGAAATATAATTTGTTTGTCCCGTATATATATATTACTAATGTCTGTATCTACTTCAGATTAGATGTGTGTGTATTGTGTTTACGAGCTGGCCGGGAAGTTTTATGAATTATTTTAACAAACAATTTTTATAATTTTATTTATTCTTTCAAATTATTGATTTTTTTTCCTAAAATGTTAATTTAGTTTAATTTCAATTTTAATAATTATTATAATAATTAAATTAAATATATGTTGTTTACTAATTTTAACTTTTTGAATTATGTTTTTGGTGATTAAAATGTATTAAGCCTTTAACGGTAATAAAAAGGTTAATTAAACTTCCAAAAAAATAATAATAACTAATGTTTATACGGTTAGAAATCAAATCTTGATCCTTTATTTAATATTTATTTAATAACAAGTCAACAAGACTTCTAAAGGACTTCTAAACTAACTAATTTAATACTAATGATTAATCCATATTCTTTTAGGCTAATTATATACACAATATGATACATGTAATGCACATTAACGATGTTTTACATGGGAAAAATTTTAAATTTTTTTATTAAGATTAACAAAAGAACAATTCGCGAGTAAAATAATTATTTTTAACAATTTGAATATGCATTTATAAATTAAATATTTCATTTTTATAAGATATCCAACATACAAATACGTACTCAAAAAAAATATTAATATTTTTTTGTAACACGTTAGATAAATCATAAGTGTACTAATTTCAAATTTGTTCATGTTACCCAAATCATAAGTGTACTAATTTCAAATTTGTTCATGTTACCCGATTGATAATTACATATCTGGTTTTTAAAATAAAGTTAATATAGTGTGAATAAGATTATTGTGTTAGCCATTTACCAAATGGGTATTAGTTAATATTCAATTACAAAATACATATTTAAATTATTAATTTTAATCCTTCCTCCCCACAACTGTTATTTTGCTCATAATTGTTTCAACAAATAAAAATCAAAATTTGTTCGGTCGAAGATTTTGAACCTGCACCAACAAATCTTGCTTGGTTACACTAACCACCCAAGTAAATTAACTAATTTTTTAAAAACTTTTATTACAAGGAAGAAGGAACCCATAAAAAATGGGGGGAAAAAGATGTTAAACTGTGCTCAAATTGCAAGCTGCTATTCTTAATACTTATTCCTAATTTTGTGCTATTCTGGTCAATTTTTCCAACTTATTACCTACCCTGGAGGTTGAGATAGTTTCTTCTAGTTGTATCACACTCGGTCGAAGATTCAAATCTTGTCAAAACAAAAGTAGTTGTGTTCAATTACCCAGAAAGTAATCAACATATTAGGATGTAGATGCATCGTGCTTAAACTCTAAAGTGTACATCAACATATATGCTGAAGTAGCTATATTAGCGTAATACCGATGGAGAGAAAAATGTACTTGGACAATGCATCAGCTCTTTAAATAAAATTCTAGAGTGCACAGAGGGGAATGATTTACTAAAAGAGAGTACCTTTATATCTATTAAAATCCTTGAAGGAGTTCCGATCCAGCTATCAAACAGTTCGGTGAGATACTTGAATAAACGTGTCTTAAAAAAATTTCCACGTTATACAACTGTCCACCACCACCAGAGGTTAACACTATTGTACGTTACAACCTTTCTTCCGATATATCAATTGCTTGTACATGACCTTCTTTAGGAAATTACACCAGAATTGTATCCATTTTCTAAAGATCATTTGAGAGTCTTATACAGGACGAACCAAAATAAACAAAGAATACAACTAGGTACGAACTATACAGCAAAGGTTCATATTTGCCACCACTTGCGTCTTTCCATTGCTTTGACGAGCTCATTAGCTAGTGAAGCAAAGTCTTCTGCTCCATTACGAAGTTCTTCAGTATTTCTACTGATTCGCTGACAAAAGAGATGCAGGACAATTAACCAGAGATCAACAAACAACGTACATATCCCAAAAAAAAAAACAGACACAATTTTCAAAGTGATTGTTGACCACGGTATAAGATCCATTTGGTGACCCGTCCCAACACTTTACACTCTGGTCCTGATTATTCTGGACGCTATGTTAAATTGTTTTCCCAAAAGATAGGTTCTTAGCGATCTACTTAATAATCCCAGAAAGGAGAGCGTTAAATGTAAAAGATTAATTTTGTTGGCTTCTCCCAATACCTACACAAAAGAATCAATTAAAATATATATGTTCTGTTTCATCTCTTCCTATACATGTTCTCCCCACCTCTTTCAGTACTGCTCTAGACTAAAAATGAGATCCATCATATTAAGTAAGCCTCTATTACCTCAAGCTTTTCCTGGCGTTCTAAAAGCTTGTCTCTTGCTTGTCCAGCAACCGAAGAGGCATCCTGAAATCAGGTAATATGGTATAATCATTTAAAAAATCTTGAAGACATGATTTCTCAAAATTTTAACTTTTTTGGAGGAAAACTTCAATTTTATGAAAATTTATAACAACTGGCATGTGTCCCCAGAGGGGGGAGGGGGTCGTAGGGAAGGCGTGAGGTGATAAATTTACTTACCTTTCTATATGTTGCTAGAATTTCTTCACGTGTTCTAAGTCTGGGCTTCCCGTTAGTAGCCTCACCATCAAATAGTTGTTCTCTTTCACTTCCCTTTTCTGAAGCAGGAGGTAAAATTGTTATTTTACATTTGGCAAACAACATACAGTTTCTGTATTTATCAGTTTCCAGAATATCTCACTTTTTTGTACTTTAGGGGATGAAGTAGATGGCACAGATGCAGGCTCGTCAATATGAATGTCATCTACATACACAACATATTGTGTGCGCGTTACGTGGCAAGATAGAAGAATAAGATGCACACAAATACTGGTAAAGGAGAATGGCAAACCTATATCAAGTTCGTCAACAATTATCTGATCATCTTTCGTAAATAAAACAGGTTCTGGGAAAGGGTTCCTTCTAAAAATCTGCTCAAGATGATTAAGATTTGATTTAGAGTTGGCAACTAGATCTGCAGCATTGCTCACTTTTCCCCCTTTAAGCCCCTTTACAATTCCACCTAAGATTCCTGGTGCAGTACCCTGTGACACCAGAGATAAGCGAACACGAGCAAAGCTGTAATACATATCACAACAAGCTAGAACAAAGACCGAAGAGAAGGTGAACCTTTCTTTTCTTTTGATCCAACGAGAAGTTAAAGGCAGCCTCTGCTGCAGCTGCAACTACTTTATCATGAAGACAAGGCAAAGATTCTGGAATCCTGTAGCAATAAATTTTAAAAAAATTAAATCAAACCCTAAATACCTTGGTGTTCCTCACGTACTAAAAAACAATTAGTTGTCTGCTGCAACAAAACAGAGAACAAGGTACCTGAAATTATTATCAGTGGTTAACAGAGAGATGAAAGCAACTTCACACCCACTTGCCTACATAGATACTCATAATTAGGAGAATCTATTAACAAAAGATCATCGTTGCTTTTAAGGACATGCAGGAGTAAACCATAAGGAACTCGTAAACTGTCTAAACATTATGACAATCCACTTGGCAAGTTAGCATTGTAGTAAACAATTGCATATTCTTGACTCAGTAACATATGTATAATTTATGTGTGTATGTGTAAATATAGATATATAATATATACCAAAGCGATCTCCCCATTTTCTGTAGAACTCATTGTCCTGTCCATGTTTGCCTTGAAATTCCAACTTAAAATTGACATTAAGGAGGTCTTGTGTACCAATTCCAGATCAGATAACGCTCTGCATAAGCAAATAAAATATAATAAATTCATATTTATGTGACGTATGAATAGAGTTGCAGACTTGCAGGAGAATGCTTAAACAGAACTGTCTATAATCAACTAAGTTAGGTAGTATAACCTGACTTCGATTTCTCCAGTTTGGTAGAGTAACACTATTCCGCAAAGTTTCTCAAATTTCTTGAAAGTTGTAGTCCAACAACAAGAATTTGCTAGTTTCATTTTTCTAATAGGTCTATTCTTCCCCTAACAAAGTGACGAGATGGACAATTTCAGATTTAAAACAAGCATAATGTGATGACTAGTGAATAATGATATAAAATACTCTCACCTTAACCACAGATTTTGTATGATACAAAAGCAAGGCATCCTTGCAACAAAGTAGAAGTACTGGATCCTTTGAACTACTAAGAGAGCGATTGTCAGTCTTAAGGTGATCAATTTCACTAGAACTAGTATCTTGAGAAGGTTCATCCTCTCCTCCAGCATCCATAACAGCTTCTTGCATTTGCGTTAATTTCTCAGATGAAGTCATGCTTCCATCTGGAGGATAAAGAAACTTAAAAACGTTCAAGAGAAATCCAAACAGACAACTAATATCACTACACCTCCCTCAAAAATTCATACTTGCCTATAACGTACATGGATATCACTGTTGAATCCAAGTGCAACGGCTTAGGGCTAATCATGCTACCTATGCCACCACTAATAACATAGATCTTTGCGTCTTTCGTCAGTGCAAATAATAATTGTTCTGCTGTGTTTTCGGGACTTTTTGATTCCAACATTTTGGGACTTCCAATATGATCACCGGTTTGTCTTAAAGCTTCCCAGGTGATTGCTACGACAGGAGAGCTAGTTTCAGACAGACAGTCAGACAAGAAAGAAACTGATAATGAGCTCATATCAATCACAGCAACCTGAAACAGAATTATTGACAGTTGACACCAAATATTCGTGCTTAAAAAAGCTGATCAGTAGATTAACCAAAATAATATACAGAATTGTCAAATGTACTCACACGACCACATTCATATCCAACGGCAAGCTTGGCTCCCTCACGTGCAAATTGAAGGGCCAGAACTGGAGACTGTAGTACGCTAAAAATAGCTCTACAATTCAATCCTTTACCTCTCGTAAGACTATAAGCTGAAGATGAAGATAGTTAATGCAATGACCAACTGAAATGTTAACTTTGGTGAATTACGTTTAGCCATTAGTTCATTATCTGGTTATGCAATTAAGTTAAAATAAAGAGAAATACCAAAATGATGTATTTAAGATGAGCAGCACAAGATATAGCCTGCATAACTGAAGTGCTCAAAGTACTACATTCTGATATACTTTAGACATGTAAACTGACATTTAATGTATACATTATACACTAGGATATGCTAGATATAGGCTTGTCTGCTTGTGAGTTAGATATCGATTTGATTACCTTCACCGAAATGGTGACTGGGCCTGCATGTGTATGCTTGAGCATCATGGCTCTGAGGAGTCATTTTATACCACTTTACCAATTTCAATGCTGGGGTACAAAGTTGACCCTTCCATGCTCAAAGTTATAATAGAAAAAACAACAGATTATGAAAGGGTAATTAAAGACCACATTACTCTCCTTACAGCATCTTATAAAGTTGCCTTGTTTATTATTTCGAATAATATATATTGAATTAGTCTGATTAATGAAGAGTGATCAGAGTGTTTGTAAGTCACCAACCTAATAACTACATAAACAATACAACCGACATATTTGCAGCTCAGCAAACATCAATCACTATTTTAAACAACTATACTGCAAAAAATTAGCATCTCAGTTCATTGCACAAAACCATCAACTTGATATAAAGCAAACTGTAATCTTTAACTGAAACACATTAAACAGAAGAGCGACCGAGATAGCAAGTAAAGTATATGACAACACATAAAAGAGTAGCACATTTTAGTAACTTACCTTCAGATTTCATTTCAGTAACAAGGTGGAAGCTTGGCTCATCCAAACTGCCACTGAGACAGTAAATACGGACCTACATGAGTTCACAGCAAATTTTATCAATACAAACAAATACAAATATATAGCCAAAATATAAGAGTATAAGACAGAACACATCTTACAAGTCCAGATTTGTTGCCGACTGCTAAACAAAAAGTAAGGGAGCAGAAGTCGAGTTTTGAGACTGATGAGCTTGAACCATTAACTTCTACACCTTTTACCTGCATATTAATTGAGATACATACATCTACTTCTCAATCAACAAAACTGGTTTGCTTTAAGCAAACAAATCAGAGAAATGTTGACTGCAAGACTCTTACCTCGCCTTGTAAAACACATAGAAGAGACAAGACTGGATAAGTGGCATCCCATATACGGACAGATCCATCTCCATAACCTGCGACATAAAGTCTTTCAACCCTGTCCTCAGCATCAACCAATTGTTTGGCTATGCCTCCAGTCATGGGCCACTTGATGCCCTCAGCCAGATTTAATGATGAGCTTTTTCTGAGGTGCGTGAGTATCTATATAAATCACATTTCCATTCCATTATCTTGCCGAAATAATTTAACAGAGATCCAGGAACTGATAGTAATATCAGAGAGATGCAAATCAATTTTAAAATTTATCATACCTCAAACGAAGTCTTTGATGAGTTTTCACTTGCAGATAATGAGATAAGCTTCGCCACAGTCATGACTGGATCAACTGTAGGTACAACCATAGGATATTCAGCAGAAGATATAGACACTCTTCTGTCATCTTGATTTGCTATGCCAGACAAACTATCATGATCATAGTAATTAAGCTTTCCAGGGCTTGTCAATACAAACAGAGCTGCATTATGACTACTAATGATTTCTCCAGCACTTGGTGTCAAAATCATATCGGCAAAGGAGCCACTAAGGTGGAGATCAGAACGACCAGTACATCTTAAAGTCTCCATCCCAGGAGACCAGACAAGACTCAACACCTGTAAAAACCAAGGCATTTAGGATCACCTCTCATCATTGATGCTATGTTTTTCTACTGTAAAACTCTATCAAAATACACAGCTCTCAACTCTAGCTAATTATAGAAAAGTGACACCATTTAAATGATTAATACAAACAAGGAACAGAATTGCCACAAAAAAAAGAAAAAAAAAAATCTAATTGAATAATTTTATTGGAAATAAAATAATTCAAATTGAGTTAGCAGTGTTTGCAAATAACTAAATGGGCATGGCAGCTTGTTGTTTAATAAAAGGCATCTACCTACAAGTAAATACAATCACATATCAGAGCCAAAGTGGGCATGATGAAGTTTTATCGATTTGATGATGTACAAGGAAAAAGGAAAATGATTATATTTCAACACATTATCACTATTTAACATAAAACACCAACTTAAAGACTCTTCTAGCTTAAGAAAACTAAAATGGCTTCCAATCTTGCATACAAAAGCATAATACACATAAAACAACTGCGACATCACTATACTTGAAAGGAAAAAGGAATGAATAACTAACCGTTAGAACTTCATCAGATCCTATCTCATCACCACCATAGATAAAGAGATGTCCATCAACATCGTTTTGTGAATTATTGTTTGAAGACCAGTGCAACACAACAACAGGGAGTCTTTTTTCTGCAGAAGATAGTTGTAGTCTCACAACATTATTACTTGAGTATCCGCCTTGGTCAACTTTAATAGAGTTAGAACTTGACGTTTTCCAAAATAATATATCTCCATCTATGTAGCCAACAGCTAAAATGGACCCATCAGAAGATGCCCAACAACTAGCACTAATTTCTTTCTCATTCATATTTTGAATGGTATCACCAGTATGGCTGGTACTAACTGCACTTTCAGAATTAACATTTCCGTCCTTTAGATCAAGAACCTTATCACCTCTAACCATGACAACCCGGGCTTCAACAACATCCCAAAGAATAATTAACCCGCTATCATAAGCAATGAGAACTCTGCAAAAGCACCATAAAATTTCAGTTTTATGGATCGAGTAAGCATACAAATCTCATCAAAGTCAGCAGTCTCTCAAGTATTTGTACAATACCCTTTTAGAAAAAGGAGCTTCACATTTCAAACTTTACTATTCTACTGTAATAAGAACAGCTAAATCAAACTAAATATCAGTCGATGCTAATTTCATGTATAAATTCATTCAGATGATTGAGTAACTAAGAGTTCATTTGTCAACACTCAACACTCAAAGACTTTTACTGAATTGTTAAGATTTCTGAACGAACAGTTGATTTGAATAATGTATGAACAACCTTGTTTGATGACTACACAACACCATTAATGACCTAAGTTGCTCAGACTCGGGTACGGAGTGTCACGACAGAGTGTCGGATTCGGCACTTTCAAAAAATGGGGACATGGGGACACCGTCCAAAATATGGACACGGATACGGGGATATGGCGTAATTTAATTAAATTAATTAATTTATTTTATAGAAATAAATAAATAAAATTAGACATCTTATATTATTTAATTTAATTAATATTTGAACAAAAAATTATAATTTTTTTATCACGAGAGTAATTTTTTTTAATGTCCAGTACAGTCAATCGGAATTACTAAAGTACATGCTGAATTACTGATACTTAAAAGGTGTGTTATACGAAACAGGCGGTTACACTTTCCAATAAAATATTAATTTTAATTATTAAGGAACCTAGCCTACCAACAGTCCAGGTACATTCATTGTACACTTTACAACAATACATATTCATTTTAAACCCGTCCCAACCCATAAAAAATTGTACCCAAATTCATTAACGTCATCAAATCCATATCTTAATCTAATCGCAGTTGTTTATTCAAACTAATACCCACATATAGATACAGGCATATGTATGTATATCATCTTCTTCTAGGTTTTTCCTCCTTTTCATCAGTCTTAATAATTCTTCCGGCGACCCTGAGATTTCTCCGGTGACGGAGGAGTGTCAGTTTTGCAACCAACGAATCTGTCCCGTATCCCGGATCGTGTCCCGTGTCGGGTCCGGTCGACACAGGTACAACGACCAGAAGTGACGAGTCGGAGTAACATAGTTAATGACTGTAACTACCTGTCCTGCTCTTCTTAGTCAATAATGAAAACAGTTTAACTAATACTAGTATATGTAATGACAAAATTGCATTTAAAGATATACTAATTTGTACATCTACTAAAATTGTACAAAACTTAAATATTACTACATTATTTTGATTTTCCAATTATGTGTCAGTGCAAAATTTAATTAAGAGTATAAAGAAAGTAATATTTTAAAAAAAGGGATATATCTAAAAAGATTTTTTTTTTTAAGGGACAAGCTAAAGCATGTGAACATCTTAACATATATAGAATGAAAATAACTAAAAACTAAAAACAAAACCAAAATCCAGAGGAAAAAAAATAATGGATATAGTCAATCAAGGATTTTGTGTATAACTTTACTCGGTCAAACTTCATACACACATTGGAAAATTTTGGAATTAAGAAATTCTCTTAATTTTTGTTCCATTCAGAAAACTAACCTTTAAACAAAAATCTTAATGCTGAACAACTCAAAGAACTTTATTAAAATGTATGCACATGTTATCAAGTTAGACCTAACTGATTCTGGCATTTCACGGTGACAACACAGTGTTTCCTCCCCTTTGCAACAATAAGTATAAATTTCGACAAGTCAATAGCTTTTATAGCAGTACACCTTAATATAACTCTAAGAGTACATTGATAATTCCATCAAAGGTGATCTGAAATGTCATCCTAAATGCCAGGTGCGAGAAGGATTCACGTACCTCTTTCATCCTCAATTGTCAAAATTATTTTTACTATAACATAGTGAATTACAAATCATCTAAATAACTTGGGTTGCGTCTCTGAGTAGCCAACCTCCAAAGTGCTGTTAGGTAATAGTGATGCAGGCATGCAGCTATCTTTTTATTTCCAGGTATGTTTTTCGTAATGTATGATAGATTTCCAAAATCACAAAAGCAAAATATAATATAAAGATCCCTTTCCTGTTACATTCTCCAAGCAAGAACGAAAATTGAGCAGAAGAGCGCATTTTGAAAGCACAAGTATCCTCTTATACAAAACGAAAACTGTACACACCTAGTATATCAAAGACTAAATACATTCAGTACTGACTTTTAATTATTATAGAAGCACGCCTGCTACTGAGCGTAAAGACACTCATGAGATTTTATGTTTTATCTTATGAAAATCAGTGTGGAAAAATGGTAGGCATGTTTGTTTTTTCAAATGGTATGCATATTTGTTTTGGACTTCTGATGATCAAAATGAGCCATGAGCATCTGTGACCCGTGTGTTTATCCTTGGAGACCCAATGACCAAATATAGCCGACATAACTTATTATTTGGTAAGCACAATAAGTATTATATCTGCTTGTGTGCATGATAAAGAGACATGACAGACGATATGATCTTTCGAGGTGTAAAATTACAAACTTTAAAAGGGATGCAGCTTCATACATAAGAGAACAAGAATCAAAGAAAGTTTGAAAAGTGCTTGCCTATTTCCAGAAGAACAAGGTTGGGGAAGGACTCCGACCACGGTTGGGTTATCAGGAGACGAAGATCCAGCTGATTCTGTGTAAAGCACAAACATTGACACAGATGTTAAAGCATATACCATTAACTTGGCAGTGCTCATTTGCCTTGCATATATACTAGGTGAAGGTAATATCTCAGCAATAACAAAACATAATTACAAAAAAACAGACATTAATTACCAAATGCAAGTAGGTTTCAGTTTGGCACGAGGAAAAATAAGATTAATACTTTGGCTTATATATGTAAAAAGAACCCATCAAGAATACATATCAAGGTTAAGGCCCTACACATTCCAGAGAGAAAATAACTAATAACTCTCTTAAATTAAATCGAATTCAACTACAGCCCATGTTGAAGGATCCTACTCTTTACATATGCTCACGCTTTTGGTGTTCAGAATCAAAACATTACCTATAATTCACTACTTGTATCAACGCAGGGGCTTCATCAGATAAAAAAATATAGAATTTAATTTTCGGATATGGTCCTCGTTTACTTTCGGTGTAATTCTGATTTAGTAGAAAGGATGACCAGCAGAAACATTGCTACAAAAAATATTTGGCATTTTCTATATAACTAATGTTACATATATTATTTTATAAATTTTAAAAATAATTAATTAAAATTTATTTGCTGCATATTATATTTTTTAGGCCTTATAAATATGGTAGCCCAAGGCAAACGCCTAATCCGCCTAATAGATGAGCCACCCCTAAAGTATGCTAAACAAGATGCAAGAAGCACAGTATATCCTTATCATACACACATACTTGCAGACACTAATGAAAACATCATACATGCCCAAAGCTTCTTCACGTTTTCATTTTTGTACTCTGACAAAACTTTTGACAAAAGAAACATAAGAAGACACTGAATTATCACAATTAGAAACATGATTAATAAAACAGAAATGTTTTTAGATGAGAACACATATATAAAAAAAAAGGTATGTGAAAACAGAACTTGTTAGGTTGGTGAGGAATAGGTTTTTTTTACAACTGCTAGATGGTAAAAAATGGGAAAAGGGGGGAATGCCAATCAAAATTTGACCAAGGTATGGAAAGCTGCCTTTTTAAAAAATAATACTATTGGGCATCACACATGTTAGAGGGTACTTAAGGCAATGTTAGAATATAACTAGGAAATGACAAATATCCCATTCTACTAGGGGATCAGTATGATATAGTTTATGATTACATTAAAGCTGAAGGATATACACATAGATAGAGTTAATAAATTATACGGAAACTAAATAAAAGTGAAAGACAGAAATGAGGAAGTGATATATAATTGATTCAAGCAGAAGATAAGTACACACAAGCAATTACCAGCAAGAGAATCTGCAGAAATGTGATATGGCAATAGCGAAAGATCTTCGCCCTCAGGCTCATATTTCAGTACAGATAATAGGCCGTTCTCATCTCCTATATACCTGTATGCAATAAACGAGAAACCACGTATACCCCAGGCACCTAATTAGATTAGCAACCAGTGAATCAGATTTAATTTAAAAAAAAAACTGATTGCCACAAGAAATATACATGAAGTAGGAGCCATTTATTACAGAAAAGGCAGTGATGTTGGATTCCCATTGTAAAGTGCACACTATGCACCTGCTCTCCAGATTCCACACCTGCAACAAAGAATAAATTATTTCCATACAGGAAAGCTATCAAATAACTTCTAAAATCCAACAAGCTTTCATAGTGCAAAATTTTTAAAGAGCAAATGAATGACAATATAATGCAACTTCTTATCTAGTTAAACTACCGCGCAGGACTGGGGACCACTAAGGATGAAAAGTTGAAAAACACTTGAAGATTTGCAGGTAATTATATTGTTTGTCCAAAACTCTTTATAAAAAGCCGACAAGCCCTTTAAATGGAATGTAGTACGGATTTTGGACAATATGATATCTAACATATATAATTTATTTTTAATTGATTACATTTAAAAATTAAAATTTCGTTCAAAAATTCCCATTAAAATCCTATTAGAGTTTGCAAATTCAATTATAGATTTATGTTTCAAAATTTCCAGTAGAGTTTATATCTAAGATTTAAAATATAGCTCTATTAGAAGCCGAATAAACTTTTCCTCCCATGTAGTATGGTTTTTGCTTAACATAATATCTAATATCCTTCGATGTTCACATTAAAATTCAAATAGAAACATATACTACTTTATTTCATTTGCAATTTTCCCATTAGAATTTGCAAATTTAATTACAGATTTGTGTTCTCTGTCTTCCAATAAAATATAGTATCTAATTTAGTTATTTTACTCTCTTACATTCAAATCTTACTACAATTACAAATTTAAAATTTGTTTATGATTCCTTCACTAAAATTGAGTTACAATTTGCAAAATGATCATAGATTTATTTTTCTGTATTTTCCAAAAGAATCACACTAAATCATTTACCATTTTCTTGAACAAGTAAAACACTCTGCATTTTAACTTGTGTTGGTCAAACCAATTTAATTCTAATTATAAACATGAACAAAAATTCAATACAAATGTACATTAAAAATAAAAATATATAGTGATGCTACGTAAGCATGAATTTTGATAAAATAGATTCATTTTCTTTAAGATTCAATCACTTACAATTCTAACATATTGTATAAATACATAATTTATTTTTTACATATTTAAATATAGTATTATTAGAAGTGCAAATTAATATTGAGTTCTAGTTCTTCAAAAAAAATCCTAATAATATTGCAAATTAAATTATAAATTTAGATTTTCAGGTTTCTATTAGAATCCGAATAAGAGCCCCTTTGGGCTTCCTTTAATTCAGGTTAGTGCAATGTTCCTTTCAGTTATTTTGATACTATTTATATAATCTCATTTATGACAAACGTAAAGCTAAAAAAAGGTCCATAAGACTTAGCAAAAAAAGGTTTATATTTTAAAAAGCTACTAACAAGTACTTTTCTCTTTTGAACGTATATTCAGTTACGGTTTCTTTCCTCCTCAACCATTAACTTGTAAGTAAAAATTTTACTTTTAATTTAAAACTAATACTTAAGAGTTTTAATTACAGGTAACTTCTTTTAAGTATACCAAAGAGGCCTCTAAATCAGATACAATGTTTCCCTACTATTAAAACCACTTTTTGTACCCATAAATAGAATTATATTTCTTTTTAACTATCTTGTTGGCACCGGTTATATGCTAGTGTATAAAAATCAAAATATGGAATCATTACTAGACACCCTAAAAATTGAAGACCATGGATCTATTAGATTCAAAATTTTAATATTGACACAAGATATGTCTTAGAGTCAAATTTCAAACAACTACAAAAGAAAAAACTTGATACTTCCTCAATTCCTTATATCTGTCCTTTTGACTTGCACGTACCTATAGGTGAATATAAAATACAGTAAAAATTGAAGACCATGGATCTATAAGATTCAAAATTTTAATATTGACACAAGATATGCCTTAAGAGTCAAATTTCTAACAACTACAAAAGAAAAGACTTGATACTCTATTCCTTATATCCATCCTTTTGACTTTTTGCACGTACCTATAGGTGAATATAAAATACAGTTAAAAATAATAGTTATTTGCATTTCCCTTAATAAATTTTAAACATCAAATGCCAATTCTTAATTCAAACTAAAAAAAATCATAAAAATCTAGTATATGTAGCTATGTTTAGTATTCACCTAAACGCAAAGTGCAACATGTCAAATGGACAAGTAATAAATAATGGATTACTATTTTTTTTTAGTTAGAAGTGAACTTAAAATACTTGTGAACTAGATATTTTTTATTCAAACTAAGAGAATCTACCTTGTGCTTAGCTAATAACTAGTGTATTTCCACAAGTAGATCTTTCATGCATAATTTAGACATTCATTTTGTTAATTAGCTTCTCTACCAATCAAGTTTTTGAATCTCTAATCCCCAATAAACAAGTGTCTCCGCTTTAAATATTTCTCATGCCTTATTTCTTCAATTTGACAACCACAACGAAGCAACTCAGTGGAGCTATAGTTGGCTTCTTTCGATATATTACCCATCACATTATGATTTTCCAAACAAATTACGTACTCAACTTTTTTGCATACAGAAACCAATCACCATCCAGTCTTTCAAAATACTCAACTTAAAAAGTCTTGGATCATTGACAGGTCTGGTATGGGATATTATAAAGGAACTTGGAAAGGAGTCACAGACTCACAATAAACATATAACCATTTCTTATAGGTGAACTCCGATCAAAAAAGCATTATAATGAGTTTGGAAAATGGGTTCTAATTTACATCAAATCTAGTCATTATACACAATTGGCTCTCAATAGGGGACTGGCTGCTAAATCTCTAGTCTAATACGACCTGTTGCTATACATATTCATCTAGGAGTGTCAGAAAAAGTTATCAATTATTACCTTCTCTAATTCAGTAACCCTACCATAATATTACCAAAGCCCAAAGGAGTGGATCATTCACCCACAATGAGATAGTTCGAGTTATATCCATCATTTAGAAAAACAACAAGACAGACAATTAACATTCATACCTGGATATCGTTGTCATTGGAGATGCTGACTAAATAACCTTGGTTGACTAGAAACTGCCAAAACAACAAAGACAAAAAAAATGTGTATGTTAAAGTTTTTGCCTATTTGGAACTAATTAATTGTTAATTCCTACATGCATCATATTCATAGTATATATACATCCTAAAATTGATATCAGTTTCCAATTTTCCTAAATTTCCACCACAAGAACACAAATTTTAATTGGCCAATCCTCTAACAATCCAACATACAACCAACTAAAATGGTGAATACATCGGCAATCTAATTTATGAGCGAGCATATGAGTTTGAAGCTTACAAACCTCCAAGTATTTGTAGGGCAACTGTTTCTGCGAAATCAGAAGTCCTTCAACATTATCACCACCAATCACTTTAATTCTACCATCCCTGCCATAATATTAAACAATTTCAAGTAATAGAATGCCATTTTTTCAAAACAAGATGTTCTTTGTTAAAGCAGCAAGCCTGTCTTATTGCTTTCATGATAAAGTGTATCTATTTAAGGCACAACAGACAGCCTGCTTTGGCAGCCATAAACAAAAGAAATTAAAATAAGAATCAAGCAAAAGGAACTGAGTTTTTTTCTTGGTCAAATGAAACTTGCATATTTTTAAGGTCAATCTAGCATTGAAGCAATAGTTGAAGCATCTTCAAGAGACCATTAGACCAGAAAAACATATACATAGTTTAGACAACTAGGCCAATTTGATGAAAGAATTTATTTGGACTTTGCTATATTAATTTCTACAAATATACTCCAATCCAATCCACCTATGCACCAACCAGACACCATTTAACTGCTAAGAATCAAGCTCGGCAAAGTAGTTCTTAATATGAGCCACCAGATGTAGTAGTGTTTACTAAGCACGTGTAAACTGGGAAGATCAATTAATGACACTACTCTAAAGGAGTCACAGGTACCTATAAACAGGTCACAGTAAGGTAGGGTCATATAACAGTTTTACAAATTTGTCATAACTATAGATATAGAGATGGACTACTTCAAAAAATATATGAAAAATCATACTTCCACGGGAAACTAAGTAATTATCAGAACATTGACCTTTTATTTTGACTTACAGTGTTCCAATGGCCAATAGACGCTGAATAGGATCAAAAGAAATAATTGATGCAGTAGATGGGATACCATAGTGAACTGCTACTTGAAAATCTAAGTCGGCTGCTGTCACAGAGCTCAAATTGGGCTGAATCAAAAGATGAACCAATGTTGGGTTGTAGTTATGTCCAATTAAAATTAAGCACATTACACTAAAAGACATATTAAACCAAACAACTATAACTTAGTATTCCCTCCGTCTCTAAATATGTTTCCTGTTTCATCTGAACACGTTTGCCAACGTACACTTTTAATTGTTAATATCTTCAATTTCGTATTAGTACTAAATATAAAAACTTCACTGTATTAAAATACTCATAAATACGAATCCAACAAGATCACTCATGACTATATTTTGTCTTATAAATTATGCATAAATTAGTAGTCAACCGCTTATAATGAATAGTGTAAAAAGTCAAAACGAGAAACACAATATGAGACGGAGGGAGTACCTGATACTAAACAGAGACAAAGCATAAAATGAAAAACATGTGTTTTGTCATGTTACACACCAATGGATTTTGTTATAGTTGAACGACTTTCATTCAAAAAATTTTGCATATAAAAATGTAGATAACTTATAATAGCATGAGAAATGGTGTACTTTCACGCGAGCCACGGCCGTGTACTACTAATTGGTCTCTTAAGATGAAATGCGAGCTGGATGTGACAGATTAATGGTCATAAGTTGTTGGGTACATACTGTTACTCAACAAACCCTGTTGATACCCCAAAAAATTAAAATGACCATTATAATTTCCCGTTGACCACGTTTAAAGATAAAGTAGATATTTCTGTGGAGCCCATTTGCCAATCAATCAATCTTTAAGAAACACCAGTTTTTAAAAGTTCTAGTCAGAGGAGAGGGTTAACAATTAAGATACATAAGAACAAGGAAAGTCTAACAGATAACAGTGAAATAGTAAATTTGTGTGCATTCATTTGTTTGGTAGTGATGTTGTGTGTATTCATGAGTTTAGGAAAAAGGAAGATCTTAAGATTATTCCTTTGAAAAAATTCTCTTTCACGCAGGTACGACTGAAGCTTCCAGCCTCCTATTCTCCATACTTACTAATCGGGAAGCTGCACCATATTTATTTGATACTCAAAGCTTATGCAAATTGTTGTCGAATGGACCTCAGATTCGACTAGGATATGGAGTTTGACAGTGTAGAATCAATAAACCATAAGTAATATTTTATTACATACCATAGTGTATAATTTCCATTTACAATATAAAATATATATAATTTATTTTATGGATTAACCAGGGTGACTTTAGCAATATAAACCTGCTACTATTTAGCACATGACTTTTATTTTCATGGTAAACATTTGTATTGAGGATGGGTTATTAGTTTTACATTATTTTATGATGCGTTTTTTGGATATAAGTTGAACATTCATTTAGGCTCAAATAAACAAGTTCAAAGGTACCGACACAGAATAATCAAGATTCAGAATTACATTAATAATTACTACCTCTCTGTAAAGTAAATCTCATTCTTCATAAGCATTTATACTCCACTAGTTTTCGAATAACTGAAACCATTTAATAACTTTCTGTCAAAGTATTGTTGAATTTAATACATCATTTTACCACGATGAGAAAAACATTAAGTAACGCTTCAGGATAAGAGATTGGCAAGTGCTGAATCATAGCGCATAGGTTAATTTATTCAGATATTCTTCTGAAGTGTTACTTAAACCAAAATACTACAATGAAAATGTTAAATCTTAGAAACAAATAAACCAGAATACCACAAATTTAAGCGAGTCAAATTTCAAAAATATGTAATTATATTCCGGAGATTAAGAAGGTTATGTTTAACTTTACTCCCTCTGTTTGGACACATCTGCATTTTAGAGCATTCTCCTTGTTTCAATGTACTTACTTTCTTATTTCATGAGATAACAAATGACACATTTTCGACTATGCCCTCATTAATCGAATTCGAATTTTCCATTTATCTAGACATTAGTACATGACTCGTTAATTTTAGTAAGGGCAATATCGTAACGAACAAAAATATTTAATTCTAATATTTGTAAAAATTGTTTTTCGTGCCCAACTCTAGAAAAGCAGATATTTTTAAAAGGGAACATCATATTAAACGTTATACTAATTTATTAGGTTCCGATTACTACACCAGTATAATTCCTTCAAAACAGGTTAATGCCGGCGCCGCAAAAGGACTTAACCAAAATAATTTAAATTTATTATAATCCAAAATACATAATTTAAAAAACAAGACCCCATTTATTATACAATCTTATACCACATTAGTATACAAAGGGCATATGATTAGTGACTTAAAACCATGGTATTTTCGGTTGTTTAATTTTTTACACACAAAATATAAGTTCCTCTTCCTAAAAAAGAGCTACATTTTCCAATACCGATTCCTTCAAACTTCCGCACCAAGAATTCGCTCTTACTCCATAATTCTACAAAAATCATCCACTCGAGAGCTACAAACCCTACGATCACACAACATCCTCACATTCAATATCAATTTAACACAGACTTCAAGTACAATCACCAACTCTCCTACTTAAACCTCAACATTTCGTATATCATATCGAACAACAACATTTCCAAAACAAAATCACAAATAAACTACGAATACAGCATCCGATCATCGAAACAACAAGTAAAACCCTAAACATCATAATCATTTGAATAAGTGAGATTAAGTCAAAGGCATAGCAGTTAATTAAGTACGAATTTGATAAATTAAATGAAATTATAAAATTATAATATTAAAATTGATTGTACCTGAGGAGAATGATGAAGCTGTTGAGTAGCTTTTTGAATTAGGCGTTTAGCAAACATGGCGATTACTCTTATGATTGACTCGTTTCAGCTGAATTGTGTGTTTATAAATGGGTTTTGTGTGTGTGTGTTTAGTGTGTGACGGATTCGGGGCGGCTGCTGACCGGGTTTTGGGGTATTTGACCCGGTTTGATTCTTTGCTTCTCGTGAATATCCAAAATTATTGTATTCTTAATTTTACTTTTATTTTATTTGGGTTGGGGAAGTCTAAATGGATTGGTTGGGTTTGAATATTTTAGTGATTAAATATGAAAAACGAAGTTTTTATCCCCAAGAAGATAGTTAGTCAACCAATTAGAAATGGAGTTGGTAATCTCTTCTGGTCATACAAATGAAGTACATGTTAATTCTTACATAAAGTTTGATACAGTTAAACCTCGATAAATGAATATGTTCGGGATCGAAAATTAATCAAGATTATTCATTTATCGAGATCAAAAATACATTGTCTTTATTATGTCGGGACCGGAAAAAATTATTCATTTGATGAGGTTATTCGTTTATCGAATATTCATTTATCGAGGTTCTACTGTAATCGGAATTGAACTCATAATCTCACATTTCGGATAAAATAAAAAGAAAACATAATGCGAACTCATAATTATATATTTAATATTTCAGATATTTCTGATGAATAAGAATCGAATATGTATGTGATTTTTGAAATAATAAGAAGAAGTTCATATTAATAGGGTAACACATAGAATGATTAGATTTTTTTGTGAGCTTAATAGCTTTATTGTTAATTCGTCTTCTCCAATATTTTTGTTGGAGACAATATTGTCAGATATTTTGAAAATTTAATGATATTTGCTTTTATTCAAAAGAAAAAAAGAAGTTCTTATTAATGGGTTCCAATGTTCAATATCTTTTATTTCTAACAATTATAACTAAATTAATCAATTAGAGCATTTCCAACCAATCTCAATACTTAGTAAAATAATCTATATGGCACCTTCAGAATACATATTATACATGATCAAGCAAAAAAGATAAAAAAAAAAATATCTTTCCAACCAATTCATTCCTCAGTTTAAAACTACAGCCAACCATGTTTAATTGGCAAAATTTGGACAAACACTACAGATATGATAGTCATGTGATAAGCTGGTGGTAAAGAAAGACGATCAAGTTTTGCATGTTTTTTAGTTACTTTGTTCTTTTTTTCTAAATGTAATTTGTTTTTTTAATTTGCCAAATATAATTTTGCTTGTCATAATTATAATTTTACAAATATATACATGTACAATAATTTAATGAATTTTTTAATTTTAAAACTATAAAAAGCGACCAGATTTTAGACATTAGTTAGTGTTAATATTTGTTAATCAAATTTTATTTTTATGAAAAATAGAATAAAATATAATTATTTTCAAAATATAGCCAACAATTATAACCAATATCACTGAAGAATAATATTGTACGGGTTCGACAAATTTTAGTCAATCATTATTTTATAATTTTTCAGTCAACCTTTGAAGAATCTCTTAAAGTGCTCCTTTTAAGAAGAATAAAAGAAATAGTCCTAAAAAAAAAAAGAATAAAAGAAATATTGTCCTAAATAATAGTTTCAAGTTTTTTTTGAGGTGTTAATTTTTTTTTTTGCCAAATTTTAAACTTTCAAGAGATCTATTCATCCATAAGGAAACTTGCCAAATTGCACATTAAAAAAATAAAGGAACTGAAACAATATTTAAAATGCCCTCATTAGTCTCTTTGTACAAATCCTTAAGACTGATCACAAAGTTGTAGCAGCAAGTGATGCATGAATGATGAACCTTATCAAACAAAAGGTTGTTAATGGATTGAACTGAAATTAAATATACAGAAAGCAAGACAAATTAGTCCTTCTATTAGCACTGAAAACTGAGAACAATACAAAAAATTTGGTAAACTGATACATGAAATCATGTAATACAGAGTTGTACAAAGATATACAAAGAGAGAAGAAAATTGTGATATGCTTGTGCCTATTTTTCCCAACGATGATTGCTCGTGCTCTGCAAAATCATCATGCTATGACCGTGCCTACTCCATAGCTTCGGGGATTGGTTTGTCACATTGCAAAATCATGATGGTATTGGTTCTACATTCATAAGATTAAGATCCTTAAAGCACCTTGGATTCCTGAATCTGCCATACTAAAATTAAGGTAAACACCTCTGTGGATTGGGTTGATAGAGAGGGGTTTATTTTTGTTTGTATCTTTCTCCCAACTGCCTAACAGGTGGTCTTCAGCATCTTCCCTGCAACAACCTAAGTTATCTCAATCGGCAGTCCAATAAGCTCAATGGATCATTGTCTGTCGCCATATGCAATTCAACTTCTTTACATCCTCAATTTGTCTCATAACAATTTGAGTGGTGTGCTTCCCACATATCGAAGAAGTTTCCACAACAGGATACTTCGGTGCTCGGTCTACAATGATAGCTCCTACAATGATTTCAAAAAGAAAAACCTTAGCAAGCATCAACAATATAAGGAATCTTTCTTATACTAATTGACTGCACTAAACAAGACACAACATTAATTTCAATTTTCAGCTTTTAAAGGAAAATTTTGGTATAACTGGAATTTAAGCTTAAGGAAAAAATAAGCGACTTAAAGCATATAATTTAAAAGCAGCAACTTGATTTCAACTTGGTTAATTTGTCGTCAAACTCCAACGATCCTCTTTATATTAGCTGTTTATTTATATTTTATTCATATACCAACACACCATTATAGCAAAAGTTATGTAAGAATTGGACGAATGTCATATTTTACTAATAAAATACGAGTTAAGAGCTACTTAAGTACTCTTAACTTTTTAAAGAGTCGCTAAGAATCTCTTGGAGCTACGTACATTTTAATCCATGCTCTTTATTTTTTGAATTAATAGCTCGTGTAAAGAGCCTCTTGGAGATGCTCTTATCATAAGACACTTAATAGCCAAACGGCTGAAATCTAAATCCATACATGCTAAGGAACTGTAACGAAATGAAAACCATAGACTACGTCGACTAAGTCTTACAGCATTTCACTGATCTTCGCTACTATGAACACTTTTACATATAAAAAAAATTCATTATCTTACATTCCTTACTATATGTAAACGAACCAAATACGAATAATTTCTCGTACACCAGCAATTAAACACGAATAACTGGATCTAAAAAATAACAAAACGATCGACCCAATCAAATCAGAAAGAATATAAGAAGTAATAGTAATTACCTTCAAATTATAGATCGAAAACTGAAATATTGTAATGAAAACTTCTTCGATATGGGGGAGCACACCACTCAACTAATTATGAAAAAAATTGAGAATATCAAGAAATTGAATCGCAGATGGAGGCAGGCAATGATCCGTTGAGCATACTGGACAACGGATCAAGATAATTTAGGTTGTTACAGGGAATTAATTCACCTGTTAGGCTGTTGTGATGGGGATTCGGCTACTTTTCTATTAACGCGATTTGTTGTAGTATTTTATCATCGATTAAAGCAAGGGTTTGAAGAATGAGATCTGAGATTGAGGTCCAACAGAGGGAGAGAGAGGGGGTTAAATAAGTTTAATTCTTTGAAGTGGGGTGGGTGGAAATTTTAACGGATGATGAATATGGGCTCTTCCTAATTCATTATTTAGAGGGGTGTATTCATTTGAGAATCTGTTGGATGTTAATGAATTCTCAAAATCAGTAGGCATTCGTTTGGGATTTTAAATAATCTTTTAAAATTTGCAGGTATTCAATTCGGATTTTAAATAATCTTTCTAAATCTGTGGGTATTCAATTGAGATTTTAAAAAATCTTCTAAAATCTGTAGGTATTCAATCCAGATTTTAAACAATCAATCAAAATCTAAGGGTATTCAAATTTCAACTGATTTGCTAAAGTCATGGATTTTGAAATATTTGTGGGAGATTTTGTATGTAAAATTATCAACGTAAAATTTGTTCTTACTACACAATATTTTGATGGATTTGTGAATTATAACATTTGTAATAAAAAAATCAAAAAAATTAAATTAAAAGATATGTAAAGATACATTATGCAAGTATTTGTACCTACGTACATCTTTTTATCTTTCACTGCTTATGCTTCTTCTTGGCTGGTCTTTGAAGGTACGTAAACTTTTTTCTTCATTATTTCCATTCTTGTTTTTTTGCATCAATTGTGGTAAAGTTATATGAGCATGTGTATGTTTTTGTTATATAATACATATCTATACAACATGTTTTTTGTTACAAATGATATTATATTGTCGATTTTATGAATCATTATGATAAGTATTTCCTAAACATTTTTGAAATGATTAGCACTATAATGACCGATTCACAAAATGCAAAAAAAAAGAAGTGGTTATGATCAATGGTCAAAAGACGAAAGTGATGGATTGTTAGAACTTATGGTTATGCTGCAAATCGAGGATGGCGTGATAATAGTGGTGTC
Organism: Saposhnikovia divaricata; assembly: GCA_036435485.1. Taxonomy (NCBI): domain Eukaryota; kingdom Viridiplantae; phylum Streptophyta; class Magnoliopsida; order Apiales; family Apiaceae; genus Saposhnikovia; species Saposhnikovia divaricata. The sequence continues at coordinate 184,920,046 of CM071599.1, read as the reverse complement.
CTTCCTAAACAAATAGTGATCGATCGAATTCTTCCCCCTCTTAATGCAAAATTTCAATGCAATAAAACTTACGGCAATTATCAAAGTCAACTGAAATGGTTCAAAAGTCGATATACTTTTTACTCAACTCTTTTAGGTTTTAGCTCTGGTTTTGGATACGACTATGTGTAAAAAAAGTTCACTGCTCCAAATGAAGTATGGGATGAGTACATTAAGGTATAGCTAACTCTTTATGCTATTATTCATCTAAGCACAAAAATATTTTTCTCTGTTAAAATTCGTTATGCTAACAATTTAAACAATATTTTTTGTGCCAGGCTCACCCAAAGGATAGCTACTTGCGTTATGAGGCATTTGACGATTACGAGGACTTAAAAATTGCTGTTGGAAATGGTGTCGCAGTTGGAAAAAACTCTATTGGATTGGGTAGTGTTACTGAAGCAACAACACTAGAAGCTGGTGAAGTGAGGGACTTGCGCATTGAAGACTTGAATTATGATGTTGATAGTGATGTTGATAGTGAGCAAAATGAAAGAAATCAATCTCGTAGAATCTGTAGGATTTTGTAATTCTACAAAAATCCATCAAAATCTATGAAAATCTGTAGGGAATTAAAATAATCTGTGTAGAGATTTTAAACAATCCATGGATTTACACATTCCATTAGAATCCATGGATTATTAACAATCCAACAGAATCTCAATTGAATACACCCCTCTTAGTGATTATAATAATAGATGGTAGGTTATGATTCTAAATCTTGGATTTAGCTCATTAATCCTTGATTAATTTTGTGCAAGGTAACCAATCGATTCGATTTTTGAAATCCGATTAATCCTGTAAATTTATTGTAAATTAGACTAATATATTATATAATATTATAATATATGTTTAATACTCTGATTAATCCTTTCGATTAATCCCCGATTATCCGATTAATCTTATATCGGTACCTCGACCGATTTATATCGATTACCAATTTTTACAAGTGGTAGCTTAGAGGTCGTCATACGCCCATGATACTTTACAAAATTATAGTATATATACTCCCTCCGTCCTATTTTGTTTGACACTCTTATTTTTGCACGCATTTTAATGTATTTGGACGGGGTACTTATAAATAATATTTTTTAAAATTTTTTGTTTTGTATAAAAAAATAGATTCTATATTTCTATACAAATCTAAAAAAATTAAAAAATATAATTCACAAGTACCTGGTCCGAGCACATTGAAATGCGTGAAAAAGTCAGAGGGTCTTACTTTGTGGGACGGAGGTAGTAATAAATAGTATTGGAAATTAAATAAACAAAATAGTTTCATATCAAGATCAAACAACATAAATTTTTAAAAATATTAGTATAATAACGTTGATGTGGAATAAAAACTAGGGTGTATTTATTGCTAGGGTTTGAGACTTTCGAGCTTTAATGGCTGCCCTCGTGTTTCGTGACTTAATTCGAGTCCTCACAAGATGCCTGTGTATCTCAATAAATGCTAAGAATCAAGCCAAAAACGTAGTTCTGAGATTGAGGGGTGAGGCCCTTATATAGGCTGTAGGAGCCTTAGAATCGTAGTAGGTTTAGGTGACTTGGTGGACAAGTCACCGCCTTGAGGAAAGTTCTAGACTCCTGCCTTGTAGGAGTCTGTTTCCATGTTGAATTAGGTGCCTTGATGGCTACTCATAAAGATATTGTATCCTTATATGACACTTATTGTTGAGCTGTTTATCACCCTTAATATTAATTACGAAATTAATATTTTATTAGGGTTTTTGGGCCCCATTATTGGGCTTCGTATTTGGACCATTCTAGGTTTAATTAATGCCACGTTAAATTTGTCTTTAGGGCTTACTCTTAGCCCATATCATTTGCCCCCAACTTCTAGGAAAGCTGATCAGGCTTTCCTTAAAGTTATAACAGCCTTTTTCGAGACTAGGGTTCATTTTTGTACACTAGTGTTTCACGTGTATCGTCTTGATGTAAAGCGTGAAGTGACCTACACTTTTACGACGATGTGCCTTATTCGAGGCTAAGCAATTATTTTTCAATAACTTTTGTTATTGAACTTTGCTCATTTATTTCAAGGAATTATTTATAAAATTCCTCGCATTTTTCCGTATTTATCCTAATTTTTTAGGATTTTTCTAGTATCCACGGGTATTTTTCTTTATTTTTGACTTATCAATCAAAAATATTAAATTGTGCTTCAAGCATAAGATAATTATTTTTCAACTTTTTTGGAATTTTTGGATTTAAATTTCTTAAATACAACCATTTTTAACAATTTTCCAAGATTTTTCTGCATTTTGGTTTCAGACCTTCGACCTGGATCGAGGTCGTGAAGCCTACGACCTCACCTTTCGACCTGGATCGAGGTCGTATACGGTCACCAAAACATCCTGGTCGTGGGTTTTTCGACCTCAATCTTTGATCAGGATTGAGGTCGTGTAGGGGCGACATATTGACCTCGTCGTTTGGTTTACGACCTCGTTCTTCGAGGTGAATTGAGGTCGTCCATGGCCTTCATTATATCTTGGTCGTGAAATTCACGGCCTCATCCCACGACTTGGAATGAGATCGTGTAAGGTCTTCAAAATGACCTGGTCATGAAACTCGCGGCCTCATCCCACGACTTGGAATGAGATCGTGTAAGGTCTTCAAAATGACCTGGTCGTGAGCTCTTCGACCTTAATCCATGACTTGGATTGAGGTCGTGTATGATCCCTAACTTGGCTTGATCGTGAGGTCTACGACCTCAATTCACGATCTGGATTGAGGTCGTTTATGAATCAAAATTCTAACTTCTCGCGTCTTCTACGACCTCAATCTACAACCTGGATTGAGGTCGTCCAAGGACCGTAAAATGACCTCGTTGTTTCTTTTACGAACACGTCATACGACCTAGATTGAGATCTAAGGCGTTTTTCTTTTCTTTTTTTTTTAATTGAATTCTCGATCCTTCTGAAATCTTCTATAAGCTTCTATAAGCTTCTAGATCCTGGGCCTTGGTTTAGGCCAATGGGCCTTAACCGGTTATAACCGGTTGTCATAGCATTCTAACCGGCTAAATGACCGGCTGTAATTTGTATAAAAGAGTGAGAAATGAACTCATTTCTCATTTCTCACCTCACTCAAATTCCTCACTAAACACTCTCTCTAGAGCTCGAAGCTAAGGTGATTTCCGGCAAAGTTTCCCGGCGAAGCTCCTCCCATTGCGGTGGTTCTCTGGGTTTATCTTGAAGATCATCTTTCGAAGCCTTCTTCCCAATAATTTTAATGGCGGATGACAGAGAAGCTCGGAGGTTAAGCAAGATGAGTTCTTCATCGCGAGGTACCTCTTTCCCTCCTATTCGTTCACAATACACATCTTTGATTGATATAATTAATCAACGGGGGAATGAATATCCCTCCGTTTCTGCGTTAGACTCGTATAATCATCACTCAAGGTTTTTTGATGCTGAAAAAATCAAAAAGATGAATAAACTCTTCAACGTTCCTCCCCCTTTTAAATTAATTCAAGCTGAGCCGAGTGATCGTTCCTGCCATTGGAAGCCCAATTCTCTTTGCATCTATAAGGATGCATTGATGACTGGGCTTCATTTTCCATTTCATGAATTTATCCCTACACTATTGGCAGATGTCCAAGTGAACCCTTGTCAAATCGTTCCAAACGCTTGGAGGGCCATTCTTTGTTTCATAGTCCTTTGTTTAAAAAAAAATTCCCTTGTCCGTTGCACTTTTTAAGAATATATTCCAATTTAAAAATAGCGCAGCCAATTATCCTGGTTGGGTTTATATTAGTCTTCGTTCTACGATCCCAAATATTTATGATCCCTCCTCAATTCTTGATAACAATCCTAAGTGGAAAAAGGAGTTCATGTACCTCGTATGGGAGGGGGTGATTGGGACACCCTCTTTCGTCCTTTGGGAAGGTTGTCGACAGGAATCAAGATGATATTAAGCTGGATGATGCAGAAAAAGCCGCATTGGCAACCCTTGCTGCAGATAAAGGGGAAACTCACTTCTTCACTCTCCTTGAGGAATTTTCCCTCAAGTCAGTGGGTCTTTCATCTATCTCGGATAAGGGTAAACATCACCTATCTCTCACCTAGATCTTATTTATTTGCCAGTTATGCTTTATTCTTATCAATTTTGCCCTTGATTTTTCAGCTGCTAAGGCCATAAACGCGCTTCAGGAGCACTTGTCCGGCGAAACTTCTCGTATGAAGATAAAAAGGGCCATAAAAGACCCTAGGGGACAACCACCAGAGACTGCTTTTTTGAGACCTCACAAGGCTATTGATGTGGAAGAGGGAAGTGGGACTATCTCCTCTGCCAAGACCTCCGTTTTTCGGCCTGCTTGGGGCATCAGAAAGCAGGACTCGGTTGTGGGAAACACCAAACATTCAAAGGATTGGTCCTACCACTCAATCACCCCTGCTGATTATCGCGATTTGGAAGCGGTTGAGTTAATGGGTACTCAAGCCCTTGCAACTGTAAGCATTATCTTCTTCTCTTGATTTAAATCTTTACTTCTTGTTTGTTAATTTTTGCATCGTTCCTTTCAGGGTAACACATACTTCCAGGCTGCCCTGCACCATGCCAAGTCTTGGCGGGCCCAGGCTGGGACTCATAAGAAGGATCTTGACCAGTCCAAAGCAACTATTGAGAGCCTGACGGAGAAACTGAAGGCAAAAGAAGAGGAGCTGGAGAAAGCTTATGGTAGTTGATATGGGCCGAAAATAAAGCCCTAAAGACACATTTAATATGGCATTAATTAGACCAAGAATGGTCCAAACATGGGGCCCACCAGATGGACCCAAAACCCCAATTATAATATTAATTTCGTAATTAATATTGGGGGAAATAAATAGCTCAGCAATAAGAGTTGGATAAGGATATTATTTCCACCAGACTTAGCCACCAAGGCATCCAATTCAATATGGAAACTGATTCCTACAAGGAATAGATCTAGAACCTTCCTCAAAGACTTGTCCACCAAGTCTGTGACTCCTACCATAATTCTAAGGCTCCTGCAGTCTATTTAAAGGACCAGACCCCTCATCTCAGAACTACGTTTTTGGCTTGATCTTTGGTATTCATCAAAGTACGTAGGCATCTTGTGAAGGCAGATTCAGACACGAACACAAGAACAGCCATTAAAGCTCGAAGCTCAACCACCCTAGCATTAATTACAAATCGTAACCTAGTTTTTATCCACAACATTTGGCGCTGTCTGTGGGAAGACAACATCAACCATGGTTCAAACACGAAGAACAACATCGAATGAGGCCATACCCCTTAGCTCTGCTCCACCTACCACCTCTGATCCGCTCATCAGCGCTGAAGAAGGACAATTACCCCCATCAACAGGGACAGTCATCCAACCTCTAACCTCTCAACCCTCAGGGACGATTCCCCATGTTGAGGGAACTTTATCTGTGACTATCCCTCAAAGCCAAGAAACTAACCCTCTTCAGATGGTGGTTTCTCCTCTTGATAGCGTTGATCGTACGCTACCCCCGGGGGTACAGATCCACACTACGGATCTCCCTTTGAATACCAACCCGATGTATGGGCTGCCTAATTATCCCCCTCAACACAGGGAACCTGGACCGAGCGGTCATGCCTTACAGATCCGAGATCGAGAGTACGATGATTACTCTGGCCCCTATACTGATGATTCAACGTCTGAGGATGACGATGATGATCGTGATGAAGCCCCGAGGAGGTGACGTGCTAGTAGAGAACCTCGAAGGAGGTCCCAAAGAATCCATGATGGACCTCCACAAACGGTTGAGGAAAGGATTAAGGCTCATGAGGCTGAGATCCAAAGGCTGAAGGATGATATTGTTAGAGAGCAAGCAAGGCGAAGTCTGATTCGACCTCCTCCAGTTACAGGGAGGATTCCCATTATAAATCTGGAGAGGCCCTCAAGGAGACAGTGAAGGGCTGAAGCCCCAACTGAAAAATCAACAAGGGTGGAGACCCCCAAAAGTAACCCCAAGGATCTGATGCCACTTGGGGATCCTGATGATCCCACACCTCCGTTCACTGAAGAGGTAATGAATGCTCACATCTCGAGGAAGTTTAGGATGCCGACGATTAAGGCTTATGATGGGACGGGCGACCCCGCAAACCATGTGAGGACATTCTCAAATGCACTGCTGTTGCAGCCTGCGAGCGACGCCTTAAAGTGTAGGGCGTTCCCTCAAACCCTGTCTGGCATGGCTCAAAGGTGGTATAGCCGCTTACCTGCAAACTCAATTGGCTCATTCAAAGAGCTGAGTGCCGCCTTTGTTAGCCAGTTCATTAGTGAGAGAGTTCATGAAAAAAGTTCTGCATCCCTTATGTATGTGGTGCATGGGAAGAACGAGAATCTGAGGGATTACCTCAAGCGATTCACCAAGGAGACGCTGAATATCACTGATCTGGAAAATAAGGTGGCCATGGTAGCCCTGGAACACTGAACCACTGATCTCTTCTTTAAAAGGTCATTGGCAAAACATCCTCCTGAAAATATGGCCGAGCTCCAACGAAGGGCCGACAAATATATCAAGGCTGAGGATAGCATGAAGAAGGAAACCGCAGGAGGCAATGGCAAGGGTTCTAATGACTCGAAGAAACGAATGCAAGAGCAGGAGTACGATGCTAGGGACAAGTATCCCCGGACTAGCAAGGATTCCAAGTCACCACCAAAGAAGGGTTTGGGACCGAGGTTTTCTGATTATGCAAGACTGAACGCTCCTAGGAGTCAGATCTTGTTAGATATTGAGAAGGATAAAGACTTCCGATGGCCGAAGCCACTCAGGGGTGATCCCACGAAGAGAAACATGGATCAATACTGTAGGTACCACCGTGATGTGGGTCATGATACAGATGATTGTAGACAGTTGAAAGATGAGATTGAGTTCTTGATCCGAAAAGGAAAGCTAAGCAGGTTCACAAAAAATGATGATCGTGGAACCCAAAGAAGGGACTATGACAGAGGAGATAACGATCGTGATCGTGATCGTAACCCACAGCCCCGAGGGCCAGTTGTTAATATGATTTGGGGAGGCCCGACAGCGGCCGGCACGGCTCGAAACTCTCGAAAAGCGTATGCCAGAGAAGTAATGCACGTCGTGGGAGAAGCCCCAAAACGTGCTAGGACTGAAATAGTTATTGGGTTTGATGATTCAGACCTCGAAGGGGTAAAGTTCCCCCATGACGACCCGCTGGTCATAACTCCTATGATTGGAAACTCGGAGGTGAAACGAGTCTTGATAGACAATGGAGCTTCTGTTGATATCTTGTTTCAGGATGCATTTGTGAAAATGGGGTACACCTATTCTCAGTTGACCCCCACCAACATGCCGATCTACGGATTTAATGGAGTTGAGTCCAAGGTTGAAGGGACTATTCAGTTACCCATGACAATCGGACAGGAACCTAAAGAGGCTACTCAGATGCTGAATTTCCTTGTGATCAAGGCATTCTCGACTTATAACGCGATCCTAGGAAGGACTGGACTTCATGCATTCAAGGCTGTGGCCTCCACATATCACATGAAGATTAAGTGTCCAACCAGGAATGGCGTTGGAGAACAAAAGGGTGATCAGAAGATGGCAAGAAGTTGTTATTTATCCGCGTTAAGGGCTGATGGAATCGGGGGGCAGGTATTTCCGATCGAAGACATGGATGTCCGTGGTGATGATGAACACCGAGGAAAGCCAGCAGAGGACTTAATACCTATTCATCTGGAGCTAGGCGACCCTGAGAAGGTGACTTATATAGGAGCCTCTTTGAAGGAACCCCTGAAGGGCAAGTTGATAGCATTCTTGCAAGAAAATAGAGATGTGTTTGCTTGGACAGCAGCTGATATGCCAGGGATTGATCCCCAACTCATAACTCACAGATTTAATGTCGATCCTAATCGGAAGATAATACAGCAGAAGAAGGGGAACTTTGAACCTGAAAGGCAAGAGGCCATAAAGCAAGAAGTGGAAAAGCTCTTAGAAGCTGGGTTTATTGAGGAGATTCAGTTTCCAGAATGGTTGGCTAACCCTGTGATGGTCAAGAAAGCCAACGGTAAGTGGAGGATGTGTATAGACTTCACCGACTTGAATGACGCATGCCCTAAGGATTGCTTCCCTTTACCAAGGATAGACATGTTAATAGATGCCACAGCTGGACATGAGATGCTGAGCTTCATGGATGGGTTCAGCGGCTACAATCAGATTAAGATGCACAAGGATGACGTCCCTAAGGTATCTTTCATAACTGACTTTGGTGTTTTCTGCTATCTTATTATGGCTTTCGGTCTCAAAAATGCAGGAGCTACTTACCAACGACTAGTGAATAAGATATTCGCCCATCTGATTTGAAAAACCATGGAGGTCTATGTTGATGACATGCTAGTCAAGAGCCTGTGCAAGGCAGATCACATTAAGCACCTCAGAGAGGCATTCGAAGTGCTGAGGCACCACAAAATGATGTTGAATCCAGCCAAGTGTGTCTTTGGCGTTGGATCAGGCAAATTTTTGGGTCTGATGGTTTAAAAGAGAGGCATAGAGGCCAACCCTGACAAGATCAAGGCGATCTTAGACATGGAACCGCCACGTTCTATAAGAGATGTGCAGAAGTTGACAGGCCGAGTAGCGGCTTTAGGAAGATTCATCTCCAAGTCTGGTGACAAATGCTTGCCTTTCTTTCAAGCATTGAAGAAGGTGAAAAATTTTGAGTGGACCCCTGAGAGCCAAGAGGCCTTTGAACAACTAAAGAAATACATGGTTGAAGCCCCGTTGCTGGCCAAACCTAGTCCCGGGGAGACTCTTCATCTATACCTGGCGGTATCTGAGCAAGCGTTGAGCGCCGTTCTCGTTCGAGAACAGAAGAAGGTCCAGAAACCTATCTATTATGTGAGCAAGGTGTTGCATGGGGCTGAGTTGAATTACTCTCCCATTGAGAAGTTCATCTTGGCTTTGATAACAGCCTCGAGGAAGTTACGCTCGTACTTCCAGGCACATAAGATTGAAGTCCTGACGGACCAACAGTTGAGAAACATATTGCATAGCCCGAAGGCTAGTGGAAGGATAATCAAGTGGGCGATCGAACTTGGAGAATTTTATATCGCGTATAAGCCTCGAACAGCCATTAAGGCTCAGGCATTGGCTGACTTCGTGGTTGAATGCACCATTAACAACCAAGAAGTCGGGGGGCAGGAGATAATAACAACCCCTGAGAAGCAAGATAAAGATGAAGAACTTGAACCTGATCAGAAGGAATATTTGGTGCTCTATTTTGATGGAGCATCAAAAACAAAATCTAGTGGCGCAGGCTTAGTATTGCAAAGCCCCGATGGGTTCATAGTTGAATATGCTTTGAAGTTGGATTTCCCGACGACCAACAATGAAGCTGAGTATGAGGCCTTGATAACCGGTTTAGGCTTGGCCAGAATCATGAGAGTCAAGAATCTCAAAGTTTGTGGAGATTCAAGATTAGTAGTCTCTCAAGTAAATGGTGAATTTGAGGCCAAGGATGAAACTATGGCAAAGTATCTGCGAGTTGTGAGAGCTGTCATGACTCAGTTTGATGAGTGTTATGTAGAACACATTCCGAGAGAAGAGAACGTTAAGGTCGATGCCCTATCTAAGTTCGCTTCTTCCGAGATAGAAAACTATGCAGGGAGTGTTTACTTCCAGGTCTTGAAGGCCCCGACTATCGACTCGAAATTATTGGCACCAATTGATGTGGGAAGCTGTTGGATAGATCCTATCAAAGCTCACCTCGAAACCGGATGGCTCCCTGACAATGCCTTGGAGGCACGAAAGCTATCAGTGAGAGCATTGAGATATGCCTTGATTGAGGGCGTCCTTTACAAAAGGTCTTTCGTTATCCCGTACTTGAAATGTTTGAGGCCCCAAGAGGCAAGGGAAGCTTTGGAAGAAGTTTATGAAGGTATTTGTGGGCAGCACTTGGGGGGCAGAGCCCTAGCTCAAAAAATAACTCGTTTGGGATTCTACTGGCCAGAGATGTTGGCCGATGCCAAGAGCTATGTCAAGCGGTGCGATCGATGCCAGAAACACGCTCCGATAGTAAGGCAGCCGCCTGAGATGTTAACATCGGTTAGCTCCCCTATTCCGTTCGCGATGTGGGGAATGGATATACTTGGTCCCTTCCCCGTAGCTTCAGCACAACGGAAGTTTCTGATAGTGGCCATTGATTACTTTACTAAGTGGATTGAGGCTAAACCTCTAGCCAAGATAACCACCAAACAAGTTGCCCAGTTCTTTTGGGAGAATATAATTTGCAGGTATGGAATCCCACGAATTTTGGTGACAGACAATGGGACACAGTTCAATAATGAAGAGTTCAAGAAGTATTGTGAGGAGAATGCAATTGAGCTTCGTTTTACCTCAGTGGCTCATCCACAAGCCAATGGGCAAGCTGAGGTAGCTAATCGAATTATCCTTGATGGACTGAAGAAGAGGGTCGAACGCTCCAGAAACACTTGGGTAGATGAGTTGCTGCCCATACTATGGGCATACCGTACCACTTGTAAAGTGACCACTGGAGCAACCTCGTTCCTGCTAGCTTACGGAGCTGAGGCAGTTGTGCCTTTGGAGATCATGCAAGCGTCACCTCGAGTTGAGACCTTTGAACCAGAAACTAACGAAGAGGGCATGAGACTCGCCCTGGACCTGATTGACGAAGTCAGGGATGAGGCAAACGCTAGAAATGTGGAGCATCAAAAGAAAGCATCCTTTTATTACAACCACAGGGTTAAGGAAAGGTTCTTTCGACAAGACGACCTGGTTCTAAGGAAGATCGAGGCTTCTGGAGTTGGTCAAAAGGGAAAGCTAGCCCCTAATTGGGAAGGGACGTATCGAGTCAAGAAGACGTTGGGACGAGGATCATATAAGTTGGAGACCTTGGACGGGGTTGAGGTGCCCCGTACTTGGCATGCCTTGAACCTCAAAGTTTATTATGTATAATATATCCTTGCATGGATTTAGCTTTCTATCTATTTATTAGGAGAAGTAGAAATAAGGTTCGATGAAACCATTCTAGGGCTTAACGCCCGAGTAGGATAATAATAAGTTATGTAAGGGTTGAACCCATTTCAAATTATTAATGCAAAGTTTGTTTCCCTTCAATGATTCTGTTTGTGTACCAAGCACCTATTGAGTGTAAGTCTAGAAAGGCCAAGTACCGAAAACAAGTAAACAAACAAATGAGGAAACAAATGCATAAATAAAGACCCCGAGGGGCCAACAGTTAGGTTATATCAATGAGACAGATAAAAGTTTGGTCCCGAAGGACCTCGATTGAAATCTAGACAGATAAAGCCACATACAGCTAACAAGGCCATGCAAGGCCATAAACTAACTCCAGCTACTCCTCCCCAGAATCCTCTTCGCCAGAATCCTCTTCGCCACTCTCCTCTTCCTCACTCTCCTCCTCTGAGTCTTCACCGGAGTCATCTCCGGGCTCGGCAATCACCATTGGCTGAACTCTAACAACTTCGGCTCCTTTTTCCTCGGAAGATGAATCAGAAGTAGAACTGCCCTCGTTCCGGATTAGTCTCTTCCCAGGGATGGGTTGGCGAACTACTCCAACTTTCTTTGCAGGCGGGGGTTTCTTCCCACGGGAGCCAGAAGAAGATGAGTCTTGGCTAGCAACTTGAACAGCCCCCTTTGAGTTAGATCCAGAGCGCCGATGACTACCTTTGGAGCCGGACCCTGATGCCTGAGGAACAACTTTAGTTCCTGAACCAGAAGCTAGGTTAGCCGGGATGGCACCTCAATTTGGGCAAGGAAAATCAGCCGGGTTAACAACAGATGGATGCCTATGACTCACAGCGTTAATGGCCTTATCCCAACCAACAGACATGTTGAAGGGACGCACCTCATCATCATGATCATCAATGAGCTTAAAAAAATCTTCAGACCTATGGTAGGCCTGGATCACCTTGTCGGCATCAGAGGCCTTCTTTTTGGCTAGAGAAGCAAGTTGTTTACGGGTAGATGCGGCATTAGCTTCAGCACGAACAACTTGGGAGTGCAGATCGTCAATCTCTTCCCTGAACCTTGCTGAGTCATTTCTCAAGCTAACATTTTCATCCCTAAAGGCCCGGCCTTGGGTCGAAACAGTTTGAAAATAAGCATTGGCCTACAACAAGGAAATGAGTGAGCCACGAGGAATATGCAAAGTTGAAATCAATAACAGTATCAAACTTAACAGAAGTAATTTCATACCTGATACAAGGCCTGGGTGCCCATGAGCTGAGACTCATCCATTTTGTCGCCTGCCTGCATTGTCGCTTGGTCAGGAGGAGTGATTGAAAGCTTGGACCAGTCTAGGGCCAGATGAGGACTCCCAAAGACCAAGTCTTGTTCACATATGCCCCAAGGAGGTATGAAAGGAGTCCTGACATCCCCGTCAGCGTTTCGGGATCGTTTACCACCTTGAGAACAACGCTCCAAGAAGTTAGGGATGTGAGGCTTAGTTGGATTCAACTTCTCCTCAGCCCTCTTCTTCATCCTCTTGGTAACAGTTGGCCGGTTCTAGGGACGATTATCAATCTCCTCAGCAGCTGAAATACAAAGAGAAAAATATCGGGATAAGAACAAACAGAGTTCATAATAAGCTCAAGTAAGAAAGTTACCCTCAATGGAAAGAAAACTAAGGCCAGCCCCAATAAGATTCCTTTCATTTAGAAAGTTTTATAGTGTGCGGCCGTCATCAGCAAGAAACCTATCTCGATCCAACAATTCTGAATCAGTAAGGTCACACACGAAATGTGAACTGTCCTCCACGGACCCAAATCTCTTCACAAAGAAGTTGCCCCAGTCACCACCTTTCCACTCAAGAACTATAAACTCCCTTTCCCAGAAATGCTGTGAATCTGGAAAGGAGAAGGGATTCACCATGTGTGGAAGTTTGGCTCGGTGCTTGAGGCTCACCCATCCTTTCTTGGAGTCAGAAGAGTTGCTGGCCCCGAAGATACTTCGAAACATTGTAGTTGTCGGATGAATCCCCAGTTCCCGACACCTTATTAAGAAAATAGAAATGTACCTCCAAGCATTGGGATACAACTGACAGGGGTGGATCTGATACTCCGCCAGCAATCTAATGATAAAATTGTCAACCGGGAATCTGAACCCAGTATCTAAGGCACCCCAGTAAACACAGATCCTCTCAGGATGCCAGTTGCATGTTCTATCTGATGGATTTGGGAGACGAACCTTGATGGCACTTGGAAAGTGATAGGACTCCCTTATCATTTGGATATCTCGTTCCGACAACTTACTGGGACTATTAAAAGAATCTAGGCTGGAACAGTTGGGAAATGCTTCCCTCATAATATTTAGAAGTTCTAGCAAGGATTCAAATCTATGTTCAACATATGAAGGAGGTTTGATTCTTTCTTTACCTTTGGCGGTCCTCATTTTACTCCTTTTCGACATAGCTTCCATCATGGAGACAGGGGGAGCCATTGGTTGATCACCTTCCGACATCTTGATACTGAAGCTGAAACTTGATCTTGGATCTGAAACCTGATCTTGAAGCTCGAACTTGATCTTGCAACTTGAAGCTAGAGAACTTAAGAATTTGAGAGCTCGGAAATGAAGAAGTGAATTGAAATGAAGGCTAATTCTCCTCTTTTATAGAAAATACATGACCTGGTACATCAGGTTGAATCTCAGCTTGGTTCGCGTTTACAGGTCATCTATCGTTTATAGACGAAAAAAGGACAGAAATTATCTGCGTTATACAGAAAGAATCGTTATAATTCATATCTGTCGGAAAAGAAATAGCTGGAATATTTGCTGCATGGATGTTTGCACTTAAGAAGATACGCAACGAGTTTAGTCTTAAACACAAGGTTAGTAGTGCTAATCATAAATTAAGGTGTAATACCGTTAGAAGTCACGAATGACCAAACTGACTACTTAAGATCGAGATCGAGGTTCTGGATCCCGAGGATCACGGATGATTTTAGAACCTAGATCCTCGACAATTTAAGATCGAGATCGAGGTTCTGGATCCTTGAAAGTCACGGGTGACCAAGACACTAAATTGGAGGTCAAGATCGAGGTTCTTGATCCTCAAGTCCCATGAAAAGGTTTTCAGGTCCGGGTTTCCTCGCCAACCACGAAGTGGCCGACCACGAAACTCCAAGGAGCCGTAGCCGACCACGAAGTGGCCGACCATGACACCCGAAGAAGCCACAACCGACCACCTCGTAGCCGACCATGGCGTTTTGGGAAGCCTCAGCCGACCATGAGCTAGACGACCACGAACCGGCCGACTAAGGCGCGCCAAGGAGCCACGGCCGACCAGCCCGTAGCCGACCAGGTGCCAGCCGACCACCTGGGATCAAGGCCTCTCGGCCGACCAGGTGCCAGCCGACCACCTTGGCTCGAGGCCCCTCGGCCGACCAGGTGCTAGTCGACCACGAGCTAGCCATCGATCCGGCCGATCGCGGGTTAGTTCGTGGTCCTGAATCTCGATTTTTCAGCGGATTTCGGGTAATTTCTGGACCTAAATCTCGATTGTTTCGGATGGTTTTCAGTGCACCGTTTAGTGCCGTTTAGCGTCGTTTAAACATCGTTTAAACGTCGTTTAGTGCCGTTTAGCACCGTTTAGTGACGTTTAGTGCCGTTTAGCGCCGTTTAGCGTCGTTTAACATCGTTTAAACGTCGTTTAAGGATGTTTAGCACCGTTTAGTTCCGTTTAGCACCGTTTAGTGCCATTTAGCGCCGTTTAGTGCCGTTTAGCGTCGTTTAACATCGTTTAAACGTCGTTTAGTGCCGTTTAGCACCGTTTAGTGCCGTTTAGCGCCGTTTAACATCGTTTAAACGTCGTTTAAGGCTGTTTAGCACCGTTTAGTACCGTTCAGCACCGTTTAGTGCCGTTTAGCACCGTTCAATGCTGTTGGCATAATCTAACGTTGTTGTAAACGCGTCGGTCGCTCCATGCTTTACGTCAAAACGATACCAAAGGTAAACCCTGACCCGAGTCTCGAAATAGACAAGTAAAAATTCAAGGAAAGCCTGATCAGTTTTCCTAGAAGTTGGGGGGCAAATGATATGGGCCGAAAATAAAGCCCTAAAGACACATTTAATGTGGCATTAATTAGACCAAGAATGGACCCAAAACCCCAATTATAATATTAATTTCGTAATTAATATTGGGGGAAATAAACAGCTCAGCAATAAGAGTTGGATAAGGATATTATTTCCACCAGACTTAGCCACCAAGGCATCCAATTCAATATGGAAACTGATTCCTACAAGGAATAGATCTAGAACCTTCCTCAAAGACTTGTCCACCAAGTCTCTGACTCCTACCATAATTCTAAGGCTCCTGCAGCCTATTTAAAGGGCCAGACCCCTCATCTCAAAACTACGTTTTTGGCTTGATCTTTGGTATTCATCAAAGTACGTAGGCATCTTGTGAAGGCAGATTCAGCCACGAACACAAGAACAGCCATTAAAGCTCGAAGCTCAACCACCCTACCATTAATTACAAATCGTAACCTAGTTTTTATTCCACAACAGTAGTATTGCTGAGTTTCGACAGAACATGGAGGACGTTATTGATGAGTACATATATTCTGCTAACTTTCAGAATCTGATGGTTAAGCATGATGACCTTACATATCCAGCCAACAATTTTAATGGCTGGAAGGAGGACCTAGGTGCTGTTTTAGAGAGGCATCCAGGATTGTTCCAGATTAGAGATATTCCCTGCCCCGAGGCCCCTGCAGAGCTGGCTAAGTTATTGGAGTCTCAAATAACTACTCCTATGGAGGAGGATGAGGAGGATAATGAGGAGGAGGAGGCTGCTACTGATAGGATCTTGGATCCTGAGCACTCCCCACTCCATACAAAGTCTGTTGACTCTGCTGCTGATAGGTCCACTACGGAGACTAGTTCTGATGAAGACCCTCCTGCTAAGGAGGCCCCTAAGGCTCCTTGAGCGTATTTATTCATTTTTCACTTTTGTCTGTTTATCTTGAACTTTGTCATTGTAACTTAAAGCCTTCGGCCTTTATTTATGTTATTTTCGGTTTCCTTTTATTTTGCTGTTTCTGTCTATTGTATTTGGCCTTCCTAAGCTTGCAATTTAAATATGCCTGGATACATTTTAGACATAAAAAGAATAAGCAAAGAAAATACTGAAAACCAAATTGCATAAATAGATCATGAAATGGGTACAACCCTTACATAATACTCTACTTCCTACTCGGAGTTTGAAAACTCTGAAATGGTTTTGTCGACCTTATTTCTACTTTTACTATAAGCTATGTCCTACACAAGATAATCAAACATAATAGACCTTGAGATTCGATGCGTGCCAAGTATGAAGCACCTCGTTTCCTTCCAAAGTCTCCAACTTGCACGATCCTCGTCCTAGCGTGCCTTTGACCCGATACGGGCCTTCCCAATTCAGGGCCAGCTTCCCCTTGACGGAAAAACCTTTCTTTCACCCTTAGGTTATAGTACAAAGAAGATCTTTTTTTATGTTCCACATTCCTTGCATGAGCTTCATCCCTCACCTCATCTATCAAGTCGAGGGCCAACTTCATTCCCTTTTCATTGGTGTCAGGTTCGAAGGCTTCCACCCGTGGAGATGCATGCATGATTTCCACGAGTACCACAACTTCAGCTCCGTAAGCTAACATGAATGGAGTCTCCTCAGTAGTCACCTCGCAGGTGGTGCGGTACGCCCAGACGTAATTCATCCACCCAAGTGTTCCTAGAGCGTTCCACCCTTTTCTTAAGTCCATCAAGGATGATTCAATTAGCAACCTCAGCTTGCCCATTGGCTTGAGGGTGGGCAACCGAGGTAAACCGAAGCTCAATTCCATTCTCATCACAATACTTTCTAAATTCCTCATTATTAAACTAACGTCCATTGTCCTTAACCAGGATCCATGGAATTCTATACCTACACATGACGTTCTCCCACAGGAACTGCGCAACCTGCTTGGTTGTGATTTTAGCCAAAGGTTTGGTCTCGATCCACTTCGTGAAGTAGTCAATAGCTACGATCAGAAACTTCCTTTGAGCTGTGGCCATAGGAAAAGGCCCAAGTATATCCATCCCCCATATAGCAAAAGGAATGGGGGAACTGATGGATGTCAACATTTTTGGTGGTTGCCTAACCACCGGTGCGTGTTTCTGGCACCGATCACACTTTTTCACGTACTCCTTGGCATCGGCCATCATCTCAGGTCAATAGAACCCGAGTCTAACTATCTTGTGAGCTAGGGCCCTGCCCCCCAAGTGCTGTCCATAAATCCCTTCATGGACCTCCTCGACAACTGACTTGGCCTCCTAGGGTCTCAGACACTTTAGATATGGAATCACAAAAGACTTCTTGTAGAGTTTCCATTCAATCAGGGTATACCTTAACGCCCTCACTGATAACTTTCGTGCCTCCATGGCATCAGTCGGGAGCCAACTTGTCTCAAGGTGTGCTTTTATGGGGTCTATCCAACATTCACTAATTAGGTGCGACCAACTTCGAATCGATGGTAGAGGCTCTCAGAATCTGAAAGTAAACACTTCCAGAATAATTCCCTATCTCGGAGGAGGCGAACTTGGATAAGGCTTCGGCCTTGACGTTTTCCTCCCTCGGAATATGCTCAATGTAACACTCATCAAATTGAGTCATTACTGCCTTTACCAGCCTCAGGTACTTGGCCATGGTTTCATCCTTTGCCTCAAACTCTCCATTGACTTGGGCCACGACTAGCCTTGAATCTCCACAAACTTTAAGATTCTTAATCCTTAATACTCCTACCAAACCTAGTCCGGCTACCAAAGCTTCATATTCTTCCTCATTATTGGTTATTGGGAAGTCCAGCTTCAGGGCGTATCCAATCATGAATCCATCATGACTTTGTAGAACAAGACCTACACCAATAGGGATGGCAATTAGGGATGGGAACGGGTCGGGTTCGGCTCGGGTTTTGCAAAATCCAAATCCAAATATTTTCGGGTTTCGGGTTTCGGATCGTATCGGGTTTCGGATCCAAAACTCAATATCCAAATCCAAATCCGTCGGGTTTCGGATCGGATCGGGTTTTTTTCGGGTATTCAAAATTAAAAATAGTGTAAATAAGTCGCTTAACAAAAAAATAAAAAAAATAGTGTAAGTAAGTTAAAATATGTAATCCAACATGTATATTAATTTTACCAATATTCACTTAAGTCAGGGTGCTAACTAGCCATTAGAGTGTAGTATTCTATTGTTATCACCACCGACATCATCATCCAGGTACCACGACTCAACAAACACATCAAGCTTTTAATATATACCACGACTCAACAAACACATCAAGCTTTTAATATATAGTAACTAAGTTTAAAAATGGTTTTAAACCCTAATGGGCCTAAGGTAATGTGGTCTTATTAGAGCCCAATATGTATAATATGTATTTATAATATACATTTATATATAATATATAATATATAATATATAAAATATAATAAATAAAAATCGGGTATTTTCGGGTTTCGGGTTCGGCTCGGGTTTTGATCGGGTTTCGGGTTTCGGATCGGGTTTCATGAAATCCATATCCATATCCAAAATCTTTCGGGTTTAAAATTTAAATCCATATCCATATCCAAATCCAAAAAATCGGGTTAGAATCGGATAAAAAATCGGATTTCGAATCGGGTATCCGTCGGATCGGATTTTTTTCCCATCCCTACTATGGTCATTGGTAGTTGAATTGTCCCTTCAGCCTTCGATTCTACTCCGTTGAAACCATATATGGGCATGTTAGATGGTGTCAGTTGAGACTCAGTATATCCCATCTTTAGGAAGGCATCATGGAAAAGAATATCCACTGAAGCCCCATTGTCTATCAAGACTCTCTTCACTTGGGAGTTGTCTATCACAGGTGAGATAACCAGCGTGTCATCATGTGGAAACTTCACCCCTTCAAGGTCCGAATCATCGAATCCAATTGAGACTTCCATCTTTGCACGCTTTGGTGCCTCCGTAACAATGTGCATCACCTCTCATGCATACGCCTTTCTGGAATTTCTACTTGTCCCGGCTGCTGTCGGGCCACCAAAATCATATTTATCACCGGCCCTCGGGACTGAGGGTTGCGATTACGATCATCATCCTTCCTATCATAAGCCCGTCTTGGGTTTCCTCGATCCCCATCTTTGCAGAATTTATTCAACTTTCCTCTACGGATTAAGAACTCAATCTCATCCTTCAATTGTCTACAGTCGTCGGTAGGGGTGTAAATGAGTCAAACTGTTCGTGAGCTACTCGAGCTCGACTCGTAAAATATTTGAATTCGGTTCGATAATAATCGAGCCGAGCTCGAGCTATTCGAATAGTTGACCGAGCCGAGCTCGAGCTTCATATTACTCGATTCGTATGGCTCGCGAGCTTAATCGAGCTTATATATATTTTATTATTTATATATATATATTTTATTATTTATATATTATTTTTATGTTATTTATATATTGTTATATAAATATTTAATATTTTTATATATTAATCGAGTCGAGCTCGAGCCGAACTTAAGGTATTCGAGCTTTTGTTGAAAATTAGTTGAAAGGCAGAGTGTGTAAACTTGTAACACTATAACTAATGTAACTCATCTAAAGGAAAAGATACTTAACCAGAAGACAATCAAGAACAAGAAGTCACAAAGAAATCAACACTAAATGAAGACAAGGTAATTGATACAATTCAACATGTTAACTATGATCAAGCCAAGAAGAAATCATTGAGAGAAGTTCAAGTCAAAGTTGTTCATGCCTCAATGATTTGAAAAGCCAAGAATCAAGATCATAACTATCAGTATCAATAATACTAATTGATTTCAAGTGAACAAGAAGGAAAGCAAATATTGGAAAGCCACATTACTAATTGGATATGGTAATTTATTCAAGAAGCAAAAACACTATCAAGACTAGTCACTTATGAACCAAACCAGTGCATCAAGTGTCAGGACATTGATAGCAAGTTTATGTCAGTAATAAAGATCCATGTTCAAGAGCTTGGTGAAGAATAAAGAAGACATGAAGATATCACAAGTTCAAGATGTGCATTGAAGTTTCAAGTTGAAGACCAGAATATTTTCTAAGTACTAAATGTTCTGGATGACCAAGTAGAATATTTGTAAGTAGAAGTTCTACTTAGAAATTCGAGATGGCTAAGTAGAAATTCTCAAGTAGAAATTCTACTTAGAGTGCAGCTTCAACATGACATATGGCATCTTCTGATTGGCAGATTTCCAAGCTTTCAAGATAAGGCAAGATTTATGTGGACATCATTGGGCCACGTATATCTTAGTCTTTGAAGACTACAAGACATAGATTACATGTAGTATAAATAGAAGTACTTGTGTAATGTTTTAATTAGTGAGCAATTCTTGAGAGAAACACATGTATAAGAGAGAGTGTGCATTCACAGAGCTTAGTATCATTCACTTCTCTCTGAACTTCTATTATACTTTGTAATGAATGTTGTAGCAACCACTTCAAGTTATATATAAGACATATATTCCTTGAATCTGTGTGTTCGTTTATTGCATCGTATTTATTGCTTCTCATATTCGAAAAGTTGTATTCACCCCCCTCTACAACACATTTGGACCTAACAATTGGTATCAGAGCTATATGTTTAACATACAAAACATAGATCCTTGTGTTTAGTAGAAGAATCGTGAGTTTTCATTTTCTAGATCTACTTTTCATTTTCTCGAAAAGTGAGCTTTAATTCGTTTGTAGTGAAAACTCATCCGAAAAATTATTTAAATACTCCAGGTGTGATTATTTAGCTTGGGTGTATTTTAATTAATTTTTGTGAATTAATCTGGGTACTTTGATATTTGGTGTTCTTGAGTGTTCATCATTTGTTCTTATCAAAGAAGACGACCCAACAACTTTTTGATCTCCTTTTCAAACAGATAAATAGTAAAAGAATAAAAAGGTGTTTTTGGATTTTTGATTTGCATTATTTACGGCCGAAAGTACATCAAAACATACTCAGTACCTAGCACGTGGGTTAGGTGGGTTAGGTGAGTAAAGCATCAAAAGTCAAAAAGGTGTTAAAGAGATAATATTGTTTATTCAATATTAAAGTGATCTGCAGCAAAATTATTCTAAGGACAAAAGTTCTACATAGAATTTCTACTTGAGATTTTCTACATAGAATTTCGACTTGGATAACTTCTACTTAGTGAAGTTCGACTTGAGCAAAATTTCTACTTAGAGAAATTTCGACTTAGGCAAAAGTTCTACATATATATTCTACATAGCCTAGTCTTGGGTACTTAGAAACTTTTAGTGACCAGAATTGAAATGGCTCCTAAAAATGCATTCAAGATCCCAATGTTCAACCGAGATCACTATGAAGAATGGGTTTTCAGAATGAGACTCTATTTAGAGACTGTTAACCCTGAATATCAGGAAGTCCTTGACAAGGGTAAATTTGTTCCTATGGTGGTTATTCCTGCGCATACGGAAGGAGGGGTGGTTATAGCACCTCGGTCTGAGCCTAAAAAGCCCTCGGAGTTTTCGGATGCTGACAAGGAGCAAATAGCTTATGATACTGCCGTACGACAAACCTTGATGGAATCTCTTGATCACGAAATGTTCAACATAGTCAAAGGTCTGACTACAGCAAAGAAGATTTTGGACAAGATAGAAGTTATCATGGAAGGATCTGCAGAGGTTAGAAGTAACAAGACACTCATACTCAAGATGGAGTATGACACCTTTAGAATACGAAAAGGAGAAGGCATAACAGACGTCTATCTACGATTCAGTCAGGTGGTATTGGATTTGAATCTGAGAGGTGTAACTCTCCCCATGGTTGAGACTAATACGAGATATCTGAGGAACCAGCCAAAGAGCATTGAACATAGGGTCTACGCAATAAGAGAAACCAGAGATTTGCATACAACTTCTCTGGAAGAATATTATGGAATATTAAAGACCTATGAGCTGGAAACACTTCAAGATCAAGCATGGGACAATGATTCAAAAGGAAAAGAAACCGCATCAGGATTAGTTGCTGATGAGGAAGAGTCTAAGAAGGCAATGGTTGCAGAAAAGACTAAATCATCACATGCACCACATCAAGTTGATAATGATGACGAGTGCACATCTAACAGTGATGATGACTACTACACCCAAGAAGAGCTGGACAACATGGACGATAGTGTCGTGGCATACATGGCAAGGAAGTTCAGCAACATGAGATTCAGAAAGAGCAACCGACCACAGAGAAATTCTTCATCTTACTATCGGGCTGCTAGGGGTGGTAGTAGTTCATCAGGCTACAAAGGAAAAGGCAAGAATACCAGCTACAAATCTCCTTTGGATTTCAAAATGAAGTTCAAATGCTATAACTGTGGTGAAGCTGGACATTTTGCCACCGACTGCAAAAAGCCTAAACAGACTTATCCAAAAGAGACATATGAAGCCCTCAAAAGCAAGTATGAATCGCTGGTGAAGGAAAGACATGGAAAAAGAGCTTTGTTAGTGACAGAAGGAAGAGCTTGGGATGATTCAGATGAGGAAGATGTTACGCATGTAGCAAACTTTGCCCTCATGGCTGAGACATCAGAGGAACCAGAGGTACCAGTTCTAACCCTTAAAGTAGAAATGTCCATTGATGATTATAAGGAACAGAACGGGCTCTTAGTGAAGAGATCTATATGTTGTGCAAAAGCCTAGACTCTTCTCAAAAGGAACAGAAAACACTTGTTGCCAAAAGCAGAATGCTTGAGGCAAAAGTGGAAGAGCTAGAGGCTGCTTGCACTGTAGATACTTCCCTAAGAGACTTTATTAAATCTCTGGAACACAAGCTCATCCTTAAGGAAGAAGTAGAAGCATGTCTTAGGAACAAACTAGCTGAGTTAGAAACTAAATGCGAAGCTTACAAACTAGCTGCTAGTAAAGTGTATGTAGATAATGACACATTTAAGAAGATAACTGGAGTAGGTATAGGACTTGATTATTCTGACCTTCCTAAGAAAGAAGGAAAGAGACCTATTGACCCTAATTCCAGTGACCTTAAAAAGGAAACACCTAGCATTCTTAAATCAGCTGTCAAACCTATCTACAAACACCTTGTTCCTAGAATAGAAGAAGAAGAGACTGAATTAATAGCTAGATATGAGATTGAGATGGAAGATCGCCAGAAAGCACAACCTATAACTCCTATCAAACAAGTTAAAATCAATTCCCTAGAGATGAATCTAGACTAGGATTAGGAGCTAAGGTTGTTAAACAACAAGGCAAGAAGGAAAAAGGCATAAAAGAGGTTAAGGCTGAACGAATAAAGAAAGCATGTTATCACTGTAAATCTACTGAACATCTTTCTTATGCATGTAAAGCTAACACAAATGTTCCTGCTGCACATGGCATGCCTACCACATATACAATGAATAATCTGCATCAGAATCATGCACAGTGTGGTCAACCTAATTGTATGCCATGCACTTTTAACGTCATGCAAACTTTTTTGAATTTAATGAATGCATCTAGCCAGTCATGCTCAAATACTGCTGCTAGTTCAAACATCAAAAAGAAGCATGTGAGAGCCAAGACTGTCAGTCCTCCTAAAGTTAGGAGTGACAAACCTTCTCCTAAGACTGACAAATCTGTCAAGTCTGAGAAAGGAAAGGAGAAAGTCGAAAGCTCTAGTAATGTTAAGAAAAGTGCATCTCCTGTTGTTAAATCTGTTGATTCTCGATCTTATCGAAAAGCCGGGCCCAATCAAAGTTGGGTTTCGAAGAATGTCTAACCAATCTGTCATTGCAGGGCGTTAAGCAGAATAGAAATAAAGTTATATGGGTGCTACACAGTGGAGCATCGAGGCATATGACTGGAAACAAGTCCCTGCTTATAGAGTTGGTTATGAAGGCTGGCCCTTATGTTACCTTTGGAGATGACAGCATAGGTGTGACAAAGGGATATGGCAAACTGAAAACTGGTAATGTCATCATTGAAGATATTTCCTATGTTGAGGGACTGAAGCACAATCTGTTGAGTATCAGTCAATTCTATGACAAAGGTTACGAAATTGTCTTCAACAAGAAAGGTGTATCAATCACTCACATTAAGGAAGGCTCATTGGCTTTGAGAGGAGTTCAAAAGGCAGATCTTTTTGTTGCAGACATGGATTCAGCAAATCAGAATGAGGTCACCTGTTTCTACAGCAAAGCCTCAGATGATGAAAGCTGGTTATGGCACAAAAAGCTATCTCACTTAAACTTCAAAACGATGAATGCTCTCGCGAGACGAGAATTGGTGAGAGATCTACCTCAAATGGAGTTCGCTCCTAAAGGACTCTGTGAAGCCTATGAAATGGGAAAGTCGAAGCGAGCATCGCATAAAAGCAAAGAAATTTCTAGTGTTACTGAGCCTTTGCAACTTCTTCATATGGATTTGTTTGGCCCAGTGAATGTCCTATCTTTGTCTAGGAAAAGATATGCATTGGTAATCGTGGATGACTTCTCCAAGTATACATGGGTATTGTTCACAATGACGAAAGACGAAGTACCTTTCTTAATCATTGATCACATCACTCAAATTGAGAATGTTTCAACACTTACTGTGAAGACGATTAGATCAGACAATGGCACTAAATTCAAAAACGCAGTGCTGAATGACTTCTGTGTATCTAAGGGAATACGTCATCAGTATTCAGCCCCGAGAACTCCACAGCAAAATGGAGTAGTTGAAAGGAAGAATAGAACTTTGGTTGAAGCAGCAAGAACTTTGTTGTATGATTCGAAACTTCCTCTGTACTTCTGGGCCGAAGCAGTAGTACCGCTTGTTACACTCAAAATAGAACCTTGATCATAAAAGATAAAGAAAAGACACCATGTGAATTAATGAACAACAGAAGACCAACAATCAAATACTTTCATGTCTTTGGAGCAAAATGCTATGTACTTATAGATGATGAAAATCTAGGCAAGTTTGCAGCAAAAGCTCGTGAAGGAATCTTTGTTGGTTACTCTACAGATGTGGTGGCAGCTTATAGGGTGTTCTTAGTGAATGATCGAAAAGTGACTAAAAGCTACAACGTCAGATTCGACGATACCAAACTCCCATCAATTTCTAGAGATTCTAGTGAACCTGAGTCCCTAAAATTTCAGAATCTGGACTTAGATGAACTTGAAGATGAACCTGAGTTAGTTGTCCCATTAAATGTTCCAAGTGTACGTGAAGAACCTGAGTCTAGTGAACAATCTAATTCTACAAGATCAGAAGAGACTTCTTCAGTACGAACCGGCAACAACTCATGGGGAGTAAATAGCAGCTCAAGGACAACTGTTTAAGGCTCGAGACGAGTTGACAGTAGTTCTGTAGGAGCTGGCACTAACTCAGGGGGAGTTAGTGAGAATAATCAAAATAGTCAGCACCACAACTAAGAAAGTCAAGCTGAATCATCAAGACAATTTCCAGGAGAACGGGTATGGAATAGAGATCATCCGTTTGAATTAATTATTGGTGATCCAGATACTGGTGTGACTACTAGAAAAAATGCAAGAGCTGACCTGGCTAATATTTTCTTATATTCTGGGTTCTTATCCAAGCTTGAACCTAAAGAAATAGAAGAAGCTCTTGGTGATGCTGATTGGGTGATTGCAATGCAAGAGGAACTCAATCAGTTTGAAAGGCAGAAAGTTTGGAAACTGGTACCCCGACCAAAGAACATATCAGTAATTGGAGCTAGGTGGGTATTCAGAAATAAACTGGATGAAAACGGACTTGTAACACGAAACAAGGCTCGTTTGGTTGCAAAAGGTTATTCTCAGCGAGAAGGAATTGATTATGATGAAACCTATGCACCGGTTGCAAGACTTGAGGCAGTCAGGATGTTCTTGGCATTTGCAGCACATAAGAACTTCAAGGTTTTCCAGATGGATGTGAAAAGTGCCTTCCTGAACAGAGAGTTAGAAGAAGAAGTGTATCTGGAACAGCCTCCTGGCTTCATTGATCCAGAACATGTAGATTTTGTGTATCTTCTCTTCAAATCGGTCTATGGCCTCAAGCAATCCCCAAGGCGATGGTATGAAACCCTATCCTTATTCTTAATTGAAAATGGTTTTACTAGGGGAGTAATTGATAAAACATTGTTCTATAAAAATGTAAGAAATGACTTAATACTTGTTCAAGTCTATGTGGACGATATTATTTTTGGGTCATCTAATGAGCGCTTGTGCGAGAAATTTGCTAAGCTAATGCAGGAAAAATATGAGATGAGCATGATGGGAGAGCTGTCTTTCTTCCTTGGATTACAGATCAGTCAGAGAAAAGATGGTATCTTTATCTGTCAATCCAAGTACGTCAGAGATTTACTCAAGAAGTACAATCTAGAAGATGCATCAGCAGCTAAGACTCCCATGGCAACAGCCACGAAGCTTGATGAAGACAAATCAGGTAAACCAGTTGACATCACAAGCTATCGAGGTATGATTGGCTCACTCCTCTATTTAACTGCAAGTAGACCCGATATAATGTTCGTAACTTGTTTATGTGCAAGGTTCCAAGCGGATCCTAGAGAATCACATCTCGTAGCCGTCAAGAGAATTTTTAGGTATCTCAAGGGCACACCAAATCTAGGGATTTGGTACCCAAGAGATACAGGTTTTAATCTAATTGGTTATTCGGATTCAGACTATGCAGGTTGCAGGATTGATAGGAAAAGCACATCTGGTGCTTGCCAATTTCTTGGCAGAAGATTGGTGTCCTGGCAAAGTAAAAAACAACATACAGTATCTACTTCTACTGCTGAAGCTGAGTACATTGCTGCTGGAAGCTGTGTAGCTCAAATACTGTGGATGAGGAACCAATTGAAGGATTATGGCATGGAGCACAAGAAAATTCCAATTATGTGTGACAACACAAGTGTCATTGCCATAACCAACAATCCTGTAGATCACTCAAGAACCAAGCACATCGACATCAGGTATCACTTCATAAGAGAACATGTCGAGGAGGGGACTGTGGAGCTACATTTTATGCCCACAATGCAACAAATTACAGATATATTCACCAAACCTCTTGATGAAGTAACATTCAATAGATTGGTTGGTGAATTGGGAATGCTTAACACAAGTTAGTAAAGCCTTCTATCTGTAAAATCCAGATTTATGTTTGTTTGTGCAAGCTACTCAATCATTATGTGCTTAGACTTTAAAATGCCTAATTAATGATTGTTATAGGTTGCATATAGTGTCATTTTACATAAATTCATTGTGTTTTAAGTGTCTTTTATAGCACATATCTGTGAATTTATGCTTGTTAGATTGCATGATCATAGGGGGAGTTAAATTCATAATATTCTAAATTTTTCATGATTTTTAGATGAATTTACCTATGATTTTCATGTAATTAAAGGCCTTAGAATTAAAAAATCTTCAAAATTTCGAGTTAGTTTCTATCTCGAAACTCATCTAGAAATTCGACTTGAATTTCGACTTAAGCTGTCAGAGTGAAGTTTTGAAATTCTAAGTCTGGGAAGAATTTCGAGTTGTCTATCTCGAAATTCATCTCGAAATTCGACTTTGAGTTCGAGTTCGAGTTACCAGTGTGCCTAGTTCTATCTTCAAAATATTCGAGATAAAGTCTATCTCGAATTTTATCTCAAAGGTTGAGATGAGGTTTCCATTAAGGGAATATTTTGAAAAGAACTGAGAATAACTTCGAGTTAGTCTATCTCGAAACTCAACTCGAATTTCGACTTGATGTTCGAGATAGAGTTCTCAGTTGCTTAAAGGGAATTTTTGAGTTACTCCTAACTCGAAACTTATCTCGAAGGTTGAGATTAGGTTTCCATTCAAGGGATATTTTGGAAAGAATTGAGAATAACTTCGAGTTAGTCTCTATCTCGAAACTCAACTCGAATTTTGACTTGATGTTCGAGATAGAGTTAAACTTCTAACTCGAAACGTATCTCGAATTTCCCTGTTTCTTTTACTGGAGGGGAATTTTCCAAGTTTACTACCAACCAATCAAGTTCGAGATAGGATTTCCCTGTAGTCCTTGCTGTAAAATTGGTCTAAGTGCTTATTTGTTCGAGTTAACATCTATCTCGAACTTCATCTCGAAGTTCGACTTGATGTTCGAGATAGAGTTCGACTTAAGTCTTCCCTGTATGTACTTGGTGTTTTTCACTCCTTTTAACAGGGACATTTTTGTCATTTCACAATCATCTATATATACATCTCTAACTCGATGCATCATTCACTTTACCTAATTTCATTTTTTTTACAGCAGCCGCTTCACAAAAACAAGGCGATTTCACAAATTACATACCATTAATCCGTGTTTTTGTGATTAAACTCACACTAATCACGAATTACTGCCAATTTTTTTACTGCTATTGTCTGTGTTATCATTAATCTTTGTATTGGTGTGTTTTGTAACCACTCATATACACGCGCATATACATACACACGAACAAGTGTTTGTGTAACTGTTCAAAACACGAATTCCATATTCTTCATCCATATACACACACGATTTCACTGGTATACACACGAATATTCATCTTCTTTGAATATTCAGATTTAGTAATTGGCAACTGTTCATATCCCGTAGTTTAATTTTTCAGATTGCTTTTTGGTATTCTCGAAAAATTAAAAGGGATAAAATTGTTAATTCGAAAATTACTTGTTTTTCAAGTTTAAAAAAAAAACAAATTTCGCATCTCTTAAAGAAAAACATTTAATTAAAATGGCTCACCAATTTTCACTTGCTAAAAACAATTTTTATAATATTTCTACGGAAATTGGTGATCAATTCCCGCGGTTTAAGTTTTGGGTACGATTTCTTAATTTGTACTCCAAGGCTAGCCATGCTTTTACTGCTAAACCTACACTAGTACATGATGCTTTACAGCAATTATGGACTAGTGCGGTTACTTTTGGGAGCAAAACAACCCCCTATGGTTTCAGGTTTACCTTAGCGGGTCAGGAATATGAGGTGACTGAAGAAATTGTCAACAGGGTTCTGGGATTCCCAATCAAAGATGCTTATGATGCAGAACCTACAGCGGAACAACGCCTCACATTCTTTGAAGAAATAGGATGTTATCCTCCGACTGGCCGGATCACTGGAAACATCCAAAAACAATTCTTCCATGTGGAATGGAATTACTTTTTCGAGGCCATCACAAGATGTTTTCGAGCACGCGAAAAAGATTTTCATCAAATTCCAATTCCAATGCAAACCTTTGCAGTTGCCCTAGCAAGAGAACTGGATATAAATTATGGACGCATAGTTCTCTCTGAGATAGTGGCCACAATGGGATCTCCTGCAAGCAGAGACCTCACTACAACTGATGTTGTCTGCTGGTTTCCTCGGTTCCTACAAATGCTGATTAATGATTTAATACCGAAGGATGCTCGTGCTGTTCGACAGGGATTTGCCAGAAGCCCAACATCTGCACCGCTAGGGATGGGCACTAAGTCACTTTCAACCATTGCTAATCAGGATAAACATCAAGGTAAACCGATGTCAATTCCTGAAAATATTCAACTGTGGCTTACATTTGATGCAGGAGTTACCAATTTGGAGGTATCATCGCAAGTTTCATCACATGCTCAGAATCCGTCTGTTCATGCTGAGGCATTTGATGGGATTCCTGATGAGCAAAGCGATGATGCACAAGGTAATGAATCAGGTAATCTCTCCCCGCATACTATTCATTCCTCTTCCTATGTATCTGATTCCGAGACCCAAGAGACTGCTAACCCGCAGAATCTATCCCAGGGTGAGAGCTATATTTCTGAGCTTGACACACATTCTTATTCTCTTTCACCCCTGTTAACGGAAGTCAGAAAGCCAGCACATGTATATGTAGGAAATGATGAGGAGAGTGACCCCGAAGAGCAGCCTCTTATTCGAAAGAAAGCCAAACTTTTTCATGCTGCTACTTCAAAAGTCCAGTCAAACCCTAATGTGTCACACGCAACCACTCCACCTCACGAGAGTGGTTCTCCCCTTAAACAATCTGTACATAGGGATTTTGGTGAGGATTATGTACCTTTTGAAGATCCTGTTGCTTCAAAAGGACATGAAGTTTTAACAACTTCAGCCGTACCTTCACCGGTACGTACTGATGCTGTAAAGAGGATCGGTTCTGATGTCGTACAAGAACACTTTGCAGCCCCTCAGCCTGAGATTCCAACTCAGGACAGAACATAAATAGATCCCATAACTGCCAATTATATTGCTTATGCAATTTCTGCAGGTACTGCTTCATACTTTGGATCAATTATTGAAGACATACACGAGCGTGAGACAAGGAGTGTGTGTGAGAGGTTAGGGAGAGAGGGACCTTCATTTTTAAGGCCCGAAACCGAGCGCCAAATACTAACAGAACGAGTATTAGAGCGAGGTCACCTAAACCAAACACCGTCCCTTAATATTGAAAATCTTGATACACGTATGACTTCTATGGAAAATCAGATGAGGCAGTTCGGGTAGACGATGGGGCAGTTCGGGATTAACATTGGAAACAATCAAAGGGCTCTTGATGACTACGCAGCACGAATGGCAAGTCAAGCTACAGCTTTTGATGCTTTGACAAACAAGGTCAATGACTTGGGCCATGCTGGTGGTGTCTTGGGAAGCACTCTGAATGAAAGGATGGGGGCAATGGAGTCTACAATGCATACAATGGCTGTGGAGATCAGTAGAATGATGTTCGCAGTCAGGAGTTTTGTGCCCCCGGAGTGTTTCGAGTCGCAACAACCTCCCCCCGATGCTGGTGCAGGTGGTGCTAGTGGAGCGGGAGCCTCCGGGTCTGGTTTTGGAGGTTCTTATGCTGCTGGTGGATTTGACGACCAAGGTGGTGTTCAGGATAACTCACCTAAGGGGGAGAGTGGAAAGGAGACGAGACAGCAGGCAGTTCATATTGAAGAAGTTGAAGAACATGCTGATCTTGCCAAGGAAATAGAAATTGAGCCGTCTGTTGATGAAGAGGCTCTGAGGAGGAGAAAGGGTAAGGCAATGATGGTTGATGAGCCATTCGTTGACCTGAGTCATCAGGAAACAGTACAGGAGGTACTTGACTCAGATTCTGATATGGAAGACGTACCTTTGGCACATGCTATAAAGAGATCTTTGATGGAACAAGGTGGAGGTGCTGGGATGTCTTCCGGAATGCCTGAAGAAATTCCTGTTGATGAGGAAACCCTTAAAGCTCAACAGTTAGCCTTGGAACAAGCTCAGTTCCATAAAATGAAGATGATGCAAGAACGTGCTGCGTTCCTAGAAAAGAAAGTGGAGCTCCAAGGGAAGCAGTATGATCATGAGCTTGCAAGGCTAGCTGATCCTCAAGTTGATCTCGACAAGAGAAGGATAGGACAGAAATGGGATGAAGCAAGGAAGATATTGATGGGACCCTGTGCGAAAGGAGTTCATAACAAGGAGGCAGATGACCTGTTCTACAACCTGAATTTGCAGAATCCAATGACTGTGGACTATATAAGTGCTTTGAAGAGATTAATTTTTAAAGTCAGGGTTGGATACAATGCAACACTTAAGGAGTGGAAGGTTATTTTGTCTTTGGTAGAAGGAGTTCCAACATCTTTCCTATATGTGGATGACCAATTCATAACGAGAAGATTTGCGTCAGAGTTGTTCTTGCTAGCGACAAAAATTCAACACTCTCAATCTGAGGAGCTAAGCATTCTGTATAGGGATCAGTTAATGCAGCTAGCAGAGGACAAGGGTCCAGAATTCTCAGCATATCCAAATTTTGTCCGGATGGTAGTTGACGGGAAGATGAAGAGGGTTAGCATGGAGGAAAATGATTTAATGGAGCTTTCAGTGGAATCTCTCAAAGCTGTCTGTAGACAAATGATGAGTAAGGGATTCGCTTCTTAGCTTAAAGAAAAATCCGTGAAGATCATTGAAAGAATCATATTCAAGAAGAGCAATGAGGTGTGGAAGTGTGATATCATTGCTCCAAACCCTCTAGATAACGTGAAGATTGAGCCGGAGCTGATGGAGAAGAAATGGAATATTCTTCAAGCAATGAAGAATGTAGATGAAGCTCTGACTCTTCCTTCTGGAGCACTGGAACAAGGAGAAATAAGGGAGGCAATTGGTGTTCCAGGAAGTGATAGTGTATACTGGATACACGCTTATGTTGAAGATACAGCTGATGCCTTAGTATTCATAGATGCAGACCAGAATCAAACAATCTTGCATATGAGTAGAAAATGGTTGCTACAGACTCAAGATGCTGCATTTCTGGAGAGAATATTACATGTATTCAAATGGGGTGAAGTGGAAGATAAGTATGTGTAAGAAAAGCAGAGACTCATGAGTTACCTGTCTGAGGTAGTGGTGGAAAAGAAGCGGATGGAGCGAGATGCGGCTAGAGTCCACAATACTAACCGTGTCAAGGGCTACCCCAAGATGATCTATTGTCAGTTTAAAGCTGATAAAACACATTGGAAATCTCAGCTCATAATGAAGAACTTTGAGGACATTCCAAAGATCAGGACTACTCAGGAGGTGGACAAACTCAGAAGGCTTTTCAAACATCCTTATCCAGAGCCCAAGAATCCTCTAGAAATGGAAGCTGTAAGTCTGTTGAATGCTAGGTAGAAGCAGCTTCACGATCCAGTGTACAAGAAAGAACAGCAGCAGAAGGAGAAGCGCAGAAGGCAGAAAGAAAAGAAAGACCCAGCTGCTGAAGCTAGAAAGAGGAAACGGAATTAGGGTTAAAGGTCAGAGTGGTGTGAACTTGAAGTTGGAAAAACTTCATGTCTTTCGGTTGCTTTAACTCACTTGAGGAAAATTCACCTTAGAGTGAATCCAATAAGGTGATATAAGTTTGACTAAAAGGTATGAAATAATCCAGGTGATAGGAATCACTCAAATGATCTTTAATTCGATGTTCGAATTCTGTTTCTAGTTTAAGTTCTTTGTATTGTTTTCAAGTAAATTTCAATTGTAAATTATTCAAGACTGTAATGTTAATTATCTTTTCTCGTCTCATTGTTTAGTTGAGTTATCCTTCATTAATTTGAATGTCATTGTTAGACAGTCAAATAGGGGGAGATTGAAAGGCAAAGTGTGTAAACTTATAACACTATAACTAATGTAACTCATCTAAAGGAAAAGATACTTAACCAGAAGACAATCAAGAACAAGAAGTCACAAAGAAATCAACACTAAATGAAGACAAGGTAATTTATACAATTCAACATGTTAACTATGATCAAGCCAAGAAGAAATCATTGAGAGAAGTTCAAGTCAAAGTTGTTCATGCCTCAGTGATTTGAAAAGCCAAGAATCAAGATCATAACTATCAGTATCAATAAGACTAATTGATTTCAAGTGAACAAGAAGGAAAGCAAATATTGGAAAGCCACATTACTAATTGGATATGGTAATTTATTCAAGAAGCAAAAACACTATCAAGACTAGTCACTTATGAACCAAACCAGTGCATCAAGTGTCAGGACATTGATAGCAAGTTTATGTCAGTAATAAAGATCCATGTTCAAGAGCTTGGTGAAGAATAAAGAAGACATGAAGATATCACAAGTTCAAGATGTGCATTGAAGTTTCAAGTTGAAGACCAGAATATTTTCTAAGTACTAAATGTTCTGGATGACCAAGTAGAATATTTGTAAGTAGAAGTTCTACTTAGAAATTCGAGATGGCTAAGTAGAAATTCTCAAGTAGAAATTCTACTTAGAGTGCAGCTTCAACATGACATATGGCATCTTCTGATTGGCAGATTTCCAAGCTTTCAAGATAAGGCAAGATTTATGTGGACATCATTGGGCCACGTATATCTTAGTCTTTGAAGACTACAGGACATAGATTACATGTAGTATAAATAGAAGTACTTGTGTAATGTTTTAATTAGTGAGCAATTCTTGAGAGAAACACATGTATAAGAGAGAGAGTGCATTCACAGAGCTTAGTATCATTCACTTCTCTCTGAACTTCTGTTATACTTTGTAATGAATGTTGTAGCAACCACTTCAAGTTATATATAAGACATATATTCCTTGAATCTGTGTGTTCGTTTATTGCATCGTATTTATTGCTTCTCATATTCGAAAAGTTGTATTCGCCCCCCCTCTACAACACATTTGGACCTAACATTAGTGAAATTGATTCGAGCTTTCGAGCCGAGCTCGAACATATCACATATGTGTCGAGCCGAGCTTCGAGCTTGAATTTTATGGCTCGGTCGAGCTCGAGCCCGAGCTCGAGCCCGAGCTCGAGCCTGAACTATTTAATCGAGCTCGAGCCGAGCCTGGTCCGTGTTCGGCTCGGCTCGACTCGGCTCATTTACAGCCCTAGTCGTCGGTATCGTGCCCCACGTCTTTGTGGAACCGGAAGTATTGATTCTTATTTCTTTTCTCAGGATCAGTCCTTAGTGGCTTCGGCCATCGGATGTCCCTATCTTTCTCTATATCCATCAGGATCTGACTCCTCGGGGTCTTCAATCTTGTATACTCCGTAAACCTCTGCCCCGGACTCCCTTTTTTAGGTACCGTGTCTGAGTCTTTGCCCGCACGTGAGTACTTATCTCTAGCATCATATTCTTGCTCCGGCTTCCGCTTCTTAGAATTGTCACCATTCCCGGTGTTTCCAGTTCCTGACTCTTTCTTTAGACTGTCCTCAGCTTTAATATACTTATCAGCCCTTTGTTGGAGCTCAGCCATGTTCTCAGGGGGATGTTTTGCCAACGACCTCTTAAAGAAGAGGTCAGTGGTTCCGTGCTCCAGGGCTACCATGGCCACCTTATTCTCCAAGTCAGTGATATTTAATGTCTCTTTG
This sequence comes from Saposhnikovia divaricata, assembly GCA_036435485.1. Taxonomy (NCBI): domain Eukaryota; kingdom Viridiplantae; phylum Streptophyta; class Magnoliopsida; order Apiales; family Apiaceae; genus Saposhnikovia; species Saposhnikovia divaricata. The sequence continues at coordinate 184,885,229 of CM071599.1, read as the reverse complement.
GTGAATCGCTTGAGGTAATCTCTCATATTCTCATTCTTTCCTTCCACCACATACATAAGAGATGCAGAACTTTTCTCATGAACTCTTTCACTATTGAATTGGCTAACAAAAGCGACACTCAGCTCCTTAAAAGATCCAATTGAATTTGGGGGCAGACGGCTATACCAACGTTGTTCCATGCCCGAAAGGGTTTGAGGGAACGCCCTACACTTGAGAGTGTCATTAGCCGGCTGCAACAACAGCGCGTTTAAGAATGTCATAACGTGATTGGCGGGATCACCCGTTCCATCATAATCCTTAATAGTGGGCATCTTAAACTTCCTAGAGACATGAGCATTCATCACATCCTCAGTGAATGGGGGTGTGGGATCATCGGGATCTCCTAGCGGCATCAAATCCTTGGGGTCACTGTTTGCACTAATTCACGCAAGCGTACGTGGTCACAAGTAATATAGAATTAAGTTCGTTCCCATAGAGATCTGGTTTAGGTTTCAATTCAGTTAATGCACTTATGCAACAATGTATGGTTTTATTCATTGCTAAGACAATTAACAAATTTGAGGGTTGATTAACTAAAATTAACTAAAAATAAATTAACAAACTAAGAATTAATTAACTAATGAGAATTTAAATCGAATTACTTATGCAAGAGAAAACATGGGATCCTAACTTCATTAAATACTTCGCTTAGAGTTGATGCCTTTAATCAAAGTATGTGATGGTTATGATATCTGATCAGACAACACGAAACAAGTATAGGCTACCTCTCAGTATACGAATACCAAACTACTCATACATCCACAAAAGAGATCAAAGATGGGTAGACACCAATTATGTTTAGACCCTATATTTCTATAAGATTTGAAAACATAACGGTGTAAGCACAATTTATCCATAAAGATCACATAGGGCAGCATAAAATAGTTCAAATTACGCTACAAATCATGATGTCAAAACATACATAATCCTATGTTGTCATGGTAAATTCTAAATCTCAAGATCCACTCTCGCTTCACAAGAGATTAACAAAAAACTTAGATGTTAGCTACGCATCTAAGAAGAATAAGCACAACCATACAAGGATATCAATAATTCACCACACACAAATATTTAAAACAAACAAACTACTAAACTCCATAAATAAATCCGTTAGATTCCCATGACAACGATTAGTTCATAATCGAACCGCTCGTCATCATGGGATCTAATGAAAGCATGATAATAAATAAAGTATGAATAATAATTATGCTAGAGTAATAGAGTTAAGAAAACAAATCCTAAAAAAAACATCCAAGAGTATCGCCTAATTTAGAAGAAAACAAAAAGTAGATCTAGATCTCCGTTGCTTGTCACGAGCGTGGGAATCCTTCTCCAAGTCTGAATCTCTATCTTTGGCTCTCTCTCTCTCTCTGTGTTATGAAGGGTGTTGGTACGTTTAGAGATGATGGGGTGAGTTTATATAGGCCTAGAAACATTGTCCTCTAAGAAAACAGCCAAAACCCCTAATTAAATTCGAAACAGAACTTTTCAGGACAAAATTTCGGGAATTCAAGAATAGCTACCATGCCGCAGCGCGCTATGGCCCACGCCGCAGCGTGCCTGTGCCCTGTCCACCGCGCCACAGCGCGCCTGTGCCCCGCCGCAGCGCCCTGCTTGGCCGCCGGTTGGATTTTTCCTTGCTATTTCTTCATTTTGCTTCTGATTCCTCCCGTTCTTGTTGCAAATGCTTCCATGCTTCATTTCTTTGACTCCAACTCTCCCAAGGATTGTAGGGAAGACTTCGTTCTTCATTAAAAACTTGAAATCCACACTAAAACCAATAGAAACTGTTATCCCTAACCGACGATTCGAAATCCTGCACAACTAAACGAAACACATCAAAAATATAACAAACTTGAGGCCAAGTGAATCAATTTAAGCCGATATGGAACGCTCCAAGTGGATATAAAATCCACTTATCAGTCACTCCTGGGAGTTTCCACCCTTGTTGATCTTCCAGTTGGGGTATGTACCGTTCTTTGTCTCCTTGAAGACCTCTCCAAATCGATTAAGGGAATCTCTCTTGAAGCTGGAGGGGGTCGATTCTGATTTTGCCTGGCTTGCTCTCTTGCCATGTCGTCCTTCAGCCTTTGGATCTCGGCCTCGGGTGCCTTGATTCTCTCAGCAGCTGTTTGAGGGGGTCCATCATGGATTCTTCGGCGAGTTTTCCCTACAGGTTCCTTGCTCGGACGTCGCCTCCTTGGGGCTTCATCCCTATCTTCCTCCGAGGATGAGTCATCAGAGTACGGGCCGGAGTAGTCGTGGTATTGCTGGCCTTGGTTGGGTCCTAAACCTCTAATGTAAGGCGGCTCATGTATCTAAAGGGCATGATCGCTTGGTCCAGCCTGATACGGGGGATAGTTGGGCAACCTATACGCCGGGTTCGTGCTTGCGGGGATCAAGGTAGTAGAGATCTGGGCCCTAGGAGGGATGGATTGGCCCCCAAGAGGGGAGACTATCATCTGCAAAGGATTCGTCCCTTGGTTGGAGGGGTTCGTCACTAGGGGTAACGATCCTTGAGTTTGCGTTTCAGTCCCTTGGGGCTGAGTGACCTGTGGTTGGGAGCCCGCTCCTGGGGGTACTTGTTCCCCAATCAGGGGTTGCGGTGGTGGTGGTAGTGGTTTCAGAAAACGTTGGTGTTCTTCGGGTGGTAACCATGGTTGATATTCGTTTCCCACAGATGGCGCCAAATGATGCGGAATAAAAACTAGGGTGTATTTATTGCTAGGGTTTGAGAGCTTCGAGCTTTAATGGCTGCCCTCGTGTTTCGTGACTTAATTCGAGTCCTTACAAGATGCCTACGTACCTCAATAAATGCTGAGAATCAAGCCAAAAACGTAGTTCCGAGGTTGAGGGGGCAGACCCTTATATAGGCTGTAGGAGCCTTAGAATCGTAGTAAGTTTAGGTGACTTGGTGGACAAGTCACCGCCTTGAGGAAAATTCTAGACTCCTGTCTTGTAGGAGTCTGTTTCCATGTTGAAGTAGGTGCCTTGATGGCTACTCATAAAGATATTGTATCCTTATCTGACACTTATTGATGAGCTGTTTATCCCCCTTAATATTAATTACGAAATTAATATTTAATTATGGTTTTTGGGCCCCATTATTGGGCTTCGTATTTGGACCATTCTAGGTTTAATTAATGCCACATTAAATGTGATTTTAGGGCTTACTCTTAGCCCATATCAAACGTGTTATTTTTATGTATTATAATAAAAATATTTAAAGAAAAAAGAATTAAATATGTTATTGCATTTTTATGTGATAATAGGCATTAATAAAGTTATCATAATTGTAATATTAAGTTAAATCATTATTTTTAAGGGATATAATAGTTAAAGAAATCAGATTTAATCAAATCAGGTGAAAACAAAATCATACAAAAAATTGATCCAATCCATGACTAATTAAATCGCAACAAATTTCATAATTTTTGTAAAAAAATGGTTTCACCTTCACACTGACTTTAAAAAATTAGACCTATCAATATTTATCTCTAACGAGTGAACCATAAAAATCACTAACCTTTCATCTTTAAAGAAATTTTGGTTTCAAAAAGAAAATAGAAATTTTTTTCCTAAGACAAAAAAAAATGAGAAAAGACCTTTTTTTCTATTTCCATAAAAAAAAAATCATTAAAATTTAGATTGTGGTTGTATTGGCTGCTTACATAATAGAATTTGGGTGGAACATCTTCCCTCTCAAAACACTTTCCTCTCAAATACCATAGTAATGAGTCAACTTATTTGCAAATCCTTTTACAAATTTTAAAATCATCTTGCGATCACTTAATTCAGAAAAAAATTCTTTTAATCACAATTTTAGTATAAAATATTCAAAATATCACTATTTAAATAAGGGGTTAAATATCAAATTGGTCACTGAAATGGTGGCCATATATCACTTTACTCATTGATTTCAACGGGATCTTATTTGAATCACTTAAGTCATAATAAATATCAAACAGATACCTATAAATATGTAATCGAGAATTAAAATAATTTTTTGTTAAGTTCTACACATTTTTCTTCAATGCCACCATAACCAAATGAAAAGTCATGGGTTCTAATATTTTAGATAATATATTTAAATTTTTTAAAATCATTTTACTATTTATTTTTAATTAAATCAAAGAAAATAACTAGAAAATTAAATATAAATAGTAAATAAATTTTAAAATTTTTAATTATATTATCTAAAATATTAGAACTCATGACTTTTCATTTGGTTATGATGCATTGAAGGAAAATGTATTGAACTTAACAAAAAATTTTTTTAATTCTCGATCACATATTTAGATGTATCTGTTTGATATTTATTATGACTTAAGTTATTCAAATGAGACCTCATTGAAATCAGTGAGTAAAGTGATATATGATCTCCACTTCAGTGATCAATTTGATATTTAACCCTTTAAATAAGTGATTCATACTATTAGATGAAAACACAACATGAATTTACGTTTCGTAAAAAATACAAACACTGATTTTCTTAGTCGGATGAGAACTTCTGAACTTCTTGTTTTATAATTTCAATCTTGAGTATCAATTTTTTTTTTTAATTTTCCCCATAAATGGGAACTCAAGTTCTATTTTTTGAATTTTAAAAAAAATGTAAATCCAGCAGAAAAGCATTTTAAATATACGTTTTTTAAAAACGTAATTTTTGGATAAGTTTTTGAGTGATAAAAATGATCATTTTTAGGATATGTGATATTTTTAACCCTTTTTTTAAGATTGTGATAAAAGGGACCAACACCTCAAGATTTCAGGGTCAATGTTCATTTGAATTTATAGTTTTTCACATATTTTGGTTTATTAACTTTTTGTTTTGAAATTAATTTTGTTTAATCTATCTTCTATATCTCCTACTAAAGTAATATCCCTATCCCCAAATTTCACTTCTCTCTCACCTCCCTTTCATTTAATTATTTTTTTTTTCTTCTTTCTCTTCTATCCTTCTTTCTCCTCCCTCCTTTTATTATTTTTCCCTCATACCTCCTACCCTCTCTCCACTTCTTTTATTATATTTCTCTCCTCTCTCTTACCCCTTCATTTAAATAATTATTTTTTCATCTCCTCTCTTCCCAGTTTATTCAAAACACATATTATAATTAATACTAGCTTATAACCCGTGCGATGCACGGGTTTCCTTTGATATGTTGTAAATTTTATTTTATTCTATAATTATATTTTTATATAATTATTAATTTTAAAAATTATTTTAATATTAATTTAATAAAATTTGAAGTAAATTTAAAATAAAATTTTAGGTTAAATATGTCGTTAACAGAATTCTAACCTTGAATATTTTGTAAATTAATTTAACCATTAAATATAACTTATAATTACATCTAACGGTTCTTATTAATTACTAAAAATCTAACAGTAATATGGTGTCATATTTTTGGGTATACATTAATGATTGTAAATTTATGTTTTAAATTAAAAGGTAGTGTATTTAATTATACAAGAGATAATAATGATTGGAAGATTATGATTGCAAAATTGTGTTTTAAATTAAAATGTAACGTGTTTTAATTAGAAAAGAAATGTTAATGATTGGAAGTTACGATATTTTAGGTACACATAAAGGGTAATATGTTCAATTAAAAGTAAACGTATTTCAAATTGATTGAAAGATAAGATATTTTAGGTATTTATTAAATTTTAGTTAATAGTATAATTATGTTTTTATATAATTATCAATTTAATAATTTTTTAAATTTTAATTTAACATAATTTAATATACTCATATTTACGTATTATACTAATATTTTCTTATTATAAACAATGTACAGGGATTTTAATATATTTTATTAATAATTAAAAATCTGGTGTGATATTTTGAGTATATATTAATGATTGTAAGATTAGTTTTAAATAAAAAAAGTAACATATTTTAATTAGAAAGGAAATATTAATGATTTGAAAATATGGTACGATTGATATTTTTATAAAAGGTAATATCTTAAATTAAAAGGAAATGTGAAAATGGCAATAACTAATTACCATTAATTATATTATGTCATTATTTATTTTAATAATTAGGATAACCAAACCGAAAACCAAACCGACCAAACTTTCAATCTTTCGGTTTTAATATATTAGTATAGATTATTTAATTTTCCTCCTAATGTTATTTAATTTTCTTCCCTTTTCTCTCTTTCGCACTCACTCTCCAATATAATTTAATTATTTATTACTTTTTTATATATTTACCTTTCTATTTTAATTATTTTACCCATTTTCCCTCCTATTATTTTATTCATTCTATTATATCTCGATTACTCTTTGTTTTATTTCAGTTTCACTCACACTTTCTATATCTATGACTTCAAAAATATTTTTTATATGTACCATATTCTAATTGTCTTTGAATTGTACAAAATAAATTTTATGGATATTTACATTTCACACTTATACATATATACATATGCAATACTTTCGATATAAAATAAGTATTTATCAAATTATTATTTAAATCATTCGTATCATTTTCTTACATACTAATATAATTAATTAATATTTTTATTAATATATATGGATTTTAAAATTAATTTTATAAAATATATGAAGGTCATTAAAAACATGAAATATTAGAGCATAAATAATTTATCATTAGAAAAAGAATTTATTTAACATGAACGAGTTGAGATATTTCTTATAGATGAAAATTTTAATTACCACATATTTAAATTTTAGTTTTAACATAATCTAAAGATTTAATTTTCGTTTGTTATTATTTCACAATTATAAATGGAAAAATATTTTTTTTAACATATACTCTACATACATATAGTCCTTATTTTTTTTTGTTACATCATAAAGTCATTATTTGACTATTTGAATTTAGAAACTCAAATTTTGTCCTTAATATAAAAAATTAATAATATTTTTGTATTGTATCATGCATGATTTGATGATATTAAGTTATATAAATTTGATAACACTTTCGGTTATCAAATTCATAATGTTATCTACATTAAAGAGTAAAATATTTTATATATATATATATATATATATATATATATATATATATATATATATTTATGTTTACTATATTTAATAACATAATTAAAATTAAACTAATAGTTTTTTGTATAAATAGGAAATTCAACTAATTAGAATTTAAAATATACATTAAAAATATTAAATAACAAAATATAAATATAAATAATGAAAATAATTTACGTTTTCATAAAAAATTATTAACACCTAATCAATCAAATTATTTCTTATTAGATAATCGAGAACTTTACTAACTAATGCTAAAATAATCATTATAATTTTTATAAAAATTTCAATTATGCTTCTAAATAATTTAATTAATATAAGAACAAAAATAGTTGTATAAAAGTGAAAATATTAGTAATCCATTTATATTTTACATTAATTTTGATAATATCTAAATACAAACTAATAAACCATTTATATTTTATATTGATATTTAATAATATTTAAATACATATTCAAGTAGATTTAAAAAAATCGCGCATCGGTGCATGTGCACAGTATTATCTAGTTATTAAACAAAAATTTAATTTAATTTTGGAGGCAATGAGAAAGAAAATGGGTGGGATACCAAACTACCAATATTTTATTTTCATCTGCCCAAAATGCCTATATTCAGAATTGTCCGCCCTTTTTACCCACGGACCACGCATTCTGAGCTGGCGTATGGCGCATAGGGTACACGCATTTTTGAAATGCGTATAGGTCATACACGCAATGCAGCTATGAGTATACTTTGTAAATTCCAACTCTGTGACGGTGAACAGTGACCACAGATATGCATGTTTAACATGCGTGTTTGGAGATACGCATATTGTACATGCGTATTGGTCACTGTTCATCGCCTCTCTCAAATGACGCCGGAATCATTTTCCGATCAGATTTTCGGTGACATTGTTCATAACTTTCCAGGCATCTTTGATTCACGTACCATATACCAAAATGAACGTCTCCTCCTCCTCTACATTCCTATACCATTTGATTTTCATTTGTTTTGCCCGATTTAAAAGGCCTAAAACAAAGCTTTTTTTTCGATGTAATTTCCGATTGGTTTGTGTACACCCCTGTGGGGTCGGAAAACAAACACAAAATAGAGGAAAATGATGAGGCAAGTCTGAGCATCATTCGTATGTCCTCAGCTTTGATGGAGGCAATGGGAGGAAGGAGAACGCAGACAGGCGAAATAAGAGACGATTCTCTAATTGCAATAATGACGTCAACTGACGTCAATACGCATCTCCCCGGGAGATGCGTGACATGAGATACGCATTTTCCATCCCAAGTCATGCATGCCCAGCATGCACACTTCATGGGTAAAAAGGACGGAACATATGGGCATTTCGGACAACTTCACTAAAAAAATGGTGTAGTTTGGACATTTTGTCAAAGAAAATCCACGCCACGTTCATTGTTCCACGTTTATTGTTCCAACCATATTTGCACAGCGGTACGGGACGCCATTACCAGTAAGTCAAATAATGAGATCACCTCGATTTGCGTGCCTATCTTGAATTCGTAGTAACTATTTACACACAAAAACACACACTAACACCGGATAAGATCATCGTCATCATTTCACAGAGATCAAATTTCTCATCATTTTCAATCACCATGCCTGCTCCATCTTCTAAATATCAAGGTCTGTCTTAACATTTCTTCATTTAATTTATTAATTAATTAATTCTCATGTTTATTTATAGATTTTTGATTTATTAATATGAAATATACTTGTAATTACACATGATTGAATGATGTGATAGTCTAGGTTAACTTTTTGTGATCAGGATTGTTGTATTTAGTTTTAATTTGGAATTATTAGGTGAATTAAGAAGATTATTCACCTGGCAGTTTTTGTCGAATTGACGGAACGTTTCGAGGAAAGATTTCGTAGTAGTTCGAGTAAAGTAGTGTTAATTGGAGATGAGAAATTGATAAGTTTTAACCGAATTTAGGGGAGATTTCGTAAAGTAGTTCGAGTAAACTAGTATTAATCAGAGATGAGAAATCAATAAGTTTTAACCAAATTGAGGGGAGATTTTGTGATATAGTTCGAGTAAGTAAGCTCGTACTGATTGGAGATGAGAAATTATTGAGTTGATTACAGAGATTAATTTTCTTTTACCGGTCGATTATTTATATATTTGCGCTAATAGGATTTCCGCTTATTTAACGATATATGCTTCTACCATGCCACTAAGTTGGAGATCTGAATTTATTAATCAGTGACAGTTAGCAAGTAAAAGAGAGGGAGGGTAACAAATAATAAAGTAATGATTCTCATAAATACTATGGGGCTACAAACAATATGAGGTTGAGCTTGTTTTATACTACTATGTTAGTTGCTAGTTCTTTATAATGTATTTTCTTGATATTATAAAGGGAATTGGCGTTTTCTCAATTAATGTTTTCTTAATAATGAATCTGACTACAATGAGGTATCTGTTTGTAACTGTTGTTGTACAAAACGGTTAATATTGTAATTAATTAAATTTTAAGTTCTGCTGCTTCAATTGGATTTTACTTCTTTTTACATTACCTAAATCCATGCAGATGATCAGTCTAAAGAAGCAAGGACTTCCTATTTTAATAAGCCAGCTTTGGATGTTTCTATTGCATTCCCGCAAGCCACACCAGCATCCATCTTTCCTCCTGCTGGTATCATTGACAATGTTTTACATTATTTCTGATCAAGTAAAATGATTTATCCTGTCCTGATGAGATGGCTATATGATATTTATACTTTATAGGATCTACCATATTGTGTCCCTTAATAAATTGATTTTGACTTTGAATAAATGCAGTTTCTGACTTCTACCACTTCGGTGATTTGTTGACTCCTGAGGAACAAGCCTTGAGAATGAAAGTCAGAGAGTGCATGGAGAAAGAAGTTGCTCCAATAATGACCAAGGTATTTTTCTTCTATTAACTTATAAGTGACGAGCAGGAGTGGTGACATGGAGATCAGTTTGGAGAATTCTTTTGGTTTTCTTCTTGTCTTAATGTTTTGATAATATTCAGAAGTTTGAGTTCAGAAAGGTCAAGATATCTGTTTGAGACATTTTAAATGCTAGCCATACATCATGTTCGTGTTTTTAATTGCTGCAAAGTGATACCAGTAATGACTTGTTACAGTACTGGGAGAAGGCAGAATTTCCATTTGAAGTTATTCCAAAACTTGGTGCACTGTGTGTTGCTGGCGGCACAATCAAGGTGATTGTTTGTTTCTGTTTTCATTGGTATGTAGTAGCGCAATGGTGTTCACTTCATCAAATTCTGAATTTCAGGGCTATGGTTGTCCAGGTCTTTCAATTACTGGAAGTGCTATAGCAACGGCAGAAGTGTCAAGAGTTGACGCAAGTTGCTCAACTTTCATCTTAGTACATTCTTCTTTAGCAATGCTCACTATTGGTACAATTTATAAATCATATTTGCATGTTTACTTTTTGTTTTCATGTTCTTGGATTCTAAAGTATTATACGGATGCATAATGTTGACTAATGTTGTAAGTTGGTGTCTGCCAAGAATAGGAATGTGTGGGTCCTCAGCACAAAAGGAGAAATATTTACCCTCATTAGCCAAACTAGAATCCATAGGCTGTTGGGTAAGAGACTTCTTTATGTAATATATTTCCAGAATTTTAATATTATTAATATGTACTTGCACACGCACAGATCAGATGCACAGCATACACACCTATGTATTCTATTTATATAGCTATGCACACTCTCTGCAGCCAAATGACCTCTGCTTGCTTTCATGATAGGCTTTGACTGAACCGGACTATGGGAGTGACGCAAGCTCCTTGAAAACAACAGCAACAAAGGTTTATAACAATTTTTTATTCTTTTATTTTGCATTTTTCATATTGGGTCATGATCATCTGCCACATTTATGTCATCAAATAAAGTCTTATCATTTCTTTCCCTGGTTTGGTCATGTGTGATTAGGTTGCAGGCGGTTGGATCCTTGAAGGCCAAAAGCGATGGATAGGAAATAGCACTTTCGCAGATATTTTGGTAATATTTGCCAGGAACACATCAACTAACCAGATAAATGCGTAAGTAGATGACCTCATATATGTGTTGGTAACAAACTAAATAAATGCTCAAGCAATTAACTATTTAAATTTGCAACCATGCGTAAGTCCATTACTATTCTCAATTTCTTAGAGATGTAAGTTATGTTGAATAACCCGGGTAAACTGAATATGTATTTCCTCCATCATAGTTCTCTAACTAGCATCTAACTAGCATTGACAGAGTGGAGAATATTGCAGACTACAAGTCATTGAAAAAACCGAAAGTAGGTTTCACAATAAATGCAAAAAGAAAATAAAGCACTATGTGTCACGAAGAAAGAAATAGTGCAGGCCAAAATTGATTGTCACTACAACCATAGATTCCATCAGTCTGAAAAGTGTAACAAGTGTAGAATTTTTGTTACAAATGTTAGTAAAAGATTTACACTCGAATTTCTCACCCGTAGCCCTTTTCCTTTTTTCTCAAATGTCATAAGCTGGATTGTGTATATTCAGGTAGAGACTATTGGCTACGATGTGTTAGTAATGACTCAGCTCTTCGATTTGCGTTTTCGATGGTGTTAATTATATGATATTTAGTACACCTAGTATCTATATGCTCTGTAGAGTATCTCATTGTTCGATAGACGCAAGGAGTTTGCATATACTAACGTTCTGTATCTTGAGATCTATATGATGTCCAAACATAATCACTTCCTTCTATTACAGTTATCTTGTCATGAAAGATGCACCTGGACTACAAGCTACGAAAATAGAAAACAAAATTGGCCTGCGAATGGTTCAAAATGGAGATATTCTCTTAAAGAAAGTTTTTGTTCCTGATGAGGACAGATTACCAGGTGTCAATTCTTTTCAGGACACAAACAAGGTATAACAAAAGTTCTGATAGCAAGTTTATGTAGACAAGGCTTTCTGAATTCAGTTAGTTGACTGTGTTTTATGTCTATTAGCTAAATTTGCGATTTGTTTTCAATAGGTTTCTGTGCTTAATTATTGAACACCTTATAGAAGATCCCTGTTGTATTAATGATTGTTCTTCAATTCGGTCATATCATAATACTCCCTTTCATGACGGAGATTCAAAGTCGGAAAGTTTTTCTTTAATTCAACTTTTATCAGTTTTTGAAAGGGTTGCACCTTTTAAAATTCCTCTTTAGTGCTATCTTCTAATTTTCCTTGTCCTGGTCATCCATTTTTTTCCATTCTCTAGGTAATCTTCTAGTTCATAAGCGTGTTGATTGGGTATATCACTAGGATGTGAGTGTTGTGGGGCTGGGCGGCAATACATGCACCAAGCCCCGCACGGCATTCCCTTGTCTTCACTAGGCAAGTCAGCCTTACGCCTTGGGACGACTTGAATGCCCTGCCTTGGGCTCAGGGAAGCGGCTCCAGCTCTCAATCAGCCTTGCATAGTGCACATCTAAGACAGATCCCGCAGGCACTTGCCTTCCTAGTGGAAACTCGCATTGCCCTTCAACATTGAGCGCATAACCAGCCAGCGCCCTATTGAAAAATCAAGACCCTAAAAAACTGCCCCCCCCCCCCCCCCTAGAAAAAAAGGTGCACGCCCAAGTGCACATCTTGAACAGCAACAGAAGAATGCCAGTGTGAGCAACATAACTTCCTCACTCTCATTGTGAGGTTTCCTGCCTACTTAATCGTTAAGTGGTTGGCCAACCTTTGTAGCATACTTCAACCCTGTTGGGTTGTTGTTTAGACCGTTCCGGATGTAACTCTCGGTCCTTGCGCTGAGCTGGGATGGCAATATCCATCTGTTTCTTTCGGTTCGGCTCTGATACCATTCGATTACGGGGCCAGGCAGCAAAGCCCAAACCAAGCCTCGCATGGCAGTCGCCAGCCTTCACTAGGCAAGTCAGCCTTACGCCTTGGGACAATTGGGTGGTTTCACCCTGCCTTGGGATCATCAGGGAAGTGGCTTCCGCTCCCAACCAGCCCTGTGTCCCGACTGCCCAAGGCAGCCCCCGCAGGCACTCGCCTTCAAAGTGGAAAGCGGCCTTTCCCTTCAACATTAAGCACAAAACCAGCAGCACCCCATTTGACAGTCGAGACCTGTAACAGTGAGTCAGTGAGGTGTCTCAATGTATCCTCTCTTTATCTCCTATTATTCGTGACTATCAATTGTTCGAACAGAAGTAGTACTGTATGTTGATATGATACGGCTTATAAGTTGAGGATATATATGAAGAAAACTCTAACCTCAAATACTTAGTTACAGTTGGACTGTGGTTTCTGGTCATGAAACGGTCTGAATTACCACAAGCATTTGTGCTTTCCCACAGCACGACTCTGTCTCTGTGCCTTTGTTTTATTCTTTGTCTTTAGACTTTAGAGATTTAGATTTACCACTCTCCTTTTACTTGAATATGGATGAACAAATGGGTGGGTTAAAATATTAAAGGGTTTCGAATGAAAATGATCAACAAAATTAAATGGCATTACGAGCGTTGCTAATGTTTTCCCTTTCTATCTAACTGTCCCACTCTTTCTGCCAGCTTGAGTCTTTTCTGTTTGAGTCCTGCATGTTTTCTACACTTCTAATCACACCATAATATTGTCACAGGTACTTGCTGTTTCACGAGTAATGGTTGCCTGGCAACCTATTGGTATCGCAATGGGTGTATATGATATGTGCCATAGGTACTGTATGTTCTTCATGCTTGATACTATAACATAAGTTGTTGGTTACCTGTTTATACCTTCTTATGCTTGATACCATGACATAAGTTTTTAGGTAACCTGTTTGCTACCTGGAAAATTGAACTTGTTTGTTGGTAATAATATATAAACTCAAATAGTCATCTTGTTGGCTAAAGTAATTTGTTTCGTGAGAAGCAGAATGTCCAGTTTTTAGCTCTTAACGGTTCAATCTAAGACCAAAATTTAGATTATTTGACTTAGAAATGCGACAGACAAAACTGTAACATTACGCTGATGAACTTAAAATAGAGTTCTGCAATTTTTTAGATACATATTTCTTGTCTTTTACTATATCCACTCACCAAAAAAGAAAAGAACAGATGAAAGAATATTTGATGATAATTTAGATACAAATATGAAGATCAAAAGAGGTTGAATTGGAGTTGATTTGATTGTAATTGATGAATATATGGATTAAATTGGATATTGGCTTATTATGTGCTACCTAGTGCATGATTTATGTTATATGTTAATCTGTGAAACTGAAAGGTACTTGAAAGAGAGGAAACAATTTGGAGCTCCATTGGCAGCTTTCCAAATAAACCAGCAGAAACTGGTACACATGTTGGGTAATGTTCAAGCAATGGTCCTTATTGGTTGGCGCCTTTGCAAGTTGTACGAGGCAGGTAAAATGACTATTGGTCAGGCTAGTTTGGGAAAGGTAACATTCTCTAAACTTTATACTACGTCGTTATACACTGATTGGATCTGTTGCACTTGTAATTAATTTGTTCTATATTATGTAGTCATGGATTACCGTGAAGGCAAGGGAGGTGGTTTCCCTTGGAAGGGAGTTACTTGGTGGCAATGGGATCTTGGCCGACTTTCTAGTTGCAAAGGTTCATAAATTAATTTGCTTGAAGTTCTTTTATACCTTTTTCATAAAACAATAAAGAATATTTGCATTGTATTCATTGTGTTAGAGAGAGACTTAACTTCGTCATTTTATGTATAAATCCATCCTGGACATAAAACCACACTTTACTAACAATTTAAAAATGGTACCGGTACTTATCCATTAGTTACCAGACTTTTAGAGCACTTGCTTGAGAGAAAAAAAAGTAGAATGCTACTCACTTTCTTTTGACGACCCTCTAGTAATCAGCTATTAACTTGTATATAACCAACCATGCACTGAAAGTCTGGATGTACCGTGTTCTGGGGAGTTTAATCATGTTAAACATATTACACACATTCAGGCTTTAACTGAGATCAGGCATCCATTGAAAGAAGGGTTTAGCTTGCAAACAAGAATGCATGAAATATATTTAGCCTGTAGCCTATTTCTTCATGTCCGGTGTAATACATTACTCCCTTGAGTACATAGATAGCAGTAAATTTAAAAACATCATCTTAACACAAAGCTCCTCGGTTGTAGCTAACTTCCATGAGCCGTATTACCCCTTAAGCTCTATGGATCCGCTAAAGTTTATAAACTGCTCCAGGGATCCGCTAAAGTTTATAAACTACCCAAGTTCAACATTCTTCTGTAAGCCTTTTTATGGTATTCAAAATTCATGGATCTCATCTAAATTTATATTGTGCCTCAGGCGTTCTGTGATTTGGAACCCATCTATACATACGAAGGCACATATGAAATCAACTCCTTGGTCACAGGCAGAGAAATCACTGGCATTGCTAGTTTCAAACCAGCAGTGTCACGTAGCCGCATGTGATAATGTATACTGGAGCCGCAGACAACTCCCATGTCTTACACTTATAAATGCATCAGTTCGATTTGTTATAAAGAATAAAACAGTTCAATGTGTTGTAAAGAATAATGATTACTGTCTTCTTGGATCAAAACAATTTTAGATTACTACGAAACTGTAGTACTTTAAATTTTGGAAGTTGTGTAAACTTTGTTAGGTGGTATTGGTATGGGTTATTCGTTCTTGATGCGCTCTCTCGAAATAATAGTGACCTTTAGGCTTCCATTTGTTAGCCAGAAAATATTTGTATTCCTGGATAATATTTTCCCTGGAAAATGCTTTTCACAGAAAATGTATGTCCAATTTTTATTTTAAAAATAGTTCCTATAAAAAGGGTTTTAGGGGAAATACTTATCGGAAAACCTTTTTTGGGAAAAAATTTCTCTGGAAGATTTTCTCGAAATATGTTGTGGAAAAAAATTTCTCGAAATAAGTTCCAGACACAATTACTCGGGAAATTTGTCTCGAAAAATTTTCAGAAAAATTATCAAACAAATTTTTTCATTTCGTAAAAAAATTACCAAAAAAAAAACAAATTTCTTTGGCTATTTTGCTATTACTATCTGTTTTATGAAAAATTTTCCATTTTGAAAAATGACTTCCCCCTTGAAAAATTTTTCATTTTGGAAAATGTTTTCCCCTATTGAATTGGGAAGTCATTTTCCAAAAATTTATAACTTTTTTTAAAGGAATTTTTTTTGGAAAAAATATATATTTTTAAAAAAATCAAGCAATCACAAAAAAACTGAAAATGTTTTCCAGAAAATTAAACAAACACGCAAAAAAACAATTTACCGAAAGATATTTTCAAAAAAGATTATTTTAAAAAAATATTCCTATCAAATAAACAGAGCCTTAATGTGCCTAGAGCCCTAAACTGTTATCAATTAATTTCCTCGATCAGATGCATGCATCTATGCTGAGTTTATTTTCGTCGTCTTGCTCTGGTTCTTGTTGCTGACATGTGACATCTTGTACATAGACCAAAGTAATAGCATACCATTTTTGAATGGAAAAAGAAAATGATGATCAATATTCTAACTTCTTGAAAATTCCTGCAAAGAAATGCTATAGTCCCCAAAATCGTTCTCGAAATGACTTACAAATATTGAAGTTGTGAAAATATTATTGATTATTCTCCCTCGTACACATATATTAATCCCATAAATAAAATTATGCCATGTATTATTCGGGAACAATTTTGGGATCCATTAACATTACTCATTTCTAGAACGGTGCTTAATACACGTAAATAATAGCACTAATGTAAACCACTTTCCAGTTCAGTTCTTATTATCTCTCTTCTTATTTTACTTTTTCTATTCATCGAAAGAATTTCTATATCAAATTTACTTTTCTTGATAGCGGGAGTTAACAAATTTAAAATTCCTCTCTAAACACTTTACTTTCGAGTTATAACTGAGAGTTGATCATCGTTTCATCAACTTTCAATCACAATGGCTGCTCAATCTTCAAAATATCAAGGTCTGTCTATCATCTACAAGTATATTCGGATAATTATGCAATCATGCTTAGCTGCATGCCTGATCAGGGTTACATATATAATCACTAATCAGAATTGTCGAAACTTACTAGCTCGAAAAGAATTGTTCTATTTTCAATGCTGAATTTATTGGAACCAACGGAGGGTTCGTAATAGTTATGTAAATTTTGTATTAACTGGAGATGCATGATGTCAAACATTATATGATTCAGCTTGTTTTGGATGTAGAAAGTTAGTTATGATTTCCTTTTATTTGAAATGAATCTGACTTTAGTTAAAGGATTTTTGTTGGTAACTAGTAGTGTACGATGGATAATCTTGTCAATTCTTAAACTTTTACTTCTACTGCTTGAAATGAATTTTACTTGTCATCATTGGTTAGTTATTACATTTCCTAAATACATGCAGATGATCAGTCTAAGGATGCAAGGACTTCCTATTTTATAAAGCCAGCTTTGGATGTTTCGATTGCATTTCCACAAGCCACACCAGCATCCATCTTTCCTCCTGCTGGTATCCTTGATAATTTTTGCATTATTTCTGATTAAGGAAAATGATTATTGTATGCTAATCTTCTGTGTAGAAATTTGATAAGACAGCTGTGAAATGGATATAAGTCATTAAATGGATCTACCATGTTGTTGTCTCTTATAATTAGACTTTTTACTTGATTTACTGCAGTTTCCGACTACTACCACTTCGATGATCTGTTAACTCCTGAGGAACAAGCCATGAGAATAAAAGCCAGAGAGTGCATGGAGAAAGAAATTGCTCCAATAATGACCAAGGTAATTTTGTTCTGATGACTTTTATCATGACGAGCTAGAGGAGTGTTGACAGAAGAGATCAGTTTGCATAACATTTTCGGGTTCCTTCGTTTCTAGTTAGTTAAATAATCTCTACAAAAGTTTAAGTTTAGAATTATTAAGATTTCTCTTTGATTCAAAAGCCGGTCTCTCAGTATTTTCATATATTTGCTTAATGCAAAGTGATACCAGTAATGAGTTGTTACAGTACTGGGAGAAGGCAGAATTCCCATTTGAAGTTGTCCCGAAACTTGCCGAACTGCGTGTTGCTGGCAGAACAATCAAGGTGATTTTTTTCCCTTTGTGGGTTTCTCTTCCCGTTGGTGTGTAGTAGCATGATGGTACTCAATTCTATCAAATTCTGAACTTCAGGGCTATGGCTGTCCGGGTCTTTCCATTACTGGAAGTGCTATAGCAACAGCAGAAGTGTCAAGAGTTGACGCAAGTTGCTCGACTTTCATCTTAGTCCATTCTATAGCAATGCTCACTATTGGTATAATTTATGAATCATATATTCATGTTACTGGATTCCAAAGTACTATACAAATGTATAATTTCCGAATTGGTCTGTGTCAAAAATAGGAATGTATGGATCAACAGCACAAAAGGAGAAATATTTACCCTCATTAGTCAAACTAAAAACCATAGGCTGTTGGGTAAGAGACTTCTTTTTGTATCTTCTTTCAGATTTGATGTTATCAGTGAGTACCTTCATGTGCACGAGACACATACATATGCATTCTAATTATATAGCTACACACTTTCTGTAGCCAAATTACCTCTGCCTTCTTTTATTTTAGGCTATGGCTGAACCAGATTATGGGAGTGATGCAATCTCCTTAAAAACAACGGCAACAAAGGTTTACAATATTAACCTTTGTTTCTTCCATTTTTCACATCTCATATTGGGTCATTTTTCCATTTGTGTTTCATCAAATTAAGTCTTATTGTTTGTATTCCTGGTTTGGCCTAATTAGGTTGCAGGAGGTTGGATCCTTGAAGGTCAAAAACGATGGATAGGAAATAGCACGTTTGCAGATATTTTGGTTACTTTTGCCAGGAACACATCGACCAACAATGTAAATGCGTAAGTTTCTGACATCATAAATGTATAGGTAACAAACAAGATAAATGCTCAAGTAATCAACTATATAAATGAGCAAACTATGTTAAAGTTTATCCATCTTGTCTGAATTTAACAGAGAAATTATGTTGTATAGCCTTTGAGTATACCGAATAGACCTGGTCTCCAGCATAGTTCAGTAAATAGCACTGGTAGAGTGGAAAATATTATGAGTAGAAATCATCCAAAATGCAAATAGTAGGTTCCGCGAAAATGCAAAAAGAAAAGAAAGTACCCTGTGTCAAGAAGAAAGTTGTGGTGCGGGCTGAGAGCCATTGTCACTACAACCATAGATTCCCTCAGCCTGGAAAACAGAACGAGTGTAGAATTCTTTATTTACAAATGTTAATAGCGGATTCTATTTTCGAATTATCACCTGTTGCCCTTTTCCCTAAAAGATATCCATAATTGTGAAGTAATTTAATAAATGTCATAAGCAGGCTTCTTTATATTCAGGTAGAGACTATGGACTATGATGTGTTAGTAATAATTCAGATCTTTATTTTGCACTGTCGATGTTGTTATTTATAATTCAGTACACTTCATATTCTTATCCTCCCCAGTGGCAGATCTATGTTTGTGCATGGTGTGTCAAGTGACACACCATTATTTTCAAGAAAAGGATTTTTTTTTTATTTTTTTTTTTACAATTTATATAAATTATGCTTTATTTTCCTATATCTCCATCTCTATTATCCTATTTATGCATAACAAATTTCAATTTTATTCTTTAACTCAATATATGTACATTGTCCCCTCAAATTATTACTAAAATTTGGCTTTTTATACCTTCCATGTCCAATATAGTTTGGGCTAAAAAAAAAATTTTGTTTAAAATTCCACCCCTAAATTATTTTTCTCTGGTTCCGAGTATACTAACTAATGTCAATAAGTATCTTAGACGGTGACACACCATTTCTAAAATTCTGTATCCACCACTGATCCTCCCAAAGGTGGAGTACCTCATTGTTGAAAAGACGTAAAAAGGTTTTTTGGGTATCTTCAATACCATAGACGTGATATACTTGGCTACTTGCAGCATATACTAACTTTCTGTATTATGAGTTCTATATAATGTCCGAACAAATTACCAGTTATTTAGTGATGAAGGATGCTCCTGGGCTACAAGTTACCAAAATTGAAAACAAAATCGGTCTTCGAATGGTTCAAATTGGAGATGTTCTCTTAAAAAAGGTTTTTGTCCCTGATGAAGACAGATTACCAGGTGTCAATTCTTTTCACGACACAACCAAGGTATAACAAAAGTTCGGATAGCAAGTTGAAGTAGATAAAGTTTTCTGGTTCCAGTGAGTTGACTATGTTGTATGTCTATCAGTTAGATTTGGTTTTATCTTTTAAATATGTTTCTTTGCTCAATCGTTTAAACTTTTATCTATATGAAGATCCCTGTCGTTCAAATATTGAAAAGTTTCTTCATTTTTACTTTTCTGTACGAAGGTAATTTCAACTAGTTCTCAATTCTCACATATAAGAGGCTATTTCACAGCTACAACATTTTTCTTTTATTCAGCCATATCATACTTCTCCATGTCATGACGAAGATGCAATGTTCCGAACTTTTTCCGTAATCCAACTCTTATCAAATTTTAAATAAGTGCACCTTCATCAAATTCTTCTGTAGTGTTATCTAATGTTCCTTTATTTGTTCATCTATTTTATTCATTTTCTTGATAATCACTTAATTCATAAATTTGTTGATTTGGGTAATTCACCTAGACGTGAGTTTGTGAGGTGCCTCAACATATCTCCTAGTTTCCCTAAAACTTAATTGTGTAAACAGAAGTAGTACTGTATGCTGATATAATATGACTTACAAGTTGATCAGATATATAAAAACTTCGAGCTTTAATATTTAGTCACATTTGGTCTCTTGTTTGTGATATCTGGCCGACTACCACAAGTTGTGCTTTGACTACCACATGTTGTGCTTTTCCCCAGCTGGACTTTGTGTCCTTCCCTTTGTTCATTGCTTTCTCTCATTAAGATTTGGCACTCTCCTTCTACAATATACAGCTGAGGAAATGTGTGGGTTAATTTTGAAGAAACTGGAATGAGAACAACAAATTGCCTACTCTATCTAGCTGTCGCGCTTTCTGCCAGACTTAAGTTTTTTCTCTCTGGGTCGTGTATGGTTTCTACATCTAATCCCATTATATTGTGGTCACAGGTACTTGCTGTTTCACAAGTAACAGTTGCCTGGCAACCTATTGGAATCTCAATCGGTGTCTATGATATGTGCCATAGGTATTGTATTCTTCATGCTTGATACCATGACATAATTTGTCGTGTGACCTATTTAGTACCTACTTAATGCTTGATACCATGACATAAGTTTGTGGTGATCTGTTTCGCTACCTGGAAAATTGAACTTGTTTGTTCGTAATGTATATAAAGTAGAAAATCGTCTTGTTGGTTAGTGTAACTTGTTTTGCCAGAAGCAATATGTCCAGTCTTCTGCTCTGGGTCCACTCCAGACCAGAACATGAATATTTTGAATCAGAAATGTGACAGACAAAGATGAAACATTACTGTGATAATCTTAAAAAAGAGAGATTTCTGTAGTTTTATGTGTACAAAGTTCTTGTGGTTTTACTTTACCCTGCTTACCAAAAAGGAGAATAGATGAACTGATTAAACAAGAATTTGATGATATAATAGATACAAATATGAAAGAAATTGATGAACTGCTTAAACAAGAACTGCTTAAAATATAATGCATGTATTATATTATGTAAATTTGTGTGAAACTGAAAGGTACTTGAATGAGAGGAAGCAATTTGGAGCTCCACTGGCAGCTTTCCAAATAAACCAGCAGAAACTAGTACGCATGTTGGGTAATGTTCAAGCAATGATTCTTGTTGGTTGGCGTCTTTGCAAGTTGTACGAGGCAGGTAAAATGACCGCTGGTCAGGCTAGTTTGGGAAAGGTAATTTTCTGTAAACTTAATACTAAGTCATGATACACTGAATGGATATTCTGTTGCATCGACAATTTATTTGTTCTATATTATGCAGTCATGGAATACCGCAAAGGCAAGGGAGGTGGTTTCTCTTGGAAGGGAGTTACTTGGCGGCAATGGGATCTTGGCCGACTTTCTAGTTGCAAAGGTTTATAAAATATCTTCAAGTTTTTATACCCTGTTCATAAATCAATAAGAATCTCTTAATGGTAATGAATTTGCTACAGAGAGACTTAAGTTCATCATTCTATGCATTGATCCATCCCGGACAAACTACAGTTTACTAACAACTTAAAAAGTGGTAATGGTACTTCTCTATGGACTTTGGGAACACCTTGCCTGAGAAAATTTATGGAATGCTGCTCCCTTCCTTCTGTCGACCATCCATGTAACAAGCTATAAATTTGTAGATAACCATGACCAATAACCATCTACCAGAAGTTTAATCAGGCTAAACATACACATTCATGTTTTAAATGAGGTCAGGCATCCATTATGGTATGCATGACATACTTATTTAGCCTGTAGGTGCCTCTATTTATCATTACAAGGGTGTCATAAATTACTCTTCAGGTACCAAATTACTAATTAGCAGAATAATTTAAAACATACTTTAAACACAAGCCCGGCCTGCAGTTTTCGCTAAAGCTAAACTTCCATGAGTCATATTTTCTCTGAAATTCTATGGAACACATTAATTCTATACAGTATGTGTTGGGGTTTAATCTAAACTCCTATTTATTTATTTATTATCTTATTTATTTAGGTGAATAAATTGCTGTGATTAGACTTGGTTTAAGATCAGCAAGACTAGGTCAAGTTTGTTTTTCTGTTTCGTAGAGGATTGCTCAGTTGTGGAGTGAGAATAGGAGAGTCCTTCTTATCTCAATCTCTTCTGTTGTTAGGATAAATAAAGATAGTTAGCAGTAGTTCCATAACTCGTATCTGTGAGTGAGTGGCTTAGTTTCTTTTGTAAGCAGTAGTATTGAAAGCATAATGAAAACGAGACTTGTCTCAAACTAGTGTCATTTTCTTTTTGCAAGTTTACATATACTACGAGTCTGGTTTCTACAGTGTGGTATCAAAGCGAGGAAACGTAGTTCGTATATGTCACGGACAGTGCCAATGGATGTGAGTAAACCAAAGGGAGGTTCTATTGGGTTGAGTTACCCAACGTTAACGAGGGAGAACTATACAGACTGGTCCATGAAAATGAGGGTGTATATGCAGGCTCATGGAGTGTGGGAAGCAATTGAGTCTAGTGATCCAAAGACAGTGGTCGAGGGAAAAACTGACAAAGTTGCACTAGCTATGATTTATCAAGGGATACCTGAGGATGTGTTGTTATCCTTAGCAGACAAAAGTACGGCAAAGGACGCTTGGGATGCGATCAAAACCATTTGCCAGGGTGCTGATAAGGTCAAGGCAGCGCGAGTTCAAACGCTTAAAGCAGAGTTCGAAGCTTTGAACATGAAGGACACAGATCAACTCGACGATTTTATTATGAAGATGAATGGGTTGGTGTCGAATATTCGTGCCCTGGGAGAAAAGGTGAACGAAAGCTATGTTGTGAAGAAACTACTCCGTGCAGTCCCGTCAAAATTTTTGCAAATTGCTTCGACCATCGAGCAATTTGGCAACCTTGAGACGATGTCAGTAGAAGAGACAATTGGATCTCTCAAGGCCCACGAAGAAAGAATAAAGGGACAATCTGGAATAAACAGAGATCAACGAACCATTGGAGATCAATTGATGTTGACAGAAGAGGAATGGCTGAAGAGAGAAAATAATGAAGGAAAACTTCTTTTTACCAGAGAAGAATGGCGAAGTCGATCAAACAGAGGAGGATCTGAGAGTTCAACAAAGTCAAGAGGACGATGGGGACAAGACAAAAGTCGTATAAGGTGTTATAACTGTCAAAGCTTTGGCCACTATGCAGGCGATTGTAGAAAGCCAAAACGAGAGAGGGAACAGAAAACAGAGGCAAACCTATCACAAATCGGCATTGATGGAGACGAGCCTGCCTTGCTTCTAGCTGAGAGTGGTGAAGAAAGAAAGAAAGGTGTGATTTTGCTGAATGAGGAGAGTGGAGTCCCAGAACTGAAGCAGATGAAGAACGACAGTGACAACACAAACATATGGTACCTCGACAATGGAGCGAGCAACCATATGACAGGGCAACGGGGAAAGTTCGATAATCTGGATGAAAGTGTAACTGGAGAGGTGCGCTTTGGAGATGGTTCTACAGTGGTGATCAAGGGGAAAGGATCCATACAAATGAACTGCAAAAATGGTGAAACCAGATATTTACGCGAGGTATATTATATCCCTTCCCTCCGTAATAATATTATAAGTTTAGGCCAACTATCAGAGGAGGGAAATAAGGTAATTCTGGACGGAGAATACTTGTGGGTTCGAGACACACAAGGAAAACTGCTGATGAAAGTGAAACGGACTGCAAACAGATTATACAAGATCAAAATTGAAGGAGGAGACCCTGTGTGTTTGCTGTCGAAAGTAGAGAAAGATTCGTGGTTGTGGCACTCACGCCTTGGCCATGTGAACTTTGCTGCATTAACACTTATGTCCAAGGAAGAAATGGCTTACGGCTTGCCAAAACTGATTCAACCAAAGAAAACGTGTGAGGGTTGCCTGATGTCTAAGCAGACTCGAAAACCTTTCCCTACGCAAGCCAACTTCAGTGCTAAATGTGTTCTTGAGTTGATACATGGAGATATCTGTGGCCCGTTTTCACCACCAACTCCAGCAGGTAACAAGTTCTTTTTACTATTGGTAGATGACCGTAGTCGTTATATGTGGGTATACTTGTTGAAAACCAAAGACGAAGCGTTTGAAGCATTTAAAAAGTTTAGAGAACTAGTAGAGAAAAATTCGGAAATAAAGATTGAAGTGTTCAGAACTGATCGAGGTGGAGAATTTTGCTCAAACAGTTTCAAGAACTATTGTGAAGAGGCTGGAATTCAAAGGCATTACACAGCCCCTTATTCCCCACAGCAGAACGGGGTAGTTGAACGTCGAAATAGAACAGTGGTGGCAATGGTGCGAAGCTTTCTTAAAGAAAAAAAGATGCCCTCAGTTTTTTGGGGAGAGGCCGTGAGACACTCTGTGTATATTTTGAATATGTTACCCACACGAGCAGTTATGGGTAAGACACCTTACGAGGCTTGGAAGAAGAAAAAGCCATATCTTCACCACATCAAGGTGTTCGGTTGCATTGCCCACATGAAGGTGCCAGGAGTTCATACGAGGAAGTTAGATGATCGAAGCCGAATCGTTGTTTATCTGGGTAGTGAGCCAGGAACAAAGGCACACCGTTTATTTGATCCAAACAATGGAACAGTTCTTGTCAGTCGTGATGTTGTGTTTGATGAAAACCAGAGTTGGTCGTGGGAACTACCGTCACAAGGAGACAAATATAACTCTAGTGCACTTACTTTGGCTGGTGATGTGTTTGAAGAAACTGAAGTGACAGAGTTGACTACGAATTCTGGGGGAGAGGTGACACCTGAACGTCATCACAGTGGAAGCAGGTCTGTTTCGAGTGGGTCTGTCTCGAGAACCAGTTCGTCTGTTTCGAGTGGGTCTACCTCTGTCTCAAGGTCTATTTCGAGTGGGTCTGTCTCGAGAGCCAGTTCGTTTGAGAATTCTTCGTCAACAGAGAGTGATGCGGAATCAACCACAAGTGGACCTAGAAGAATGAGGCTTCTAAGTGACATCTATGATGAATCTCCAGTGGTCGAGTTAGATTATGACGAGCTAATGATGATGTCAGTGGACGAACCAAACTCGTATAAACAGGCTGCAACAGATGACAAGTGGAAGGAGGCAATGAGAACTGAAATCGAAGCCATTGAGCAGAACAAAACATGGCAGCTAAGTGAGTTGCCCCCTGGTCAGAAGGCAATAGGCTTAAAGTGGGTTTTTAAATTGAAGAAAGATGCTGATGGAAGTATTATAAAGCATAAGGCACGGTTGGTCGCTAAAGGGTATGTACAGCAACGGGGAATTGATTACGAAGAAGTTTTTGCGCCTGTCACCAGGCTTGAAACTGTAAGACTTTTGCTTGCACTTGCTGCGAAAAATTCTTGGGATGTTCATCACCTCGACGTCAAATCCGCGTTTCTGAACGGGGAATTACAGGAGGAGGTATACGTAGTGCAGCCCGAAGGCTTTGTCAAGAAAGGGCAGGAGTATAAAGTCTATAAGTTGATTAAGGCTTTGTATGGCCTCCGTCAAGCGCCTAGGGCTTGGTATGCTCGTTTGAGCAAATGTCTGGAAGAGTTGGGCTTTGAGAAGTGCCCCTATGAGCATGCAGTGTATACGAGGAGAGAAGGAGGAGAAGTATTAGTTGTTGCAGTCTACGTTGATGACCTTCTAGTCACTGGAACTAGCCTCTCAAACATCGTCAAGTTCAAAAGGGAGATGAGCAGCGTTTTCGACATGAGTGATCTAGGAAAACTATCTTACTATCTAGGTATGGAGGTTGATCAGAGAAACGGCTATGTCGAGCTTAAACAAACGGCATATGCAAAGAAAATTATCGAGAAGGCAGGAATGACAGGATGCAATCCGGTGAAATATCCTATGGAACCTATGGAGAAACTGGACAAAGATGAGCGTGGGAAAGCAGTAAATTCAACGCAGTTCAAGTCTATGGTTGGAGGTCTCAGGTATCTTGTGTTCACAAGACCAGATATAGCCTACTCTGTTGGCGTGGTAAGTAGATTCATGGAGAGACCCACTGAGATGCATCTAGCTGCTGTCAAGCGAATTTTCCGCTATGTAAACGGGACACTTGAGTTTGGCTTGGTCTATACAAGAGGTGAAGGAAATTATTTGTTAACAGGTTACACAGACAGCGACCTTGCAGGTAATGTTGATGATAGAAAGTCTACTGGAGGGATGGCATTTTACTTGAACGAGAATCTCATTACTTGGGTGTCACAGAAACAAAAGTGCGTACCATTGTCGTCATGCGAATCTGAGTTTATGGCAGCAACAGCTGCTGCGTGTCAAGGAATATGGCTTTACAAACTTCTGAGGCAAATAACAGATATCAAGGCTGGTCCAGTCGTGCTCTACATTGATAATAAATCCGCCATAGATTTGGCTAAGAACCCAGTGTTCCATGGAAGGAGCAAGCATATAGATATCCGTTATCATTTCATACGGGAATGTGTAGAGCGAGGTGAAATAGTTCTGAAACATATTAATACTAGTGAGCAGCGTGCTGATGTGCTAACCAAGGCACTGTCCAGAGCCAAGTTTGAGGGAATGAGGGAATT
Organism: Saposhnikovia divaricata; assembly: GCA_036435485.1. Lineage (NCBI taxonomy): Eukaryota > Viridiplantae > Streptophyta > Magnoliopsida > Apiales > Apiaceae > Saposhnikovia > Saposhnikovia divaricata. Next base: position 184,857,988 of record CM071599.1, on the reverse strand, counting down.
GCTGGGTGTGAAGAATTTGAAATCGAGTTTAGATTAGGGGGAGCTTGTTGGGGTTTAATCTAAACTCCTATTTATTTATTTATTATCTTATTTATTTAGGTGAATAAATTGCTGTGATTAGACTTGGTTTAAGATCAGCAAGACTAGGTCAAGTTTGTTTTTCTGTTTCGTAGAGGATTGCTCAGTTGTGGAGTGAGAATAGGAGAGTCCTTCTTATCTCAATCTCTTCTGTTGTTAGGATAAATAAAGATAGTTAGCAGTAGTTCCATAACTCGTATCTGTGAGTGAGTGGCTTAGTTTCTTTTGTAAGCAGTAGTATTGAAAGCATAATGAAAACGAGACTTGTCTCAAACTAGTGTCATTTTCTTTTTGCAAGTTTACATATACTACGAGTCTGGTTTCTACAGTATGTGCCTTACCTTTAATCTTATTTAAACCACCCGGAAAAAAAAAAACTTGCGCTAGCCTTTCTATAGTTTTAAAAATTTCATGGATATCATCGAAGTCTAACACTAATTTTGTGCTTCAGGCTTTCTGTGATCTGGAACCCATCTATACCTACGAAGGCACACATGAAATCAACTCGTTGGTCACAGGTAAAGAAATCACTGGCATTGGTAGTTTTAAGGCACCAGTATCACGTAGCCGCATGTAACAATGTAAACTCAAGCCTCAGATAACTCCAATGTCTTAGTCCTACAGATGCTTCACTTCAAATTTTTTTTTATGTATAAAGAATAGCGATTACTGTTGACCTGAATAAAACATAGTTTCTAAATGCAGGACAAAATTACTTAATGCAGGTCACTACAATTACAATTTTAACATTAACTTATATTTTGTGCAAATCACTACTATTTTCAATTTCCTATATGCATTGCATTTAATTTATGATTTTATTTTTAGTGCACCATGTGACTCTTGTATACAGTCGTAGTACACTACTTTTTGCTAACTTGATAAATTATTTTAACCTCAATTGGAATTATAGCTCTTTTCCGCTTAAAACTTTCTAATTTCCTTTTTTCTCTTTTTGTTTATACTATTCTTTCTTTTTCAACTTTTCAAAAATAATTTGAAATTTATTGATTTATCAATTAATTTTCTTATAGAAAGTTAATCAATTAATCTTAATTTCCAATTTTCACAACCATATTTAAAACCTTAACATTCCAATTTCTATTAATAAATACATTTTTTTTTACAAAAATATGATTTTTCAATCATATGCAATAAGATATAGCCATAATCAACATTAAATACAAGTAAAAGCAATCTCAATTTCAAAAGAAATTGTTTGCAAATCGCATTTTTGTAATATTTTTAAAAAAATTTAAAATTTCAAAAACGAAATGCATTTATTACTTATAGGTTAGTTATCGGATGTAAAAAAAAAAAAAAAAAAACTATATTTACTAACTTAATTACTTGGATGATGAAGTTAAAACAAAAATTTTATGATTTAATTAGATACATAGACCATTGTTCTACAGAGAACCAAATTATCTAGATAATCGTCCCATATCATCTTTTTTTATAATTTTTTTTAAAAAAATAAAAAAAGTAATTTTTTTAATTAAAAAAAATTAGAAAAAATTAAATAAATAAAAAAATTAATCATGCCCGCTGCCACGTCACCACCACCATGTCATCATTGATGACGTGGCACTGCCACGTGTTACTGCCACATCAGCAGCGATACCACCACGTACTGCTGACGTGGCAGTGCCACGTCATTAATGCTAACGTGTCAGTTACGCGTGGTAGTGCCACGTCATACATGGCACTGTCACGTGTCACTGTCATGTCAGTATTGATAGCATGGCAGTGATATCGTGGTCACGTTTTCATTCGTTCCTATCACAAAATCAGAAATTTGGTCTTTTTCTATTATAGAATCAAAAAAATTGATCTTTTTCTTTTGTAGAATCAAAAATTAAAATTTTGATTCCATTATAAAATCAAAAAATTATAAAAAGTTATTCCTAAAATGCTACTCATACATATTAAAAATTTTGATTAATAGATAAAATTAATAAACCTAATATTAATATTGTTTCATAAAGAAGTAAATTTAGTAGGAATATTGTTTTATATAAAGTTTTCTTTTAAATTTGTTTTTGACATAAATTTTTTCTTTAATATTTTCAATTTAACAATTTCAAAAATCGTCCAGCAAATATTGTTCATTGTTGATTACATAATTTACATTGTCAGTTAATATTAAATTATCCCTTAAGTAGTCATGGGTGATGGCCCAGAATACCTTTTTTTTTCACTACCCATGACCAAAATACCTACCGCCAACTCGGGCGACCCTAAATACCCACGGGACACGCTACTGGTAATGAAGTAACACATGACACGCTACTAGGAAAGACGTAACACACAAACATGCTATTGACAGACGTGAAAATAACTCATGATACGCATTCCATACCAGCGCATCCCATGTTACGCAGTTCTGAAATGCGTGATGACGTCATCTGACGTCATCATCATTTTTGCTCAGAATTCACGGGAGCTCAGTGCCATGGCGATTTTGTGGCGATTTTTGCCGGAAAAAGCAAATCAGCCGTTCACACACTCAAGGCATCTTCCTATAACGTACTATATATCAATGGAATCGCCTTTCGACGATCTACACAACCATACCCATTTCAAAACCATTTCATTCTCAGATTTCAAACCCCCAATCGAACCCAATAATCTCTCCTCGATTTTCCGGTGAGCTCGTAACTGCCCCTGTGGGGCTGGATTCGTTAAATCGATTGGGGCAAAATGAAGAGCTGGTAATGGTGATTGTTTTGGTATAATCAAAAGCAGTGGTGGTGGCCGGAGAGAACGGATAGAGGCGGAGAGAGTTCGGGAGGTCGGAGAGATCTGGTAAAACGAGAAAGATGGGAGAGGAAACGGGAGAGACGAAAGAGATGGGATGCGCCACTCATAGTGGCGTGTTCCGTGGGTAGTGAGGGCCAATTGTTCCGAAAATCAGTATTTTGGGCAATGGGTACCTCATTTTGAGGTATTTTGGTCATTATCTCAGTAGTCATCCACTTCCATTTAATGGGCTGGTAGACATTTAATAACTAAGAAGGATATTAAAGTAATTTTAGTAAACTGCATTCAGTAATTTTGATATATAAAGAGGCCTTCGATGTATTCATAATAATAGCAATACTTAAAATTGCACATTACGTCATGTCATAATTTTGGACCCCTGTCACCGTTCCTCAAGTGGAACGGATACTAAAATTTCAAGTACCTCAGTTTCGTGGTATTCTACAAATGTTTTTATTTGGTCATGAAATTTGTAAATCCTTTTAGGATCCAATTTGGATACTACTGTATAGCATTTTTCCCCTTCTCCTCCTACATTATTTTTGAGTAAAATCAATAGTAAATGTTAAATTTATATCAAGTAAAATCAATCTTCGTGTGAGAAAGTAAGAAGTTCTTTAAACTTTGAGGGTGCCTTTACTGTTGAAACTCAAGGCCACAGTGGTGGTACCTCTTTCTTATGGAGATATAATGATGAAGTCCAACTGCACACCTACAGTAAAAATCACATTGACCTGGTTGTCTCTAGTAGGGGGTAAAAAGTTCAGACTAACGGGAGTTTATGGAGAACCCGACAGAACAAAGAGACAAGAAACTTGGTCCTTGATTCGTATGCTGGCAAACGGGAATACTCTGCCGTGGGTTTTAATTGGTGACATGAATAACGTACTTTCTCAAGAGGACAAAAGGGGAGGTAGACTTTATCCGCAATAGTTAATTCAAGGCTTCAAAGATGTGGTGGATGACTGTGCCTTGGTGGACATGAACTTGATTGGCTATCCGTTCACGTGGGAGAGAGGGTATGGAACAGATAAATGGGTCGAAGTCCGTCTGGATAGAGCTCTTGCAACAGAAATTTTTTTGAACCTTTTTCAAGGAGCTAAACTGACAAATATAGAGGTAACTACTTCAGATCATTGTCCGATATTACTTGATCCTGGAGATTATATTGCTGTTCGTTCAGTGAAGCCTTTTAGGTTTGAAAACGCATGGCTGCGTGAACCGATGTGCAGACAAATTGTAGAGGATGCCTGGACGCATGATACTAGTTTGCAGTTCTTTGACAAAATAGCTATATGCTCGGAGAGTTTATCGAATTGGGGTCAGGATATCACTGGTAGCTTTAAGAAGAGAATCAGTCATAGCAAGCATATTTTGAAGACTCTTAAAGGGCGCAGAGACTCTAGTTCAGTCGAGATGTGTAGAGAGGAAAAAGCAAAACTAGCAGAGGTGTATGTTCAACAGGAGGTCTTTTGGCGGCAAAGGTCGAAGCAATTATGGCTTCGGGAAGGGGACCAAAACAGTAGATTTTTCCATAATGCCACCAAGAAAAGAAGAAGGGTTAATCATATCTCGTATTTGTTGAATGATGTAGGAGTTAGGGTGGGTTGGGGAGAAGGGTTGGAGGAAGTTATGACAGGATATTTCACTGATTTATTTAAAGCTTCCGATACAGAGTGGAGTGAAGTTACAAGCTGCATTATGAGAAGTGTAACTCAGGAGCATAACGAAATGATGTTGGTCCCTATTGAAGATGCAGAAGTGAAGCAAGATTTGTTTAATATGCATCCCGACAAGTCGCTTGGACCGGATAGGATGAGTCCGGGGTTTTATCAAAAAATTCTGGAATATAGTTGGGAGAGATGTCGTTCAGATGGTTAAGCAGTTCTTTGAAGATGGAGTATTATCTTCTAAGTTGACGATTACTAATATAGTTCTTGTCCCAAAGAAAAATACTCCTCAACGTATGGCTGATCTTCGTCAAATTTCTCTATGCAATGTGGTTTATAAAGTCATTTCAAAAGTTCTAGCCAATAGAGTGAAGCCAGTTCTTGATGGTATCATTTCTCCTACTCAGAGTGCATTTATTCCAGGCCGTTTAATTACGGATAACATCATGGTGGCTCACGATGTTATGCACTTTATGAAGCGTAAAACAAAGGGGAAGGAGGGGTGGATGGCTTTGAAACTCGACATGAGTAAAGCCTATGATCGTGTAGAGTGAGGATTCTTAGAAACAGTTCTGTCGAAAATGGGGTTCGATCAAAAGTTAGTTAAATTGTTTATGTCTTGTGTTATATCAGCCAATTACCAGATTACACATGCTGGAAGAATTTTTGGCTCTATAACCCCTCAAAGAGGCATCCGTTAGGGGGATCCACTATCCTCATACTTGTTTCTGATCTGTATTGAAGGCTTTACTACATTGATCCAGGATTATGAAAGAAGGCAGCTGATTAAAGGTATTAAAGTTGCTCGTCATGCTCCAGCTATATCTCATATGTTTTTCGCGGACGATAGTTTTATTTTCTGCAAAGCCAAGTCTCAGAGTGCGGAGTATGTGATGCAAATGTTAGGTCCAATAAGATTGTAGAAGGGGGGGGTTGAATACAATCTATATTATTTTATTCAAATTTGTCCTTAACATAAAATATAATTTTAAACAAATTTGTGCGGAATAATATAACACAAATTTCAAGTTGAATATAGCAATATATTAACTTGATGGGTGTTACAAACGATTATCAAGTAATTAATAACTTATTAGAAAATTCGACATGAACTTTTCTAATATAGTTAATAAAAATCAAGATAAGAACTAGGAAACTTAATTCGCTAGTAGTACAAGAGTGATCAATAAACAAGTTCCAGCGGATTAGATATTACAAAGAGCTTGAACTGAATTTATTGTGTAAATTAAAGCTTGGGCAGGTGTGTAGAAGTTGAGAGAATTTGATGCTTGGGTGTTCTTCAATTTTTTGTCCGTGTGTATTCTTTTTGGCTTCTGCTGGTTTCTGTCCATTTTATAGCAATGTTAGATATTTGCTGCCACCATGACATAATTTGTTCCATGACATAACCTGTATATCTCGGTATGACAAAAACCTTGTCATGACATAACTTGTGTAGCTCGGTATGACAAAATATGTGTTATGACATACTCTCAGAATTCGGTATGACATAATATGTGTTATGACATACTCTCAGAATTCGGTATGACATAATCTGATCATGACATAATCTGATCTTCAGCTCAGAATGACATAAACCTCACGTTTTCTGTCAACATGACATAATCTGTGCAGCTCTATTCCAATATGACACAATCTCAGCTTTTCACATTTATTCTTTTATGTCATAAAAACCTTATTAATTTTTTAATGATTAATTAATTAATTCAGACTTAATTGACACAATAAGTAATTTAATAAATAAATTAATTCTTTTAGAATTAATTCATTAATTAAATAAACTATAAGGATTTATATCAATTAAAGGTGAACTAATTATAATCAATAAATACTTAATTTACCTCACTGAATCACTGTAAATAGTGAATAAATTCCACTGGATAATTGTTGACCTTCGATGTACTGTCTGGTTCATGAACGACTAACTCCAATTTTCTATTCTTCACTTTGACTCTCAGTTGTGATCCATGTACTTTCTCAACACAGTTTAATTCCTCTTGTACTGATGCTGTCTCCATAGTAATCTCTGTCATTTCGAATGAATCTAAATGCTTCAATGCTGAACTGGGGCATGATCAGTAAACTAAATCTTTTTCCAGCGTAAAACATCAAAACTATAGATTGACTTTCTTCTTTTCTTCTGACATATAGTACTTTGTGAGATTCCTGAGACAGTGAACATTAATTACTTATTACAATCTAATTTAAGTTGAGTTCTATCCTCGAACTACAAATAGGCTGTGTCATATGCCTTTCAATCTCCCCCTATTTGTTTGTTAAAAATTAACAAGCAAATTCCTAGAGGATAACTCAACTAACTCAACTTAAACTAGTAAAAGATAAAACTGTAATTGCAAAGTAAATAATGAAAAACGGTTCTGGTTTATATTTAACATTTCCAGATTCAAACTTAAAAGATAAATACAAGATAGATGATCCTCTAGACTGATCATATTTCACATTAACATATCTTGTTCTATTTAAGCTCTAAAGATATAACATGTAGAGCGGTTCTTCACTTCGGACTGTCTTCCCTTCTGAATTCTCCTTCTTCAGGTTCATCTGTGACTTGAAGTTTCTTGTGCAAATCAGAATCAACAAGACGCTCTCTTCTTGATGACAATCCTTGAGGTAAGATTAAAGGAATTCCAAGCTTCTTTCGCAGTTCACCTTGAAATTTCTTGTAATCTTTTATATTCGTTTGTGCATAGGATCGAATGTGATCTGCAGCTATTACCTTTTCTTCAGTCAAGAATCCATGATTTCTGAGAGCATATTCAGCATATACCAAGTGTTTTGCATGATGTTCATATAACTCATATGTCTGAAGATTGATTGAATGAAGTATCTCTCCCTTAAGAAATTTTACTTGTGGAGGATCCTTAATCACTTCTGGTCCAGCTCTTTCAGCAAATTCTTTGAACTTTTCATGTAGTAAAACACCTAGCTCAGACGATGTTCTCACTTTAGGCCTAAGTACCCAAATCTCTGTCAGCGATCTGTCATAAAAGAACTGAATAGATACTCTGAAAGTTCCAACATTTTGACAATCCACAAATATTACCAGCTCATCAGATTTGGGATCAAATGCAGTAGTTATCCTGATGACTTCTACCTTTAAGGCCCTTATATACATATCATGAATTGGATTTGCCAATTTAAATTCCTCGAGAATTTCTCCAAGACAACGATCTTCATAATCAGAACTCTGAGGTGAATTAATTGGTTTTTGAGCACGTTCCCATTGTCTCCACTCTTGAGTCTGATATACATCTTTCTTGCTTCAAGCTTTTGAGCATGTTGCATTTGAAGAGCTTCCTTTTCAGCCTTTTGAAGCCTTTCATTATGAGCTATCTTTTCTAGTGTCTTTTTGAGTCTTTCATCTCTCATAGACAGATTAGCTTCATTCTGCTCAAGTTCTTGATTGGCTTCAAAATCCATTCTTTGGAGTTCAGCAGGATCAGGAACTGGAATCTCTTCATCATCCCAGAAATTGAGATCCGGTTGACCAAACTCTTCACCATCATCTGAAAAGTCCAAATCAGCAAAAATATCAAGGTTATCAGGTTCACCTGAGTAGTAATAACCTTCTGTAGTGTCATCCTCCTGTGCTGTTTGAGCTTTCTTTCCCGTCACTTGTATCTTCAACTTGTTTATCAGATTTTGATTTACTTGCACTTGCTCCCCCTCTAGATTTCTCCCCCTTAGTTGAGGAATCCTCTACAGTTCTGTGGCTTGGGTCATCTTCACCATCACCTTCAAAGAACCTCACCTCTTCTGGTGTAGTAGAGTGAGTTCTGCTGATGATGTTATACAAGTGTCTTAACCCTTTAGCTTGATAAGCAGTTTGCCTTTCAATTTGACTTACTCGATGGCCAGTGGATAAATGATTCTCATTTACTTCTTTCTGCAGATCTTCCATTTTACTTGATATAGAAGTGATAATGAGATCTTGAGCCACTGTGACATCTCCAGAATCTTCGATCGCTTGTTGCTGCGAGAGTTTAAGTGCATTGATCTTGTTGTTGAAGATAGTTCTCATGTTATCCATGTCAAACCTTAAGTTTTTATTGTCCTCTTCAGCTTGAGCAAGGTTTTCTTTCATTTGATTCAATTCTGCCATGAGAGAAAGAGTGTTTGTGTCATTGTGTGCGCTCACCTCACTATCTCTCTGAGTATCACTCATCTCACGTGCATGTGTTTCACTCAGTTTAGAGGTAGTCCTTACATCACTCCTCTCATGTTCCAAAGCTGCTTCCATTGTACCTGCATGAGAAATCACCCTAGCCTTCTCTTGGAAGGTCAGTGGTGGTGCAATGGGAGTTTTCAAATCCCTAACCACAGTCATTTCTGTCATGTCAGTTAGAATTGAGGTCTGAATTGCTTCAGTGACAGAAAGACTGAGTTGCCTTCCACCTTCTCCAGTTGAAACTGCGAGTGGAAAATCCCTTGAGGGAGCCAGGAATGTTCCTCCTGGGAGGGGAGATGATGATTCTGTTATCAGTGGCTCAGAATCAAGATTTCCCTCATTAGCCTGTGAAGGCTCCTCTACCGTGACAATGGTAGGCACTGTTTCAGTTCCTATGTGCTCTCCTCGCTGAGTGTCCCTATCTTCATTCATTTCTACATGTTCTCCCATTGTTAGTAATAACAGTGGGGTTGTGCTTGACACTTTACAGGATGCCATGGCCGACTGGCGAAATTCAATGGACTCATCCTGTTGAGAGAATGGTTCCAGTAACTGTTCATTAGCCATATCAAAGTCCATATCCTGTTGGGAGGATATGGATGAGCTTACAGTTGCCTCAGGTTCATTTCTACTCTTCTTTAGTAGAGGCAGAGCTGTGGGTTCACTCAATTCATCACTACTTCTTGCACTTCTTTTAGGCTGCAATTTCCTTCTATATTGGTAGAATTTAGTTGTTTTTGACTCAGTGTTTGGCTCTTTGACCTGGGATAGAGATTGTGGTGCTACAATCCCTTGGTCAGTCCTAACAACCACTTGGGTTCCAGAAGTAGATTGAGAATGAGAAGTAGTTAAAGGATCAGAAGGCAATACCTGGTCAGCAGATGGAGATTGAAATTCTGGTTCAGCTTGTTCTTGAACAACTGGTTCTTGTTCAGGTACTGGTTCAGTTGGCTCAGGAACTTGTTCTTCAAGAGGAGGTGCAAGTTGTTCAACTATCTGAGGTACTTGTTCAATTGCTGCTTCAGGTTGATCAGGAACTGGAGCAAGTACATTCTGAATGATAGGAAGTTGAATGTAGGTGGACATGTATTGAGTAACAGCCACTTGCACATTTGGAAACTTTACTTCAGCACCGTATCCTGTGAATAGTTTGGTTGAAGGTTTACCAGACACCTTAGATTGACAATTCAGGAATGGAGCATGAAGTTCAATAGGAACCAAGTGATTAAAAATCAATGTAAAGAATCTAGGGTAATAGAATAAGACTTTTTCACCCTTATCAATGTTCTTCTTAGCATTGATAATTCTTCTAACCATAGGAACACAAAGAAGTCTGCCAATATTGATGCTTCGATTATGAGCAATTGCAAATCCAATATGTTGCAGAAAAGAAGTTATTACATTGAAGTTTCTTCTTGTAGTATTTGCAAACACCTTTGCCAGCGTGTCAAATAGATAATCCCATTCTTGAACAAGATACTTTTTATTCAGAGTAGAGAGATCTATTTCATGTTGATAATTAATTCCAGTGAAAAAATTAATCAACTCTTGATTGGACAGAAGATCTTGAAAATTTTCATTGGGAAAGCCCGGAACAGTGTTAATAACAGATTCATTCACTGTGTACTGATTTGGTCCAACAGTGAAGACAAAAGATCGATTATCCCTTGAAGCAACAGCAGTTGTACACATTATTCGTAAGGGTTCAATCTTCAAAGGAGCACCCAGTCTTAATGCAGTGCTAACCAGTGAATGATTATTCAAGAAATCAATCCAAGGTCGAAACCGTTCGATGGAACACCTTTCGGGATCAAATCCGACCAAATTATGATTTATTAGCTCAAAATGTTCATCAATATAATTAGCCATTTTTTAAACAATTTTTGCCCTTTTAAAAATCCAGATTTTAACAAAATAAACAATTAAACTGAATTATTTCGAATTAATAATTAATTAAAAATTCGAAATTTTTCAAAGTTCTTCAAAAATTCTGGAAAAATCACACTATGATCTAGAATCAACCACGAGTACTCAGGTATTTTTAGATTTCACAGAATCAAAATCAAAAGTCTCAAAATTCAGATCGAAAATCCGATTTTTCGAAACCAAGAAATGCAAAAACTCGACTAAAACTCTCGATTTAATCGTCAATTGGATGTTTAAGAGAGATTAATCGATGTAATGAACTCAGTTAGAGCAAATCAGTGTTTAATCGAGAAGAAAATCGAGCAGAGTTTCGACTTATCTATGTATGTATATGTGTGTATCGATGGATAGCCTCTGTGATTTAACACGAGAGGTTTATGACAAAACAAGGGATATGACAAAACACACACACACTCTACTGTTATATATACTAAGCCCTGAATATGACATAATTCTTACCACTACCCGAATATGACATAAATCTAATACTAATGTGAATATGACATAATTCTAACTAAATGCCCGAATATGACATAATTTACACTACCATACGATTATGACATACTGTACACTATACCAAATATGACAAAATTTATACTACAGTTGAATATGACATAAAACTCGATTATGACAAAATTCTGACTAAGACTGTATTATGACATAATTCTATTATGACTTAAAATAAACAGAAATTAATATACAAACAAACTACTACAATAAAAATAAAAATAAAATAATAATTTACAGAAAATTAGAAATATTAATAAAATAATAATTTACAACAAATTAATTATTTACAACACAGAAATAAACATAGATTAGCCTTTTTACGAAATCAAACAATAATAACAAAAGGACAAACACTACAAATAAAATAAAATAAAATAACATACTAAATATTTACATAATTATTTCTGATGAATTAATAAATCTATAAATTTTCTAATAAAATAATTTCCATATAGAAAATTATTCAAAAAGAAACTATTATTTATTTTAAAAAAAAAATTATTAAACTGAATTTAAGATAATAACATTTTCAAGAAAAATAGATTTCTCATAAATTACAGCTTGTAAAATTCGAGAAAAATATTTTTAAAGAAAATGAATTAATTTAAAAACACAAGAAGTAATTACAAAAAATATAGAGAAGATAATAACAATGATTTAAGAAGAAACAAGCAAGATTATAAGTTGATAAAATAATTATACAAGTGATTCAAATAACAAATATTAACACATCAATCACTTGTAAATTATTAAAGATCAAACCTCAGATATTAACCAGTTTAATTACTAAGACTATTTAACATGCCCAATTCACCTACAATTCTGGTAAATGTGGATTCGTCCAGAGACTTAGTAAAAATATCTGCTGTTTGTTCTTCCATAGGTACAAAAAATAACTCCACGGTACCATTCATGACATGCTCTCGAATAAGATGATACCTGATGTCAATATGCTTTGTCCTTGTGTGCTGCACAGGATTATTAGAGATTGCTATGGCACTTGTATTGTCACATAAAATAGGAATTTTATCAAGTACAAACCCATAGTCTCTCAACTGATTCCTGATCCACAAAATCTGTGCGCAACAGCTTCCAGCAGCTATATATTCAACTTCAGCTGTTGAGTTGGAAACTGTTTGTTGTTTCTTGCTGTACCAGGAAACTAGTCTACCACCTAGGAATTGACAACTCCCAGATGTGCTTTTTCTATCCACAACACTTCCTGCATAGTCTGAATCTGTATATCCAACAAGATTAAAACCAGAATCTTTAGGGTACCAGATGCCTAAGTTAGGCGTACCCTTAAGATATCTCAGAATTCGTTTAACAGCAATGAGATGAACATCTCTAGGATCCGATTGGAACTTTGCACACAAACACGTAGCATGCATAATATCAGGTCTACTCGCAGTAAGGTAAAGTAATGAGCCTATCATACCTCTGTAGCTTGTGATATCTACCTTGGCAGAATTTTCACATGCTCCAAATTTGACAGCAGTAGATGATGGTGTTCTTGCTGAAGATGAGTCCTCCATTTGATACTTCTTGAGAAGCTCTTTGACATACTTGGATTGACAGATAAATATTCCATCTGTCCTTTGATTTATTTGCAATCCAAGAAAGAACTTCAGCTCACCCATCATGCTAATTTCAAATTTACCCTGCATTAACTTTGCAAATTTCTTGCACAAAAGATCATTAGTAGACCCGAATATTATATCGTCCACATAGACTTGGACTATAATTGTATCATTCTTATGTTTCTTTGTGAAGAGAGTTTTGTCTATGACACCTCTAACAAAATCATTTTCAAGTAAAAATTCAGAGAGAGTGTCATACCATTTCCTTGGTGCTTGCTTAAGACCATAGACAGCCTTGAAAAGGAAGTAGACATAATCAATTAAATCTGGATCTTCAAAGCCAGGGGGCTGTTCTACATAAACCTCTTCATCTAGCTTGCCATTCAAGAAAGCACTCTTGACATCCAGTTGATAAACTTTAAAGTTTGAAAATGCTGCGAATGCCAAGAATATTCTTATGGCCTCAAGTCTAGCCACTGGAGCATAGGTCTCATCATAATCAATGCCTTCAGATTGGGAGTAACCCTTTGCTACCAGTCTTGATTTATTTCTCGCCACTGTGCCATCTTCATCAAGTTTGTTTCTGAATACCCACCTTGTGCCAACTACTGGTCTGTCTGTAGGTCTGGGTACCAGCTTCCAAACTTCTTGTTGTTTAAATTGATTGAGTTCATCTTGCATAGCAATCACCCAATCAGGATCAGAAAGAGCTTCTTCAGTTTTCTTAGGTTCCATTTCAGACAGAAACCCTGAATAATTGCATTGATTCTGAAAAGCTCTTCTAGTCTTTACACCAACAACTGGATCACCAATGATTAGCTCAAAAGGATGAGCTCTATTCCAAACAGTCTATATGGGAAGATTAGATCTTGATGATTCGCCTTGTTCTTCATTGTGATGTTGTGTGTGTCCAGTTGACCCTTCATTGTCTCCCCCTGAGTTGTTGCCAGGTTGACTAGATGATGATTGTTTAGAAGAGTCAGGGGAATTTTGACTATTATCATTGCTTTCGTCACCATTACCCTGATCATCATCGTTGTCATTAGCATCAGCAAAAATCTCAGGTGCATTGTCATCATCTGAATCTGTATCTGTCATGTCATCGAAAGATAGCTTCTCAGATGGATTCTCAGTTTGGATACTAGGGAGTTTAGTGTCATCAAATGTTACATTGACACTTTCCATCATCTTCTGTTCATCAATCACATACACCCTGTATGACCTCATTGAGTAACCAATAAAAATTGCCTCAAATGCTTTGGTATCGAATTTGCCACCTTGATCATCACCTTCTTTAAGCACAAAGCACTTTGCCCCAAATACATGAAAGTATTTGAGTGATGGTTTCTTATCAGCCATAATTTCATAGGGTGTCTTCATTTGATCTTTATTGATTAGAGTTCGATTCTGGGTATAGCATGCAGTATTGATAGCTTCAGCCCAAAAGTACAATGGAAGCCTTGATTCACTTAACATAGTACGTGCAGCTTCAATCAAGGTTCTATTCTTTCTTTTCACTACCCCATTTTGCTGAGGAGTTCTTGGAGCTGAGTATTGTCTGGTTATACCCTTCTCAGTGCAAAAGTCATTTACAACTGCATTCTTGAATTCAGTTCCATTGTCTGATCTTATAGCTCTCACTGGATACGTAGAATCTCGCTCAATTAATTTGATGTGATCAATCACCAATTGTGGAGTCTCATCTTTAGAATTCAAAAACAGGACCCATGTGTATTTTGAAAAATCATCAACAATCACTAGAGCATATCTCTTTCTTGACATAGACATCACATTAACTGGACCAAACAAATCCATATGAAGTAATTGTAATGGTTCAGTTATTGAAGATGTATCAGTGCTCCTGTGACTTGCCCTTTTTAGCTTGCCTTTTTGACATGCATCACAAAGTCCTTCTTGAGTGAATTCCATTGAAGGCAAACCTCTCACCAACTCTCTTTTAACCAGAGAATTCATTGTCTTAAAATTAAGATGAGAAAGTTTCTTGTGCCATAGCCAACTCTCATCATTAGATGCTTTAGTGTAGAAGCAAGTGATTTCTTCAGTGCTTCCTGAGTTCATATTGGCTACGTACAGATTGCCTTTTCTAACTCATGTCAGTTGTGGCTTTTCATGTCTCTTGGGTGAAATTAGACAATTCTTCTTGTTGAAATGAACTTCATAACCTTTGTCACAGAATTGACTGACACTGAGCAAATTGTACTCAAGTCCTTTCACAAAAGAGACTTCATCAATGATAACATTTCCAGCTTCAAGTCTGCCATATCCATCAGTTCTACCTTTGCTGTTATCTCCAAAGGTAACTACTGGGCCGACCTTCTCCACCACATTTGTCAGCAGGGTTCTATCACCAGTCATATGCCTCGAACATCCACTGTCCAAGATCCAGGTCACTCGTTCAACCTGCTCAACACCCTGCAATGACAAACGGATTAAACCTTCTTCGGAACCCAAATTTGATTGGGTCCAGAATACTTAAAGAATTGGCCTTTGTCAGGCAAAACAACATTCTTTACTTTAACAACAGCTTTACCATTATTCAACAAACATTTTACTTTATAAACAGATTTGACAAACTTCTGTTTTATTCTAGGTATCCACGTTTCTTTAGCAGCAATAACACTTGTTTCATTGACTGGACATTTGACCTTGTAAATAGCCTTAGTAGAACTTTGTTTAGGCTTAGGTACAAATGTATCTCTCCTAACATAAGGAGGATTAGCAGTCATTGATCTGACATTTTTGTTTCTGTTCATATGTTGTCGAGGGGCAGTTTTATCAACACATGCATGATTACCAGAGAAGTAAGCAGACATGATATTAAAAGCACAAGACATACAATTGACAACACCACATGCTTTATGAGAAGAATCAATAATAGGCATAGCATGCATGTCAGACTTGTTATTGTTCTTTTTCAACTTGTTGTCACTTAACCCAATTTGAGAAGAACTAGTTAACTCAACAACCTTAACTTGTTCCTTAGCAGATTTGTCATTATCAAGGACTATGCCATTAGCACTGTCCTCATTTTTCATTTCTTCCTGAATGACAATAGAAAGCATATTGGGTGGTTCAGCAACAGATTTTTTAAACATTGGTTTTTCAACATTCTTGAGAATGTGTGGTATACCTCTTTCTTTAGCTGAAATAGGGTTAGGAGAATGATTGCTCAAAGAACCAACAGCTTGATTGTAATCAAACCCTATTCCTACAGTTCGTTCTACTGCTTGTTTGTTGAAGAACTCTTTAGAAACTTTAACAGTATTATAACAAGCTCTAATCTGTGTTTCAAGTTCTTTAATCCTGATGTCTTGTTCAGCAATCCTATCAACTTGTTTTACCATGTATTCTCCTAGCGACTTATCTCTGCAGTTAAGTCTAGCTATTTCTTCTATATTCTTATCTTGATTAATCTGCACCTTTTTTAAGTCTAACACTTCATTTTCAAGTTTAGTGTTTACAAGACTTATTCTATCGTATCCTTTTTGTGCATTAGTCAAGCAATTACGTAAACTATGAATTAACTCATCATTAGTAAAAGTTACCGGTGTGGTGTAATAAGTTGATGATTCAGCATTTGCCACCAGCGCAAAGTTTCCATATTCTTCATCTTCGCTATCTGTGTCATCCCAGCTTTTACCAGCAGCTACATAAGCTCTTCCACTCTTCTTCTTTTCAGAAGCATAATCTTTCTTCTGTGCTTGCTTGGGTTTCTGACACTCAGTAGCAAAGTGTCCCAACTCATTACAATTGAAACAACGGATCTTGCTTCTGTCAACAGTTCCAGTTTTGTAACCTCCCCTGTTACTAGAGGATGAAGAACCTCCTCTCTGAAATCTGTTATTTGACTTAAACCTGAACTTTGGATTTCTTCTGAATCTGAAGTTACTGAATTGTCTCACCATCATCGCCATAGATTCATCTTCCAATTGATCCAGCTCTTCAAGTGAGTAAAATTCTCCACCATCCTGAGTAGCTGGTGTTTGACCATGTTCCACTTCAGTTTGTTCCTTGTTGAAGCTGTTAGGTTGAACAACTTTAGCTTCCACTTCCTTAGGAGCCTCAACTACTAGAGCTGTAGAAGAATTTGCCATTCTGCCTTTGCCATAGAATTCCTTTTGCTGTACTTGTTCTCATTCATATGTTTTCAGAACACCAAACAGCCTTTCAAGAGCAATCTTAGTTAAATCTCTAGATTCTCTGATGGCGGTGATTCTATGCTCTAAGTGAGTAGGCATAGTCAGTAAAAACTTCATGTTGATCTCTTTCTGGGTATATTGCTTGCCATGAACTTGCAAGTTGTTGATTATTTTGTTATACCTTTCGAACACTTCCTGAATGCCTTCATTAGGGCCAGCTCTAAAGTGTTCATATTCAGAGGTCAAAATTTAAAGTCTATTTTCCTTGACTTCATCAGTCCCTTCATTAATGATCTCAATAGTTTCCCAGATGTGCTTAGCAGTTTTACAATTCCTTACATGGCTATACATTACAGCATCTAGGGAATCTAATAGAATGAGTCTCAAATTTTTATCCAATCCAGCTTCCTCTTTTTCTTCAGCGGTAAAGTTCTTAGGGTCCTTTGGATAGGATTTTACAGGTATTGTCACAACTCCATTTGTAACCGTTTCAGCATCATGTTGGATAGGAATTACTGGTCCATTTTTCAAAACCCACAAGAATCTTGGATTTGCTACATCAAGAAATAACTCCATTTTGTTTTTCCACATGTCATAGTTATCTTTATTAGAGATATGAATTTTAACATTGCCTTTGGCTGACATGATGAATTTTTAAGAGAGTTAAAAATTCGAGCTTGATTTTTGATTGAGTAAAATTAGGATCTTGATTTGTGTATCAATCAATAAGCTTTGATACCAATTATTAGGTCCAATAAGATTGTGGAAGGGGGGTTGAATACAATCTATATTATTTTCTTCAAATTTGTCCTTAACATAAAATATAATTTTAAACAAATTTGTGCGGAATAATATAACACAAATTTCAAGTTGAATATAGCAATATATTAACTTGATGGGTGTTACAAATGATTATCAAGTAATTAATAACTTATTAGAAAATTCGACATGAACTTTTCTAATATAGTTAATAAAAATCAAGATAAGAACTAGGAAACTTAATTCGCTAGTAGTACAAGAGTGATCAATAAACAAGTTCCAGCGGATTAGATATTACAAAGAGCTTGAACTGAATTTATTGTGTAAATTAAAGCTTGGGCAGGTGTGTAGAAGTTGAGAGAATTTGATGCTTGGGTGCTCTTCAATTTTTTGTCCGTGTGTATTTTTTTTGGCTTCTGCTGGTTTCTGTCCATTTTATAGCAATGTTAGATATTTGCTGCCACCATGACATAATTTGTTCCATGACATAACCTGTATATCTTGGTATGACAAAAACCTTGTCATGACATAACTTGTGTAGCTCGGTATGACAAAAACCTTGTCATGACATAACTTGGTAGCTCGGTATGACAAAATATGTGTTATGACATACTCTCAGAATTCGGTATGACATAATATGTGTTATGACATACTCTCAGAATTCGGTATGACATAATCTGATCATGACATAATCTGATCTTCAGCTCAGAATGACATAAACCTCACGTTTTCTGTCAACATGACATAATCTGTGCAGCTCTATTCCAATATGACATAATCTCAGCTTTTCACATTTATTCTTTTATGTCATAGAAACCTTATTAATTATTTAATGATTAATTAATTAATTCAGACTTAATTGACACAATAACTAATTTAATAAATAAATTAATTCTTTTAGAATTAATTCATTAATTAAATAAACTATAAGGATTTATATCAATTAAAGGTGAACTAATTAAAATCAATAAATACTTAATTTACCTCACTGAATCACTGTAAATAGTGAATAAATTCCACTGGATAATTGTTGACGTTCGATGTACTGTCTGGTTCATGAACGACTAACTCCAATTTCTATTCTTCACTTTGACTCTCAGTTGTGATCCATGTACTTTCTCAACACACTTTAATTCCTCTTGTACTGATGCTGTCTCCATAGTAATCTCTGTCATTTCGAATGAATCTAAATGCTTCAATGCTGAACTGGGGCATGATCAGTAAACTGAATCTTCTTCCAGTGTAAAACATCAAAACTATAGATTGACTTTCTTCTTTTCTTCTGACATATAGTACTTTGTGAGATTCCTGAGACAGTGAACATTAATTACTTATTACAATCTAATTTAAGTTGAGTTGTATCCTCGAACTACAAATAGGCTGTGTCATATGCCTTTCAGCAAATGTTAAAGATTTTCGATAAGGCATCGGGTCAACAGATAAACGTGGATAAATCCTCTGTAATATTCAGTAGAAATACGAACGGGGAGGTGAAGGATAGCTTGTTACAGCAGTTGCATTTTAAGGAGACAGGGGATGATAGTCTTTACTTAGGATTGCCAAGTATGATGTATAGAAAGAAATCTGCTATGTTTGGTTTTATAAAGAAAAAGCTGCACGACAGAATCCAAGGTTGGGATAAAACAACATTGTCGCATGGAGGTAAGGAAGTATTATTAAAAACGGTGGCTCAAACTATCCCCAATCATGCAATGAGTGTCTTTTTGCTCCCCATAGAATTATGTCAAGATATTGAGCGTATGATGTGCAAATTCTGGTGGCGGTCTAATGTGAATAAAGAAAGATCTATACATTGGATGAGTTGGGACAACATGAGTAAAAAGATGAGTTCAGGAGGTTTGGGTTTTCGTTGTGTTCGAGACTTTAATCTGGCGCTTGTTGGAAAGCAGAGCTGAAGGTTGATTAGTCACCCAGACATGTTAGTTAGCAGAATTTTCAAGGCGAGATACTACCCGAATAAGTCGTTTCCAAGTGCTAAATTGGGGAGAAGTCCAAGTTTTATTTGGCGAAGCATTCTGGAAACTCAGTCTCTTTTAAAGCAAGGTTTGGCCTGTCGAATTGGAAGTGGAGATAATGTGTTTGTTATTAATGAGCCCTGGCTCCCAGACATTGGCGATCCTTATGTTCGTACAACGAATAATGCACTGCAAAATGTTCGAGTTTCTTCGTTATTGAATCCATCAGATAATCAGTGGAACCGTGAGCTCATTTCGAGCTTATTTGAAGCTAGAGACGCATAGTTAATTTTTGCAATTCCAGTCAATACAGCTGAAAAGGATTCATGGTATTGGAAATACGAAAAACTTGGAAGTTACTCAGTCAAAAGTGCTTACGGTCACATTAGAGAGACAAAGGAGAACAATAGAAGTGAGGATAATTCCGGCTTTTGGAAGCAGTTATGGAATTTAAAGATCCCTCCGATGGTAAAACATTTCATGTGGAGAGCTCTATCAGGTAGTTTACCAACGAAGGATAATCTCAGAAATAAAAGGGTAGAGGTGAATGCTTGGTGTCCAATTTGTCAGAGGGATGTTGAAACAATAGTTCATACAATGCTGTCTTGTCCATTTGCTGGTGAATGTTGGAAAATATCGGATGTTTCAGAAGTAACAGAGCAATTTCAGACATTTACAGAATGGTTTCAGCTGCTATTGCATCATTGTAGAAGACATGAAATCCATCTAGCTGTTGTGATATGCTGGATGATTTGGAAAAACCGCAATGACCTCGTATGGAATCATCGTAGCTTGGGAGAGAGAAGTAGTAGAATCAGCAAAGTCTGTCCTTGATCAATGGAAGTGTGTTCAAGATAAATCATTTGACATTTTCCTGGGTTATATGACTCCGGAGGATGGTCATGAACACTGGCAATTACCTCAGAACAATAGAATCAAGGTAAATACTGATGCTGCTATTTTCGAACATTCTTCTTGCTATAGTCATGCGTTCGTGGTCAGAGATCAGTACGGGCAGTTGGTTCAGGCTCAATCAAGGTGCAGGGAAGGAAAATTAGCGCCTGAGTTAGCTGAAGCTATAGGCATCCGGGAGGCCTTAAGCTGGATTAAAGAAAATCAATATGATGGAGTAGAGCTGGAGACAGATTGCTTGCAGGTGATCCAGGCAATTCGCTCATCGATTACCAATTTCTCTTATTTGGGAAGGGTGGTTGAAGAGGGTCATGTTTTGTTATCAAGTTTAAAAGCTCGTAATGTGATCATTAGATTTGTGAAGCGATCAGCGAATAGAGTATCTAACTTCTTAGCGAGGTATAGCTATTTCATATCTGACCGCATTTGAAGGATGGATGATGTCCACCCCGAATTTCAGCATGTACTTTTGAATGATTTAAAAGGTTAATGAAATCGTTTCTTTTGGTAGCAAAAAAAAAAAAAATCAGTCTTCGTGTAAACTTTGTTGGGTGCTATTGTTGCCTTGTTGGCATGGGGGGACTCGTTCTTGATAGTGCATAATGATAACACTGTTTTCATGAATCAAAACATTTGTACTAAAATAATAAATATATTTATTATTATTATTATTATTATTATTATTATTATTATTATTATTATTATTATTATTATTATTATAGATTTAAATGTTACTACTTCTGTTCCAAAAAATATGAGCCACTTCTTTTTTACACATTTCAATGAGCTCTTAAAGAGGTAATTGTAAATAATATTTTTTTAATTTTTTTATTTTGTATAAAAATATTAATCTTCTATTTTTATACAAAATAAAATTTTTATAAAAAAGTATTTACAAATCCATTTCCAAATACATTGAAATGCGTTAAAAATTTAAAGGATCAATTTTTTTTTGGACGGAGAGAATATATGATTCACTTGAAAAATATGGAGTGATGGTGCTAAATAAAATACCCCACCCAGTAAATAAAAGGATCCAAAAAACTTTATTTTTAAAAGCTTGGCCCTAAATACCCATTGGACATGCATGGTTGTCTATATTTGTAAAATTGAAACAAATTGCACAAATTCGGCAATTTGTCATATTGCCCAAATTCATATTTTGAGCGTTAAAGCCCAAAATGAAGTTTGTTCATTCTTTCCCCTCTACAGTACTTACTTTGTTAGTTAAGAGAAAGTTTTGCATGTACAGATCATTTCTAAACATTTTTATTTGAAATGTTTTATTTGTTTTAAAATATAATTTTAAATTAAATAATTTTTAATAATTTTAGTAGATTCTATATCTTTATACCTATTTTTCTCATTCTTAAATTTCGTTTGCATGCAAATGTTAAGAATAAATTGAACGAAAGTGTTGATACTGGAAGTACATTTGATACTAACGATCAATAAACCCGATCCTTATGTCCGACGATTAATGGACCGACTCTTAGGCCCAACGACGGATGACCCATTGGACATATTGAAAACCGACCCATCAAATTATTTGAGACGGTTATCAGTCTTCATCTACAAGATACTAGAAGCATACTTGACACTAAATTCATGATGGATTCGTTTTACAGAAATTTATTGGACCGCCTCTTGAGCCCAATAACTAATGACCCATTGGACCTTCTAAACAAGTATGATATATTGTGGCGGTTCAACAATGACGTCATCGGCCTTCGACTACAAGAAACTTAATATTATTATGGATCGGATATATGAGGAACTTACCATGAATAGGTAACTTGCTCCTAAAGAATAGGAGAATGGGCCTAAACAGAGGTCAATACGAAAAAGAACTACGTGGGCTTGATTCCTTATAAAAGGATACGTAGGCACCTTGAGAACGGATCGGAAAAAACTCTAACCTCAATGAGAAATTATTCTCAAGAGCAGCCCCAAATATTTAAACCCTTATTACTATCTCTATCGGAATACCCGATTATAAATCTAATTTTGGAGTTAAGTCCTTGACGAAAATTGGCTTCAACAGAAAGAAATATAATTTTTAATGTAGAAAGATTTATGCTAAAATGTATTTTGGACACAAGATATATATTGTGTGCTGCACTATTATATAATCTGAAACAGTGAAGAATAAAATCAGTCGATACAAAAATTATGTGGTTGTTTAAGACCCCGATCGGCGACTAATGAGCTAAACAGAAATGTTTAAATACTAAAATATATGTTTTTAAAGAAAGTTGTGGAAGGAATTTTAAAATATTGACATTTCAACATGTTTTTCAGATTTTGAAACATTCGACTGACATTTACTAGGAATATTGACTAGGTAGGAGAGAGTTAGTGAAGTTCACCTTTTTTAGTTTTTCTTTACTATTTCAATTAAAGTTTAGGAAGTACGGTGTAATCTCGATAAATGAATATTCGATAAACGAATAATTTTATCAAATAAATAATTTTTTTCGATCCCGATATAATAGAGATAATGTATTTTTCATATCGATAAATGCATAACCTCGATTAGTGAATAAAAATTTTCGGTCCCGAACATATTCATTTATCGAGGTTTCAGTCCCATTTTACATTTTCATATATGTATATTAAGAAAAATGTTAATTTGATAAAAAATTTCAACAAATATTGTTAATAGAGTTAATTTTAAAGAAGTAAAATATTGGAAATAATAAATGTGGGAATAGTTTTGAAAAATTAATCATAAATTTGCATGAAAGAAGAAAGGAACATATAATTTGGGATAAAATTTTTTTTTTCTGAAAGAAACATGTATTATGAATGGGCCTAAGGAAGGGTGATGGTGTAGCTCATGTGATAAATGAGATTATCCGTTGTTGAACCGCCGATTCTCCCCTACGGTATGTATTAGAACAGATACTAGAATTACAAGCAAAAACTTGGGGGCAAAAAAAAATGAATGGGACTAAGGGAGTATAAGTAGATTTTTTTTCTTGAATTTCGATCTATCTTTATAGACAATAAGATCAATCATTAACTAATGTTTTCAAAAAATTACAACCTTCTAATAGTGCACAATGAATAATTGTTATTTGATTTTTTTTGAAATTTTGTTGTGCCGCTCAATAGGCTAAATTATTTATAATTTTGTTTGGACATTCAGCAAAATTTTTATATAGCTTGCATCATCGGGACATAGGGAGTACACAAATTTAAAATTTCTCTGTAATGCCTGTTCAATCTTCAAAATATCATAAAGCTTAGTACAATTATAATTAACTAGATTCAATTCCCGTGCAAGGCACGGGATTGTTCTATTTTATAATTAATATTGCAGTTTTTCTCGTTACGTTTTGATATTAATATTAACAATTGATATTGTGATGATTATTTTTTTTTTTAGTTTAACACGTTCTTTTTTAACTAATGTTTATTTTATTCTCGTTTCAAGATCTCCCATTTTGGTTAAAACATTCAAATGTACTCTTTATTTTTCCAAAGTGCTCATAATCATATATTTCTTGAATTTGATATTACAGAATGTCAAGTAATGCGCCAAAGCCAAGAAAGTATTAAAAAATATTGTATTAGACACATTTTTATAAAGTAAAAATACTAAATTACAGTACACAAAATCTGTAGATTGCATAGCAAAAATATGTAATTAGTAATCTGAAATTAATGTTCCAATACTATTTCTCCAATTATAATGAGTTCAAAGGTCTCTATACTCGTGCGAGACACAAACTTCTTCGAATGTTTAATTAATTGCAATGTAACGAAAGCGTTGTAATTAAGTAGATAGTATTAAATAAACATATTAAATACGAATTAATTAATGTATGTTAATGAATGCACATATTAAATATGAATTTTAATTGATGTGTATTAATGAATGCAGAGGGTCAAAATGGTAATTTAGGATTGAATAAAATAGTACATGTTGTGGTATTATATATATAATAGATTTGTTGATCATCGTTTCATCAACTTTCAATCACTATGCCTGCTCAATCTTCAAAATATCATAAAGCTTAGTACAACTATAATTAATTTGTTGATCATCGTTTCATCAACTTTCAATCACTATGCCTGCTCAATCTTCAAAATATCAAGGTCTGTCTAACATCTAGCCAAGTACAATATCTTATCTCTTTCAATGAGCTTGAGTTTGAGTTAGCATGCTTAGGTGCATGCCTAAGTCAGGGTTTTATTATCATAATTGTCAAAATTAGTTACTAACTTGAGAAGAATAGTTCCATTTTTATGTTGATTTACCGAAACCAAAGGAGGATTTCGTAGTACTTCCATTAATTGGTGTTGGGCCTTCCTCTACACTTTAAGGTTTTAGATGGACTAGTTACTTAACGATTGATACATGTAAGAAATTTCGACGGTGATTCTATATATTTTTTGTGCTGAAAGGATATCTGTTCTTGGAGTGAGTCTTGAAGTAATAATGTACTAATGATGACTTAAGAAATGGAATTCACATATCTCAAGTGAAATGATACGAAAGATAATACGAACATGATATGATTCAGCTTGTTTTGGATGCATGTAGCAAGTTGCTTATGATTTAGTAAGAGAATCAGAGTCTTCTAAATAAGTATTTTCTTTACATTGAATCTGACTCAAAGTTGGGGGTATTTGTATCTTGACAATCTTCTAAACTTCTACTGCTACAAATAAATTTTGCTTCTTAACATTTATTAAATTTCCTAAATACATGCAGATGATCAGTCTAAGGATGCAAGGACTTCCTATTTTAATATGCCAGCTCTGGATGTTTCTATTGCATTTCCGCAAGCCACACCAGCATCAATCTTTCCTCCTGCTGGTATCATTGACAATTTTTACATTAGTTCTGATGAAGTAAAGTGATTATTGTATGATAATCTTTACACTAGAAATTTGATAAGACAGCTGTGAAATGGCTACAAGTCATTAAAAGGATCTACCATGTTGTGTCCCTTACCACTAAGACTTTGCACTTAAATAACTGCAGTTTCCGACTACTACCACTTTGATGATCTGTTGACCCCTGTGGAACAAGCCATGAGACTTAAAGCCAGAGAGTGCATGGAGAAAGAAGTTGCTCCAATAATGACTAAGGTAATTTTCTGCTGATAACTTTTATCATGACGAGCTCGAGGAGTGTTGACCGAAGAGATCAGTTTGCAGAAGTTTTTGGGGTTCCTTCTAGTCTATTTAGTTAAAAAATATCTCCAGAAGTTTAAGTTTAAAAATTTCATGATTTTTCTTTTATACATTTCAAAACTGGTCTTTTAGTATGTTCGTATAGTTGATTATGCAAAGTGATACCAGTAATGAGTTGTTGTTACAGTACTGGGAAAAGGCAGAATTCCCATTTGATGTTGTCCCCAAACTTGGTGCACTGTGTCTAGCTGGAAGCACAATCAAGGTGATTATTTTCCTCTTTGTGGATTTCTGTTCTCTAGTAGCATGATGGTACTCATATTATTAAATTCTGAATTTCAGGGCTATGGTTGTCCGGGTCTTTCCATTACTGGAAGTGCTATAGCAACAGCAGAAGTGTCAAGAGTTGACGCAAGTTGTTCAACTTTCATCCTAGTGCATTCTTTAGCAATGCTCACAATTGGTATAATTTATAAATTATATTTTCGTGTTACTGGATTCTTGAGGTACTATACAGATGCATCATCTTAAAATTGGCGTCTGTCAAAAATAGGAATGTATGGATCATCAGCACAAAAGGAGAAATATTTACCCTCATTAGCCAAACTGAAAACCATAGGCTGTTGGGTAAGAGACTTCTTTCTGTATCATCTTTCAGATTTGATGTTATCAGTAAGTACCTTCATGTGCACGAGACACGTACATATGTATTCTAATTATATAGCTACACACTTTCTGTAGCCAAATTACATCCGCTTCTTTTATTTTAGGCTTTGACTGAACCGGACTATGGGAGTGATGCAATCTCCTTAAAAACAACGGCAACAAAGGTTTACCATAATATCTTTTGTTTCTTTCATTTTGCACATATTTGGGTCATTTTCCATTTGTAAATCATCAGATGAAGTCTTAATGTCTATATTCCTGCCTTGGCCTGATTAGGTTGCAGGCGGTTGGATCCTTGAAGGTCAAAAGCGATGGATAGGAAATAGCACTTTTGCAGATATTTTGGTTATTTTTGCCAGGAACACATCTACCAACCAGATAAATGCGTAGGTTCCTGACATCAAAAATTTATTGGTAACAAATAAGATAAATGCTTAAGTAATGAACTATAAAGATGTGCAAACCATGTAAAAGTTCTTTTAAATAGCACTATTAGAGTGGAAAATATCAAAGAGTATGATTCCCTCAGCCAGGAAACGTAGAATTCTATATACACATATGTTAGTAGTAGATTTATTTTCTGAAATGTATATTCAGGTAGAGACTATGGACAACGATGTGTAAGTAATGACACAATTCTTTAATTTGCATTGTCGATTTTGATATTTATAATTTAGTACACTTCATATCCTTATGCTCCAAAGGTGGAGTACCTGTCCTCATTGTTCAAAGAATCAAAAGACATGAAGAGTTTTTTGTGTGTATCTTCAATACCATGGACATGATATACTTGCAGAATATACCAACCTCTGCAACTTGAGTTCTATATAATGTCCAAACATAGTCACTTTCTTCCATTACAGTTATTTAGTGATGAAGGATGCACCTGGACTACAAGCTACCAAAATTGAAAATAAAATGGGTCTGCGAATGGTTCAAAATGGAGATATTCTCTTGAAAAAAGTTTTTGTCCCCAATGAAGACAGATTACCAGGTGTCAATTCTTTTCAGGAAACAGACCAGGTATAACAAGAGCTCTGATAGCAAGTTTAAGTAGACAAGGGTTTCTGATTCCAGTGAGTTGAATATGTTGTATGTCGAAAATTTGGGAAAAGTTTTTTTAATATGTTTTTGTGTAGTCATTTAAACTTTAATCAATAAGAAGATCCCTGTCTTATTAAGTATTGAAAGGTTTCTTCATTTTTACATTTCTCTAGGAAGGTAATTTCAGCTAATTCTCACCTCAAGGAGGCAATTTCTCAGCTGAATCATTTTTTAATTCAGCCATATTATACTTCTTGTCTTTACGAGGATGCAATTTCCGGAAATTTTTCCTTAAATCAACTTTTATTAAAATTTAAATGAATTACACACTTCATCAAATTCTTTTGTAGTGTCATCTTCTAAGTTTCCTCTATTTGGTCATCTTTTTTATCCATTTTTTCATTTTCTCGGAAATATTTTAATTCATAAATGTGTTGATTGGGTAAATCGCGGAGCTGTTAGTCTGTAAGGTGCCTCAACATATCTTCTCTCTTCATCTCCTAGTATCTGTGGAAATTTATTTTGCAAAAGGAAGTTGTACTGTATGTTGATATAATATGATTTACAAGTTGAGCAAATGTATAAAAATTGCGTCATTATAATTAGTCAGAGTTGGACTCTAGTTCTGATCATGAAATGTTCTGGATTACCACAAGCTGTTCTGCTTTTCCCAGCAGGACTTTGTGTCCTTGCCTTTTTCAATCCTTTTTCTTTAGAGATAAGATTTGGCACTCTCCTTCTACGACGTATAGCTGAGCAAATTAGTGGGTTAATATTGAAGGGGTTGGAGTGAGAATGAACAACAGAATAACTGTTTTGCAGTGAGGGCTATTTCTGTTTTGCGTTTTCTATCTAGCTGTTACTCTTACTGCTAGACTCGAGATCTTTTTTATATGAGTCATGAATGTTTACTACACATCTAATCACT
The DNA here is from genome assembly GCA_036435485.1 of Saposhnikovia divaricata. NCBI lineage: Eukaryota > Viridiplantae > Streptophyta > Magnoliopsida > Apiales > Apiaceae > Saposhnikovia > Saposhnikovia divaricata. The sequence continues at coordinate 184,829,658 of CM071599.1, read as the reverse complement.
GATCAATCCATACCATGGTCACAGGTACTTGCTACTTCACGAGTATTGGTTGCCTGGCAACCTATTGGAATCTCAATGGGTGTCTATGATATGTGCCATAGGTATTGCCTTATTGTACCTTTTTCATGATTGATACTATGACATAAGTTGTCCGTGACCTTTCTAGTACCTACTTAATGCTTGATACAATGATGTTAGTTTGTCGGTAACCTCTTTAGCTACCTGGAAAATTGAACTTCTTTGTTGGAGATATAGAGAGTAGAAATATCCTCTTGTTGGGTACGTAGTGTAACTTGTTATGTCAAAAGCAGTATGTCCAGTTTTATTCCTTAAGGGTCCACTGCAGAGCATGATTATTTTGTTACAGAAATACGACAGACAAAGATGGAACGTTACTCTGATAAACTTAAAACGGAGAGACTTCTGTAGTTCTATAGAAACAAATTTTTTGCAGTTTTACTATACCCTCCTTACCGTACAGGACAATAATAGATGAACTGCTTAAACAAGAATAACTAATATTACTAGATACAATAATGAAAGTCAATAGAGTTAGATCTTTGGTTGTAATTGATGAATGTATTGAGTTAAATTTGATATTGTCTTACTCTGTGCCATGTGCTACCTAATGCATGTATCATATTATCTTAATCTATGTGAAACTGAAAGGTACTTGAATGAGAGGAAGCAATTTGGAGCTCCACTGGCAGCTTTCCAAATAAACCAGCAGAAACTAGTACACATGTTGGGTAATGTTCAAGCAATGGTTCTTACTGGTTGGCGACTTTGCAAGTTGTTCGAGACAGGTAAAATGACTGGCGGTCAGTCTAGTTTGGGAAAGGTAACATTCTGCAAACTTATACTAAATCGTGATACACTGAATGGATCTGTTGCCTCACAATTAAATTGTTATATATTACGCAGTCATGGATTACTGCAAAGGCAAGGGAGGTGGTTTCCCTTGGGAGTTACTTGGTGGCAATGGGATCTTGACCGACTTTCTAGTTGCAAAGGTTTATTAAAAATCTTGACTTAAAGTAGTTGTTCCCTGTTCATAGTGAGACACTTAATTTGCTAATGAGACAGTTAAGTTCATCAATCTATGCCCTAATTTATCGATGGTAATGGTACTTCTCTATAACTAATTGGACTTCTTGAACACCTTGCCTGGGAGAGAAAATAGGGAATGCTGCTCCCTTCCTTTTGTCGACCATCCACGCAGCTCGCTATAAATTTTTAGATAACAATGTACCAAACTTCATGCTAAACACACACATTCATGTTTTAATTGAGATCAGGCAATAGCATGGTTAGCCCTTAGTGTTAGCTAAACTTCCAGGAGCCGTATTTTCTGTAGAGTACTATAGAACACATCAATTCTATACATTATATGCCTTACTTTTCATCTAATTTTTAATCGTCCGAGTAAAAAGATCTCATGTAAGCCATTCTGCGGTACCAATTTTTCATGGATCTCATCTAAGTCTAAAATTCACTTTGTGGTTCAGGCGTTCTGTGATCTGGAACCCATTTATACCTACGAAGGCACACATGAAATCAACTCTTTGGTCACAGGTAAAGAAATCACTGGCATTGGTAGTTTCAAGGCACCAGTACCACGTAGCCGCATGTAACAATGTAAACCGATGCCTCAGATAACTCCAATGTCTTGGTATTTTCAAAAAAAAAAAACTCCAATGTCTTAGTTCTACAAGATGCTTCAGTTTAAGTTTTATTAAGAATAATGATCATCCACTACTGCCTTCTTGAATAAAAACATTTGTAGATTATCGCGAAAAATATAGTAATTCGAATTCAGAATTTGTGTAAATTTTGTCAAATGCTATCGTCTATCGGTATCGGATACTTGTTCTTCACTTTCTTAACCGCAAATAATAATAACCTCCAATGGTATTGATCGTTTACGTAATTTTGTTTGAAAAAATTTTGTTACAATAATTTCGGAGTTTTCAAGTTGAATTTTAGTTTATTTTTATAAAAAGATGACAACATTAATTGCAAAAATGATGAAAAAAAAATTGTGCAAATCACAAATTTGATCGTAATTGTGCCGATGTTATCTTCAGAGTAAGTACAAGCTAATCAAAGAGATAAATCATTAAGAAAATGAATACAAACAATTAAGAGTAAATTACATAATTGTGCCTGAACTTAATCCAAATTTGCATTTTAGTGATAAAGCAATATATGACTAATATATTGCAAATTTCAAATTCTGACCATCAAAATGTAAATTAATGTAAAGTTCAACCATCATTTTGCAATTTACTCAACAATTAATAGAAAATTGCAAAATGCAACGTCAATATGGCTTGAGCCTATACTAGTTTTAGTCATTTTCTTTTATTTACACAAAATATGGTAGAGAAAAAAGCAATACCTTTTGGAAATACTAGAGGGGACTTTTTAACTACTAAACAAATATATGTGCATGCATCAATTCTTAATACACCAACCTGCAACTGCAATTTTTCTGCAAATACAAAGCAATCAACTAACAATGGCCAAAATTTCTACTTTCTTCCTTCTCACCCTGCTGATTCTTGGTGCCAATTTCTCACTTGGCCTCTCTGCTGATCAAAATCAAGGTTATTATTCCGCACTTTATATTAATTATTAATTACGTCGATAATCACGTATTACACCATTAGAACATACACATAAACAACCGGAGAAAAATGATCGTAAATGGTTCATGTCGGTTGGAAATATAGCAAAACCGACCCCAGAACGATCAATAGAGGTGGTCGTTTAAATTCTGGTTGCTTTTATCTAACGACGTTTATATACATGCAGATGTAGGAGGAGCTGAAGTAAATGGAGAGAATTCTGAATGCGAAAAAAATTATACAATTAATCCTCTGTGTGAAGATAATGTTTGCGATAAAGATTGCTACGAAAAGTATCTATCAAACCATATTATTGGTATCTGTATTGATCATTTAACATGTCAGTGTAAATTTACCTGCAACTAATGAATCAGTTTTTATATGTATTTTTCCTTCCAAAATTAAGTTAACATAAATAAAGTCTGAACAAGTTTAGAACCCATGCATAAATTTTTTTAGTATAATATATATTTTATTTAATTTGAAAATTTTAAGACTTGAATTTTGTAGACTTAAAATATTTAACTGATCGATATGATTTAGTTATAAAATTAATATATATATATATATATATATATATATATATATATATATATATATCCTATGATATTTTTAGAGAAGGAGATTTTAGTTAGAAAAGATATTACGTTTTAACATTTTAGTTGAAAAAGGTATATTAGCAGTGTTGTAATTAAAAAGCGGAAATCAGACTTAATCGATAAAGGCACTGTCTAAGGATTAATCGGATATTTAGGGACTAACCAGAATGATGACTTCCGATGTTAAACCAAACAAGAATTAAATTGTCATGGATTAAGAATTAAAACAAGAATCAAGGTAGAATTAATTCACAATACACAACTCGAAACCGACCTAATTGACAACACAAGTTACACAAAACTAGCGGATAACGAATTGAACACGGAGTCGAAATTATTACAAATGATCATCTGTTCTAACAAATCTCGGAGTAAGCGAGAATCGAACCCATAAGACGATAAGTCCTTACCACTTTAACTATCTCATTGTGCTCAATTGAACCCGAATTTGGTGATAACAAAATTTGATATTTTGATACTTAAATATTATTGCGTATCATTTAAACATGATTTTTCACCTGAATGAATAGTTTTAATTTACCCCATTACTTGGAATATAGCCCAAAATGCTTTATGCAAGTATTCTGTTTCGGTATTTAGCTGAAAAAAATACTCAATACAATTTTATTAAGTTCAATAACTTCTAATGTTCAATTACGTACCACATACATATTTCATCACATAATTTTACATATTGAAGCAAAATGCTTAAAAGGAAATGTTTACATGCAACTAAATCAACCCATTCCCCATAATTTAAGATTTTAAGTAGAGACGTGAAACGAATTTGATTTTTCCAAATAAATACATTACTTGTGGTAAGCTAATTAAGCATCATGGATGCATGAGTGCTCTCTATTATTAATTTAAAAAAATCTTTAAAATCTGAATTAGTACTACTATATATATGTGTGCATGTGTTAAGGCTTAATTACAACACTAACCGCAAATACAAAGTAAATAACATGGCTAAATTCTATGCTTTCTTTCTTGTCACCCTGCTCATTCTTGGTGCCCATTTCTCGCTTAGCCTTTCTGCTGATCAAAATCAAGGTCATTATCTCATACGACTTTATAATCAATTACATTAACAATCATGTATATTTATTATGCATTAGAGGATTAATTAGAAGTTACATATATCTATATATAAATATTTTCGTCGTAAATGATCTTATTTGTTGCGTTGAATACTGATGCAGGAAGCGATGAAGTCAGAGGTGCAAATTTCCACAAGATGAGGGGAATTTTAAAAACTACTGGCCAATGTAAACAAACTTATGGGAAGCCTAATTGTGAAGATGATGCTTGCAATATCCTTTGCCGTCACATGCGTCCACTTGACCATATTAGTGGTAAATGTATTAACAAGCACATCTGTGAATGTGTATTTAAATGCTAACCAAATTAATTTCATGTATTCCAAAATTTGATTTAACATAAATTAAGCTACTTATATCGGACCTTAATTATCCGTTGGTAATCTTTTGATTTAACATAAATTAAGCTACTTGTATCGGACCTTAATTATATGTTGATCTTTTCTTATCTGCATGCTTTATCTTTCTGCTCTACAAAGCTCTTAATTCATGCATTAATAATGTGTAAGTGACCCAAATTTAATTTTTGAATTATGATTTAAAACTTGAAACTAATTCCTAAACTAAACAACAGACAAAATACTAATGCATCCAGCTGCTCTCAAACTCACCAACAATCTATTAAGTTTAAAGTCCCGATAGTAGATCATCACCAATGAAACCGAGAGCAAGGTTAGTACCGAAAGTTCCAAAAGCTTTCTGAATTTCAGTCATCTTTTCCATGCGGAGAGCCTGCAAATCTTCTAATTTACTTTTAGCGTCATCGATACGACAGTCAATTGCATGAAGCTCGGGAATCAGGGGCTTTGAGAACCTGATATGTTCTATGTAGTTCAGGCGGTTCACCAACCAACTTACGTTTAATCCATGATTCTGCAAGTAAGCGAATACATCCCTGTACTCGTCAATCATCTCCGAAGTAACCTCAGTCATAGATATTTTAGTCAAGTCGTTCAGTGAGGTGCACAGCATATTCAGATACATTGTACATAATTTTTTGATTTTTGTGGTGAAGTGCTCAAAGGTTTCCGGATACTTGTGCATAATGCGATTGAGTAGGCATACAAACTCGGAATTAACCTCATGGCCCTGCCATAATTCTTTATTCCCACTAGAAGAGTTCACTTTATAGTTGCTTGTCCCTTCAACTTGTTCATCAATTTGTCTAACCCTGTTAGCATCCGCAGAATGCTTCCCTACATGCTGTTTTTGCACGACCATGTCCACAGTGTCAACACACATGGTTTTATTTATATTTGGACAATCTACTAGCTCCTTGATTGCAACTTCCAAGGGATTCTGTAGCACTGCATTTTCAGCCGTCACTGTAAGTACTGGTGTTTGAGGAAGCACACTCTGCTGTATGAAAACCGAAAACTTTGGTTATAAATGAAATAAGAGAAGGGTATTCTTATATTAACATTCCAACAGAAAGCAGATCATTATGGGGCCGTTTGGGAAATCTTAAAATAAGTTACTTAACACTTATACGAAGTAAGTAACTTATATGAAGTAAGTTATAAGTTACTTACAACTTATATTTTCGTGTTTGGGTGTTTAACTTATAAGTTGGTAAAATTTTTATTGAATTAAATTAAAAAATATTAATTATTTAATATAATAATCCCAGTACATGCATATGACATTTATAAATATAAATGTAAAAATATAAAATATTAAACAAGTTAAAAAATCAAGTAATACGAAATAAGTTGGAAAAAAGTACGTCATTACTAACTTATCACTTATCAACTTATTTGGCAAAATAAGTCCATTTTACTTGTACAGGCAAACGGTCCGAAATAAGTTGAAACGGACTTATCCTCGGATAAGTCCATTTTTTTCTAATGCCAAACAGGCCCTATATAGGATCCAAAGTAGCAACAGTTAGGATCCAAGTCGTTCATATAGTTAATTTTCAAAATCTAAAATTCAAATTTATAACGAGAAGGTAAGGGTTTTATCATTTATGAATTTTAAAGAGTAAAGACCAGGGTTCAGATCATCATTTTTGTTGTGTGTGAACAAAATCGTGAACAAAGTTTTTGTTATTCAATATATTTTGATATGAAAAACTAAGCTTCTGTGGTTCAATATACATGGACTAAACTAGCAACAAGTAATGTTGATGCTGGTTTCTGCTTTCCCAAGTACACTTAAACTCATTCTATATTAATTAAAAGCTAAAACTTCTGTTATCAATAAGACTAGTACTAAATTAAAACTAGATTACGCAGATTTAAAAACTAAATAATTACGTAGAGCTGAATATTTACCTCAGGAAGGTCTTTACTTAAAACAGTATCATGATCATCAATGTGGTCACCACTAACATCATCATCAATGTCAAAGTTATCCATATGGCTTGAACCTCCCGAATGCGCCCCTGGAATATAGCCCTTGCAATTTAACTCCTTGATTTCATTTTTCAGGAAATCAATATCCTTTTTTAACTTAGTGATCTCGCTCCCAGATAAATGTTTCTGCAATGAGGTCTTAGTTACCCCCCATCCAACAGCTCTAACTCGTCCTGGATACTCTAAAGGTATTAACCGTGCAAGCAAATCATCCGTTCCAATATTCGTAAGCTCGTGTTCTTCCAATTGATCTGATATAGCAATCTAATAACATATAATACAATTTCAAACATAAATTCAGTTTGTACTAGTATAGTGCAATTCTGTCGATAAATTATTGAAATGCAAAGATGAAGTATTACCACATCTTCAAGAACTTGCAGTGTAACAGGATCATCCACTACACCACTAGCATTTCTCCTAGCATACTCCCATGCATCTAATCGAGACACAACAGGGTTCGTTTCTCCAGCTTTAATTTTTTCAGCAATCTGTACACAACATGACAATTTAGAAGTATAACCTTGTCACCACAACTTTTACAAGTAGGTATGATATTTGGGCTATAGCAACTTTGGTGTCTATCAACCTGCTAAAATACTCAAAGTAAATTATCTTGGAACATTAAAATTTCAAATGCTTGTTTGGCACAAAACCTCGGCAACTTGATATGCCTGCTCTTGTTACGTTACCCGGACTCTTCAATTTTGCCCTCATACCCGTGTCCACCGGACCTGACATGGGTGTGGGTATGGGATCTGAGTCGGATCCTTCATATGAAAACCGGACACTTCAACTCCAAGCAATGTAGTTCAAAATGATTTACGAGACCTCACAACTTGTTTCTAGAGAGCAATGTCCATCGATCACTATTTCCATGTTATGCTTTGATTTATGCTATAAATTTGACATAAACAATCATGTATATTTTTTTTATTGGTAGAAGAGACTAATCTACAACTATAAAATATATAAAAAGTAGGTATAACTTCACATATGTGAAGGCTATATGTCGAATCCCCGCACCCGTGTCCAATTTCGGATCCGTATCCATGAATCCTAATTTTTTTAAAATTAAGAGTCTGACACTCGGATCTGCACCCGTGTCCGACACCCGTACCCGAGTCCGGGTAACATACACATATTGACACATTCTCCCAGTACAATCAAACTTAAAATTCTTTTTCGGTCCAACATTTCAAAAATGAAAGTTTGTGTCACTTTCATGTGGTGTTTGTGGTCCTTGTGCTACTAACAGATTGGAAATATTTTTCTGGTCCTTGTGCTACTAACAGATTGGCAATCCCTTTTTCCTTACTAAGAGCATGAGTTGATATCCTAACATTTCTCCTTTCTGCACTACTACTTGCAGAGGGTAAATCAATGTCTTAGAGATGCCTGTTTGAGAAGTGGTGTATAAGATATATAGACTGTGGGCAAGGAAATGAAAATGAGAGTGTAATGCAGCCAACAGAGCCACGTGCATTACAGATTTACAGGTATATTCCAAGCGTGATTTGAAGGGCAGAAGGGTCAGAACATCAAATAGCAGAGGGTAAAAGAGTAATAACACGTGGAAGGGAATGAGGTGAACAAATAGGGGAGAACAGGGAGTAACTAGGTACCAAGAAGTTAGTCTGTTGTTCTTACTACTGGGAGAGATTTGGGCCTCTCGAAAGTCCATTATCTATCTTTTTTACTTTGTAATGTTCTGAACAAATTGAGAGATTTGAATACTGTAATTGAGCTTGTTATTTATCCCAGTTTATGTGTTCATTCTGTTGCTATTAGTTAGAACAGTAGTAATTCATTACAAGTGGTATCAGAGCATACGGTCCTCGCGACAAAAAAATCGAAATGGATGAGCAAGGTTTGGGGGATTGGAGGTCAACAATGGTGGAACAAATATCGTTAGCAGTCAACACGGCCATGGCTGAAACATCGCAACGATTGGAAGCATGTATAGCTCGATTTTGTGAACAGGAGGTATTGATGAAAACTCTCAAGGACTATCAGTTAAGATATCAGAAAGAGGTACATTCTTCTCTTTCTTCGATAATATCTCAAGACACTACCACGGAATTTTCTGCACAACGGGTGTTTGATGAAATTTCTAATAGAAACTTTGTTTTTTCTGATGGGTTTTTACATTATAGTGGTGATAATGGGTTTGGGTATGATGGGTTTTTGAGTGATGAAATTAAGAGTGTTAATGTTGTTGAAAAGCCTGTTTTTGCAAGTTTGGATAATGAAAATAGTAGAGTTGAGAAGTTAATTGATGATAATATGGAGGCGTCACAACCTGCAATATCTGCCCCTCAAGCGTTTGATGAAATTCCCGTGAAGGTGAAGGTATATGATGTCCAAAAAGCTCCATCGTCGATCTCCCAAGGTACAAACCCTATCATCTGCTCTCTCAATCCGTATTGGAATGCTTTGAAAATACATTGTAATATGGTTATGGTTTATAAGCTTCATGAGAATGAGTACGGTAAATGTGCTAGTAAACTCGATAGTCAGCCCGAAGAAATTGATAATCTGGAGAGGAAAATAATGCAGTTAGAAATTGAGCTTCATGCCCTTGAGAATGAGAAGGATAAAGTTAGCAAAGCTCGGGTTGGAGAGGTGAAAACAGAGCTTGCTAAGGATCTTGCAGAACAACCATTTGACGATGATAAACTGTTGTTCAAGAATGATATGTCCGAGTATATGGAGCAGCACTCTGTTGTTCGATTAATTGGAGCTCCACCTGGCTATGTTGGGCATGAGGAAGGTGGGCAACTTACTGAAGCGGTGAGGAGGCATCCATATAGTGTTGTACTCTTTGATGAAATAGAGAAAGCTCATGCTAGTGTGTTCAAGACTTTGCTTCAAGTGTTGGAATCTTTTGAAATTTTGAAGAACTATAAACCTAGATCAAGCATCTTCCCTGGTGTTCTTGATACGATAGACTGCCCTTATTCGTGGCCATTTTGTCGTCAACCACTCTATGCAGGTGCAATACCTGTTATCTTTAACGCTACCATTTTAAATGGAATGGGGGTAGTGGGCTATGTTGAAACTCCACCAACATGGCATCCTTTAAAAGAGGAAGGCAATCTTGTTAGCATCCATTTTACTTATTCCGATGTCATTTGGCCCTGGACTGGCTACCTGGCATTGCATATGCAAATCAAGGAGGAAGGATCTAATTTTTGAGGTGTGATAAAAGGCAATGTAGCTGTTACAGTCTATAGCCCACCTGCCCCTGGAGAGAAGGTCCGTCGAAGTAGTACTTGTGCCCTACAGTTAAAATTTCAAGTGGCTACTACTACTACAAGATCTGCGAGAGTATTCTGGGATCAATATCACAGTATCAAATATCCACCGGGTTACATTCCAAGAAACTCTCTTGATGTTCGAACTGACATTCTCAATTGGCATGGGGATCATCTGCACACAAATTTTCATATCATGTTCAACATGTTAAGAGATTCAGGATATTATGTTGAAATACTTGGTTCACCTCTTACATGCTTTGATGCTAATCAGTATGGGACACTTATGATGGTAGATTTGGAAGATGAGTACTTTCCAGAGGAGATAAATAAGTTGAGGGATGATATCATTTATAAAGGACTGGGTCAGGCTGTTTTTGCTGACTGGTATAACGTAGACACAATGGTTCAGATGAGGTTTTTTTATGATAATACACGAAGCTGGTGGACCCCTGTCACTGGTGGTGCAAATATTCCTGTACTGAATGATTTTTTGGCCCCACTTGGACTTGCATTCGGAGATAAGATTCTTAATGGTGATTTTTATGTTACTGGTGAACAGAGTTGTGAATTTCTGAATCATCTCCAGTGGCATCCTCACCAGAAATATCATGCGGAGATACCTACTTATACTGCATTCACTCCCAGGAGTTCAGAGCTGGAGAGAGTACCTGACAAGGATTCAGAGCTGGAGAGAGTACCTGACAAGGATATCTCAATAAGAAGATTGTCTCCAACCAGTAACACTGAAAATCAGGTTCAGTATATGGCCCAAATGCCTATTTTTTCTGCTGCACATGCCAACCCTGTGAAATTAAATGGTAAAGAGACCCCTACTCCTCCAATATGCACTCACGGAGTGGTGGAGAATTTTGTTTCAAAGTACTACTCAGACACTGGACGATCCTCACTTGGAACTTTTGGAAACCAGGGGTACAAGGAGAGGCATGCTAATGCAAGAAGTAAAAGGGACTTGCAAAATATTGTGGCTCCTCAATTTGCTGGGCCGGTTCCTCAAAGAACAGAATTTGAACCATTCAGAATTATGGGGAACATGGATCAAAATCAGTGGATATCGGCAGAAAATACAGGTATGAGTTCTGATTATACCTCTGGATCATCAAAATATAGCAATGAGCTATCACCGAGTCATTCTATACCACAACCTACAGTTATTTGTGCAACTTTTCCAGAACATTGTTCAGAGATTAGTGGTTCAGGTTCAGAGCAAACTTCTTGCAACATAAACAATTTTACTCCAAATCCGAGTTATCAACCTATCCAACTTTCATGCCTGTTATCTGGATCAAAATTTCTCACAGGGTTGCAAGAGGTACTTTCTGAACTTGCTGCCTATTGTTTTGGAAATTCAGGCCGTTTAAGCTCTTTTGCTAGTAGAACTGGCTCTAGGATAAATTTTCCCTGCTCTTCAAGTCAAGATGCTGAAAGAAGTTATACACCAATGGATCCTGATAGCTCTCATGATGGCAATTACCTCACTGTAAGGGCACAGGACGTTGAAACCAGAAAGAACTTGCTGGATTTACTCAAATGGAAGACATTGCCAGACTATGAAGCTACATGGGAGGATGTGACCACAGTTACGCAACAATTTCCAAGCTTTCACCTTGAGGACAAGGTGAGTCTCTGGGAGCGGGGTAATGTACTGCAGCCAACAGAGCCACGTGCATTACAGATTTACAGGTATATTCCAAGCGTGATTTGAAGGGCAGAAGGGTCAGAACATCAAATAGCAGAGGGTAAAAGAGTAATAACACGTGGAAGGGAATGAGGTGAACAAATAGGGGAGGAGGGAGTAATTAGGTATCGAGAAGTTAGTCTGTTGTTCTTACTACTGGGAGAGATTTGGGCCTCTCGAAAGTCCATTATCTATCTTTTTTACTTTGTAATGTTCTGACAAATTGAGAGATTTGAATACTGTAATTGAGCTTGTTATTTATCCCAGTTTATGTGTTCATTCTGTTGCTATTAGTTAGAACAGTAGTAATTCATTACAGAGAGGTTCAAAGACGATCTGGTGTCATGGACAAATTGGAGCTAATGCTTGTTTTGGTGAAGGCAGTTTTCCATATGGAATCTACATGCAGGCAGTTGGACTTACCACAGAATCTGTTCTAACCACGAGATACATATATTCCTTATTCTGGGGTTTCCAGGTACCTTCTAAGATTTTTCCATTCTTTATTCCTCTTTCTTATGCGTTGTCTTTACTTTTGTAACATAAACATGGTCTTCATGATGATGGTGGGGTTACCGACATGTTTGCCATGACTTTTAGCATGATGGACGGCAACTTAATTTAGTGAAGTATGTTAATTTTCTTGTAAGTGTGAAGTTTTAGAAAAGCTCCTTCCTGATCAAGGATTCTGAATTCACACAACATACATTGTCACTATAGTGAAAAAGCAGTTTGAAGTTATACTGTACCAAGTTCTTTAGTTGATGGAATGATAGTGTCATTTTATACCAAATATAAATAATGGTAGTAATTCTCATATGTTTTACAGATGAAGAAGTTATGCAGATGCTTTAGGGGGAGCGAGGCAACATAAAAAAAATATGCAGATATGCTTGAACTTTTCCTATGCTATTCCAGTGTTCTGATCATGAAGAGAAGTACAAACAATTTAGATACAATACAAAATACACAATAAAGGAGCCAAAACTGAACTTACAATTATTTCTCTTATACGCGCGTACCCGACACAGGCCTTCTTATATCTCACCTCCATAGCTTCTGCTTGGCCTTTATTTTTTTTACTTTTTTCCTACAATAGAATTGTCATTCAAGTATAATACAAGTTACTGTACTTTTTTCCTACAATAGAATTGTCATTCAAGTATATCATTTTTATCAACTTGTTCTGTTATGAAATCACTATCCTCTTTTTATAGTCTTTTAAGGTCAATTATATACTTAGGTCAACAAAAAAAATAAGTAAAAATAATTTACCACAAACACTTCATCCGTCGAGCTCTCCACAAACTCTTTCCAGTAAGGGGCCACCGTGGATAAGTGTGCATACAGAAGAGGAGGCTCCACAGAGTAGTTACCATCTTCATCTCTTGTTAAAGCCCTTAATCTAGTTCTGAATTGTCGATGAAGAGTTCCCGCTCGGGAAATAATTTTTTCCTTATGTTCCTCTTCAATGCCATGGAAAGTTTGCTGCATATTAACACAAATTCACTTTTATCCAATTCTTAATTTAGTTGCTTCTAAACACTCATTCATAAGATGATAATTTACTTTAAGGTAGCATCTAAATAGAAATAAAGTCTGGTGCTTCAAAAAATGTTCAAATAATAGAAATAAAGCTGGCCTAGCAACATCACTCATAAGATGACACTTTACTTTAAGTTAGCATCCAAGACCTGAAACCCCCATTCTAGGAACTCAATGTCACATAACTTTAAAAACATATATATAAGACGGAGAGACATATAAATGGGACATAGAGAAAGTATAAATTTGTTCAGAGTAGTTCCATCTAAATTTTCATGGGGTATTCGGCCAATTAAGTCCTTTTTTCAATCTCTAATTAGGAATTAAATTATTAATTACTTTTCTTCTCTTTCTGTAGGTCAGGATTCAACAATTAAATAAATTTAATAAAAGAATTCTTTTTAAAAGGCAACAAAGAAGATGACTTATGAACCAGGATCACTAACTGCAATTCCAGTTATTTCTCTTATCATGAACAAGCAATCAGAATAAAATAATATATTGTACCTTAACTTCATCCCACAAAGCTTCTTTTATATTATGCAAATCTTTTTTGCGCCAATTACTACATGTTATTGGGACATGTCGTCTTGCGTAAGAGCCGATAAAATATGACAGGCTTGTAGACCCTTTACCAATTGGTTGCCCAAGCTCATTCCAATTCACCTAATAATTAATGAGTGATAAGCATTATAAAACACCAGTACTGTGCAAGTTATAATCATTTGCAGCCACAATGAAATTAACTATCCAATATTATTTTACATTTTTTTCGTTTACCTTCTGTACTATCCCTTTACTCCTTGCTTTTTTGATCTTGAGCATGTTTACTATCCCACGCCTCGAAATTTTCACTGAACTTTTCACTGTGACACTAGCGCCATTCGTGCCGTCGGTGCCACTTGTACTATGGGATCCAGAAGCCATAATCCTAAACAAAAAATAAACATTTAAGCAATATTTAGAAAATCGCATACAAGATCAGTAGCATAGTGTAATAGAACACATACAAGATTAATTAAAAGAAACAATTATAATAATTGTAAATATCTACATCTGCATAATGTAATAGAACAACACATAGTGAGATGGGAACAGGGCAGTTCTGGGATGATCTTGCCCGTGCCCTAACCGGTTTTAAGAAAAAGGTATACTTGTCTGCAGCCCGTAATGTGTATTCCCTGATGGTACTCTAACCACTTCACTACAAACTGGTTTATTCGACTACATATGGGTACAGTTATATAACTGTCCGTGTGCTTATTCGGGGGATGTTGCCACTGTTTTAGATAGCTGGAATAACTGGATTATTGTTCCAGGTAAACATATATTTCTGGGAATACCAGCTTCTACTGATCCAGGAGCAGCTGGGAGGTAATTATAATTATCTACCTAGTGTAATAAAATAACAAACAAGGTTAATTTGACAGAATATTCATAGTAATTAAAGTAACTGTATATACATTTCTTAGCTTTACTTTTCCTTGTGTTTTTTAGCAGGCTTTGATCTTTCGTGCCCATGCACATTAAGAAATTCTGGATTCACATATTTCCCTCGTCATGATCATTTCTAGAATAATAACATTCATCATCGTCGTTAATGTTTGTGGAAATATTGGCTCTGACAAAAACTACATTAAAACCAGCAAAACCTGGGAGGAAGAAGATTGCAGAATAAGTGTTTTTCCTCCATAATATTCTTATAGGAAAACCGGAAAAAATTTCATCAATAGTTCAAAACTAAAAGCTTATGACATATTCATTATGTACCTCAAAAATATCTATATAATAAAACAACTGAACAAACAATTGATACCTGCAGGTTGATAATGTGAACAACTAACCCCAGAAACATATTATAACACCAGCATTTATATGCAAATCCTAGTGACATTTAGTCCGGACAGATGTTGAAGATGGTCCAACTAGATAGCCACGAACCAAAAACAAAAGAGGCAAGATGCAAGTACATTAATAATGATGATAGATCAATTATTAGGCCGAAGAAGTTAACTGGGATAATACGCTTTCCCACTGAGGAAGGAGTGTTGAAGCTTTGAGGATTCAACTATTTTCACAAGTACCTAGTGGAATTTTACGTAGTACAAAAGGATAGGACTGAGTGACTGACAATAGGTACACATAAAACAGAGACAAAAATCAATTAACAAATAAAAGGGGAATAATAATAGGGGAACCAATTCATCAAACATCACAAAAATCAGAACATTTATACAAACACACAAATAAAATCATTTAACTATAAAATTAATTACATAAACAAATATCAAAATTACACGATAAACTCAATTTGTGTACCTTTAATTACAGAACCCGATAAACTCGAAAAGAAAAAGGCGATTAAGAGCTTGGTGCCCTAGAGAAATGCTGAGCCCGAGAGAAGCTACAAAATTGAAAAACCCAAATTAGTGTTGATGGGGAACAGGTGAGACAGAGAGAGAGAGAGAGAGAGAGAGAGAGAGAGAGAGAGAGAGAGAGCGAGAGAGAGAGAGAGAGACAGAGAGGGAGAGAGCGAGAGAGAGACAGAGAGGGAGAGAGAGAGAGAGAGAGAGGGAGGGAGGGAGAGAGCGAGAGAGAGGGAGGGAGAGAGCGACGGAGAGGGAGGGAGAGAGCGAGAGAGGGAGGGAGAGAAGCATAACCTAATTGAGAGAGAGAGAGAGAGAGATTAAAGCCTGCGAGAGTGAAGTCAGAGAATAACTAATTCAGAGAGAGAGATTGAGTAAGAGATAACCTAATTGAGAGAGAAGAACTGAAGCGAGAGTGAAGTCAAAGAACTGAAGCGAGCCACTGTACTGTTTTACTGATAACCTAATTAATGCAGGTCCAACGTATCCATCCATTATATCTATTACGTCATCTCCAATATATGTTACTCCCTCCGTCCCATAAAACTTTTCCCATTTCTCTTGGACGCGTTTGCCAACGCACACTTTTACTCGTTAATATCTTTAATTTCGTATTAGTATTAAATATAAAAACTTCACTGTATTAATAATAGTAAAATTGAATTAAAACATTTATAATCTCATATAAATAATAAAAAATTCAACTTCAAAATGGAATAAATTTTCCAAAAATTATTTTGTATTTTATTTAACTGGAATATTGATATTTTAAAGTAGAAATTTAGATAAATATTAATATTAACGTACACAAATATTTTTAATTTTTTTAAATTAGAATCATAGATTTTTATCATAGTTAAGAATAAAATTCTAACAAATAAAAAATATTTTAAAAAATAATACTGTATTACCTTGAGTCCTTGAAGGCTTTTAAGAACCCGATGAGATCACTGATGAAGAAAATAAGAGACAGAGGGAGTACCAATATAGTTGCCAATTTCTACCACATCATCATATATATTATTTTTTTATTTTTTCTCTCCTCCATCTCATTGTTGACAACTTTTACAAATCTACTCCAATAGGTGGCAACTTTAAAAGTTGCCAATGTGGTCCCATACATTAATTTTGTATTGTCTTATAAATACATTTAAAATATGAGAGATATAAAAAAGGATAAAGTTAAATATATTTTTGAGAAGTTGTATGTGTTTTAACTAAATAGGGAAGTTGCCAACTTTTGGCAACTTTGGTGGGTAACTTCTTGGCAACATTGACACTCCAATAGGTGGGCAACCAAGGGTGCCATGCCACATAGGACTTGGCAATCTCTATTGGAGATGCTCTTATATGCTAACATGGGTTTTGAGCTTATTTAGTAAATTACGAATTTGTTCTTAGTTTTATTTAAATGTTAAAAATATTGAAGTTGAAAGGAATTGACCCATGACCTTCATACACCTTTAACTTTATGTTCACATGTACAACCACTAAACCACCTTTTTGTGACACATTTTAAACTCATTCACTACATACTCAAATAACTCACTTATTAGCAATATTTGTTTTATAATTTACTCAGGATAAAAATGTCCATATAATTATACTAATTTTAGTAATTTAAATTTTGATAAGAATTAAACCTATGATGTTCATATACTCATTAATGCATGTTCATGTTTATTTTTATGATTTATTAGGCATAAATCATTAAAATATTGTTCTCATATAATAGTAAAAAATGACATTTAGAGAGAGAAAATATAAATTGACAAATATGATGTCATCGAAGTCAGAATTAAGAAAGGTATCGAGGTGGCCAAAAATTGGTCAAAAAAAATCAAAGTGAGATGGTAGGTGACAAAAAATGAGCAGAAATCTATCTCAAATAGGTAAACGTGCGGAATTGAAAATAGATCTATAAAAATTTATTGTAATATTTCTCTCTTTTAACAATTATTTATATATTTTCATCAAATGACCATAATATGTTTATTATTAAATTAATACAAAAAAATGATAAATGAATTGTATAACATATTTTTACTCGATATCAGTATAATATTTTATTTTTAGTATGGAAGGTACCAAGGTAGCTAAATATTGGTAAAAAAAATCTAATTGAGGAGATAGGTGACGGAAAATAAGTAGGAGTCTATCTCAAGTAGGTAAATGGACCGAAATGAAAATAGATATAATAAAATTTCTGACAATATTTCTCTATTATAACAATTATGTTTGTATCTTATAAGTCGAATGGCCAGACTACATTTATTATAAAATTAATACAAAAAAAATGATACGTAAAGTGTATAACATATTTTTACTCGATATCATTATAATATTCTATTTTAAATAATTTTGCATTATATCAATTTTTTTTTTTTGAAACATTGCATTATATCGGTTAATCCTATTAACATCGGGTAATTTATTGATTGACTAATAAAAAAGATTAAAACTAAGAAATAACTTACGTATGAGATTTGGATCTGGTAAAAAAAAGTCAATATGGTTTTGATATCTTTAATCTCTCACACTATATTTTTGCAGCATTTTCGTAATATGTTAATATTATTAATTTCATACAAAATGAGTTTTACAACTATATACTTAAATGAAAATTAAATAAAAATATACCAATTTCACTTAAGTTTTAAACTTCAATGCGAGTTTCATCCCGGTGTGAGACTAATAAACTCAAAAACAGCTGATATATATAATGTCTTATGATCACAGATGTGGTACGTGTATTTTTTTTTATTTCTCGGCTATCATTTTGGTGTTACCTCAAATTTAAATGATATTTTTTGGATGCTTCATTATCGTAGTTATGTCTGTCTTCTTTTCATAGATTGAATTTTATTGTACACGTGAACTTTTAGAACATAATTCATTCAGTGCAAACATTAACAAATCTCATTTTAAAAACCCATTATGAGATATGACAGTTTAATTTTAGTTACTCGTGTATTTGGTTGAATTTGTACATGTCTAAATATGTTTTATCTTGAAATTTGAGATATTACCTTGGATTTTTGAAAGTTCGCTTATGACAATGGATGATACAATGTATTTGAAGAAAAAAATTTGTCCGGGTCAATTTGCTATTGAAAGGATACATCTGAAATAGTCAAATACCATGATCCTAGAAAAGCACACATCATATATTTATTTTGTACGTGCACAACTATTAGGATAAATTTGTTGTTCTTCTTGTTCTGCAAAATTAGTCGGATAAAATGATCCAAAATTAGAAATGTGCGCTGAGATTTTCTAACCATAACTATATGACTCTATTATTTGTATTCCATCACATTACATTTTTTATTACAAACTAGAAATAATAAAATATTTAATTCTTTCTTCATCCCAAAATTAAGTCAGCTATTTTCTCACGCATTTCAATATACCAAGATTATTGTGGTAATACTTTGCAGTTACAATTAACCATTACCTATTGTTTTCAGTCAATCTTTCTTCTCATATTGACCAAAAACAATTAAAAATATAACTTTTACGATTCAGAATCTAATACTATTTTGAAACTATAACATCTTACAACGATCGAAATACGTGATATAGACTTACACGAGAAAATTCTATGAATTATTATATGGCTTTGCACGGGCTATCATGCTAGTTATGTTTAAAACCTCCTAGCTCAAATTATAACTCAAATTATAAGGGATTATGTTTAAAATTGTGATTCAACAAAAAGTTAAGAGCATCATTTAATCCCTGATCTTTAAGGGCTCCCTTATTTCACTTTTATGAATAAAATATTATTTTCCCTCCTCTTTTCAATTGTTTCCCTCTTTTTTTGTTCTTGCTTGCTTCCTTCTTTTATTTATTATTTAATAATTATAGGGATCAATTATAAGGAAGCTTGTTGGAGTTGTCATACCTTATAATATCCTAAATCACTAAGAACCTAATATTTTATAATATTTATAAGGAAAACACAAGGAGGCTCTTGGAGTTGCTCTTATAATTATAAATTGTTTACTTGCAAAACGTTTCTCTGAGCACCATAACACGGTATAACCTCGATAAATGAATATTCGATAAACGAATAACTTAATCAAATAAATAATTTTTTCCGGTCCCAGCATAATAGAGATAGTGTATTTTTAATCTCGATAAATGAATAATCTCGATTAATGAATAAAAGTTTCCGGTCCCGAACGTATTCATTTATCGAGGTTTAACTGTAGTTTAACAAAATTTTATAAATTTTAGTTGGATTTTTTTAACATGTAATAAATTTTATTTTATATTATAATTATATTTTTATATAATTATTATTATTGATAATTATTTTAATTTTTATTTTAAATGATTTATATAAATTTGATTAATGATATGCCTGGTTTAAAACTTAGATTTTGAAATTTTAAGTTAAATATGTTACAAAATTTAATTCATGTGCATTCTGATTTCTTCTGTTTACGATCATGTAAATAAATAATTAAAGATATCATTTTATTGAAGAAGTGAATAGCTAAATTTTCATCACATATTTTCTTCCCGTTTGCCAAATCTTAACACGAGCTTATAAGTTATTTATTTCGAAAAAAATTCATATTCACATATTTTTTTAGAGAAAAATGTGTATGGTGAGTTTAATATTCGTTATCTTGCAAAAATAAGTTAATTACTTCAGAAAAAAGTACATATTTAAATACTTTTTTCCAAAATAAGTAACTTATTTCTGAAAAATAAGATTTCCCGAACGGGACATTTGTATTCTTATCTTTCAAAAGAAATAACTAGTAATAAGTTGCAAAGTCCATGATTAAGCTCTCGTCGGTAGTGAATTGGAGAGCTTAACTTTCTTTTGATATATATGTTTATACATTCCCTTTTCATTTAAATAATAAAACTTAATTTAAACGTTTAGTAGTGTCTCTCACTTATAGCAAGTTAATTACAAGTTATCGAATTTTAATATTGACAAAAGGGCTCCAATATCACGGTTCTAGAATAATTAAAATATTACAATTTCAAATATTAATCATAAATATCATTCTAGAACACAATATTATTTAGTATTTTCATTTTTTTTTAAAAAAAATGCTAAAACGTGTAGCATTTAAGAAGTGAAACTCAATTTAATACAACATTTCGGGGGGAAATCCAACTTAGTATAACGTTTTGGGGGAGAAACAAAACTTAGTATAGCGTTAATTTGGAGGAGGAACTAAACTTAATATAACGTTTTAACACATCGTTGACTTCAACTCACTGCACTTGGCAAGTGACTTGTTACTGTAGGTGGTATTCAGGGAGAGAAATTTAAAATTTTATATTATTAAAATTAAAATTATTCAAATATTAAAATTTTATATATTATTTTTTTAATTTAAAATTTTGTGAATATTTTCTTTAAAGTTAAATAGTTTTTAT
Source organism: Saposhnikovia divaricata (assembly GCA_036435485.1). Taxonomy (NCBI): domain Eukaryota; kingdom Viridiplantae; phylum Streptophyta; class Magnoliopsida; order Apiales; family Apiaceae; genus Saposhnikovia; species Saposhnikovia divaricata. Next base: position 184,808,696 of record CM071599.1, on the reverse strand, counting down.
TTGGGGTTCAACGGCTTCCATTTGTGGTTTTAAAATATTCAATTTTTTTATTAAATTTTTTAAATTTTATCTATATTCCCTCGGGGATTCAACAATTAACTTTTGGGGTTCAATATTTCTATTTTACATTTTATAAATATTCTGAACGACGAATAAACCGTTACGAACTTAGGGTTTAGGGTTTGGGGTTGTTTACAACCCTAAACCCTAACTTATCCTAGCTTTTAAAAAATCGGGACTGGCCCCCGATTTTTTAAAACCAGGCTGCCGGATTCAATTTTTTAATTAAAATTTTTAAATTTTATCTGTATTCCCTTGGGTTTCAACAGTTAACCTTTGGGGTAGTTCAACAGTTCAATTTTGGGTATAGAAATATTCGGAACGACGAATAAACCGTATACGAACTTAGGATTACGGTTTAGGTTTACAATGCTGGACCCTAAATTATCCTCATTTTTAAAAAATCAGGGCTAGTCCCCACTTTTTTAAAAACCAGGCCGCCGGATTCAATTTTTTAATTAAAATTTTTAAATTTTGTCTGGATTCTCTTGGGTTCCAGCAGTTAACCTTTGGGGTTCAACGTTTCCATTTTGGGTTTTAGAAATATTCGGAATGACAAATAAAACGTATATATTCAAGAGAAAAAAGCAAAAAAAAAAAGGAAAAAGCAACCCAATACCAAACTTAAAGTAGCGTCTTAAAAAAAAAACAACCCAAGACCAAACTTGAAGTAGTGTTTTCAACAATATATATATATATATATATATATATATATATATATATATATATATATATATATATATATATATATATATATATATATATTGTATATATATGTATATATATATATATGTAAACCTCCCCCAACGCTGGCGTCTCCCCCCTCCCCAAAACGTCACTTCAACTAGCGTCCCCCCTCCCTCCCTATAAACGTTACACGCTTTAGCGTTTAAAAAAATAAATTTAAAACGCTAAACGTAGTTGTAGTTTAGGGTGATATTTGGGACCATCCTTTCACATTGTGATATTTAGGACCATTTATTTTAAAATTGTGAAAAATTGGGCCAACACCCTTCAACATCTTTCTCTTCTAATTGCAAGAGGTGCTAATTGCCAAATATCCCTCCCCTCGCCCTTTTCATAGGTTGGAGTAAGACAAACACCCCTTTATAACATCTATTTTCTGTTTCTCTGCACGTCTGTCCTGCAATTTCAAAGAACTAAATTTAAGTTAAATTGAAAAGGCAAATAGCAACTGAAGTAGTACGATAGGAGGAAGTTGTAATTTTTATACTCCCATTTTGCCAGGTCATCCACGTCATTTTGGGAACATTTTTGGAATTTTTTTTTGGTTACCTAACATTAATACTCAACTTCTAATGTTTATAATATTATATATAAGAATATTACTTAAAATACATTACCTACCATAACCATTTTTAAAGCGCTATTGAATAGTTTAATTTTTTTTAAAAAAACAAAAATTAAGTAAATATTACTTAAACTACTTAATCTTGAATAGCTTCCGTAAATTGTTATGGAAGAATTCTTTTACATGGCGTTTCTTTCTCAAACGCTACATTTGTAATTTTTATTTTATTTAATTTTAATTTCTATATTAAACGCCATAGAAGTGATCTACTTGGATAGCATTTCAGAAAAAATGCTATGTAACTGCTGTTTCCCAAGATTATATTTGTAGTAGTGCAATCAAGTACAAATAATATCTTCGATCAGAGAATGATACGAAGGGCATTGCTGTTTTTTATCAGACAAGGTTTTGATTTATTAAAAAAAATTAACAAGAAATATGAAAAGTTACCTCAATGCTTCCAGGTCAAAGTAAGATGCCTAGCATTATATGTGAATTATTTGGACTTGTCTTGAGAAAACGTCATGCACTCAGACCAACCCGATACAGTCAGACCATCTCGGTGACTTGTCTTAAGAGGTCTGATTAGCACCCGTCTTATAACTAGCCGTGTAAAAATAATTTTAGGAATAAACTTCTTATAATAATATTTTTTTACAGATTGTATAGAGATTTTAGTCTATCACTTTAATCTTTACATAAGTTGTGACAGCCCCAAATAGGGTCAGGAATCCGGGCCGTCACGCTCCAATTTCCATTTATTAACCTTATCACTTTTGATATTTTAAATATTTTAATATCATTTTAAAAACTCACATAAGTGACCCCACACTAATATACACACACCAGTCATATGCTCACAGAACAACATCCATTAATGATAGCAGTTAAAGATAAACTTTTGTTACAATCCCAGAATACCATCTATTATACCCATAAATAAGTATATACTACCTTGAGAACAGATGTCGATACTTTCTCATAAGGTAGACTTCCCCTTTACCCTCTTCCGGGTTGTACTGCGACGTTTCGGCACCTGATCTAGATGTTATATAAATAAATAGCAAGAGTGAGCTATAATAGCTCAACAAGATAGATTTTGTAAACCAGAAATCAAAGTTAAAGCATATATATATATATATATATATATATATATATATATATATATATATATATATATATATATATTTATAAACGGAAAGTCCACTGTAAGAATTAAGAAAATAATTAATCAATAATTATTCAATACACCATCCATTTTTCCTTTATAAGAAAAATATATAAAACAATATAATATCAGTTTCTCTTCTAATATAATATAATTTCAGTACATCATCTCAGTATAATATTTCAAGGTAATATAACATTTGAGTAAAAACTTTCAATATAATCCTTCCATTTCCTTTTATACAACAATTATAAAAAAATAATATAAAATCAGTTTATCTTCAATCCATAAAACATTTCCATACTTTTCATACCATTTTTTTTCCTTTTCCAGTATATAAAACTGTAACCATTTTCAATTCTTTCTTTAAATACTTTGGGGATATCTGCTAGCGCCAGATACGTAGGACGATGATCAGTCGCCTGACCGTACCTGCTCTCTGTTTTCTACTAGTAGAAGGGATGATCCCACCTGGTAATCAACCCTGGAGGAAGGCTACCTGCTACATCCTCCTTCGGCAACTCTTGGGCCGTAATAAATATTGAGTGCTGGACTGTGCCGCACACAGCCTCTTACGCTTATTGTTCAAAGTTGACACAATTACGTTTTCTCGGTTTTCAGTGGTTTTCACTTACGCGACCTCGGCTTAAACTTTTCTATAAAATCAACCGTTTACTCTTTCGAGGTGATTCCTTCGCACACATACACCTTATGATATCTAGTATTTAATAAACTCGATTCGCCACCAAAATCATACCATTAAGGGGTTCAATTGAAGTCATGAACTTAGTACTTATGCGATCGAACCACTTTTACGAATTTGGCCATTTCTCCTAAACCATAAATCAAAATGCTACAAGGCTTTCGCCAAAATGATCTATGAAACAAGATCTGCAAGTTCTAGGCAGTGGTTCAACATTTACAGAGGGTATGTGTCTCGGGTGCCTACTGTTTTAAGCCTCAACAACAATTCGTCATTATGACGGCTATAAATCGAATAATCCAAAAATCCAAATACTCCAAATATCATACCATCCACTCCAAACAACTCATACCTCAAGTTTAACATTCAACAAAGGGTATCCACTGCCTATGCTACTAGGATACCATTTGTGACAATCAATCAAGCCCAATCATAAATCTAAGGTCCTAAACATGCATCAAAGCTTTATAACTCACTAAACCACTAAACTCAAAGTAAAAGCTAGGGTTTCCAAAGATGGTTACCTTCCTTGATGTGTGTAATAGCTTTCTAAACCTTGTATAGTCCTTGTATAGCATTGGGTAAGCTTGGATGATCAAAAGAATTGAAGAAAATAAAGTTAGTAATTCGGAGTTATTAGAACCCGACTGAAAGATCATGAAAAACGAGGCTCTTACCTAGGTTTTCTGGACGAGGCTTCTAAAGGAAAGTTGTAGAGCATCTAACCAGCTTTCCAACCATATAAAGAACACAAAATTCCATTGAGTAATGAAGGAGATATGGCCGTTTGAAAATCATCACAGAAACTGTCAACAATCTGGACAGTTTGCTTCTTCAACTTGGGGAGATGATTTGCCTAGGCTACACTACTTGGATTGCTATGAACTTTGGAGCGAATAATTCCCATGGAGTGGAGAGGCTTGGGTTAAAATTTGGTGATTTTATCATGGATAGAAATGGAGATATGAATTTGTCTTTCCTCCTTTTTCTTGCTGGGCAGTTTGAGAGAAATGGAGAGTAATGGATTTCTCTTGCTTTGTTTTGATCTTATCTTGTCTACAATGCATTATTGTGATATTATCTAGCTAAATCTTGAGTGTTCTAGAGTTTTATAGAAACTTAGTGAAGTTGATAGATAATTCCCCCATGTGAAGTTACTAATTTGTCCATAATCAAGTGTTAGTTGAAAGTGATGTCACCAATGATGTCACTTGGATGATCTAATAATCTCATCTTTGATTTTTCTAAGTAAAATGCTAATAATCTTGGTAAATAATAATGTGGTATGTATCCTTGTTATATTACTAATCTTGGTTATTTTGTTTCCATACTTGCCTAATTGCGATTCGTTTCGAATATACCTCATTATCCAAGTGGTTTCGAAATCGTTTAAAATTCCAAATTCCCTTGACATTTCTTTGGTTTGCTCATTCCTTGGCTTAACTTAATTTCATATAATTTCCCAATATAAATAATCCTTGTTAAATCTCCATACTCCTTAATATCAAATACAATAGTGCTCAATTGAAATCAAACATCTTAAAATCCATACTCAGGAATCTCTGAAATTCGTCATCGTTTCGAGTCACTTATTTTCATAGTACATCACTAATATGGTTTCCGATTATTCATTTTCTGTATCAAATCTAGGGTACTTACTTACATACCATTTCCCTAAATCCTCAAAATTACTATTTATTCAGGCACTGTAGCATTCTAAAAGTTAGGGTTATTACATAAGTATTCTGTTTTGTTATTTAGCTGAAAAAATACTTAATACAATTTATTAAGTTTCAATAACTTCTAATCTTATGTTAGGTACCACATATATACCATCTACACGATATAGTTTACGTACCGAAGCAATATTCTTAAAAAGAAATGTTTACATGCAAAACCGCAAAGGCATATTCATCAACAATGTACTAAGAGCTCGTTTGGGTGTTAGTAGTTTAAAGTGCAATTTATTCGTCTTTAGTGAACTGAATTTGTTTGAAAAAATTTGATTAAAGAAATAGAATTTTTTATTTTTTTAAACAACATAAAAGTATAAAATTCAAATATATGTAAAGAATAAAATATGAGTTTAAAGATGACTCAAATATGAGTTAAACTAGTTTTAATCTAAAAAATTTAAATGTACACATACTTAAAGCGAATTGTGGCATTTTAAGCTACCCAATTGTTGTGGAATAAAAATTAGGTTATCGAATTGCGGCTAGGGTTTGTATGTATTTAATGCTAGGGTTCGTGAGCTTCGTGCTTTAATGGCTGCTCTCGTGTTCGTGGCTGAATCTGCCTTTACAAGATGCCTACGTACCTTGATGAATATTAAGAATCAAGCCAAAAATGTAGTTCAGAGAATGAGGGGTCAGGCCCTTTATATAGGCTGAGAAGCCTTAGAATCGTAGTAGGGTTAGGTGACTTGGTGGGTGTTTACACAATAACACGCAAGTATACGTGGTCACAAGTAATACAATTAAGTTCATTCCACTGAGATCTGGTTAAGTTCTTTTCAGCTAATGTGCCTATTCAACAATGTATGATCTTAATTCACTGCTAAGACAATAAATAAATTTAGGTTTTAATTAACTAAATTAAACTAAGATGCGAATTAAGGAATTAAGAATTAACTAGCTAATGAGATCTAAAACTGATTTACTTATATGAGAATAAACATGGAATCCTAACTTCATTATCTACTTCACTTAGAGTCGCAGCCTTTAATCAATACATGTGATGGTTTTGATATCTGATCGGATAACACGAAATAAGTAAAAGCTACCTATCGGTATACTAATACCAAACTACGCATGCATCCACAAAAGAGATAGAAGATGGGTAGACACCAAATATGTTTAGACCCTATATCTCTATAGAATTTGAAAACATAAAGGTTTAAGCACAAGTTATCCACTTAGATCACATAGGGTAGCATAATATCTCTATTTACGCCACAAATCATGATGTTAAAACATCAACATATCCTATGCTAGCATGGCAAGTTCTAAATCTCAAGATCCACTCTCGTTTAGCAAGAGATTAACAAATTAGATGTTCGCGAAGCATCTAAATACATGAATCACAACCATACAAGGATATCAAGAATTCACCACACATAAATCTTTAAAGCATGCAAACTACTAAGCTACATCGATAAATCCATTAGAATCCCATGACAACGATTAGCTCATAATTGAACCGTTCATCGTCATGGGATTTGATGAAAACATGATATAAAACAAGATATGAATAAAAGAAGTAATTATATTAATAAACAAAGAGTTAAGAAAACAAATCTAAAATCCAGAATAACACAAAAGATGAAGTAGATCGAGATCCGTTGCTTGTCACGAGCGTTGAATCCTTCTCTCCTTTTCTCCCTTGCAGATCTAAGCTATGATACAATAATAAAAACTCCCCTAATTACAATGCTAAGATGTGTTTAAATAGGCTCTAGATTTCTTGCCCAGCAGGAAATTACCTTCTATTACAATTAGAATTCGATTAAGGTACTAAAACCTGCCCAAAATATAATTAGAATTAGAAAAAGGGCAAAACAGTAATCTTTCAGCCTTGATTCACAAAGAACACGTGCGCGAATTTTAACTACACGCTCCCTGCACCTGCTATCTATCCTAGGTTGTAGAAAATCTCTCAAGTTTCGCGTGAGCTGTAAGATCGCTGAAAACGGACTTCTAGAACTCCAGATATGGCCAAAACAGTGTAGACTGCGCAACCTTCCCGGAAAATCCGAATTTTAATCAATTAATCCTCCAAACACGATAGAAGCATCCACCATAATCGACATTCTTGTAACTCTGCACAACTAAGCAAAACACATCAAAACTACAACAAACTTGAGGCCAAGTGAATCAATTTAAGCCGAATTGAAGCGATCCAAGTGGATATAAATCCACTTATCACACCCCCAAACTTAAACCGATGCTTGTCCTCAAGCATAAACAATTACAACTAACTAACTAACTAGTACCACTTCCGTAGGTGATCACGGTTGCATTTGGCATATGCAACAAGCTCTTTAAACCCCTAGGCAGCCCTAGAGGACGAGTAAGGTCTCGTGAAGGCCTATAGCGAATGTACCCACAAAATCCATCAAACTAAACAATGCAATAACAATGCAATGCATGAATGCAACTAATATGAATAATGCAACGATCCCCTTCAAACTAACCAAAACCAACTAGTAAGCAAATATCTTAGAAAATGCAACTAAATCCAAATAGAGGTCGACCAAGTTCCCGTATACTAACAATACATGAACAGAAATGTGCGTGTGTGCAATGCTCATCAGAAATACTCCCAACACTAGATATGGAATGAGAATTCTCAATTCCAACCCTAGACTACTCATATAAATATGAGCCGGCTACTAGCCATTTGACGCCTAGCCATTATTGACAATTATTTATAATTTAGCATGAAATCCCTGTTTTCCCCCAAACTTAGACTTAAGTGCTCCTACGCTATCAAAGGAATAACGAAAATTTTAAATATAATCAAATGATTAAATCTCAAAACATCCAAACAAGCATGACCTCAACCTAGCCCAAAAGCACCCAATGAGACTGTGTAATTAGTTTTGTTTCTGAAACACATAAGTCAATTTCTTAGAAACTATAAGTCAACCCTCTATTCATCATTACCACACTCAATTAAACACCTACCTACCAATCAGAATTAGCTCGTCTTAAGGGATCATGAAATATGTATGCCATGAAATGCAACTAATATGAACTCACATGGTATACGAAAAATAAAAACAGAATGTCCTATATGAAATAAACATAATTATTACGAACATATATGCATGATTTACTACTACTAATATGTAAAGCATGAAATCCTACATGAACACATAATACAACAACAACTACTAATCCCTCAAACCACCCCCAAACTTAAAATATTCAATGTCCGCATTGAATGGAAGTAAATACGAGGGAAAGTAGAAAACATACCTAACCAGCTGAGTCATCACCCTCCTCGGATGAATCTGGTGGAGGATAATGCGTACGAGCTCCATAGACTGGCCACTTCCCAAATAACAAGAATACTACAAAACCCTCAATTACAAGAACACAAATTCGTAATAAAAATAAGATTAGAGAAAAAGATTTACCCACTACGAATCGAAGAGGTGAACTTGCAATTAAACTTCTCCCAAACTTGAATCCTTCTTGAACTCGATTTTTTTTAGAGATGTAGAGGTTTAGAGAATGAATTGGGTTTGTATGAATAGGTGTATATATATAATGGAGGGATTGGATGAATAAAAATTGAACGTGTAAGGGAGAAATTTTGAGTGGGTATGAATTTGAGGTAAGATAGAAAAAGGATTTAATAAATTAGAGAAAAAGAATTTGAATTGATATAGGTTTAGAGATTTGAATAGGAGATGGGGGGTTTTGGAATTGAAATAGAATTAGGAATAGGTTTAGGGATGAAAGAAAAAGAGGAGAAAAAAATTGGGGTTGAAAGAAATTTTTTTATTTTTTTTTATGTACAACAGCTGAAAAAAAATTCTGGTACAAAGGCTGTCACGCAGGCGCAACCTGCGTCACGCAGGCGCAGCCTGCGCGACAACCAGTAACACAGGCGTAACCTGCGCGACATACAGACACGCAGCCGCAGACTGCGCGACACATGCGCAGCCTGCGTGAAAAATACTGTTCAATTTTTTTTTATTTTTTTATTTTTTTCTACACTCATTTTTCTTTTTCTTTTTTCTTCACAACACTCTATTTTTTTCCTTTTTTCTCAACACTCTTTTTTTTTCACAACACTCATTTTTTTTCCTACACTAATGCGTGGGTTGCCTCCCACGAAGCGCTTCTTTAACGTCAATAGCTTGACGTTACTTTCTCAACTCATGGCGGTTTCAAAAGAATAACTGAACCGTCCTCAACAGATAGACCATTCATACGGACGTTGACCTCTTGTTTGCTTGGTTTCCACAAATCTCTCCCGTCAGACTTCAACCTAATTTTACTATCCAACATCTTAATCTTCTTCTTTTTCTTCTTCACACCTCTAATGTGCTTCTCCGACTCAAACGACAAGCTTTCTTCTTCTTTATCTTCAGCTTTCCACCTTCGCAACACGTTATCTTGCCCCTCTTCAAAAATCACTAGCTCATTATTCAAAAGGACATACCTCAAATGTGGTGGAAATTTCCCAAGCTTTACATTCGAAAGATCTCGAATTGAAGAACTATCAATGGAATCACTGATGGGATGCTTTAGCACGTGTGTGTCCGACTTTTCGCTTAACAACTGATCAAACTTCTTTCTTTGACCCGTATCAATTGTTCCCACACTGCAACACTCTTCATCCTCTGTCGGAAATTTCATGGCCTTGAAGACATTAAAGGTGACATTCTGATCTTGCACCCTCATTGTAAGCTCTCCTTTTTGCACATCAATCAAAGTATGGCCTGTAGCTAGGAAAGGCCTTTCCAAGATTATGGGAATCTCTTGTGTTTTTCAAAATCTAAAATAACAAAATCAGTTGGGAAGATAAGCTTATCAACTTTCACCAAAACGTCCTCCACTATGCCCCTTGGATATGTGATAGATCGATCAGCCAACTGCAAAGAGATATTGGTTGGCTTTGGCTCTGGCAGACCAAGTTGCTTGAACACAGATAAAGGCATGAGATTGATGCTAGCTCCTAAGTCACACAAGCACTTGCTAAAAGAAAGGTTGCCAATAGTGTAAGGGATGGTGAAACTTCCCGGATCTTTAAGTTTGGGTGGCAACTTCTGCTGTAGAACTGCACTACACTCCTCCGTTAATGCCACTGTTTCAAATTCTTCCAACCTTCTCTTTCATGACAAAATATCCTTCATGAACTTTGCATACCTCAGCATCTGCTCCAATGTTTCAACAAAAGGAATGTTAATGGACAATTTCTTGAAGACATCCATAAACTTCTGAAACTGTTTCTCTTGACTTTTCTGCAAGCGTCCAGGATATGGAGGAGGAGGATAGATATGATTATTCTTTGAAGATTGCTCCAGAGTAAACTTTTCAACAGATTTCTTGCTCTTCTCTTGTGCTACGGTCTAATATATATGTCAAAGAGCGGATTCTCTTGCAGCGGATACGGGGTTAGTAAAGATAGTTTACCTCCCCTGCCCTCTCACCATCAAGCTGATCAGCCACTAAATCAGATTTCTCAATTTCTGGCACTGCAAATTTTTCAACCTGCTGATTCTGAACATCTTCATCTTCCTTAGCTGTTGATTTAGGATCCCTCGTGACTTTTCCAGATCTTAAAGAAACTTCATTGACCTGTTCTTTGCTTTCCCTTCTGTCTGGATTAACCTCCGTATCACTAGAAAGAGTTCCTTGTTGCCTACTAAGTAAGGCACTTGTAATATGTCCTATCTGGTTTTCCAAGACCTTTTGAGAAGCTTGCAGGTTCTTCATCATCATCCTCAAATCATCCATTTCTGATTTTTCATTAGATGATTGCCCCGCATGATCCTGGGGCTGTTGCTGCTGAAATCCCGGAGGTTGATATGGTGGCCTCGGAGCATATGGCTATTGATAGTCCTGATTGAATGGCTTCGCTTGCTGTCCTTGAAACTGTTGCTGATAAGGTTGCTGAACACCTTGATTGTTGCTCCAACTGAAATTGGGATGATTCCTGTTAATTGGATGATAAGTAGCTGGAACTGGTTGAGGAGGTCGCTGAAAGTTACTCACAAACTGTGCTGATTCAGAAGAGATAGCACACTGATTCGTCTCATGTGCGCCCACACATAGCTCACAAATACTAGCAACCTGTTGAACTCCATAATTAGCAAGAGAATCCACCTTCATCGTAAGAGCCTTCAACTGAGCTGCAATAGCTGAAGCTGTGTCAACTTCAAGAACACCTGCTACCTTGCCTTGAGAAAGCCTCTGGGTTGGATTTTGATATTCATTAGCAGCTATCGTCTCAATAAGATCATATGCTTCCTCGTAGCTTTTAGCCCACAGAGCTCCACCTGATGCTGCATCTAGCAAAGGTCTAGACTGTGCTCCGAACCCATTGTAGAAACCGTTAATGACCATCCAATCAGGCATGCCATGATATGGACACCTACGAAGCATCTCCTTGTAACGTTCCCAAGCCTCACACAAAGACTCGCCAGATTGCTGTTGAAATTGAGTTAACTGGTTCCGTATTGCTGCAGTTTTCGCCATAGGGAAGAATTTAGTAAGAAACTTCTGAGCAAGATCCTCCCATGTAGTAATGGAACCAGTTGGTAGAGAGTGTAACCAGCCCTTAGCCTTATCCCTCAGAGAGAATGGGAAAAGCCTTAACTTGATAGCATCCTCCGACACACCATTAAATTTGAAAGTGTCGCAGATCTCGATAAAGTCCCGGATGTGCATGTTAGGATCCTCTGTCGAAGCACCCCCAAACTGAACCGAATTCTGCACCATCTGAATTATGCTCGGCTTGATCTCAAAGTTGTTTGCTGCAATAGCTGGCCTGACAATACTAGATTGTATGTCATTGATCTTTGGTTGCGAATAGTCCTTCAAAGCCTTGACTGCTACTAGTAAGTCTGCCATCTCTTTTACTGCTACAAGTTCTTCTTCTGCCAGTTTACGAGTTTGCAAACGTGTTCGCATACACGTTCAAGTACCTAAAAACACCACGAAACAAACAAACTAAATAAGAAATCCGAGTCAGTGAACGCTAATGACCATTGATGACAAGCACATAAACTAAACTAAACACCAACGATCCCCGGCAGCGGCGCCAAAAACTTGTTTACACAATAACACGCAAGTATACGTGGTCACAAGTAATACAATTAAGTTCGTTCCACTGAGATCTGGTTAAGTTCTTTTCAGCTAATGTGCCTATTCAACAATGTGTGATCTTAATTCACTGCTAAGACAATAAATAAATTGAGGTTTTAATTAACTAAATTAAACTAAGATGCGAATTAAGGAATTAAGAATTAACTAGCTAATGAGATCTAAAACTGATTTACTTATATGAGAATAAACATGGAATCCTAACTTCATTATCTACTTCACTTAGAGTCGCAACATTTAATCAATACATGTGATGGTTTTGATATCTGATCGAATAACACGAAATAAGTAAAAGCTACCTATCGGTATACTAATACCAAACTACGCATGCATCCACAAAAGAGATAGAAGATGGGTAGACACCAAATATGTTTAGACCCTATATCTCTATAGAATTTGAAAACATAAAGGTTTAAGCACAAGTTATCCACTTAGATCACATAGGGTAGCATAATATCTCTATTTACGCCACAAATCATGATGCTAAAACATCAACCTATCCTATGCTAGCATGGCAAGTTCTAAATCTCAAGATCCACTCTCGTTTAGCAAGAGATTAACAAATTAGATGTTCGCGACGCATCGAAATACATGAATCACAACCATACAAGGATATCAAGAATTCACCACACATAAATCTTTAAAGCATGCAAACTACTAAGTTACATAGATAACTCCATTAGAATCCCATGACAACGATTAGCTCATAATTGAACCGTTCATCGTCATGGGATTTGATGAAAACATGATATAAAACAAGATATGAATAAAAGATGTAATTATATTAATAAACAAAGAGTTAAGAAAACAAATCTAGAATCCAGAATAACACAAAAGATGAAGTAGATCGAGATCCGTTGCTTGTCACGAGTGTTGAATCCTTCTCTCCTTTTCTCCCTTGCAGATCTAAGCTATGATACAATAATAAAAACTCCCCTAATTACAATGCTAAGATGTGTTTAAATAGGCTCTAGATTTCTTCCCCAGCAGGAAATGACCTTCTATTACAATTAGAATTCGATTAAGGTACTAAAACCTGCCCAAAATAGAATTAGAATTAGAAAAAGGGCAAAACAGTAATCTTTCAGCCTTGCTTCAAAAAGAACACGTGCGCGAATTTTAACTACACGCTCCCTGCACCTGCTATCTATCCCATGTTGTAGGAAATCTCTCAAGCTTCGCGTGAGCTGTAAGATCGCTGAAAACGGACTTCTAGAACTTCAGATATGGCCAAAACAGTGTAGACTGCGCAACCTTCCCAGAAAATCCGAATTTTAATCAATTAATCCTCCAAACACGATAGAAGCATCCACCATAATCGACATTCTTGCAACTCTGCACAACTAAGCAAAATACATCAAAACTATAAAAAACTTGAGGCCAAGTGAATCAATTTAAGCCGAATTGAAGCGATCCAAGTGGATATAAATCCACTTATCATGGGCAAGTCACCGCCTCGAGGAAGGTTCTAGACTCCTACCTTGTAGGAGTCTGTTTCCATGTTGAAGTATGTACCTTGGTGGATACTCATCGTGATGTCGTATTCTTATCTGACTCCTATTGCTGAGCTGTTTATCTCCCTTAATATTAATTACGAAATTAATATTTAATTAGAGCTTTGGGCCCCGTAAATGGGCTTCACGTTTGGACCATACTGGGTCTAATTAATGCCAAATTAAATGTGTCTTTAGGGCTTACATTTAGCCCATATCATTTACCCCCCAACTTCTAGGAAAACTGATCAGCTTTTCCTTGAAGTTTTAACTGCCTTTTTCGAGACTTGGGTCAGGGTTTGTCTTAGTACACTAGTGTTTCATGAATACCGTCTTGATGTAAAGCGTGGAGCGATCGACGCATTTACGACGATGTTAAAATGACGTAGTGTCGCTAAACGATGCTAAACGGCGCTAATCTGCCTTAAACGACGTTTAAATGGTGTTAAACGACGTTAAACAGCATAAAACGGCACTAAACAGTGCTAAACGATGCTAAACGGTGTTAATCAACCTTAAACAATGTTTAAACGGTGTTAAACGACGTTAAACAGCATAAAACGGCACTAAACGGTGCTAAACGATGCTAAACGGTGCTAATCATCCTTAAATGACGTTTAAACAGTGTAAAACGGCATAAAACGGCACTAAACGGTGCTAAACGGCGCTAATCAGCCTTAAACAACATTTAAACGGTGTTAAACGACGTTAAACGGCATAAGACGACACTAAACGGTGCTAAACAATGCTAAACGGTGCTAGCGGGGGTCTGGGGGCGGCAACCCCTGTCGGGGTCCAAGGGGCAGAGCCCCTGGCTGGGGTCGAGCCATTCAGAATTTATCGTTTCGGTTCGAATTTCTAAAATTTGGTCACTAATTTTGACCTCAAGAAATTGCATGCTTTTCTGGTACAGGATCAACAGAGAAGTTTCCTGACCCAACTGCCTCAGTCAGGGCCTCCCGTGGGAGCCTCTCGGCTGATGGGTCTCGGCTAGAGGACTTCCCTGGGTGTGTCTCGGCCAGTGGGTCTCGACCGGGACTCCCCCCGGGTGGGTCTCGGTTGGGGCTCCCCCCGGGTGGGTCTCGGTTGATGGCTCTCGGCTGGGGCCTTCCCTTGGTGTGTCTCGACCAATGGGTGTCGGCTAGGGCTCCCTCGGGATGCCTCTCGGCTGATGCCTGTTGGCTGAGGGCTCCCTCGGGGTGCCTCTCGGCTGATTGGTGTCGGCTGGAGCTCCCTCGGGATGCCTCTCGGCCGATGCCTGTCGGCTGAGGGCTCCCTCGGGGTGCCTCTCGGTAGATGGGTGTCGGCCAGAGGTCCCCTCGGGGTGCCTCTCGGCTGATGACTTCCCAGTTGGAGGTTGTCATCTTTCATTCATCTATCGATACCTGAATGTTGATGAAGAAACCTTCTTAACCTTTAAGCTTTGTCTAATCTCTTGACTAAGCTTGATTAGCTTAATTAGCTTGTGTCATTTAGACATCCATTTTATTGCAGCTCCACGTCTAATATTTATCGATTCTTTTCCAGAATTAAACGAGTTATAACGATCTTCTTGACAATTTTCTGCCATTTTTGAGATTTTAAATGATAGATGACCTGTAAACACGAACCGGTCTGAATTTCAACCTGTTGTAGCAGGTCACCTTTTTTCTATAAAAGATGGGGAGAATCCTTCATTTCTTCTCACTTCTTCATTTCTCAAACTTTCTCTCAAGTTCTTTTGCTCTCGAGATGGCAGGCAACAATCAAGCATCCCAAACACCCCAAGCACCCCCGGTGTCTATGTCGGAGGCAATGGCAAAAAGGAGCAAAGATCGATCCCAGAAAGGTTGGAATGAAATTTGGCCTCCCTTGTACATTGATCGTCATTTTACTTCGTTGTTAGATTTGTTTAGCACCATGGCAGATGCATTCCCCAATATTTTGAAGTTAGAATCCTACCAGAGTGCATGCAAACTGAATGAGCATGACGTAGAGAAGATAAGGGATACATATGGTTTTCCTGAGGTGATCAAGGTTTGCATGCCCGATTTAGGTGATCGGACCTGCAATTGGCATCCGGAAAGGCGTTGTGTTTACAAAGGTGCCCTGGAGGCTAGACTTAGATTTCTTGTCCACCCCTTCATCATAAGGTTACTGGTTGAGCTTCAGATTCACCCTTGTCAGCTCTACCCTAATTCTTGGAGGATCCTTATCATCTTCATTTTAAGATGTCATGACCTGAACAATCCTTTGAGTACCACCATGTTTCAAAGTATCTTCTTAGTTATAAACTCTATGGATACCAAGAAAGGGTGGGTTACGTTTCAGCACCGGGGTTTAATCCCCCATGTGGTGAACACGAAGGCCTTCCCGGATTCCCACCATTTCTGGTCAAGGGAGTTTGTTGTTCTTTATTGGAAAGGTGGCGATTGGGGTCAGTTTTTTGTAAAGAAATTTGGTCGTATGGAAGATAGTTCACACTTCATTCTGGACCTTGAACCCCACGAGCTTCTGAGTCGGGACAGACTTTTAGAGGACAACGGTCGTTCTCACTATCGAGCGTTCTTAACAGAGAAAAGGCTTATTGAAGCAAGCCTTAGCTTTCTTCCCTTCGAGGTAATTATACTTTTAATTATATGTCATGAACTATGTTTGTTCTTATTCTGATGTTCTTTCCTTGTATGTTTCAGTTGGTGCGGAGCTGGATGCTAGGCCAGAGATGGTGGAGGCCCCTACCGGGAGGTTGAAGAAGCAAGCGGAGAAGGCTAAGAAGCCAGCTGCTCCCAAGGCTCCCAGTTACTTGGTGCACTGCACTCAGGGAAAAAGATCTCGAAATGCCGACGGGAGCACTAGGTCTCCTTTTATTTCGGCTTGGGGTATTTGTGAGCATGATTCCGTTCTTGGGTGCTCTGCCTTGGCCTTGGACTGGTCCAAGTGCTCGGTCACCCCTTATGACCATCTAACTGTGTCCTCTGGGATAAAATTGAGGATTCCGAGCGTCTTGGGGCTCAATCCCTTTATCAGGTATGTCATTCACCCTTCTAAATTCAATGTCCAATACCAATTTGATGTACAAGTGCCTTAACAAGTTTCATGTTTTCAGGCCAATGCCTACTTTCAATCCGCTGCCACCCAAGGTCGGGCTTACCGAGATGAAAACGTGGTTTTGAAGAAAAAAAGAGTACATTCGAAGACCAGTGCAGGAATTTGGAATCTAGAGCCCTTGATGCTGAGAGGGAATCAAGCTCTTATCAAAGGCAGCTCAGTTCGTTGGCTAGGAAGAAAGCCTCAGATTTGATAAGGTGATCAAAGCTTACCACAAGTCAGAAGATTTATTGAAGCTTATCGATGATCATGACGATGGAATTCACCCCTATAACATGTCTCTCCGATGGAACAAGGCCATCAATGTTGTTAGCAACAAGTATCCAACCGTTGTTGACCTGTTGAATTTCCAATGCCCCGATTGGGCAGTTAGCAGTGGAGCCTTTGTTAATTATGCTTCTGGTTAGGGAGTCAAAGCTGTTCCCCATGCATCAGGCTCTGGCTCTTTGGGAAGTCGTCGACATTCTGGTTCTAGCTCTAAGGGAGCTGTCCCAACAGCTAGTCAAGACTCCAGCTCCTCGGGCTCTCGTGGAAAGAAGCCCATGCCTGCGAAGAGAAACGCAACTATCCGACAGCCAATCCCGGGAAAGAGGGTGCTCCGAAATGAAGCCAGCTCCTCCTCTAACTCTTCTTCCGAGGAGGAAGAAAATGAGGTTATGAAGACTGTGGCACAGCCGACAGTGGCGGCGGTCGAAGACCAACACCATTCGAAGGCGGGTGGCCTGCCCCGCTCCGAAGAGAGTGATTCTGATAAAGAGGGCTCTGGTGATGATGACTCTGGCGAAGAGGAAGGGGAAGAAGAAGTGGTGTATGAATCTTCTGAGGAGTAGGTGACATTTGTCAGGGGCCTTGCATGGCCTTGATAGCCTCATGTGGCTTTACCTTACCTTTTATTCAGGGTCCTTTGTGTGGACTTAACTTTTATTTGGTTATGTTTGTAACTTAACTCTAAACCTTGACCCCTTGGGGGCATCTTTTATCTATGCACTTGTTTTCCTTATTCATATGTTCACTTATTTTCGGTACTTGGTCATTCTAGACTTACACTCAACAGGTGCTCGGTACATAATCATAGAATCATATAATGGAAAACAAACTTGCATTAATAATTCGAAGTGGGTTCAACCCTTACATAGATTACTACTATCCTACTCGGGGCAATAAGCCCTGGAATGGTTTCATCGAACCCTATTTCTACTTCTCCTAATAAATAGATAAAAAGCTGAATCCTTACAAGGATAGCTTAAACACAATAAATCTTCAGGTTCAAAGCATGCCAAGTACGAGGCACCTCGTTCCCGTCCAATGTCTCCAACTTGTAGGATCCTCGTCCTAGTGTCTTCCTGATTCGATATGGTCCTTCCCAATTAAGGGCTAGCTTTCCCTTCTGGCCAACTCTAGAGGCCTCTATCTTCCTTAGAACCAAGTCGCCTTATCGAAAGAACCTCTCCTTAACCCTTTGGTTGTAGTGGAAAGATGCTCTCTTCTGATGCTCTACATTCCTGGCATTTGCTTCATCCCTAACCTCATCAATTAGATTGAGGGCGAGCCTCATGCCTTCTTCATTAGTCTCTGGTTCATATGCCTCAACTCGATGTGATGTATGCATAATTTCCAGGGGCACAACTTCCTCGGCTCCATCAAGGAAGGTGACTTGATGGGCAAGTCACCGCCTTGAGGAAGGTTCTAGACTCCTACCTTGTAGGAGTCTTTTTCCATGTTGAAGTATGTGCCTTGGTGGCTACTCATCGTGATGTCATATTCTTATCTGACTCCTATTGCTGAGCTGTTTATCTCCTTTAATATTAATTACGAAATTAATATTTAACTAGGGCTTTGGGCCTCATAAATGGGCCCCACGTTTGGACCATACTGGGTCTAATTTATTCCACATTAAATGTGTCTTTAGGGCTTATTTTTAGCCCATATCACGAATTAAACAGACTCTAAATCAACCCATACAGATAATTTAAGTAGAGACGTGAAACAAATTTAATTTTGGGAAATTCCAAATGGTACCATTATACAACTGGTTTTTCCATGAAATACCATTCACTATTTTTGACTTCCAAACGGTACCATTGTACAATTGGTTTTTCCATGAAATACCATTCCGTCAGCCAAAATGTTAGTATCTGTATTTTCAAATGGTACCATCGTAAGATAACTAGTTAGTGGTACCACATGGAAAATGGTACCAAATGGAAAAGTCATTTTTACAATGGTACCAAATGGAATATCCCTTTAATTTTTCTAAATAAAGTAGTACTACATTATTAGGTAAACTTAAGCATCATGAAAAAACGAGTGCTTTCAATTATTAAATTAAAAAATCTCTAAAATCTGTGTGTGTATGTGTGCATGTGTTAAGGCTTAATTACTACAATAAACTACAAAAAAAAAAAGTAATTAACATGGCTAAATTCTATGCTTTCTTTCTTCACACCCTGCTCATTCTTGGTGCCCATTTCTCGCTTAGCCTTGCTGCTGACCAAAATCAAGGTCATCAGCTTCGTACTTTATCATTAATCACATTGATAATCATGTACTATATTTATGCATTAGATGGTTAATTAGAATATTATCCTTTTTACTTGTTACATATATTTATAAATATTTTCATCGTAAGTTTTTCGTCGTAAATGATCGATCTTATTTGTCCATGCAGGAGGAGATGAAGTAAAAGGTGTAAATTCGCACAAGATGTGGGGAAATTTAAAAACAACGGGCCAATGTAAAGAAATTTATAAGAGTAGTTTATGACTTATAAGCATAAATATCATATAATTGATAAGTAGAGTAGAACTTATATGTCAGTAAAGTGTTTGGTAAATCAAAACTTATAAATCAGTAGAGTGTTTGGTAAATCAGAACTTATAAGTTAACTTTTTTTATTATTTTCAAAATATTTGTTTTTTAATATATATCAATGGATGTCACTGGATAGATCTCGATGAGTAGAGTAATTTGATATATACATATCAATTTTCTAATGAACGGATCAAAAGATATATGATTTTGAAAATTTGAAGAACATTATATATTGCGTGTATCGAGAAATAAGTTATAAGCATAAGTTGAATGTTAGGATTTCCTAATATTCAAATTATCAACATATAAGTCATAAGTTGAGCTAAAACTTAAATCAGTAGACTGTTTGGGTAAATCAGAACTTATAAGTTAACTTTTTTTTTTTTTATAATTTTCAAAATATTTTTTTTATATATAACAATGGATATCAATGGATAGATCTCGATGAATAGGAAAATTTGATATATACATATCAATTTTCTAATGAACGGATCGAGAGATATATGGTTTTGAAGATTCGAAGGATATTATATATTGCGTATATCGAGAATAAGTTATAAGTTGAAAGTTAAGAATTCTTAACATTCAACTTATGAACTTATAAGTTACAAGTTTAGCTAAAACTTATTTTGGCAAACACCCCCCATAAGGACTTATGGGATTATAAGTCATAAGCTCGTCGAGATAAGTGGAAACAAACAGGCCCTTAAATAGGCAAACACCCTCATAAGTTCTTGTGGCCTTATAAGCCATAAGTTGGCTAAGAAATGGAACCCCAAACAGGCCCTAAATGTGAAGATGATGCTTGAAATAGCTTTTACCTCCATAAGCATCCACTTGACCATATTAGTGGTCAATGTATTAGCAAGCATACATGTTAATGTGTATATAAATGCGGATTAAATTAATTTCATGTACTCTAAAATTTGAGATAATATAAATTAAGCTACTTATATGGGATCTTAATTTCATGCATTAATAATGTACCGACAGTAGATCATTCACCAATGAAACCGAGAGCAAGGTTAGTACCGAAAGTTCCAAAATCTTTCTGAATTTCTGTCATCTTTTCCATGCTGAGAGCCTGCAAATCTTTTAATTTACTTTTAGCATCATCAATACGACAGTCAATTGCATGAAGCTCAGGAATCAGGGGCTTTGAGAAGCTGATATGTTTTATGTAGTTCAGGCGGTTCACCAACCAACTTATGTTTAATCCATGATTCTGCAAGTAAGCGAATACATCACTGTACTCGTCAATCATCTCCAAAGAAACCTCAGTCATAGATATTTAAGTAAAGTCGTTCAGTGAGGTGCACAGTATGTTCAGATACATTATACATAATTTTTTGTTTTTTGTGGTGAAGTGCTCAAAGGTTCCGGATACTTGTGCATAATGCGATTGAGTAGGCATACAAACTCGGAGTTAACCTCGTGGCCCTGCCATAATTCTTTATTCCCACTAGAAGAGTTCAATTGATAGTTGCTTGTTCTTTCAACTTGTTCATCAATTTGTGTAACCCTGTTAGCATCCGTAGAATCCTTCCCTACATGCCGTTTTTGCACGACCATGTCCACAGTGTCAACGCACACGGTTTTATTTATATTTGGACAATCTACTAGCTCCTTGATTGCAGCTGTTGGAAATTATGGATTTGATTGACTTGGTCAAATCCGTGATTTGATTTAATTATAGATATTGTGTAATCTGATTTGATTTGATTACAAATATTGTAGTTGTGTAGTGCACAAGTTTTATCATTATCCTTATCTTTTCGTTACTGTCTTATCTTAATTAACGCGTTTAATTAATTAAGGCAGTTGTGTAGCGAACAAGTCTTGTCTATCCTATAAATACCCCCTTAGGGTCTAGGATAATCAATTTGAGAGAAAAACACACATCTTCCTCCCATATACAATCTTTCTCCTCCTTTGGTGATAGTTCTTGCTCGTCTCAAGTTCGCTGAAAGTGACGCTTCCTGTAGCCTCACTGCAATCCGTTTTATCCTGGGAGGCGTTTCGCTCGCACATATGGTGAGGGCTAATACGCTTTAAGGAGACAGTCACGCACTGGACTCGGGTTTTTCCGTTCCTGCCTCCTCTTTTTTATTTATTTTATTATTCTGTTGCTCACACACATAATTGCTATATTTAGTACTATTTTCACAGATTGTCTAACAATCTTAAAGCGTATTATATTATATCTGTGATCTGTTCCTACGTAATTATTTGTTTGTTTGAGTGACAGATTTAATGGAGAATCAAACCATGAACAATAATCTTAAAGCAGTTTATGTATTATTATTTGTGTTGAAGACGATCCGCTTGATTGCTTTGTAGCGGTAGGATTATTTATTTATTTAATTTAATATGCAAATGATTTGCTTTTATAATTATGTATAGCAGAAATCATTATCTTGTTGTTACTTGTTTTCTTCTGGCATAGAGGGAAAAAGGGAACCAGTTGTGTTATCTATTGTGATGATGTGAAGTCTTTTAGTTTTGAATTAAATAAATTCGGATGTAGTTGATATCTCAGTGCATGATGGCAATCCGATGAATTATGGATATTAATTGCTAATTGTCTTTCTTCCATGTGAAAGTATGAGTAATTGTGCGCATTAAGCTAATGACACGGATGGATATTTTTGAGTTTAATATCAATTAATTCTGGATGTTATTAACGAGACATGACTAGCTTTTGTGCTATTTACATGTATGTACTATTTATTAATGTGTTTAAACATTAATGATGACATCATTGATTAAGTAAACATGTGACATGTTTACATAAGTTTTTGAATCATCTTTTATATGATTGGTATTAATAATGTTTTTGCGGGTTAAATTGTTGGACTTAAAAATGCATTGTTAATATGCACTAATGCACGATTAATTGTAAACTTAATTTTGTGCTATTTATTTTGTTTCTAAATAATTTTATTTAAACTTCGGAAACTTATAGATTATATAAATGGTTATAATCTAATTTGTAGGTCGGTTTGATCGCATATATGGATCTGATTCTTATTTGCAGGATTAAAGCTTTCCAGGCATTATGTTGCTAACTATGTTATACTTTTATATGGAATGTAGTTAACAATTTGGGTTAGCTATTGTTTATAAAAATCGCATAATTAAACTAATAATTTAATTATGGACTAGTTATGAAATTTGATTGTATTGCCATGATTATTTAGTTTCAATTTAATTTTTTGGACAAATTGAGCTAAATATGTTGCACAGTATGTGCAGGAAAGTTTATTGTAATTGAAATTCTTGTCAGATGCATGGATGTTAAAAACCTAACGAGCCTTGTACCTATGGAGTACAGGTTAAGGGTCGGCACAAGATTTATATTTTTCGGTTGAATTTATTCTTCCGCTTAAATATATTCTTGTGTTGGTGTCGGTCTGCTGCGGCAGTGACACACGAGCCTATTATGGTGATCCATGTGATACCTAATATGGCATTTCGGTCAGCTCTATATGCTGAAATTTGGAGAAATCTAGAATGCTGTTAACCTTAACGCATAAGTTGATCAAGGATCACTGATTGTGGATTTATTGAAAGTTTATGTTCTTCCCCGGGTCTCTTCTGGTTGTACCAGTGATGAGCAAGAAAATTAGGTTCTTTATGAATCAAATTGAAATTTAAGAGAAATTCAGTGGTTGAATTTTTCAGTGAGAAGAACAAGAAAGTTCTTTGAACATGATATTAATACCTGAGAGGTTTTAATAAAAACAAGATAAAATCTGTAATGACTCGAGATTTTATAATTAAACAAAACGATTATGAGATTTCTGTGTTTATGAAACACGGAATTAAATACGAATTTTCAATGATTTCGATATGGGGAGATTTTGTCAACAACAGGCCATGCTTGTAAGGAAGTCGGGTATTAAGTGAGACCATTGTGTCTTCTCCGACAACCTGGAAATCAAACCATTGATGAATGTTGTTTTGAAGTATTTAATTCAAGGAAAATTGGGAATCTCTTTATGATGGGATCATGGTCGTTTGAAACCTGCTCTAGTGAGAGGTGGTAACAAGTTGTGTAATTACTTTATAGTAATACATTAATTATGTGTACTCATTAAAGAGTAAATATGAAGCTTTATAGAGGAGAATATACTCTATAAGCTCGAGACTGAAAACCAGCTTACTACGGAAAATTAAGATGGTTAAGAATGATTTTGGTAGTGAATAATCACTGGGTGAATTTTGTTTCATAACGTGAATATTCATGAGGCCACAATACCTTACTCGCATAAGGTAGATGGAGTAGTTGCAGGCTCTAGTTACGCTCTAATTGGAGATGCATAATGATTGTGATCAGTTCGGTCTATCACCGAATCTGAGGATGTTAGTTATGAAGGGACTAATCATTCCTTAAACAAGATACCATGAAAGGAAATATTAAAAATTTCCTACTAAATCTGGAATGTATTTTGACATTCTTAGAAATATTAAAAATGTGGGGGTATTTTGAAGAGAAAATAATAGAATTTTCTATGAACGAACTCTAGAATGCAACGAAGCATTCCTAGAAATAATTGAATTGTGGGGGTATCTTGGAGATATCTTGATACTGATACCTATAAAGGTTAAAAGTGATCCAAAATAATCTAGGTATTTTGGATGGATATAGACAACGATTGTGTCTAATGATATCCTATACATGAATCTAAATAATGAGATTCTAATTTATATGCAACTACGGAATCTGGGAATGCTTATATATTAAGCTAAGTAGTTCCACATAGATCCGTAAGTGATCCAAATGAACTCCCAAGTTATTGGATTAATGTGAGAATGAACCTAAACAGAGCAAAAGACATATGATAAGAAATTCGATAGTCCCGAATATCTTAACGATTTGCTTAGTGGTGAACCTCAAAGCTTGAAAAAGATACTCGTTCCTCTAATAATTCTTTGATGAAAGAAAATATTAAGAGGGAAATTGGTCAAATTTAAGAAATCAATGAGTCAAGTTTTTCTAACATGTGTGCTAGAAAATGGACTATAGCGTTATATGAACTCTCTATATTCCTTGTGGGGGAAAAGGATGTTAAGGAATAGAGAGAGTGGTTCTATTAAGTAGAATCATGTTTGAAATTATATGGATCTTCTTGCGAGAAAGATACCATTAGGACCCAAACGGATTTTTTCAAATTGAAAAATAGATACATGGGTAAAGGAAAAGTATAAGGTCAGACTGATAATTAGAAATTACAGTCAAAGTGAAGACCTGATAAATTTTGAGATAGTATTTCTTGATTTACGAGAATAATGTTCATTAAGATGATACTTATCGTATTGCGAAATTGAGAAGTATATCAATGAACATTGAGATAGTCTTTCTAAATGAAGATTTAAATGAAATCTACGTGAGATAACCTGAGGGTTTGTTGCTAAGGCAAGTGTGGAAAGACTATGACCAGATGAAATATTTTGTGAATCAAAATAGACATCAAAACAGTGGCATATTAGATTTGATATTGCTATGATAAGCAATGGCTTCAAAATTAATGACTCGGCTTTTCATTTTGAGGATGCTCAAATGTGAAAAACTATATAATGCGTTTTGCCAGTTTAGGGACGCTTAAACTTGGTAATAAGGTGAATTAAAATTGCTAATTTTTGGGACGCTAAAAATTGGTAATGTCTATTACGAATTTGAAGCCTTAGCTAATGACTGGTAAAGTAATTACCAAAATGTGACATATGTCAATGTTGAGATGTCAAATTGATAGAAAATCAGTAAATTGACAAGTGTGTATATGTTATTTACACATGAGGTGATAAAATGATTGTAATTGCACGTGAGTGATCTGATTATTACGAGAAGTAATGACAAGAAGATCATCTCTAGCAATTTGGATGAGACTTAAAGTTTTGATTTTGGAGAATAAAATCTTAAAAACTTTAAAAGTACAAAAGGATACGTGTCACACGTTGGTGATGTGAATCTTGAAGAGATCAACGTAACTAAATCTAGTATAGCTAGAATGAATATGTATGATGTATCTATCCAAGTATAGATGAACAAGGATCTCTCAAGAATGATTGGAAGTTTTTTGTACAATATAAAATTGTACAAAATTAGACATAGGCTACACAGTGGATAAACTGAGTAGATGCACGAGTCAAATGGAAGTCTCTTGAATGTGATTGCAATGAGACTAAGGTGTTTGAGATATACTCGTGAGTTTGGGCTGCATTGTAAAAGACATCTAATTGTACTATGTGGATATAGTATGGATGTTAGATGTTTTACTTTAAGAACTTAAAGGTCACTTGTGAATATAGTTCACATTAACGAAAGCAGCCATGTCATGGAATCCTAGATAGACGATTAAACATAGCTCGATTCATGATGGAATACGAGTCTATTGCATAATATATATGCGTGTAAGAGGGTGAATTGGTAGTCACTTTGTAAAGGATATTCCTAAATGACAAGAAAATGTGTCTTCAATATGCATATTTTATGTAAATAATTTGCAAATTGGGAGATTACATTGTTGTGTGTGTAATGGTATGTCTCGCCTTTATGACGAAGACATAATATCATTAAACAACTACTCTCAACGAGAATTATCAGGATTGACGATGTAAAGTCAAATGATAATGTTGTGGATCCACTAACCAGATGGTTAAACTGAGATAATCCGGTTAAACCAAAAGAATCTGGTTATACCGAGAGATAGTTGTAAAATCATCGAGAGGGATGGGCCTTAGCCTATTGCTTAACGGCATCATGGTGGACACCCAACCATTGCTGACTGGAGGTCCCAAGAACTTGGTTCAATGGGCCAACTAAATCATGATGACCAAATCACTGTGGGGGTAACCCCTGGCCTATTCCTATGATGAAGAAACAGTGAGACCCGTATGGTACGAGGTTAAGCTTTATGCTTTTAATGATCTTTGACGAATACACGGAATTCAAGTTTGATTGCATGAAATTCGGTTGAGTAAACGCGGGTTACTCTATAAGATAAAGATCACCTATGTGGGAGAGAAGTGGGGCCGCTTCAAAGGAGAATTGTGAGGCACAATTCTTTAGAAACTCCTGCAGAACCAGGACGATGTTCCATGGCCAAAATGGACATAATCATGAGAGCTGAATGAGTCAGAAAGGATATATTGATAAGTATATCATCGCTTACACAAACGGTCGAACAGTTCAAAGAGCAAACCTCCACTGTCTGCCAGTAAGGTCGGTATGCTTACTCAAGCGAAGGTTCAAGGAGCAAACCTCTACCTATCGTATGCTATATCTGATCGAAAAGTCTATCACCAAGCCAAACTCCGTGTCTGTCTGTCTGGTTTGTGCTACTACATTATCAATCTCATCCATGTGGGGGATTGTTGGAAATTATGGATTTGATTGACTTGGTCAAATCCGTGATTTGATTTAATTATAGATATTGTGTAATCTGATTTGATTTGATTACAAATATTGTAGTTGTGTAGTGCACAAGTTTTATCATTATCCTTATCTTTTCGTTACTGTCTTATCTTAATTAACGCGTTTAATTAATTAAGGCAGTTGTGTAGCGAACAAGTCTTGTCTATCCTATAAATACCCCCTTAGGGTCTAGGATAATCAATTTGAGAGAAAAACACACATCTTCCTCCCATATACAATCTTTCTCCTCCTTTGGTGATAGTTCTTGCTCGTCTCAAGTTCGCTGAAAGTGACGCTTCCTGTAGCCTCACTGCAATCCGTTTTATCCTGGGAGGCGTTTCGCTCGCACATATGGTGAGGGCTAATACGCTTTAAGGAGACAGTCACGCACTGGACTCGGGTTTTTCCGTTCCTGCCTCCTCTTTTTTATTTATTTTATTATTCTGTTGCTCACACACATAATTGCTATATTTAGTACTATTTTCACAGATTGTCTAACAGCAGCTTCCAAGGGATTCTGTAGCACTGCATTTTCAGCCGTCACTGTAAGTACTGGTGTTTGAGGAAGCACACTCTGCCGTATGAAAACCGAAAACCTTGGTTATAGCTGAAATAAGAGAAAGCATATCAGTAGCAACATTTAGGATCCAAATCGTTCATATAGTTTATTTTCAAAATCTAAAATTCAAAATTATAACGAAAAGGGTTTTATGAATTTGAAATAGTGAAGACCAGGGTTCAGATCATCATTTTTGTTGTGTGTGAACAAAATCGTGAATAAAGTTTTTGTTATTCAATATATTTTGATATGAAAAACTAAGCTTCTGTGGTTTAATATATTTGGACTAAACTAGCAACAAGTAATGTTGATGTTGGTTTCTGCTTTCCCTAGTACACTTGAACTCATTCTATATTAATGAAAAGCTAAAACTTCTGTTATCAATAAGACTAGTACTAAATTGATAGAACAACTTATCTTCAAAGAAATTTGCAAAATAAAAAAATTTCTTGGTAATAAATGCTATAAAAAAAGAAGACGAAAAATAATGCATAGTGTTATCGAGAAGGATAATAGATTGTTAAATACTTGAGGCGATGTTGTGACAATGGTAGCACTTGGAGAGGCACTGAGTAAGTAGTTTCTTAGAGCACCAGATATATTTGATTCTTTATATCCTTGTGGTAGCTTTACACACTTCAACTTATAAAATGGAGGAGGAAAACTTGCAAGAAAGTCGCAGAAAGTACCTACAAAATAATTAAATACGAATGAGAAGAACACAAAACATCAATTAAATGCACTGTAACTTGGATGTGCATTTCAAGCCAATTGCTCATGTATTTCCCTTGAAGCATCTGCACCAGGAAGCTATATCACCTAGAAGCTGGAGCGAAGTGAAATTACTTTCTGTCAGGGAAAATCATAAATTTGCAAGGACTTTCCACCAAACAAAATTTAAAAGGGAGCAGCAGTTACAACTTACATCTTTAAAAGTCCGGGAAGTTTGGTTAACGTTTTTTAAAATGGCAATAGATGCTGAGCACGTACCATTTTTGAAAATTACTATTTGTTAAAGACCAAATAAATTTGGGTAAATAAAATAAGAGAGCCATAACCAATTAAAAGAAATTTAATGACCTTATAATTAAGAACTAGTGTCTGTACTTCCTAATTTATGAATCATAGGTGTTGTTGGAGTAATTTCGTAAAAATACAAAATCGGAGCTCCTTCACAAGTAATTCATTCCTCAAGTATTCATTTCTTTAATTTTACATTCTTCTATTTAAATTATACTGTTTGATAGATGGAGGAGTAGTTGTATAATATGTAGCACAAAAGTCCACAAAAAGCAAATCCCTAGTACATAGTTTATGAATATTCTGGATGAAACACACAATGACATAAGTGCATTCAGTCTGGCTCTGTAATTTTATTTATGTACACTTCTCCTTGTTGATGGATAATATACTTGTCGCAATTCTCCTTGATCATTTGCATATGAGAAATGTATACACACACACGTACATATAAGCTGTAATAATGTAAAATAGTATCATGGAGGCACAAATTTTGGACGATCTGCTAGGGGTCCATTCATCACTACAAGCTACGACTATGATGCTCCACTTGATGAATATGGTGAGCACAAATTTTCTTGCTTTCTTTTCACTCAGAATGCCTTTGTTCTCCAATTGAACTGATAACCTAGTAAAGATTGCAGATTGATGAAACAACAAGATAAATAATAGTATATGTAAAGACTGTGCAAGTGATTATCTTGTACTTGACTTGGGATCTTATTGCTTCATTGACTTGATCATGATAGGTTTAATCAGGCAGCCTAAATATGGTCATTTGAAGGAGATTCACAGGGCTATTAAGTTGTGTGAGCATGCTTTAGTTTCTTCAGATCCTATTGTTACTTCTTAAGGAAGTGCTCAACAGGTTTTCAATCTCTTGTCATACCACTGTTTCTTATTCTTATAGATGCAAATGTCTATTACTTCCTACTGATATTGGTATATTTCAGGCTCATGTATTTTCTTCAGAGAATGGGCATTGTGCTACTTTTCCTACAAACTATGACACAAAGTCTGCTGCTAGAGTAATGTTCAACAATATGCACTATAAGTTGCCGCCTTGGTCAATCAGTATCCTTTCTGATTACAGGAACGCAATATTCAATACTGCTAATGTATGTGCATATCATAAACTATTGGAAATATTGATCATTTATAAGATTTTTATTCTCATAACAGTTCTAACAGTCAATCCTCGTTCCGTACTTTGTTAGTATTTATTTGTTCTCAGTTTCTTATCCTTCGTCTTTGTAGTCTATAACCATCCAGTTTTTTGAGGCTCTTCAGTATTTACATGGTCATTTTTGCTCCTATGTTCAATCCAGATCCTACACAGCACCTGAGGTTATTTTAGGACTTCCATATGACAAAACGATTGATGGCTATCGGGCACCAGAGGTGACAGATCATCGCAAAGTCTACCTTATTTTTTGAAGGTTGTGTAATGATTGTATTAAATTTACAATGTTGACATTTTTTTAGTTAAGTAATGTATAATTTATAGTAATTTTGGTGTGTTGATTGTATTGTCTAGCATAGTTTTTTATGTAAATAAACCATTGTCTAATCTATTTTTAGCCAATGAAGGCATCTTTAATAACAATTGTTATAAATCATATAAGACAATAACAATGATTCAGAAGAAACCATTGTAGGACTCCTTTCACATAACTCTTTCTTATATAAAACCGTTGTATTTAGAGACTCTTCACAACGGGAAATAAGGGTATCAGCAAATCTGATAGCATATATGTTGTAGTGTTAGAGTTCTTACAACTCTTTCTATTTAAGGAACCATTATTTTAACCCTTGAACAACAACAGATGTTATTTTTAAAACACTTGACTGACTTCATTTCAGACAAGGGTTTCCAAAAACATAGTGTTGTTGTTTCTAGGTGTTATACAATGGCATCCAAAAAATGGGACGTTATCTTGCAATATGTTGGACAACGACTGTGGAACTGTTATGTTACCTTCTTCTATCCATCGGCTAAAAAACCATTGTCTGATTTGAATCAGACAACTGCCGGATAGACAACAAAAAAAATGGAGGTCAGACAGCGGTAAAAAACAGTTGCAGGATCGAGTTTTTCTTGTAGTGGAGGTGTGCTAAAATAATAGAGTGAATTTGTATGAATGTGGCTGTTTTTAGAGTATTAGGGTTTGTAAAAAAAGAGAGGGGCTGGACTTGGTAGGTGTCTTGTATCGGATCTCCTTGTCCAAGATGCCAGCTGTTGTGGAATAAAAAGTAGGGTATATTTATTGCGTATTAACTACTAGGGTTTGTGGGAGCTTCGAGCTTTAATGGCTGCTCTCGTGCTCGTGGCTGAATTGGCCTTCACAAGATGCCTACGTACTTCGATGTATATCAAAGATCAAGCCAAAAAACGTAGTTCTGAGAATGAGGGGTCAGACCCTTTATATAGCGGAGAAGCCTAAGAATTATGGTAGGATTCGGAGACTTAGTGGGCAAGTCACCTCCTTGAGGAAGGTTCTAGACTCATTCCTTGTAGGAATCAGTTTCCTTGTATGACTATGTGCCTTGGAGGTTACTCTTTGGAGAGATAATATCCTTATTTGACTTGTACTTCCCAGCTATTAATTATCCCTCAATATTAATTACGAAATTAATATTTAAATAGGGTTTTGGACCCTGTTGGTGGGCCCCACGTTTGGACCATACCGGGCCTAATTAATGCAACATTAAATGTGCCTTTAGGGCTTATTTTTAGCCCATATCATTTGCCCCCCAACTTCTAGGAAAACTGATCAGGTTTTCGTAGAAGTTATATTTGCCTTAATCGAGACTCGGGGTCGTTTATATCCCTTACCTGGGACTTCTTAATTTTCCTACCCTTATATTGGAATTTTGGTTTACACTAGTGTTTCACGAGTATCGTCTTGATTGTAAAGTGTGGAGCGACCTACACATTTACGACAATTTGCCTTATTCGAGGCTTTAATTTGTGCTTGCTTTTAGCAATTTCGGCACTTTCATAGAGCTTCTATGCACTATTAGCATAAATTATTGCTCAATTTGTCAAGAAAATATTTCTATAATTTTCCTCGTATTTTTCTGTACTTTTCCTAATATTTTAGGAATTTTTATGTACTCACAGGTATTTTTCGTAATTTTTCCTAATAATTTAGGAATTTTTATGTACCAACAGGTATTTTCCTTAATTTTTCCTAATAATTTAGGAATTTTTATGTACCAACAGGTATTTTCCTTAATTATTCCTAATAATTTAGGAATTTTTATGTTCCCACGGGTATTTTCCTTAATTTTTCCTAATAATTCAGGAATTTTTATGTACCAACAGGTATTTTCCTTAATTATTCCTAATAATTTAGGAATTTTTATGTACCCACAGGTATTTTTCGTAATTATTCCTAATAATTTCAGAATTTTTAATGCACCCACAGGTATTTTCCTTAATTATTCCTAATAATTTAGGAATTTTTAGGTACCCACAGGTATTTTTCATAATTATTCCTAATAATTTAGGAATTTTTATATACCCACAGGTATTTTTCGTAATTATTCCTAATAATTTAGGCATTTTTAGGTACCCACAGGTATTTTCCGTAATTTTTCCTAATAATTTAGGAATTTTTATAATTTTAAAGGGACTATTCTGTCAATTTTCAAACTTTCAGGGATGACTTTGTCATTTTATAAACTTGAGGGATCAATACGTGAATTTTGCAAAGCTTAGGTACTAAATTGCACTTTTGCCATTCAACCTCTTCATTTGTAATACAACCTGGGCGTTGGTATGGCCGCCCAGGAGACCTCCTTTGTTTCCCACGCCCAGGAGAAAAGCATGGGTGGCGTTGGTGAGTTTTTTTTTTTTTTTTAACCATCAGGTTTTATACATTTTATTTTCGATAATTTTTACCAAAAATAAAATGTTGGGCCTCATGCCTTAGAAATAATTTTATAAATTATTCAAACATTTTTTTTTTGATTTAATATGTATTTTTACCCATTTTATCATCACTCCTAGCCTATTTTCAGAATTTTTAAGGATTTTATTCCTTTTTTAATTTCCGAAAAATGGCTTGTCGTTCGAAGAGGAGCCCTGGGCGTGGGTACCCCCGCCAAGGAGACCTTCTCCTTAGGCACGCCAAGGAAGTTGGTCTCCTGGGCGTGGGTATTTCATGCCTTCAATTTTCAAAATTTGCTCTAGACGTGGGTACCCCCGCCAAGGAGACCTTCTCTTTAGGCATGCCAAGGAAGTTGGTCTCCTGGGCGTGGGTATTTCATGCCTTCAATTTTCAAAATTTGCTCTGGACGTGGGTACCCCCGCCAAGGAGACCTTCTCCTTAGGCATGCCAAGGAAGTTGGTCTCCTGGGCGTGGGTATTTCATGCCTTCATTTGTACAACCACTCTAGGCGTGGGTATCCCGCCTAGGAGATGTTTTTGCCAACCACGTTTAGGAGATATGGCTTCCTGACCGTGGGTATTTTTTCACCCTCAATTCGTACAACCTTGGCGTGGGCACCCCCGCCAAGGAGGCACTTTGTGATACCTTGTCTTATGATTTTAAGTCTTCTTGGCGCGGGTACTTTAATACCCTTCATTTGTTACTCCAGCCTCTGCGTGGGTATCCCCGCCAAGGAGGCTTTATTTGATCCAACGCCTAGGAGATTTAGCTTCTTGGACGTTGGTGTTCTAGGCTCCTATCCTTTGGGCCAATTTTCATTTATGGACCGTTTCTTTGGCTTTTGTCGGGCTCCCAGCCTTATTATTTTCGAATTTTTGAGATTCCTGCGGAACCTTGAAACGACCCGTTTCTTAGCTTTCGTGACCTTCAGGGCCTTAATTCGTTTGCTGAGTCCTTGATTCGAAAACGAGAATTCATTCGTGGTTGTTGGTTATCATCAACCATTCAACCTTTAACTCTCATTCTAAGATGTTGAAATGATGGAGACCCTTATTTTTTGCCCCTTGCTTCATATAGTGGAGGTCTTGCTTCTCGGTTGATCGTTTAAGAAGTTCACTTGCCACTGAGCACTTGACTTCAAGTCTGGTGTGCCTTGGCTGGTTGTCAACCCTCTATCAGGATTTCAACCTTCTTCTTATACTCGTAGGACCTTGCTTAAGTTTCAATTTTGGATGGCGGCTCTTAATTTCTAATGACAAGCTCGATTGGAGACAGACTGCCTTGTTGGCCATCAAGGCTTAAATTTTGTGTCGGGAATTGAAATTCAAGACTTTAAGTATGTAATGACAATGGACCTCTTATAGAGGAGACCTTCAATCAATGCGTATCTTAACACTCTCATAGACAGTTTCCGTGCTTTCAAGGAAATATCAAGGAGCCAACCAGTCTTAAGATGAGCTTTGATAGGGTCTATCTGATAGCTTCCTACATTAAACGGTGCCACCAACTTCGAATCGATGGTGGGGGTCTTCAGGACTTGGAAGTAGACGCTCCCAGAATGGGTCTCGGCCCTTGAATTGAGATAAGGCATCGACCTTTGTATTCTCCTCCCTTGGGATATACCCGGCACTCATCTAACTGGGCTATCGCAGCTTTCACAATCCTCAAGTATTTGGCCATATTCTTTTCTCTAACCTCAAACTCTCCATTGACTTGTGAGACTACCAACTTTGAGTCTCCACAGACTTTCAGGTTCTTGACCCTCAGGGCTCTTGTCAGTCTAAGGTCGGCTATCAGAGCTTCATACTCCGCCTCGTTGTAGGTTGTTTGGAAGTCCAACTTCAAGGATACTCGAGTGTGAACCCATCGGGGCTTTGCAGAACTTAACCTGCACCACTGGTTTTTGTTTTAGATGCCCCATGAAAATAGAGCTTTTTATTTTTGATGCCCCATCAAAATAGAGCATCCAATATTCCTTCTTCTCTTCCAGGGGTTTCTCACCTTGCTGACCTTCCTGGTCTATTACCTCCTGCCCCCCGACTTCTTGGTTGTCAATGGTATATTCAACCACGAAGTCAGCTAGAGCCTGAGCTTTGATGGTCGTACTAGGCTTAACATCGAATTCTTTTAGTTAGATTGCCCACTTGATGAGCCTTCCATTGGCTTTCATGCTATGCAATATGTTTCTTCAGCGGGTGTTCCATCAGGACTTCAACGTTTGTCTTTTTTTCCAGGGTCCTTCAAGGACTTAAACTCTTATCTGCTGTAACCTAACTCTACCCTTCGGGGTATGCATTTGTTTGTTTCCATTTGTGTATTCTTTTATTTTTGGTACTTAGTCATCTTTGACTCACACATCAGGTGTTTGGCACATACACAATCAATGAATGGAAAACAAGCTTGCATTAATAACTTGAAATAGGTTCAACCCTTACATAGAGTACTACTGTCCTACTCAGAGCAACATGCTCTGCAATGGTTTTAATGAACCTTATTTCTACTTCTACTATATAAATATGAAGCTAAGTCCTACTAGGATAACTTAAGCCCAATCGAGCCTTTTCAAGACTAGGTCTGCACCACTTGATTTTGTTTTTGATGCTCCATCAAAATAGAGCACCCACCACTCCTTCTGGTCTCCTCATTCTTATTCTGAAGTTCACTTCCTGCTTGGGGTATGCTCCATCAAAATAGAGCACCCACCACTCCTTCTGGTCCCCTCATTCTTATTCTGAAGTTCACTTCCTGCTTGGGGTACTACCTCCTGCCCCCCGACTTCTTGGTTGCCAATGGTACACTCAACCAC
The DNA here is from genome assembly GCA_036435485.1 of Saposhnikovia divaricata. NCBI lineage: Eukaryota > Viridiplantae > Streptophyta > Magnoliopsida > Apiales > Apiaceae > Saposhnikovia > Saposhnikovia divaricata. The sequence goes on along the minus strand of CM071599.1, from coordinate 184,773,521 downwards.
AATGTCAGTTAAGGCCTTAGCCTCAATGGCTTTCCGAGGCTTCTGTGTGATGTCCCCTACTGGCCTTTCTTGGTGTTCCTTACCACTGCGGACATCCATGTCTTCAATTGGAAGGACCTGCCTCCCGACTCCATCAGGCCTTAACGAGGCTACATAACAGCTTCGTGCCATCTTTTGATCACCTTTATGTTCTCCAACACCATTCCTGGTTGGGAACTTGATCTTCACATGATAGGTTGAGGCAACAGCCTTAAATGCATGAAGTCCAGTCCTTCTAAGGATAGCGTTGTACGTTGAATCCGCCTTGATTACCAGGAAGTTCAACATCTGAGTGGCCTCCTTGGGCTATTGCCCAATAGTTACAGGCAGCTGAATAGTCCCTTCAACTTTGGATTTTACTCCATTAAATCCGTATATAGGGGGTCAACTGAGAATAAGTGTATCCCATCTTCACAAACGCATCATGAAACAGAGTGTCAACGGAAGCTCCATTGTCTATCAAGACTCGCTTCACCTCCGAGTTTCCAATCACAGAAGTTATGACCAACGGGTCGTCATGGGGGAACTTCACCCCTTCCAAGTCTGAGTCATCAAAGCTAATCGCTACCTCAGTTTTTGCACGCTTCGGGGCCTCTCCCACGATGTGCAACACCTCTCGGGCATAAGCCTTTCGAGAGTTCCTAGTTGTCCCGGCCGCAGTCGGGCCTCCTGAGATCATGTTGATTACTGGCCCTCGGGGCTGTGGGTTGCGATCTTGATCGTCATCCCTTCTATTATAGTCTCTTCTCTGATTACCACGGTCTTCACCCTTAGTGAAGTGCCTCAGCTTCCCTCTACGGATCAAAAACTCGATCTCATCTTTGAGTTGCTTGCAATCGTCAGTGTCATGCCCCACGTCTCTATGGAATCTGCAATACTGATTCTGGTTTCTCTTTGCGGGATCACCCCTGAGTGGCTTCGGCCATCTGAAATCCTTATCATTCTCAATGTCCAACAAGATTCGACTCCTAGGAGTATTCAACCTTGCATACTCAGTGAACCTTGACCCTTGGTTCTTCTTAGGGGCAGAGTCGGAGTCCTCGCTAGTTCGGGGATACTTGTCCCTAGCATCATACTCTTGATCATCATAGTCTTGGTCTTGCTTTCGCTTCTTGGAGTCATTTTACCTCCTCCTCCACCTACAATGGAGGAGGAGCTCAGCCATGTTCTCGGGGGGATGCTTCGCCAATGATCTCTTGAAGAAGAGGTCAGTGGTTCCGTGTTCCAGGGCTACCAGTGCCACCTTATTTTCCAAATCAGTGATATTCAGGGTCTCCTTAGTGAATCGCTTAAGGTAATCCCTCAGATTTTCATTCTTTCCTTGCACCACATACATAAGAGATGCGGAGCTCTTCTCATGCACCCTTCCGCTAATGAATTGGCTAACGAAGGCGGCGCTCAACTCCTTAAAAGAGCCAATAGAGTTCGTAGGCAATCGGCTATACCATCTCTGAGCCATGCCCGACAGGGTTTGGGGGAACGCTCTGCACTTTAGGGCATCACTTGCAGGCAGCAGCAACAATGCGTTTGAGAACGTCCTGACGTGATTTGCGGGATCACCCGTTCCATCATAAGCCTTAATTGTCGGCATCTTAAACTTCCTATAAATATGAGCATTCATCACCTCCTCAGTAAACGGGGGTGTTGGATCATCAGGATCTCCAAGTGGCATGAGATCCTTGGGGTTACTCCTGGGGGTTTCCACCCTCATAGCTTCTCTTGTTGGGACATCAGCCCTCTTCTGTCTTCTTGAGGACCTCTCCAAAGTTATAACGGGAATCCTTCCTGAGATTGGAGGGGGTCGAGTCAGACTCTGTCTTGCCTGTTCCCTTGCTATATCATCCTTTAGCCTTTGGATCTCAGCCTCATGAGCCTTAATCCTCTCCTCAGCCGTTTGTGGAGGTCCATCATGGATTCCTTGGGTCCTCGTCCGAGGTTCTCTGCTAACACGTCGCCTCCTCGGATGTTCATCACGATCATCATCCTCAGATGACGAATCTTCAGAATAGGGGCCAGAGTAGTCGTCCTGATAAGGACCCAATCTTCTAATATAGGATGGATCCTGTGTTTGCATGGCATGTCCGCTTGGGCCTGCTCTCCAAGCAGCTGGAGGGTGGTTAGGCAGACCATACCTCGGGTTAGTATTCAAGGGGAGATCCGTGGTGTGGATCTGTACCCCTGGTGGTGGGTTGTCAGGATTAAAAAGAGGAGAGACCACCATCTGAAGAGGGTTGGTTCCTCGTCCTGCTTGGTCGATCAGAGGCCGCGTACTCTCAACGTGGGGAATCACCCCTGGTTGTTGAGAAACTTGAGATTGGGTGATCGTCCCTGATGCTGGCGGAGCTTGTTGGATGATCGCCCCTAATGCTGGGGGAGCCTGTTCGGTGAGGGGTGGAGCAGAGTTGAGTGGCACGGCCTCAGTTACAACTAGTGTTGTTCTTCGTGTTTGAACCATGGTTGATGTTGTCTTCCCACAGACGACGCCAAATGTTGTGGAATAAAAAGTAGGGTATATTTATTGCGTATTAACTACTATGGTTTGTGGGAGCTTCGAGCTTTAATGGCTGCTCTCGTGCTCGTGGTTGAATTGGCCTTCACAAGATGCCTACGTACTTCGATGTATATCAAAGATCAAGCCAAAAAAACGTAGTTCTGAGAATGAGGGGTCAGGCCCTTTATATAGGCGGAGAAGCCTAAGAATTATGGTAGGATTCTGAGACTTAGTGGGCAAGTCACCTCCTTGAGGATGGTTCTAGACTCATTCCTTGTAGGAATCAGTTTCCTTATATGACTATGTGCCTTGGAGGCTACTCTTTGGAGAGATAATATCCTTATTTGACTTGTACTTCCCAGCTGTTAATTATCCCTCAATATTAATTACGAAATTAATATTTAAATAGGGTTTTGGACCCTGTTGGTGGGCCCCACGTTTGGACCATACCGGGCCTAATTAATGCAACATTAAATGTGCCTTTAGGACTTATTTTTTGCCCATATCACCAGCGTACCAATTTTTATTGGATCAAGCGTACGCAGTTCCTGTGAAATTGTGTCTATCCCTGAGAGACTTTAGGGATAAAGTTTATCTATACATATTAGTATATTATATTATTATTAATATTTTAAAAAATTATAATAATTCGGATAGTTATTTCGATTTTTTGGTTAATTGCGGTTAAAAATCGAATTACTGAAAAACCGAATTAGAGAAATATTCCTACCTAAAACCGAACCGAAATATAAAATATGATTAACCGAGCTAAAATAATTGTGATTATTCGGTTCGATTTTCGATTAACCGAACCAAATGTCTAGTTTTTTTTTTTTGAAACTAGGAATCAATTCATTAATAAAAAAACATACTGTATCTATAAATATAATCAAAATTGAACACGCTTAATCGTATCGTTGATGAGTTCTTCCTTTTTAAAGATGCAACCAAGCGATTTTTTGATTTTTTGAAGATGTATGGAATAAATCATCCTTGAATACTCATGAATTCCTTGTTAATTTTTTCCAAGATCATCTACATCTAACTTTTTATTGTTTATAGGATACATCCTTAATCCACTAGATGGTTAAGTGTAATTAGCCGGCAATTTCTCTTTGCAATTAGGTTATTAATTTACATTTAATATCGCAAATGCATTATCAAAATAATTGAAATATATATGGCGTGTATCGCGTCCAACAAGCTTCAATCATCAATCTATATATATATATATATATATATATATATATATATATATATATATATATATATATATATATATATATATATATAGGAGGATACGCGGGAGTTTAGGTGGCGCTCTAAGATCGTCTCAATCTATTTTTCTAATTTTCTAGAATTTTAGAATTTTAGAATTTTAGACACTAATAAATGTAAAAATATCATTTAACATATTAGAAGTAGAATAGGTGTTCGAATTTATGGAGGACAAGAGTTCGAATTTATAGGGAAGACATATGATTAGAAGTTCGATTGGAAGTAGAATAAGTATTTATAACGCATATGATTAAAAGTTCTAGTGGAAGTTGAATAGGAATTCGAATTTATAGAAAATAACGCATTTAAAGAAAAAAAACATATAAATAAAAGTTTTATTAGAAGTAGAATAGGTGTTTGAATATATAGAGCAGACATATAATTAAATATTATATAGAAGTACGATCTTCATAAATTATAATTTCTTATATAAGTTAATTATACTTCTATTAGGAAAATTTATTCATAAATCCAATACTATTATCATAAAAAAGTCATCGTTTTTTAACGGGAGTTTAGGTGGCGCTCTAAGATCATCTCAATCTATTTTTCTAATTTTCTAGAATTTTAGAATTTTAGACACTAATAAATGTAAAAATATCATTTAACATATTAGAAGTAGAATAGGTGTTCGAATTTATAGAGGAGAAGAGTTCGAATTTATAGGGAAGACATATGATTAAAAGTTCGATTGGAAGTAGAATAAGTATTTATAACGCATATGATTAAAAGTTCTATTGGAAGTAGAATAGGAATTCGAATTTATAGAAAATAACGCATTTATAGAAAAAACATATAAATAAAAGTTTTATTAGAAGTAGAATAGGTGTATGAATATATAGAACAGACTTATAATTAAATATTATATAAAAGTACGATCTTCATAAATTATAATTTTTTATATATGTTAATTATACTTCTATTAGGAAAATTTATTCATAAATCCAATAATATTATCATAAAAAGTCATCGTTTTTTAAAAAGAAAATAATTGATGTATTAACATAATAAAAGAAAATTGTCATGTAGGAATCCTAAATAAATACAGGAGTATCTATAAAGAGAAAATAAGACGTGTTTTCATTTTCTAAAACTCCATAATTTTTAGAAAGTCTAGAATAAGTATAAATTGGAATTCGCTCTATTTTTTAGGTTTTGATTTTAAGGAGTTAGTTTTTGTGTAAGATAAGTATCATCAATAATATGTAATGAAGTTGGAATTCGATCTCAAATCAGAGCGGCTCGAAACGTGTTTAACGGGAAGAAGACACACTACAAAAGATTGTATTAGCTATTAAAATATCATATTGGTGTTATAAATTTTATTTTATTTTTAGGATTTGATTTTTATGAATAAACATTATCATACAAGTGATATATGTAAAAGTAGGTTTTTGATTTTAACGAGAGAGCGAATCAATAGTAACAACCGTGTTTAACGAAAAAACGGTTCATTAGAGAAGACCGTGAAAAAAAATGTTTGAATATATAAGGAATACATATAATAAAATATTTTATTTGAAGTAGAATACGAGGACGGTGGAGACATCTTATACAATTTTTTATAAGTATTTATTTTTTTCTTAGAAATTCTTTATTTTTAACTTTTTTATACAAGTTAATTATACTTGCATTAGAAAATTATATCCATAAATTTAATATTATTCCCATGCGGAAGCTGTAAGTTTAAAGAATCTAAAAATTGGAATTTACTCTTTTTATATAATGAAGTTAGAATTTCGATTCCAAATAAGAGCGGCTCGAAACGTATTTAACGGGATGACGGCTCACTAGAAAATTTTATATTAGCTATTAGAATTTGATATCGATGTCATAATTTTTTTTTATTATTTTACGGTTCGATTTTATGGATAAAAATTATTATATAAGTCTTTATAATATATGTTAAAGTTGAGATTTTGGTTTTAATGAGAGAGTGGTTCAATCGAAAGAATCGTGTTTAACAAGAAATCGATTCATTAGAGAAGAATATTTAATTATTAAAATTTAATATTAATATTATAATATAACATAAATTTATTGAATTTTTATAAAATATTGTAACACCGCCGCCGCGAAGCGCGACTTAATCGACTAGTTGTATATAAAAGAACACACCAAAAAATTATTGAGAAAAAGGACCCTGAGATTTATCTCAGGCAACTTTTCCTGAGATACTAAAGAAATATAATTTAAATTTGATTGGGTCCGCAGGGTTAATTAAAAATTTCTGATTTTACAAAAATGCCCATACTATAAAAATTCTGATTTGCATATAATTCACATGTATCTCAGGAAATTTACCTGAGATACATCTCTGGTTCCCCAATCTCAAAATTATTATTGAGAAAATATGTCAAGGGTAGATGTCTTGAACTAATACACACCAAGAGTTTATTTATGTTTATTACACGCCTTAATTATTCCACTTTATTCTTATCTTAATCTTAATATGGTGGATGTACGTACACACTACACCAACAGTTGTATTGTACACGATCACTTGCATACATGTAACAACTTGTGCGAGACCTAGCTCCATCAATCAAAAGATGGTAGCCTAATTCTTCGATAATCAGATTCAGACCTAACCACTTAAGCAAGTGATATGATAGCTTCTTCGATAATCAGGCCTACCCACTTGGTAGGATCTGGACTGTCGAATGTGAACTTTATTTTTCCTTTACTAAAAGTTTGTCTGAATACCTCAAAAGGTATATCTGTCGAATCGCCCGGCTTAACTGTATATTCTTTTGTAGAGATTGAGGTTGTCCCGTTTGGATATGTTATTGTAAGTGTAAAGTAACTCGCTACCGTTGAGTTTTCCATTGTCACATAATATATCACCTGGTACTTCCTTCCCCTGTTGAGCTTTGACACGTCAACTTCCACCCAGTTTTTTAGGTCTCCACCATGAAATCTAATTGAATCATCGTTTCTGTACGTAAAAACAACAAACACGTACAGGCTCGCACCGAAATCAGAAAATTAAATTATATGTATATATGGATTCAGTCAATATATATAGTTACGTACCCAGATATCCATGAGCCATCGGTAGCCTTTGTGATTGGCAGTGGATCATCTAAGGTTGACACATCTGTTGTCTGATACAAGAATAAAGTACATCAGTACTATACACGTAATATAACGTGATAAATTTACATTTGTAGTATGTGTATAAATGTATACCAAGCATTTTGCTCTTCCACCATTGCTGCTTAGAGATGTGATGTTGTCAACTTTTCTGCTCATCGGAAATGTGGAGTTTGATTTGAGGCCGGTGAAAGGTTCTGCAACCAGGCTGCTGGTCACGGCAGAGTTTGATAACTTGGTGCCATTGAAGGGTACTACTACCTGTCTTGCTTGAGAAGAGGTGGCTCGGCTCACGGCTGTGACAGCAGCGGAAGAGATGATCAGGGAAGCCATTTTATGATGTGTGTATATTTCTTTTTTTCTCTTACTTAATTGATGTTTGTTCAATATGCATGCCCCAGCTTTGTGTCTATATATAATGCCACAATTTTGCTAGCAATAAGCACCCTTGAGGCCTTCACCATACGTGATACGTCCATACCCCACTCCCATATAATTTATTACCCAAAAATATACCGACACACCGAACCATAATTTGCATAATTTCCACATTTATCTTGAAATATAATTATTCACATATGAACAACTTTTTTTATCCTGTTAAAAAATATGTTATTCACCGAACCATTATTCATAACTTTTTTTAATAGTTAATGAAATCTATAGTCTATACTATACTATGCTACTCACTCTGTCCGATAACTCTTTCCACTTTCTAGCGCGCATTTTAAGATGTATTTTAATCATTATTTCATAACTTATTTTTAAAATTTCCTTTTACTATATAAAAATTTAAATATTAATTTGTTTACAAAAAAGAATTAAAAAATAAATTATAAAACTATCTTTAAAATAGTCGGCGGTTATCGGATCCAACCTTTGACCTATATATGGTTATGGCCTTCATTGGTTTCCCAATATTCCAATACATTCTTCCAAAATGGAGGGCCCAATAGTAAAGGAGAGCAAAAAATTGAATTGAACCGAAACCCAACCAAAATCGACCAAAATCGAATCGAAAAAATCGAAATCAAATTGGCGGTTGCGGTTTTTGATTTTTAAAAACCGAGACTTTCGGTTTCGATTCCGGTTATATGTTAAAATCGAACCGAATCGATTATTAAAATAAATAAATAAATATGTAATTTATATAAATTTATATAATTTATATGTATTCTTAAAATTAATAAATATATTATATCTTGAATTATAATTAAACTTCAAAACGATGTCGGATAAGGAAAGGGAAGATGTTGGAGCTGAATATATGTAATAAAATTCTTTATCTTAAATTCTTAATTATGTATTGAAATACAGGTTTTTCAAAGTGGGAGAGGTTGAGTGTACGAGTTTTAGCAACCTAAATATTAGCTTTAGTAGAAGAACTTCATATATAACAGCATAAATACAATAAAAGTTTCTAGCTCACATTAAAAAAATATTCGAATAGATTACAAACGTATAAGACCCGGATTTCAAATCTCCTGTAAATTAGTAGTAGTTTTGAATTTTAACATAAACTAGTGGGTAAAGCCGCGCTTCGCGGCGGCGTTATAACTTTTTAAAAAAATAAATTTAAAAATATTTAAATATAATTTTTCTAATGAGCCGCTTTCTCATTAAACATGATTCTTTTTATTGAGTCGTTCTCTCATCAAAACTAAAATCTCAACTTTAACATATATAATAAAAACTTGTATAATATTTTTATCCATAAAAATCGAAACCTAAAAATAAGATAAAATTTATAACATCAGTATCAAATTCTAATAGCTATTACAATCTTTTCTACTGAGCCGTCTTCCCGTTAAACACGTTTCGAATCGCTCTCATTTGAAACCGAAATTCTAACTTCATTTTATATTATTATTAATTGTACTTATCTTATTTCCTTAAAAATTAAAAACTTGAAAGAGAATAAATTACAATGTTTACGTTTTTTAAACTTTTTAATATTTATAAAGTTTTAAAAGATGAAAATGCATCTTTTTTTTCTGTATATTAGAGATATTCCTCTATTTATTTACAGATTCCGCATCAGAATGTCTTTCTATTAGGTTAACCCATAATTTTTTTTCCTTTCTAAACACGAATAATTTTCGTTATGAGAATAATATTGAATTTATGGATATATTTTCCTAATGTAAGTATAATTAACTTGTATAAAAATTAAAATAAAGGAATTTGAAAAAGTAATATATAATTTTACATAATCATATAAAATGTCTCTACAGTCCTCGTATTCTAAGTCCAATAATAATAAATTATTATATATATATTCTTTATATATTCAAACACATTTTCTACTTTAAATAATTTTTTAATCATATATATTTTCTATAAATTTAAACTTTTTAATTCCAATAAAAAATTTTAATTATTTGTCTTACAAACAGATATTCTACTTCCAATCGAAGTTTTTACTTATATGTCTTTCCTATGAATTAAAACCATTCTTCTCTATATATTTAAATACCCATTATACTTCTAATATGTTAAATGATAGCTTTTAACTATTAGTATTTAAAATCATAAAATTCTAAAAAAATAGATAAATAGATTAAAGGCATCTAAAAAAATAAGAAATATATTAATATTCTATTATATCATCAATATTAAATTTTAATAATTAACACGGTCTTCTCTAATGAACTGCTTTTCGTTAAATACGATTTTTCCTATTGAGACGCTCTCTCATTAAAATCGAAATTTCAACTTTTATATATTTTACTTGTGAACCCTAAAAATAAAATAAAAGTTATGACATCAATATCAAATTCTAACAGTTAAAAAGATCTTTCCTAGTGAGTCATTTCCCGCCAAACACGTTTCGAGCCATTCTCGTTTGGGAACGAAATTTCAACTTCATTACATATTATTGATGAGACTTATCTTATACAATATCTTATACAATTATTTTTTTCCCTTAAAATCAAAACCTAAAAAGAGAGTGAATTTCAATTTTTTACTTATTCTAAACTTTCAAAATTTTATGGAGTTTCAAAAAATGAAAATACATCTCATTTATTATAGACACTATTTAGGGTTTTCGCATGGGAATGTGCTTCTAGTATGTTAACACATCAATTATTATCTTTTTAAATATAAAGATTTCTGGTTATGAGAATAATATTAGATTTATAAAATATTTTCAAATTTTAAGTATAAGTAACTTATATAAAAAAAATTAGAATAAAATATTTTTGAGAAAAAAAATTTATAATTTTAAAAGATCGTAAATAAATGTCACCACCGTCTTTGTATTCCACTTCAAATAGAACATTTAATAATATGTCTCATCTATATATTCAAACACTTATCCTACTTCCAATAAAACTTTTAATTTTTTAATTTTTTGTATAAATTCGAACTCTTATTCTCTATAAATTCGAACTTTTATTCTACTTCCAATAAAACTTTTAATTATATGTCTTATAAACACTTATTCTACTTCAAATAGAACTATTAATTGTATGTCTTCCCTATAAATTTCAACTCTTCACCTCTATAAATTCGAACACCTATTCTATTTCTAAAATGTTAACAAATATTTGTATATTTGTTAGTATCTAAAATTCTAAAATTTTAAAATATTAGAAAAATAGATTTAGAGCATTTAAGAGGGATGTCACCTTAATTCCCGCGTATCATCCATGATATTGATATTGATAATGATATATTGAAAATATTTAATTATGTAGAAATTTTATTATATTAAATAGTATATTTTAACATATGATGATATTACAATATAAAGAAAAAAAGATTTATATACTTATGATTCGAAATTGACGACAGTTAGTCATGCTTTTGTTCACGTGTTGCATGGTATATATGTGCTTCATCTATTTAACCAGTAAAAAAAAGAGGCATTCACATGTAATAATAATAAATATAATTTGAAAACACCTGAATAGTGAAAGTGAAATAATTAAAAGAAATTTCTCTAATAGCCAAGTACGTATGCCATTTAAATATAGAGTGTACAGATACAACGGAATACATAAATATTTGTTCAAATGTAAAAAACCATACAATCAAATATATGTATGTTGTCGAGTATATATAATCTATAAAGGCAGGGAACTCACTCTAAAATTCAATGGATGAATTTTCGATATTCTCTACAGATTCGAACTCTTATTCTATTTCCAATAGAACTTTTAATCATATATCTTATAAATACATATTCTACTTCTAATACGAACTCCTATTCTACTTCAAATAAAACTTCTAATCACATGCCTTCTAAATACCTATTATATTTCTAATAGAATTTCTAATTATATATCTTTCCTCTAAATTCGAACTCTTCTCCTCTATAAATTCGAACACATATACTACTTCTAATATGTTAAAAAAATATTTTTATATTTATTAGTAATTAAAATCCTAAAATTCTAAAATATTAGAAAAATAGATTGAGTTAAACTCTTATTCTCTATAAATTCGAACTCCTATTCTATTACAATATAACTTTTAATCAAATGCCTTATAAATCCCTATTCTACTTCTAATACAAAGTCCTATTCTATTTCAAATATAACTTTTAATTATATGCCTTATAAATACATATTCTACTTCTAATAGAACTTCTAATCATATGAACTTTTATTTATATGTTTTTTCTATAAATTCGAACTCCTATTCTACTTCCGATAGAACTTTTAATCATATGCTTTATAAATACTTATTCTACTTCCAATAGAACTTCTAATCATATGTCTTTCCTATAAATTCGAACTCTTCTCATATATAAATTTGAACACCTATTATCTATACTATACTATTATAAGCGAAACATGGTATATTTGGTTGTCGGTTAGGTACACTTTTTTTGGTACACTCATTAGCAATCGTTGGATTTTGAGACGGATTAGTGAGAACCGTTGGATCTAATACTAAAAGAATATTCCTTTTTTAATATTTAAAATATTCTCATAGATTAGTGAGAACCGTTGGATCTAATACTAAAAGAATATTCTTTTTCTAATATTTAAAATATTCTCATTGGTTAAGTTAGAATCCCACAATAACATATCTTCATTAAACATATATATATATACATATATATATATATATATATATAAACTATTCTTAAGAGTTTAAGTTTCTATTCCCGTCAATATTATATTATAATCAAAAAAATTTATTAACTTTTTTAATAAAATATTATTATACATTTATATTATCTTATAAATTACTCCCAAAAATTTTCGTCAAATACTATACTATTATAAGCAAAACATAGTATATTTGGTTGTCGGTTTGGTACACTTTTTTGGTACATTTTTTTTTGTACACTCATTAGCAATCGTTGGATTTTGAGACAGATTACTAAGAACCGTTGGATCTAATACTAAAAGAATATTCCTTTTTTAATATATAAAATATTCTCATATATTAGTGAGAACCGTTGGATCTAATACTAAAATAATATTCTTTTTCTAATATTTAAATATTCTCATTGGTTAAGTTAGAATCCCAAAATAACATATCTTCATTAAACATATATATTTTTATAAACTATACTTAAGAGTTTAAGTTTCTATTCCCGTCAATATCATATTATAATCAAAAAAATTTATTAACTTTTTTAATAAAATATTATTATACATTTATATTATCTTATAAATTATTCTCAAAAATTTCCGCCAATAATATATTGTAGTTAAAAATTAAAATACTATCATTTAAAATACTATCAAAAATGTATTATGATATTTTATTATCATAGATAATTTTTTTCCTACTAATTAAATATATATATATATATATATATATATATATGAAAATATGGGTAATAAGATAAAAAATATTAAAAAATCATTCGTGCATTACACGAGTTATAAGTTATATAGTTAAAAATTACATAAATCTGGAAAACACTTATAATCTATACTATACTATTATAAGCGAAACATGGTATATTTTGTTGTCGGTTTGGTATATTTTTTTTGGTACACTTTTTTTGGTACACTCATTAGCAATCGTTGGATTTTGAGACAGGTTAGTGAGAACCGTTGGATCTAATACAAAAAAATATTCCTTTTTTAATATTTAAAATATTCTCATAGATTAGTGATAACCGTTGGATCTAATACTAAAAGAATATTCTTTTTCTAATATTTAAAATATTCTAATTAGTTAAGTTAGAATCCCACAATAACATATCTTCATTAAATATATATATTTTTATAAACTATTCTTAAGAGTTTAAGTTTCTATTCCCGTCAATATTATATTATAATCAAAAAAATTTATTAACTTTTTTAATAACATATTATTATATATTTATATTATCTTATAAATTACTCCCAAAGATTTCCGTCAATAACATATTGTAGTTAAAAATTAAAACACTATCATTTAAAATACTATCAAAAATGTATTATGATATTTTATTGTCATAAATAATTTTTTTTCCTACTAATTAAAAATATATATATATATATATATATATATATATATATATATATATATATATATATATATATATGAAAATATGGGTAATAAGATAAAAAAATATTAAAAAAATCATCCGTGCATCACACCAGTTATAAGTTATATAGTTAAAAATTACATAAATCTGGAAAACACTTATAATATAAAAAATTTTGTATAAAAATTGAAAAAAGTTCTACATGATTAAATAAATTTCACTCTTTCTACTAAATCAAATTTAAAAAAACTACTTTTATATAATATTTTTATATATACATAAGTATTTTAAAGTAATAATTAAAATACATAATTAGAAAAATATTTATATTAATGAGATTATAAAGTTAAAAAAATATTTTAATAATAAAAATATATATACAACTTAAAAATTTAACAATGAAATATAATTAAACAGTTTACAAGCAACCGTGAATCGCATGGGTTATAGGCTAGTACTTTCTAATATGTTAAAAGATATTTTTATATTTATTAGTGTTTAAAATCCTAAAATTTTAAAAAAAATAGAAAAATAGATTGAGACGATCTTAGAACGCCACCTAAGCTCCCGCGTATCCTCCTTTATTTATATATATATATATTGATTTTCTAAAGTGACAGATAGGGTTTGAATTTTAACATAAAGTGGTAGATAGGTTTTAGATTTCATGTGATATATATAGAGAGGGTTTGTGTGAGACCGTGAGTTCTAGTTCTCTATGTTTGATTGTTTGTAAAAAAAATTCTTATTTTAAAAGACAAATTATTAATATATATAAAATCTTTATTATAAAAAACAAATATGTATGTATAATATATATTATATATATCGGATTTTTTCGGGTTTGGATCGGATTTTGGATTTCGAGTCGTGTTTCGGTTCGAAATACCTAATATCCAAATCCAAATCTAATTCAAAAATTCGGGTTCGGTATTCAATCGAATCGAAACGGATCGGATATTGGATCAATTTTTTCTGTCATCCCTAATCTTAAATCTTTTAAGCCAACTAGAAAGCCCAAGCACAGTCAAGAACTATCATTCTCACCAAGTGATTTGCTGGGTAGTAGCGAACATGATGACAATGCACACGACAATTTACACCGTTGTTCATCCCTCCCTTAACACAAACAAGAGCAATGTCAAGAGAAAAATCAGTTCATGGAGTCAGTACCGTCAATGATTTAGCAACTCTCCGATTCCTCGGAATCATCAATATAAAAGGAGGATAGCGGGAGTTTAGGTGGCGCTCTAATATCCTCTCAATCAATTTTTCTAATTTTCTAGAATTTTAAACACTAATAAATATAAAAATATCAATTAGCATATTAGAAGTAGAAATAGAATAGATGTTCAAATTTATAAAGGATAAGAGTTCGAATGTATAGGGAAGACATATGATTAGAAGTTCTATTGGAAGTATAGTAAGTATTTATAAGGCATACGATTAAAAGTTCTATTGAAAGTAGAATAGGAGTTCGAATTTATAGAGAATAAGAGTTCGAATTTATAGAAAAAATATATAAATAAAAGTTCTACTAGAACTAGAATATGTGTTTGAATATATAGAGCAGACATATAATTAAATATTTTATAGAAAGTACGATCTTCTTAAATTATATATTTTTTATATAAGTTAATTATACTTATATTAGGAAATTTATTCATAAATCCAATACTATTGTCATGAAAAAAGTCACCGTATTTAAAAAGAAAAGAATTGATGTGTTAACATAATAAAAGAACAATGAGTAAAAGAACAATCTCATGCAGGAATCCTAAATAAATACAGGAGTATCTATAATATAAAGAGAAAATAAAATGTGTTTTCATTTTCTAAAACTCCAAAAATTTTAGAAAATCTAGAAAGTATAAATTGGAATTCACTCTATTTTTTAGGCTTTGATTTCAAGGAAAAAAATTGTTGTGTAAGATAAGTATCATCAATAATATGTAATGAAGTTAGAATTTCGATCCCAAACGAGAGCGGCTCAAAATGTGTATAACGGGAAGACGACTCACTATAAAAGATTGTACTAGCTATTAAAATATCATATGATGTTATAAATTTTATTTTATTTTTAGGATTTGATTTTTATGGATAAACATTATCATACAAGTAATATATATAAAAGTTAGGTTTTTGGTCTTAACGAGAGAGCTAATCAATAGTAATAATTGTGTTTAACAAGAAAGCGGTTCATTAGATAAGACCGTATAAAAGATGTTTAAATATATAATTAATACATAAAATAAAATATTTTATTGGAAGTAGAATACGAGGACGGTGGAGACGTCTTATATGATTTTTTAAAACTATACATCTTTTTTCCTAGAAATCCTTTATTTTAATTTTTTTATACAAGTTAATTATACTTGCATTACAAAAATATATCCATAAATGTAATATTATTCCCGTAACGAAAAGTCTTCTTATTTTAATTTTTTTTAATATGTTAACATAACAGAATGACATTCCCATGCGGAAACTGTAAATAAATACAAGAATATCTATAATATACAGAAAATATAAGATGTATTTTCATCTTTTAAGACTCCATAAATATTAGAAAGTTTAAAGAATATAAAAATTGGAATTCACTCTCTTTATATAATGAAGTTAGAATTTCGGTTTCAAATAAGAGCGGCTAGAAACGTATTTAACGGGAAGACGGCTCGCTAGAAAATATTGTATTAGCTATTAGAATATGATACTGAAGCCATATTTTTTTTTTTATTTTTACGGTTCGATTTTATAGATAAAAAATATTATATAAGTCTTTATAATATATGTTAAAAAGTTTGAATTTCGGTTTTAACGAGAGAGCGGCTCAATCGAAAGAATCGTATTTAACAAGAAATTGATTCATTAGAGAAGATTATTTAATTATTAAAATTTAATATTAATATTATAATATAACATAAATGTATTGAATTTTTTTTAAAATATTGTAACGCCGCCGCGAAGCGCGGCTTTATCAACTAGTTTAATTATAATTAACAACCACCCAACATATATGATATATTCCATTTCGTCATTCTTGAAAAAGAAAAATACCTAAAATAATGTATACAAATCACAACATATATATTCATACATAAATATTTTGCGGGTTTTTTAATAATATAATAAAATTAAAAATTTATATTACTAGTTTTAAAAATTCAAACAAAACATACTATTATATTTTATTTTATTTTAATGAGAAATTGTAATTTAGTATTTACGTTAGAATTTTATTAAGATTCAATATAATATTTAATTTAAACATATTATATCCTTATATATAATAAGCGTAAGAGAGATCTTATCCATAATTTTGGTTTGGACACTGTGCCGTCAAAATAATCTCAACCGTCGAATATAATATTTTTAAATAGACGATCGAGATTATATCATATTAAAAAGAAAATTATAATATAAAAAGGATATAATTAAAAAGGTTGTATTAGAATTGAATTTTAAAAAGAAGTTATAATCTGAAAAGGATATAAAAGATTGTATTAGAACTGAATTTTTATTTATTTATTTATTTATTAATATTAAAAAAGGTTAATATTTACTATTTAGGCTCTATCTTAAGATATTGAAATAAGATTTGAATGATTTTACAGTCCACGCAAAACTCATAAAATTATCTTTAATTTATTGATGATTTAACAATTATTATCCAAATAAAAACACTCAAAATCTCAAGAGAAAATATAATTACGATTTTTACATTAATCATATTTAGTGTAGACTACCAACATTAATAATTGTATTCAATATAGAAAACCTAATTATATATGATTTAAATCATTAACAAGCACTTTTTCGTATTTCAATATAAATTCTCACTGTACCGCCAAAATAATCTCAATCGTCGAATATAATATTTTTAAAATTAGACAATCAAGATTATATCATATTAAAAAGAAAATTATAATCTAAAAAGGATATAATTAAAAAAATTGTATCAGAATTGAATTTTAAAAAGAAGTTATAATCTGAAAAGGATATAAAAGATTGTATTATAACTAAGTTTTATTTATTTATTAATATTATAAGATTCATATTTACTATTTAGACTCTATCTCGAGATATTGAAATCAGATTTAGATGATTTTACGGTCCACTGGAAACTTATAAATTATCTTTAATTTAGTGATGATTTAACAATTATTATCCAAATGAAAGTACTCAGAATCTCAAGAGAAAATATAATTATGAATTTTTACATTAATCATATTTAGTGTAGAATACCTACATTAATAATCCTATTCAATATAGAAAACCTAATTATATATGATTTAAATCATTGATAAATACTTTTTCGTATTTCAATATAAATACACTTTTTAGTTTACATGTTAAAATATTAAATATTTTTTATGCTAGATTCAACGTTTTTTTATCTATTTATTTTAAGATCTAACAGTTCTTATTTATTTTATCGTATTGAGGAGCAGACTACCAACTATCAAAATTTTGGACAAAATCCCTCTACACTTATTATTATAACTGTATTTAGTTGTTAGTACAACTATCTTCAAATAATAAGAAGATTATTTTAATAATCAAAACAAAATATAAGTAGATTTCCTAAGTAGAATAGAATTTTCAATATTACAAATCATCAATTTAATCTCTCTTTTGTTTCTTGGTAGTTTTAATTAGAGAAAATTGTTAAATCATCACTAAATTAAAAATTATTTTGTTAATTTCACGTTGGCTGTAAAATCATCCAAATCAAGTTTTAAGAATTCAGGATAAAACACATAATAATTAATTTGAACGTGTAAAATTTATATATATATCAAAAATTTCATAACAACAATTTGATATGTAAACTAATAACAAGTAAAAAATAAAAAAATAATATAATAAATATTAGAAAAAGAACCACGCGTTGCACGAATTATAAGCTAGTATTAGAAAATTTTATAATTTCAAAGGACATCAGTACAACACGAACACACGAGTTATAAGCTATCTATACTATTATATAAAAGCCGAAACATTGAAAGTTTTGGTACCTGTTTTTTGGTACTGAGTGAATTTACTTATTTACCCTTCATTATAAAGAAAAATAAATACACCTAAAATAAATAATAACATAATATAATTAATGGTAATTAGTCGAGATATTAGCTTTTATAAACACCTAAAAATATCAATCGTATCATATCTTTCCATCATTATTATTTTCTTTCGAATTAAAACACGTTATAATTAATGGTAATTAGTCGGTTAACATAATAAAATTAATGGTAATTAGTCGATTGCCTTTTTCACATTAGTATAATAAATTTAATGGTACTTAGTTGATTGCCTTTTTAACATTTACTTTTAGTTAAACATATTATCTTTTATAAAAAACTAAAAACATCAATCGTATCATATCTTTCGATCATTAATATTTTTCTTTCGAATTAAAACACGTTACCTTTTTAATTTAAAACAAATCTTAAAATCATTAATATATACCCCGAAAATATCAAACCATAATTTTCAAGAAAAATATAACACCTAAAATAAATAATAAGATAATATATTTAATGGTAATTAGTCGATTGCCTTTTTCACATTTAATTTTAGTTGATGATATTACCTTTTATAAACACATAAAAAGATCAATCGTATCATATCTTTCAATCATTAATATTTCCTTTATAATTAAAACACGTTACCTTTTTAATTTACAACAAATCTTACAATAATTAATATATACCCGAAAATATCACAGCATATTTCTCAATTATTAATAAAATATATTAAAAATCGTATACGTTGTTTATAATAAGGAAATATTAGTATAATTTATAAACATGAGTATGTTAAATTATATTAAATTAAAATTAAAATAATTATTAAAATAATGATTATATAAAAACATAATTATAATATTAAATAAAATTTATAATATAATATAAGAAACCCGTGCATTGCACGGATTATAAGCTAGTATTATTAAAATCGAAACATTAAAAATTTGGTATTCGGTCGTTGGGCTTATGGACCTATTTATTTTAAAGATCTACTAAAATATTAAAAACATATCTACAAACATTACTTATTTTAAAAATTAATTTTAACAAGCACAATCACTAAAATATTAAAAACATATCTATACTATATCATTAAATCCGAAATATTAAAAATTTGGTCACGGGCTTGGTTAGTGGATAGTTAATTGCGCCTAATTTTAGACATTATTATTTTTTTAATTAAAACACATCTCTAAACAAAACATACAAATCATATTCCTTACAGATATAAATTTTAATATAAATAAAAATCCGTGTATATCAAGAATTATAAACTAGTTTTAACTAAAACACATACAATTATTAATTTAAATACATCTTTGAAGCTCACTATTTTAAAACTTATTTTAACCGACCTAATCACTTTTGAAATCTATTTTAATTAAAACACAAATATACGGCCATTCTAATTTAACCAAACAAAAGCAAATATAAATAAAAAAATAATAACCAACAATTTTGAAAGAAACCCATATATAATCTTACATAAAACAAGCCATTCACGGGAATTTAATCACATACGTTCAAAAGTTGATTTAAATCATTTTTATAGTGGAGCCCGTTGAATTTAAAAAATACTACTGTAAGAGCAAATTCAACGGTGGTGATAAAAAGATGTTCTATATTTGTAGGGAAATGCTAACCATAGCCCTAACCTACGGTTAAGCATTAAATATTCTCATATTTTTAACATTTATTCCTAGTTATTTAATTGATTTTTGGTTTTCCAATGCTTCTTTACATTTTTAATTTAATTTTCCAAGTAATAATGATAGATCCCCTACATTCACATTAATTTTCACTAATAAAAACATCCCAAATTGCTAAATAATTATATTGATATTCGTGCAAAATTAATGTATTAAATGCAAAATTGATATACTACATGCATTATAAGCTTACATTAACTCTTAATCATAGCCTTAGGACTATGTTTAGCATTAACCATATTTGTAATATAGCGTCTAACAAAAAACTCACTCTAATGTGATTCATGTAATAGTAGTAAAATATTATACTTTATGCTAAATATAGAATTAAATATAGATGTTACTATAATTGCCTTATACTCCCTCCGTCTCAATGGGATGTTAACATTTGCTTTTTGCACGGAAATCAAGATAGTGGGTGTAATATTATTAAAATAAATGAAGTAGTGGATGTAATAGTTTTTTATTGTTAAAATAAGTTAAGTAGTGGGTGTAATATTGATTTTATAGTTAAAATAAGTGAAGTAGTGAGTGTAATAGTGTAAAGTATTGTTAAAATAAGTGAAGTAGTGGTTGTAATAGTGTTAAAACTTACTATTTTAGAAAATGTTAACAATCTATTGGGACATCCCAAAATAAAAAATGTCAACAATCTATTGGGACGGAGGGAGTATACAAATAAGTGGGAACAAATTGAATAATTAGAGTAAGGTTGATATATATAATTATGCACTTAAAGATTAAGTGGTCCAATAATAACTAAATTTAGATATTTTTGGTGTCGTTTTGAATCTTTTATTAAAGTATTAGTTTTTAAACAATGTTAGGGATTCCGAAATTATTCCCGAATTTATTTCAAATGTCAAATGACATGATTTAATTCGTGATTTAATTAGTGTTATCTATGTACATGCAAGGGAACCTCTTCATTTTTAATATACATATCCAATAATATTTTACCAAATAATCGTTTAGAGAATAATTTTGAAAATTATTTTGGGATTACTAGCATTTTCTAAAATTTTATTTTAATATCAAAAATCACTAATATATCAATAGGTATAAGTATTTTAGCATCGACATACTATGAGACGGTTTAGCTAAACTTAAAATAATCATTTATGATTTAAAGTTGTTTAAAATGATAAGTAGAAAGTAAAAATTTTGAGTTAATATCTGTTTGAGTAATTTTGTATTACAGATAACTTATTAGTTATTAAAAATGTAATAATAAAAGTAAATTTAATTAATTTTCCATTTGAATGATGATATTAACTTTTATCATATAAAATCATAAAAATATAATAAGTCGTTCAAAAAGTACCTCATATCAACTTCTATCTTTAAGTTTTTTTAAAAAAATTTTAAATCAATTTCTAACTTATTGAACAAATATATATTTTTTAATTTAGATTAAAGTAAAAAACGACTTAAAGCCGCTGGCTTTAATACCACGCAAACAGGCTCTACAATAAGGCTGTTTGGCACACTTTTCGGGTAAAAATTTCATATTTTGATAATTTTTTATAAATGTATTTAATGTATATTTGAGATTCCATAAGTTGTAAAAAAAAGTTAACCTTTTTCAGAAAAAAGTTAGAAATCTCTAAATTTGTCTTAAAATAAGTTAACTTATTCCGGAAAAAAGTTTCCCCAAATACTCCCAATGGATCATTGATCAATAAGTCACCAACTGTAAAGGGTTCAAAACTTTTTTCTCTCAACTCTCTCCCTTCCGTCAGCCTCTTCTTATCTCTTCCGGCCGCTTCTTCGACGGGGCTTCGACTGGTTTTTCCGGTGGAAAACCCCAAATCCTTTAGTTTATTTGCTTTGCTTTTGTTTCTTCAATAATCTCCTATTTTGGGTTAAGGTTTTTTTTACCAATTTAGGTTGTTTTGGTTTGGTTTTTTAGATCTATATATTCGAAGTTTCGAATTTTCGTTCATCTTCAATTCAATCGGGTTTTAGATTAGTGTGTGAACCGATTATCTCTTGTTGTGGCTTCGTTTTTGCATATCTAAGTTTTATTTGGAATTGCAGTTTGGATTTTTAGGTAGTAATTTCAGTTTGATTTATCTCCTTGGTGAGAGGGTGTGGATTTCTCTCCTTGGTGAGAGGGTGGATTTCTCTCCTTTTTGTGAGAGTTGGTTCGGATTAAAAGATAAGAACTTGTTACGAATTGCATTTGTGGTCGATAGCTCAAACGAATTTTGGAAAATATATTGAGCGTAGAGCAAGTATCTATAGATATATCATTTTTTTTCACACTACTAATTTATCTCATTTTATGAAGACAGACGTGTCATCCTGTTCTATATTTGATCGATTTGATCATTCTTGTAGACGCCGTACGGTTTTTATGTATTGAATTATCCCCTTTCATAAAAAAAAAAAAAAAAAGTCACCAACTGTACATGAAAACAAGTAAATGACACGTTCACCGTTCACGTGCACTGTTCACGTGCCAATAATGTCAGTGTAGGTCCCGCCCGCTTGTTTTTCGGGAACAATCCCCTTCTACAACTTCAATTAGAGCCGTGCAAGTGTGCAACAATTCATCCCATGCGGCTTTTACGAGTACTCATATAATGGGACCCACAGAATTAATAAATCTAAAAACTGTAGATGAATGTTAGGTATCCTAAATTGGTACCCAAAAATTGCTCCCAAATGATAATCTTACTTGGCATAATGAAAATTTTTGATTGGGTGGTTGGTGTGAATGTAGGAGTCTATTATTATTATAACCAATTGAATTCATACATATGGCATTTTGAAAATTTTTTGGGAATCAATTTGGGATCTCAAGCATTTTTCAAAACTGTATATGACTAATGATATTGATGTAGGGCTCGCACGTCTTTTATTTACCGCGTCCCATTTAATTATATACATTGGGGGATGGAGGCGGCACGTATTTTAAGACTCCTAACTACTATAGTTATATAATTAATTTTTACAATTTTCTTTTTCTTTTTAGAAAAATTGAACAATTATATTTTTAAACAAAAAAGAAAATTTTAAAAGTAAATTATGGAACTAAATTAGTTATGCACCTTAAAACACTTAAAAAAACATGTGCAACGCCGTCGGGGTCACTTCCCCTTCCCCACCAATAATTCCTTGCCATCTCACCCCTAAGTGGGGTTATAAAAAAAGTGATCCCAACTCATCCAGTGGACCAATACTTAAGAGCAGCAGTCGCAACGCTATCCGTCCATTTCCATTTTTCTCGGACCCACCCCATGCCACATCACAAAAAACTGGGCTTCCCAAAAAAGTAGCCAACCCTCCAACGCCAAGCCCATTTGCCACATTTTATATTATATTTTTACTTAAATAGTAATTTACAATTCAATTTTAGTATAAATTTAATAAGAGTAAAATTGTATTAATAAAATTTTAGTTTAATTTAATAATAGTAAAATTTTAGTTTTTAAAAATAATTTTTTGAAAATGATTTTAAAAATATTATTAAATAAAGACAATTGTCATAATTAAATTGCATCATAACATTAAAAAACAATAAATTGAAAACATCACACGCAAAGCATTAAATTTAAATGTTACAATATCGACGGAGTGGCATCGTAAGTCCGTAACTAGTTACGGGTGGCACCATAACTTCAAGTTATGGTGGCCTGCAACTTCAAGTTATGATGGTTAAAGCAAATCATATATATTAAAAAAAGAAAGTGGAACCAACTGGGGTTGTTCACCCACCTAGGCATGCCCTGCCAATCATTCCAATGTTGTTTACATCCATGTCACTTTTACGTGGACTGAGGCACTCAAATGGGTAGCGTTGGAGCTGCTCTAAAGCCCACTTCGCATATTTTGTAGGATCTTTTTTATAATTATATTGTTATTATATTATATATTTAATAAAATAATTTTATAATTTAATTTATTAGTGTTAAACTTGTAATAATCAAATTAAAGTGATTAAAATTTTTAAAAATATTATTAAAATAAAAAACATGTCCCGTAATTAAAATGCATCATATTATTAAAAAAAACCTAAAATAAAAAACAGCACACAATAAAATATTAAATTTAAACGTTACAATATAAAAAAAATTAACGATTATTGTGGAACTGCGAGATATGCTCAACCAATTCATTTTGTAGCTGACGATGTGCCCGTCTATCACGATGTGCATATTGTTTTGAATATACGTTTCATACGGGAATATTCGTTTTTAGATTGCAACAGTCATGTGGGTAGCAGCTTTTACAAGAGTGATTGATAAAAAAAAACTCAATTGGCCAAGCCGGGCATGATGACACTTGACCAGTTCTTTGTAAACCATCCAGTGATGTCCAATGCCATTTTTCACTGGCGAGTTCACTTTGCCATATGCCAGTCCCGAGGTGCCAATTGTCTGAAGGAATTTCTACACATGCGGAAGTATTTATAATATTTATTTGCATAGAAATCCTAATTAATCATGCATATATCTCAAGAAAATAAGAAAATTACCTTGAGAGCTTCAAAATTAGCAAGACCAGTTCTTGTTCTTCACCTTGAAATTACTCCTCAGTGTGTGGAGTGCTCTATGGTATCCACCATGAGAATTGAATGAAGAAGAGAAGTAGAAAGAATTTGGCTAATATTTGTTTTACAAGATTCTAAATTTTGTAAATGGTTTGTCGTACTTTGCTCTTCAAAACCTCACTTCTTATAGCCATACTTCAGCTGAGAATATGTCATTCAAAGTGCTTGTCATGATGAGCTTTTATTAATTAATCTTATTAATTAATCATTTAGTGATTAAAACATCTTTTAATTATTAATTCATTTTTAAACTCTTTAAAAATTATTCTCTCTATATATTTAATTTCTCAAATTAAATATATAATTTATAATATTAAGAACTCCTTCTTAAAATATATTTATATTTATAAATAATTAAATCATATTTAATTAATTATAAAATTAATTAATTATTTATTTCTTAAATAAATAATCATTAGCCAATATAAATAATTTCCTTCATCTTCAAACTTAATCTCTTTTATGGTGTGACCCTTTAGGTTCATAATTATGTCGATAGTAGAAATAAATAATAATAAACTATTTATTATTATTTATACGAATTACAATTAATTCGTCAAAAATAATTATCGTTATAATTAAATTCATTCTACATCGTGAGTGATACTTTTGAAGGTATATCGCGACTATCCGAATAATATGAATTCATCGCTAGGAATATAGAACCTATTAAATGAATGGTTACCGTACAATAAATTCCTTCTGCCCTAACAATATCCCGATTAAATACAAGGCATAGATCTCGTGTCAAGCCTATATAATTTAATCATATGATTTCTTATTCCTTATGTATAGTTCATGTTAATGCAAATTAGAAACGACTTTCTAATTTCATTCACTCTGGCCAGAGATTCCTGAACTACCGTATTAAGAATAGCATAGGATATTCACTTCCTTTACTGGAAAGGGTAGATCCTTTATCGATCGTTAACTATCTCCATATATAAATTTCAATGCCCAGAATAGAACTTATTAATTGCCCTTGAGACTAAGGACTAAGCCAAAGCATTGTTTATTATATACAAGATGACTCCAACAATCTCAAGTCTAAGGATACTGGTACAACCATCACTATATGAACAATTACTGACACGTGAGTAAACTCTATTAATTGTTCAAGTGATCGAGTCATGTTCAGTGAACTCATTCCCCAATGAGCACCTAGATACTAACTATAGTGTCACCACACAAATGCCTATGAGAACAGACATGCTTCGTATGAAGCAAGTATAGTATGTACCGATCTTTACGGATTGACTAACTCCCAATTAGTTATCCTATGATCAGGAACAGTTTAAGTTTAGTGTTATCATCTTCTAGATCTCACTATTATAATCTCATTATAATTCTAGAAGCTTTACTCTAAACTGTGGAACATTTTATTTAAAACACTTTAAATAGATAAAGCCCGTAATAAAAACAAACAAGTCTTTTATTAATATAAACAAAATCAAATATGATTACATGAAAGTTCTTCTTAACTCATCTTACATGATTGGATTTAGGACAAAACCTTTCAATCTCCCACTTGTACTAAAGCCAATCACTCTGGTATCTAAACCCATCTTATCCTTATGTCGATCAAAGTGATTCTGAGACAATGGCTTTGTTAGCGGGTCTGCTATGTTGTTATGTGTGTCAACTCTCTCGATATTGACATCTCCTCTTTCAATGATCTCCCTAATCAGATGAAAACGCCTCAATACATGTTTGGAGCTCTTATGAGATCTAGGTTCCTTAGCTTGCGCTATTGCCGCGTTGTTATCACAATACAACACAATAGGCTCCTCAATGCTAGGAACAACTCCCAACTCAGAAACAAATTTCCTCATCCAAACGGCTTCTTTTGCAGCCTCACTTGCAGCTATATATTCTGCTTCCACTATGGAGTCTGCCGTTGTAGATTATTTGGAACTCTTCCAACTAATCGCTCCACCATTTAGAGTAAACACGTACCATGACATGGATTTGCTATCATCACTTTCTGATTGAAAACTAGAGTCAGTATAACCTTCTATTTTCAATTCAGATCCACCAAAAACAAGAAAAATATCCTTAGTCCTTCGCAAGTATTTAAGGATGTTCTTCACTGCTTTCCAGTGGTCTTCACCTGGATCGGACCGATATCTGCTTGTCACACTAATTGAAAGAGCAACATCAGGCCTAGTACATAACATCGCGTACATGATAGATCCTATTGCTGAAGCATAAGGAATCTTACTTATACGCTCTCTTTCCTCAGGTGTCTTAGGAGACATCTTTTCGGAAAGGGATACTCCATGGCTCATCGGTATGAGACCTCTCTTGGAGTTTTCCATGCTAAACCTTTTAAGCACCTTTTCTATGTATGTACCCTGGGTAAGACCTCTCATTCTTCTAGATCTATCTCAATAGATCTTCATCCCGAGAATGTAGGATGCTTCACCCAAGTCCTTCATAATGAAGTTCTTCGATAGCCACACTTTGACTGATTGCAGCATCAGTATATCATTTCCTATAAGTAGTATGTCATCCACATACAATACAAGAAATGTTACCGCGCTCCCACTAACCTTCTTGTAGACACATGGTTCATCTATGTTTTTAATAAAACCAAACTCTTTGATTGTCTCATCAAAATGGATGTTCCATCTACGAGAAGCTTGCTTTAACCCATATATGGTTCGTAGCAACTTACACACTAATTGTTCATTTCCTTTGGAAACAAAACCCTCTGGTTGTGTCATATACATTTCCTCTTCAAGTTTCCCATTGAGGAAGGCCGTTTTCACGTCCATTTGCCAGATTTCATAGTCGTAGTAAGCAGCAATCGCAAGCAAAATCCGAATTGATTTTAACAGGGCTACAGGTGAAAAAGTTTCATCAAAGTCAATCCCTTGCCTTTGTCTGAATCCTTTTGCCACGAGCCTGGCCTTATAGGTCTCCACCTGTCCATCTGCTCCAATCTTTCTTTTGTATACCCATTTGCACCCAATAGGCTTCACATCCTCTGGTGCTTCAACCAAAGTCCATACTTGGTTGGTATACATAGAATCCATTTTGGATTTCATGGCACTCTGCCATTTCTCCGAGTCAACACTACTTATAGCCTCATTATAGGTCATAGGGTCATCATCATTAATGGTTGACAACTCATTGTCATTCTCAATGACAAGGCCATAATACCTCTCAGGTTGGCGAGACACTCTATTTGACCTACGCACAGGCTGTTCTACAGAAGGTTGTTCTTTCTGAATAGGTGCTTCCTCTTGAACCATAGTAGTTTGTGCTTCTTGAACTTCATCAAGTTCAATTTTGCTCCCACTATTCCCTTAAAGGATAAACTGTTTTTCTAAGAAGGTAGCATGTTTGGAGACAAACACCCTATGATCGGTGTAAAAGTAATACCCTAAAGTCTCCTTAGAATATCCCACAAAACTACATTTTACGGATCGAGATTTCAGCTTATCAGGGTCAACTTTCTTGACATAAGTTGGACATCCCCAAATTTTAATGTGTTTAAGACTCGGTTTCCTTTCTTTCCATATCTCATATGGAGTTTGAGGAACAGATTTGGTAGGCACCTTATTCAGTAAATATGCTGAGGTTTCTAATGCATACCCCCAAAGGAATACTGGAAGATCTGCATAGCTCATCATGGATCGAACCATGTCTAACAAAGTTCGATTTCTCCTTTCAGATACCCCATTCAACTGTGGAGTATATAGAGGAGTCCACTGAGAGACTATACCATTTTCTTTTAGATAATCTAGAAACTCTCCACTCAAGTATTCACCACCTCGATCTGATTGAAGAGTTTTAATACTATGTTTGGTTTGTTTCTCCACTTCATTCTTGTATTCTTTGAACTTTTCAAAGGCTTCAGACTTGTGTTTCATCAAATACACATATCCGAATCTAGATCGATCATCTGCGAAAGTAATGAAGTATGAAAATCCACCCATGGCTTGTGTAGACATTGGTCCACATACATCTGTGTGTACCAATCCTAGCAAATCTGCAGCCCTCTCTCCATGTCCACTAAATGGAGATTTGGTCATTTTACCTAATAGACAAGACTCGCATGTAGGATATGATTCAAAATCAAAGGGGTCAAGTAACCCTTCCTTATGCAATGTCCGAAGTCTATTTTCACTAATATGACCAAGTCTGCAGTGCCACAAATAGGTAAGATTTTCATCATCCCTTTTCCTTTTATTAGTGTGTTCAATTTGTAGTAAACTATGCTCTACTTCACATACATACAGACCATTATTTAAAATACCACTACCATAAAGAACGTTATCTCTAAGAATTGAACATTTATTATTCTGGATAACAAACGAAAATCCATCCAAGTCTAACATGGGAATAGAAATAATATTCCTTACAATCGAGGGAACAAAATAACAATTATTTAAAATAATAGTCTTGCCCGTAGGCATGTGTAAATCAAATGATCCTACGGCTTCAGCAGCAACTCTTGCTCCATTTCCCATCCGTAGAATCACTTCCTCTTCTTCAATAGTCCTACTTCTCCTTAGTCCCTGCAACGAATTGCAAATGTGAGAACCACAGGCGGTATCTAATACCCAAGTAGAAATTTGACTTAGTGACATATTCACTTCAATCATGAACATACCCGAATCAGAAGCGGCAGTCTCACTTTCCTTCTTCTTCTTCAATTCTGCAAGGTAAGCCTTGCAGTTCCTCTTCCAGTGCCCCACCTTGTTACAGAGGAAGCAAACATGTTTACTCTTGGGGTCTTCTTTAGCCTTTGCAGGATTAGGCTTCTCACCACCCTTCTTCTTCTTGGGAAAAGTCCTCTTCCATTTCTTGGAAGTAGAGCCTTCTCCAATAAGAAGAACATAACTCTTCTTAGAAGGAAAGTTCGACTCAGCAGTTTTCAACATGTTATGAAGTTCATCCAAGCTAACATTCATCTTATTCATGTGAAAGTTCACAACAAACTACGAGAACGAATCTGAAAGCGATTGCAAGACCAAGTCTTGGCATAGCTTCCCATTCATGACAAAACCAAGTTGCCCCAAATGTTCAATCAAATTGATCATCTTGAGCACATGGTCATTCACAGATGTTCCCTCTATCATCTTACAACGGAACAACTCTTTTGATATCTCATATCGAGCTGTCCTCCCCTCTACATCATACAACTCTTATAGATGTACAAGTATAGTGTAAGCATCCATTTTCTCATGTTGCCTCTGAAGCTCAGGGTTCATAGATGCCAACATTACACATTGGGCAACATTTGCATCATCCATCCATGTATCATAGATTTGATGCTCATCATATGGTGCATCTTCAGTAGGGGTTTTAGGTAATGGTGAGTCTAGCACATAATCCAACTTCTCTGACTTGAGAACAATTCTGAAGTTTCGAAGCCAATCAGCATAGTTGGGACCAGTCAACTTGTTAGCATCAAGAATGCTACGGAGTGATAGTGTAGAAGACATGATATATATAGTAAATCTGTAAATGATAAACACATAACAACACTTAGCAAATATTCAATTTTATTTTAAAAATACTATATGAATCGGGTCTTTATTCATAAGTGGCTCCCACTAGTTTATCCAATTTATACAACCCTCTACATGTATAACTGAGCATTCATAACGCTAGTGAGAATAGGGATCCTACTTTCCATGACACAACCCCGGCTGTGGCACGAAATGCCATGTGATGTTCCATAGGCAGACAACTCTTGTCAATTACATCTCAAGTTATTCCCTAATAAAACTTTAGCCTCTTGAATCATTGAGTCACGGCCGTGGCACGACAAACTCAATATTCTAAGTCAAGTCAAACCCAACATTTTTTACAATTGAATTCGTCTCCAACGGCCCACGGCTGTAGCACGTAACGACCATTAGATTCTAATTCATTGTACACATCTCTATGTAATAGACAAGTATTTCTAATTTCGAAATCAAAGCCCTCGGCTGTAGCACGAAATGACAATGATTTAAAAATAAGAACTACTTTCTACCATGTTGGAGGGCTATGACCGACACAAGCCCGTTGTGTCTTTGACCATTTATTTACTTGATATTTAAAAGAGGGGTTTTAATCCTATTAAGGTCATGAAACACTTTCGTTATAACCTAGATGTCTAACATGTTTAGTATGTTTAAAGAATCAGCCTAAATCTAGCATCAATAAATATCAAGTAAAGGTCACGAAACACTTTCGTTATAACTAGATGGCTAACATGCTTAGTATGTTTAAAGAATCAGCCTAAATCTAGCATCTCATGTTCAACCTAGACATATATCATCTATATATTCATTCAATAAAACATAGGTAGGCATGTTAGATCATGTAGTACTGTTTTAAACTTATGTATGGATCATTGGTTGTGTTTAAAAGTCGTTAAACAGTCAAAAGTGGTCTTAAAAACACTTTCCGGAAGCTATAATCGTTTCAAAATTATTTTTTATAAAATATTTGACCCCTCCATTAGATCCATCTCGGAAAAACGAATCCAACGATATATTGCATGTCCCAAACGGAGTCTACAAGCTCCTAGAAAAGGACAGAGAATAAAACATCACTTCTGTCACGCATGACCAGGCTACGTTACCAACTTAAAACAACTTTAAAACCAGTAACGCATGCCTAAGATGCGTTTCCACCTATAACGCATTCAACAGATATGCTCAACCAATTCATTTTGTAGCTGACGATGTGCCCGTCTATCACGCATCTGCATATTGTTTTGAATATACGTTTCATACGGGAATATTCGTTTTTAGATTGCAACAGTCAAGTGAGTAGCAGCTTTTACAAGAGTGATTGATAAAAAAAACTCAATTGGCCAAGCGGGGCATGATGACACTTGACCAGTTCTTTGTAAACCATCCAGTGATGTCCAATCCCATTATTCACTGGCGAGTTCACTTTGCCATATCCCAGTCCCGAGGTGCCAATTGTCTGAAGGAATTTTTACACATGCGGAAGTATTCATAACATTTATTTGCATATAAATCCTAATTAATCATGCATATATTTCAAGAAAATAAAACAGTTACCTTGAGAGCTTCAAAAATTAGGAATACCAGTTCTTGTTCTTCACATTACAATTACTCCTCAGTGTGTGGAGTGCTCTAATGGTATCCACCAAGAGAATTGAATGAAGAAGAGAAGTAGAAAGAATTTGGCTAATATTTGTTTTACAAGATTTTAAATCTTGTAAATGGTTTGTCGTACTTTGCTCTTCAAAACCTCACTTCTTATAGCCATACTTCAGTTGAGAATATGCCATTCAAAGTGCTTGTCATGATGAGCTTTTATTAATTAATCTTTATTAATTAATCATTTAATGATTAAAGCATCTTTTAATCATTAATTCATTTTTAAACTCTTTAAAAATTATTCTCTCTATATATTTAATTTCTCAAATTAAATATATAATTTATAATATTAAGAACTCCTTCTTAATATATGTTTATATTTATAAATAATTAAATCATATTTAATTAATTATAAAATTATTTATTTATTTATTTCTTAAATAAATAATCATTAGCCAATATAAATAATTTCCTTCATCTTCAAACTTAATCTCTTTTATGGTGTGACCGTTTAGGTTCATAATTATGTCGGTAGTAGAAATAAATAATAATAAACTATTTATTATTATTTATACGAATTACAATTAATTCATCAAAAATAATTATCGTTATAATTAAATTCATTCTACATCGTGAGTGATACTTTTGAAGGTATATCGCGACTATCCGAATAATATGAATTCATCGCTAGGAATATAGAACCTATTCAGTGAATGGTTACCGTACAATAAATTCCTTTTGCCCTAACAATATCTCGATTAAATACAAGGTGTAACACCCCCAAATCCCTTACAGGAATCCAGGTCATTTCACCTATTGCGGAATAATCAATCACTTGCTCATAATATAATCTACAACAATATTCTTAACAACTCCATCTTTTATTCAACAGGTTATAGTCTTAGAACAAGCACTCAAAATACAAAAGTTATTACAATACAAACTCACCTCCCAGAATCTCTGAAATATTATTACAGAATACAAAACACTCAATAATAAAGCATTAAACAACTTCTTTCCATCTTGTAACCTCCTTCGATATTATAAGGCTAATGGATTGAATTTAATAGCCCTTCTCCTTCCCTTTGCCACGGTTCGCGATGCTAGAGCCGTCTTTAGATGCCGCTGATTAATAATATTTAAATAGCAAGAATGAGCCAAAGAATGCCCAGCAAGTATATACAGATATCATATAATATAACAACAACCCACTCAAAATATGTTTCTACTACTCTATAAGAGTTATCCTCTTATATGAGTATAAATACATTGGAAGAGAGATCAACTCAGAAATTCTTATAAATCTCTAAATATTACTCCAATATATCTCAATAACTTCTCGAAATACTACACGAAAATAAATCAATAGCTTCTCAAAAATAAATTTAATAACTCCTCAGAACTACTCAATTTATTTGAAATAATATAATATAACAACTGCTCACATTAACACCCTAGTTAACAGAACCACAAAGGCATATATTAACTGATAGGATGTCAATTGGATTTCTGCTCAGAACGCCTACTCAAGTAATGGATGATCAATCCATTATCACTACTCGTTTTCTATCGATAGAAGGATGAGCCGAAGTTTCGAACACACCCTAAATACTACTCAGTTGGGCCGGTGCGTTACTCCTGTCACTTTTGCCTTCATAAGCAATGAACGATATATATCAATAAATTAGTTTTCCTCTCGAATGAGTAGAGGAAATATTATGAAAAACTGTCCTGATTATGGAATCGAAATGAGGTGATCCATATCAGTATACATAACTTACTTTATATATATATAACCCCACTCTTAAATATAAATATTCTGTAGTATGAAAATGTTATTAAATATATCTTTATCATCTCTTCTACGATTACGAATGAAGTATCTCATTAAACGTCCCAACAATATGGACCAACTCATGAAATAAATCTCAACACCTCATATAATAATTTCAACATCTCGTATAATAATTTATATGTACGTAGATTGTATGAATAAAATCTGATATAAACCCCTAGAAAGAATATTTGATTTGTGTATAGCGAAAACTTAATCAGCATATTTAAAAATATAAATACTCCGAACAATGGAATACAAATTAGTAAACTTGCCTTGTTCTGCAGTACGATACTCCAACTTGCTCCACGACTCTGGTTCTCCGGCATTTCACATTCTCGGGCCTAGTTCAGCTATTATCAACTCAACTTCTGATCGCCTTTCAATCAACTTCTATTCACCTTTAAATAGTACCTTTGCATATCTATAACTTTCGTTCTTTAAGCTTTTCCAAACGAGTCTCCTAACTCATCCGAAATCCTACCCCAAAATGGTTCCTCGAGTCATTTCCTTATTAACCCACTATGTTCCTCCATTTTTTAATACTTCCGTACTTAATCAATTTATCTCCAAGACAACAATTAATTCTTAATTTAATAAATAAATCCTCGAGACAATAATTAATCCTCAAAATAAATAAATAAATCTTCAAAATAACAATTAATCCTCGAATTAAATAAATAAATCCTCAAGAAAACAATTAATCCTCGAATTAAATAAATAAATCCTCAAGAAAACAATTAATCCTCGAATTAAATAAATAAATCCTCAAATATTAAATATCAGCTTTCTAAAATAAAAACCATAATTAATTCTATTTATTCCCAATATTTCTCTCATTTTATCAACGAATTATAAAATCTATAAATCACGATCAGATAATCACTAATTATCTCTAAACGATTGCTAACAATTAATTAACCAAATTGTACTTCTAATTATCTCTTCTAAATAAAAAATAATAATAATAATCCATCTTTAGTCTCTAAATTAACCTGGTCCTATCCTATTAATAAAATAATTCAGAAATATTAAATATAAATCTTAAAAATTATATCCCTTTTTAATCCTATTTATTCTCAATTAATCCACTTTTTATCAATAAATCAATAAATCCCTAAATTATGGTAAATAATCACATAATAGTTTTATTGATTTAATTAACTGTTTTAAAAAATAAACTAACTTTAAATTATTCCAAATTAATCAATTAAACCCCTTTTATTATCAAACCTTAAATCTCTAATTTTACCTCACAAATTATTTTTATTTAATTAATAAACCAATCACCATTTTAATTAATCATTCATTTCTCATAATTTAAATAATAATCCAAATTTTAACTAGTACAATTAAATTTTATTATTACTATAATTTATGATTAAAACATATAATTACTAGGTTTTATTGACTCACTATTATTTTATTAATATATTTACACTACAACAGTAGTGTGGGCCCCACCTGCACCACCACCACCGTGCACCACCCCCTCCCCCTGAGATTTCTTACCAGTCTCTCTCCCCCCTCTCTTTCTCTCTCTCTCCCTCTCTCTCTCTCTCTCTCTCTCTCTCTCTCTCTCGCATCTCTCTCTCTCTGTCTCTCTCCCTCTCGACTCCTCTCTCTCTCTGTCTCTCTCTCTCTCTCTCCCCCTCTCTCTCTCGCATCTCTCTCTCTCTCTCTCTCTCTGTCTCTTTCTGCCATCTCTCTCTCTCTCTCTCTCTCTCTCCCGGTCGCCTCTCCCCTCTCTCCGGTCTCTCCCCCTCTGTTCAAACCTCATACTCATCTCTGTCTCTCCTCCTTTCATCTCTTTCTCCCCCGCCTCTTTCTCTCGCTAACTCCGACAACAACAACACCACCATCGGTTTCAACCACCATAACAACCCCCTCCTTCCCCTACTCCGATTTCCCCTCCTCCGACTCACCACCAATCCACAACAAACAACAATCACCGTCTCCGATTCAAACCTCCATCACTCACAATACCCACTCGCGGCATCCCCAATCGACACACCATCGAGCCTACCGGAAAACGAAAGAAGAAAAAATAAAGTTTAACAATAAAACGATAATTACCTGCGTTGACCTCTGCTCGTGTGAATATATATGGTTCGAGTTTGATTGAAGGGGAGTAATATTCGTTGGTTTTATTAGGAGAAAAAGAAGGAAATGTGTTGTACTCTGTTTTGTATAAAAAAAACTGGCTTATTATTCTGTTTAAAAAGTAACGAAAGTGGGGGACAAAATATTATGGAATTTATTTTCTAGTGCTCCATAAAACATAATTATGTTTTGTAAGTGGAAAAGTAATAAATTAAAATATTAAAAACATGGGAGACAAAATAATTGCTGAAAAATAAAATAATGATCATGCTAATGTTAGTGTAAAATGTTAGGTAAAAAGGGCTCGTTTTCCCCTGCTGGTTAATTAAAACGAGACTCTAATTTTGTTTCATAAATAACTTCGACCCAAAATTTAAAATTCTATTTCTCTAAAATTTCCTAATTTTAATTAACACTAAACAAATATAAATAATTAAATATAATACGAAAATATAAATTTTAAAATATTTACAAAACGCACTGATTAAAAATATACTAGTGCATCGATCTTAAATAAAATTTAAATATCGAGTAGAAAAAAAATATTCGAAAAAAAATCGCGGATATTACAGTCTTCCCTCCTTAAAAGGATTCCGTCCTCGGAATCAACGTAGGCAATAACTAAGGTTGCTAATATCTTCTCAGCACTTTTACCAGCTTTATGCTCCCCATATCTCAATTATAAACTCTTATGCTTTATCATCTATTTTCATACCGGCTCATCACTTATACCTACTTCCTTCGTTTATTCTTATCGTCACTCTATCCTCAAAATACACCTTATCCTCAATAGTAAATCTCAATTATGCCTTAAAGCTCCTCATATCATTTTCTCTTACTAATCATTAAATATACCTCTTTCTTCTCATCTTTTATCCTCGTGAATCAATTCACTCACAGCCTTTACCATGGCTACTTTTTATACCCATATCACATAGTCCCTTATCAAAAACACTGCATCATTATATTCAATCTATTGTTTCAATCCCTGCTGAAATATTCGAGCTCCTTCATCCTTTAAATCCATACATAATACCATCATACTCTTCTTGTTTTGTCTCCATCTATAAAATTCACTCTATTTATCTCTTCTACACTTCTTCAATAGTCACAGCCTCTCTCGATTCCACCTATCCCAATATGGTTTAGTCTAATAAAATTGCATATCCATGAAATATTTATTTATGAAAACAAAACAGTACATATCTGTACATATACACATATATACACATATATGCCTGCAGTTATGGATATATGTATATTTATGTATATATACCTCTATATACTCAAATTTCACCCAATAAATACATCATGGATACACATTTCTCTCGTCCTAAATGATTCCCCTAGTGCTAATGGCCATCATGCCCCCACCTCACAACTCCTTGAAATCCTACTATATATATATACCTATCGATTCCTTGGGTTCTAAACACTCTCTTATATAGTCATAACTTCTCCTACACTCGTTCTAAGATTTATAACCTATGGCTCTGATACCATTTCTGTAACGCCCCCAAATCCCTTACAGGAATCCAGGTCATTACACCTATTGCGGAATAATCAATCACTTGCTCATAATATAATCTACAATAATATTCTTAACAACTCCATCTTTTATTCAACAGGTTATAGTCTTAGAACAAGCACTCAAAATACAAAAGTTATTACAATACAAACTCACCTCCCAGAATCTCTGAAATATTATTACAGAATACAAAACACTCAATAATAAAGCATTAAACAACTTCTTTCCATCTTGTAACCTCCTTCGATATTATAAGGCTAATGGATTGAATTTAATAGCCCTTCTCCTTCCCTTTGCCACGGTTCGCCATGCTAGAGCCGTCTTTAGATGCCGCTGATTAATAATATTTAAATAGCAAGAATGAGCCAAAGAATGCCCAGCAAGTATATACAAATATCATATAATATAACAACAACCCACTCAAAATATGTTTATAATACTCTATAAGAGTTATCCTCTTATATGAGTATAAATACATTTGAAAAGAGATCAACTCAGAAATTCTTATAAATCTCGAAATACTACTCCAATATATCTCAATAACTTCTCGAAATACTACTCGAAAATAAATCAATAACTTCTCAAAATACTACTCGAAAATAAATTTAATAACTCCTCAGAACTACTCAATTTATTTGAAATAATATAATATAACAACTGCTCACATCAACACCCTAGTTAACAGAACCACAAAGGCATCTATTAACTGATAGGATGTCAATTGGATTTCTGCTCAGAACGCCTACTCAAGTAATGGATGATCAATCCATTATCACTACTCGTTTTCTATCGATAGAAGGATGAGCCGAAGTTTCAAACACACCCTAAATACTACTCAGTTGGGCCGGTGCGTTACTCCAGTCACTTTTTCCTTCATAAGCAATGAACGATGTATATCAATAAATTAGTTTTCCTCTCGAATGAGTAGAGGAAATATTATGAAAAAATGTTCTGATTATGGAATCGAAATGAGGTGATCCATATCAGTATACATAACTTACTTTATATATATATAACCCCACTCTTAAATATAAATATTCTGAAGTATGAAAATGTTATTAAATATATCTTTAGCATCTCTTCTACGATTACGAATGAAGTATCTCATTAAACGTCCCAACAATATGGACCAACTCATGAAATAAATCTCAACACCTCATATAATAATTTCAACATCTCGTATAATAATTTATATGTACGTAGATTGTATGAATAAAATCTGATATAAACCCCTAGAAAGAATATTTGATTTGTGTATAGCGAAAACTTAATCAGCATATTTAAAAATATAAATACTCCGAACAATGGAATACAAATTAGTAAACTTGCCTGGTTCTGCAGTACGATACTCCAACTTGCTCCACGACTCTGGTTCTCCGGCATTTCACATTCTCGGGCCTAGTTCAGCTATTATCAACTCAACTTCTGATCGCCTTTCAATCAACTTCTATTCACCTTTAAATAGTACCTTTGCATATCTATAACTTTCGTTCTTTAAGCTTTTCCAAACGTGTCTCCTAACTCATCCGAAATCCTACCCCAAAATGGTTCCTCGAGTCATTTCCTTATTAACCCACTATGTTCCTCCATTTTTTAATACTTCCGTACTTAATCAATTTATCTCCAAGACAACAATTAATTCTTAATTTAATAAATAAATCCTCGAGACAATAATTAATCCTCAAATTAAATAAATAAATCTTCAAAATAACAATTAATCCTCGAATTAAATAAATAAATCCTCAAGAAAACAATTAATCCTCGAATTAAATAAATAAATCCTCAAGACAACAATTAATCCTCGAATTAAATAAATAAATCCTCAAATATTAAATATCAGCTTTCTAAAATAAAAACCATAATTAATTCTATTTATTCCCAATATTTCTCTCTTTTTATCAACGAATTATAAAATCTATAAATCACGATCAGATAATCACTAATTATCTCTAAACGATTGCTAACAATTAATTAACCAAATTGTACTTCTAATTATCTCTTCTAAATAAAAAAATATTAATAATCCATCTTTAGTCTCTAAATTAACCTGGTCCTATCCTATTAATAAAATAATTCAGAAATATTAAATATAAATCTTAAAATTTATATCCCTTTTTAATCCTATTTATTCTCAATTAATCCACTTTTTATCAATAAATCAATAAATCCCTAAATTATGGTAAATAATCACAGAATAGTTTTATTGATTTAATTAACTGTTTTAAAAAATAAACTAACTTTAAATTATTCCAAATTAATCAATTAAACCCCTTTTATTATCAAACCTTAAATCTCTAATTTTACCTCACAAATTATTTTTATTTAATTAATAAACCAATCACCATTTTAATTAATCATTCATTTCTCATAATTTAAATAATAATCCAAATTTTAACTAGTCCAATTAAATTTTATTATTACTATAATTTATGATTAAAACATACAATTACTAGGTTTTATTGACTCATTATTATTTTATTAATATATTTACACTGCAACAGTGGTGTGGGCCCCACCTGCACCACCACCACCGTGCACCACCCCCTCCCCCTGCGATTTCTTACCAGTCTCTCTCCCCCCCGCTCTCTCTCTCTCTCTCTCTCTCTCTCTCTCTCTCTCTCTCTCTCTCTCGCATCTCTCTCTCTCTGTCTCTCTCCCTCTCGACTCCCCTCTCTCTCTCTCTCTCTCCCCCCCCTCTCTCTCTCTCGCATCTCTCTCTCTGTCTCTTTCTGCCATCTCTCTCTCCCTCTCTCTCTCTCTCTCTCTCTTTCTCTCCCGGTCGCCTCTCCCCCCTCTCCGGTCTCTCCCCCTCTGTTCAAACCTCATACTCATCTCTGTCTCTCCTCCTTTCATCTCTTTCTCCCCCGCCTCTTTCTCTCGCTAACTCCGACAACAACAACACCACCATCGATTTCAACCACCACAGCAACCCCCTCCTTCCCCTACTCCGATTTCCCCTCCTCCGACTCACCACCAATCCACAACAAACAACAATCACCGTCTCCGATTCAAACCTCCATCACTCACAATACCCACTCGCGGCATCCCCAATCGACACACCATCGAGCCTACCGGAAAACGAAAGGAGAAAAAAAAAAGTTTAACAATAAAACGATAATTACTGCGTTGACCTCTGCTCGTGTGAATATATATGGTTCGAGTTTGATTGAAGGGGAGTAATATTCGTTGGTTTTATCAGGAGAAAAAGAAGGAAATGTGTTGTACTCTGTTTTGTATAAAAAAAACTGGCTTATTATTCTGTTTAAAAAGTAACGAAAGTGGGGGACAAAATATTATGGAATTTTTTTTCTAGTGCTCCATAAAACATAATTATGTTTTGTAAGTGGAAAATTAATAAATTAAAATATTAAAAACATGGGAGACAAAATAATTGCTGAAAAATAAAATAATGATCATGCTAATGTTAGTGTAAAATGTTAGGTAAAAAGGGCTCGTTTTCCCCCTGCTGGTTAATTAAAACGAGACTCTAATTTCGTTTCATAAATAACTTCGACGCAAAATTTAAAATTCTATTTCTCTAAAATTTCCTAATTTTAATTAACACTAAACTAATATAAATAATTAAATATAATACGAAAATATAAATTTTAAAATATTTACAAAACGCACTGATTAAAAATATACTAGTGCATCGATCTTAAATAAAATTTAAATATCGAGTAGAAAAAAAATATTCGAAAAAAAAATCGCTGATATTACACAAGGCATAGATCTCGTGTCAAGCCTATCTAATTTAATCATATGATTTCTTATTCCTTATGTATAGTTCATAAACCAAACCAAACCAAACCAAACATACCCAGTATATCCCGCACAGAGTAGGGTCTGGGGAGGGTGAAGTGTACACAGACCATGCCCCTACCTTTTACGGTAGGAAGGCTGTTTCCGTGAAGACCCCCAGCTTAGTGCACAACAGAAAAATAGAGTGTGATATTTACACAGGCTTTAAACATTTTGGCAGAATATCGTAGCCATACCTGTGCCCACGGCTTAGAACACATGGGACTTACCTACCAGGGGATTGACTACCCCGCTCCGCAAGACACTCAGATTTAAGATGCCACCTAGCTAAGCTCCTTTTACCTGCAAAACTAGACAACAGACGACAGTAAAATGAAAAGTGAGAACGAATACGCCAAACTTCTATATAATAGCTAACCGGGACAAAGCAACTCTGAGGCTCTCAACAACAGAGCCGCTCCCTAACAGAGAGTCCACCACTCTGATCTGACGCCTCCAAGAACACCTATTCGAGGTCAAGGTCTCATTTAAATTTAAGGCCTTCATATTTAACCTAAGCTGCTCTTCCCACGATCTCCTCGGTCTACCTCTCCTCCTCACCCCCTCAACCGAAAGACTCTCGACCCTCCTCACAGGCGCTTCAGCCCGCCTCCTACTGACGTGGCCGAACCACCTCAACCTCCCTTCCCTAACTTTCGCAGACAAAGGCGCTACTTCTAGCTCGTTCTTAAAAACCGCATTCGGGATTCTGTCCAACATCGTGCGCCCACAAGACCACCGCAACATCCTCATTTCGGCCGCTTCCAACTTGCTCTCAAGAGCCTTCTTCGCCGCCCAACACTCAGAACCATACAACATCGCAGGACGAATTGCCGCTCTATAGAATTTCCCTTTCAACTTTAAAGGTACTTTCTTATCGCACAACACCCCTGACGCTGCCCTCCACTTTAGCCACCCAGCCTTGATATGATGCGTGACATCGTCTTCAATCTCTCCTTCCTTCTGGATGATTGAACCCACATACTTGAACTTATCTGTACGAGGGACGATCTGATCTTCAATCTTAACCTCCACCCCTACCTCGTTGGCCTCACCACTGAAGTTACACCAGAGATACTCGGTTTTAGACCGACTTAAACGCAAGCCTTGGGACTCCAACGTAGCTCTCCATAACTCCAACTTCTCGTTCACCTCCCCCCTCGACTCCGCCACTAACACGATATCATCCGCGAAGAGCATGCACCAAGGGACGGCATCTTGAATCCCTCGCGACATGACATCAATGATAAGGGTGAAAAGAAGAGGACTTAGGGCCGAACCCTGGTGGAGGCCAATCTGAACAGGGAAAAAACGGGAGTCACCAACTGGGGTTCTAACGCAAGAACTAGCTTGGAAGTACATGTCTTGAATCACCCTAACGTACGACGACGTAACACTCCTCTCCTCAAGGCTCTTCCAAATAACTTCACGGGGGATGCTATCATAAGCCTTCTCAAGGTCAATGAACACCATATGGAGGTCTTTGCGCCGCTCCCTAAACTTCTCCATAAGGCGTCTGACGAGATGAATGGCCTCAGTCGTCGATCTTCCAGGCATAAAACCAAATTGATTCTCTGATACTACAACTTCTCTTCTAATCCGACCTTCAACTACTCTCTCCCAAAGTTTAATAGTATGATTGAGTAATTTAATACCCCGATAGTTACTACAACTCTGGGCATCGCCTTTGTTCTTGAAAAAAAGGGACCACAATACTACGCCTCCACTCCCCTGGCATCTTATCACCTAAGAGGAGAGCATTGAACAGATCTGTTAGCCATTGTACGCCAACCTCACCAAGGCAAAGCCACACCTCTATTGGGATCTGATCCGGACCAACCGCTTTCCCTCTAGCCATCTTTTGAAGGGCACCCTTAACTTCCTCATTGCTGATACGCTCACAGGCACCTAAAGAAAGCACCGACGGGAGCGAAGCCTCTTGCTCCACATCTGCACCACTCATGTTAATGCAAATTAGAAACTACTTTCTAATTTCATTCACTCTGGCCAGAGATTCCTGAACTACCGTATTAAGAATAGCATAGGATATTCACTTCCTTTACTGGAAAGTGTAGATTAGAGCTGGCAATTCGTTTCGTGCTGTGTACTTCGTGTCGTGTACTTTCGTGTTTCGTGTACCAAGAGCCCAAAACGGAAACGAAACGAAATAAATTCGTGTACTCAAATTCTAAAACAAACACGAAACGAAACATTTCATGTAAACACGAAACGAAACGAAAAGTACACGAAATATTTTGAGTACTTTTCGTTTACACGAAAAACCGTGTACTTTCCGTGTACTTTTCGTGTATTTTCTATTTTTTTTGTAAAAAGGTTAAATATGTAATATTTATTTAGAATATATATTTATATAATTTAAAATATTTATTTAAATATTTATTTATTTCGTATATTTTCGTTTCGTGTCGTGTACCCAAGGGTAAACCCAAAACCGACACTAAATTCATCCGTGTAATTTCGTGTTCGTGTACAGCAAAGGTCAACCCAAACCCGTAATTTTCGTGTCGTGTTTTCGTGTCGTGTACGAAATTGCCGGCTCTAGTGTAGATCCTTTATCGATCGTTAACTATCTCTATATATAAATTTCAATGCCCAGAATAGAACTTATTAATTGCCCTTGAGACTAAGGACTAAGCCAAAGCATTGTTCATTATATACAAGATGACTCTAACAATCTCAAGTCTAAGGATACTCGTACAACCATCACTATATGAACAATTACTGACACGTGAGTAAACTCTATTAATTGTTCAAGTGATCGAGTCATGTTCAGTGAACTCATTCCCTAATGAGCACCTACATACTAATTATAGTGTCACCACACAAATGCCTATGAGAACAGACATCCTTCGTATGAAGCAAGTATAGTATGTACCGATCTTTACGGATTGACTAACTCCCAATTAGTTATCCTATGATCAGGAACAGTTTAAGTTTAGTGTTATCATCTTCTAGATCTCATTATTATAATCTCATTATAATTCTAGAAGCTTTACTCTAAACTATGGAACATCTTATTTAAAATACTTTAATATAAACCAACAAATCTTTTATTAATATAAACAAAATCAAATTTGATTACAAACAAATCTTTTATTAATATAAACAAAATCAAATATGATTACATGAAAGTTTTTACTAAATTATCTTACATAATTGAATTTAGGACAAAACCTTTCATTGTCCCCGCGCTGCACTTGCTCTAACCTTCCCAGTGCCTTTTAATATACGTCATACTTGAACGTATTGTCATATTCCCAATTTGGGAACTTTATAATCTTTTACTATGATTAAAGCTAGGGTGCATTGTGATTAAAAAACGTTTACACAATTCTTTCCTTGTATTAAACTTCAGTTCCGATGACGTTTTAGCATTCAGCGTGATAATCGGGTTTTAGGCGTCAACATATCACCGAATATCTCGATTTTGTAAATTTATTACGAACCTACGATATAGTTGAGTGTGTGTAAATCACGTTAGTTTTTCAAAAATTGCATTTCTGCTATTAGATTTGTAATTTACGAGATATTTAAGTGTATGTAAATCCCGACGTGTAACACCTCGTTCTAGATTAAATATATTAATATTACTCATAGGTTAGAGTGTATTTAGTTAAAATAGTTATAGGAATAAATGTGATTTTGTGAACTAGATTTTATTATTTTGATTACGAGTAGAAATATGAAAAAAATGGATCATTTTTTTGTTTAGAATATTTTAAATTTAAACTGTAAAGCGGGTTTGAAAAAAGTGATAAGCTAGTAGTAATTAGATGTGTGATTTTTTTTTTTTTTTTGTCAGGATTTAGATGTG
Source organism: Saposhnikovia divaricata (assembly GCA_036435485.1). NCBI lineage: Eukaryota > Viridiplantae > Streptophyta > Magnoliopsida > Apiales > Apiaceae > Saposhnikovia > Saposhnikovia divaricata. Next base: position 184,728,701 of record CM071599.1, on the reverse strand, counting down.
TGAATTTTGAGAGAGAGAAAGAGAGAGGTTAATTGTGACAAAATTGTTTTTAATTTTTGATGAAATCTGTGAGCAAGTTAGATAAGAGAATGGACAATTTTGGTTCAGAGAATGGACTATTTTGGTTCATTGGGTTGAGTTAGTAGAATAAAAACAAAGAAAGTATGATCTGGGCTTTGTTAATAAAATGGAGATTGGGCTCCTAGCTAAAAATAGGTCAAAGTCTTGTGCATGGGATAGTCACGAAATAACATCTAATATATGTAAAAAAATATATTAAAAATACATTAAACTATTAAAAAACCCGAATTAATCGAAAAACCCGAATTAACTGAAGTATATTTTAAAAAAAATTATTATATATATTTATATCATATATGTAAAAAATATTAAATTTGGTATATATATATATAATATATTATTTATTATATATATAATATATATAATATTTATTATATATATATATATATATTATATCTATATATTATATATTTGGTATAATATATATTATATATATAAAATATATATTTATATATATATTTATGTATTAAATATATATTTATATCAATTCTGTTTTTTATAATATATATATATATATATATATAATATATATTATTTATATATTGTATATTTGTATATTATATATTTGGTATAATATATATAATATATTTAATAAATAAATATATATATATATATATATATATATATATATATATATATATATATATATATTAAATATATATTTATATCAATTCTGTTTTTTATTTCGGTATTCGATTTTAACCAAAATATTAAATTCGGTTCGGTAAAATAACCAAAATTATTTCGGTTCTTAATTTGATTATGATTTTTAGCTTATTCGATATTTCGGTTATTTCGGTATTCGATATTTCGGTTCGGTTATAATCGAATAATCAGCTCTAGAGGAGAGAGTGAGTTCCATTAATTAGTACATTAATTATTAAGAGTGTACATTATTAATGAATGTTAAGAGAGATGAGGTGAGATATACATAATTGAGGAATAAATTAGATAACAAATAATAGAAGCTGATAAGATTATAAATAGTACTAATGAAAGTTTAGATAATTTATGATCAAGTACAGACTTTGGCATTGGGCTTAATAGCTTCTAGTGTGGGCTTCTAAATATATAAGAAAATAATCGAGGAAGGAAACATGGCTTGTGATATAGAAGATGGACAATAGTGGACAATAGTGAGCTTACATATATTCGAGAGGAATGGGACGATAAATTGATTTGGTTAAAAAGAAAAATAGAGAAACAAAGGGTGGCCAACTAATGTGGCATGCATGACTAGGTTGGTATTGTTTTAATTTAGAATTTTTGGGTCGAGCTAAAGAAAAAAAGGATAAAAATATTAGAAAGCTACCAAGCCTACTTTTATAAAAATCAATTAGTTTAGTTCATTAGTTTAGTTCAGGACAAAGCTTATATGATTGTTAAGGTTCAATATTAGGAAAAAGAAAATGTAGTGGACAAAAGAGAATTATATAAAATAAAATATTGAACCAATTTATGTAGCTAGAGTTCGTTCAAGTTAGCGTCCTTAAGTTAGCGTATATATTCAGGTTATTTGGATTTGTGCAAAATGGTGATATCACAAATAATATGTTGGTTTAAACTTTAAACTTACATGAGTGGATTGAGCTATTACTGCCAGGTGAAATGGGCCTAAAGAATTACGTGTGTTAAATAGAAATGAGTTTATGCACAAAGAGGAAAGAATAGCCAAATTAAAAAAGAGAATTTAGAAACAAATGTGATATGGGCTGAAAATAAGTCCTAAAGACACATTTAATACGACATTAATTAGACCCAGCGTGGTCCAGACGTGGGGCCCATTAATGAGGTCAAAAGCCCTATTTTAATATTAATTTCATAATTAATATTAAGGGTAATAAACAGCTCAGCAATTAGAGTCAAATAAGGATGTTACTCCTACCAAACTTAGCCTCCAAGGCACAGAATTCGATATGGGAACTGACTCCTACAAGGAAGGAGTCTAGAACCTTCCTCAAGGCGGTGACTTGCCCACCAAGTCACCAAATCCTACCATAATTCTAAGGCTTCTGAGCCTATATAAGGGCCTGACCCCTCATTCTCAGAACTACGTCTTGGCTTGATTCTCAATAACGAGATACGTAGGCACTCTGTGAGGACCGATTAGTCTCGAACACGGAAACAACCATTAAAGCTTGAAGCTCACCAATCCCTTAGCATTAAATACACACAAACCCTAGCCGCAATTCGATAACTCGATTTTATTCCACAACATTTGGCGTCGTCTGTGGGAAGACAACATCAACCATGGTTCAAACACGAAGAACAACATCAACCTCGACTGAGGCCATACCCCTTAGCTCTGCTCCACCTGCCACCTCTGATCTGCTTATCACTACTGAAGAAGGACAATTACCCCCATCAACAGGGGCGATCATTCAACCTCTAGCCTCTCAACCCCCAGGGACGATTCCCCATGTTGAGGGAACTCTACCCATGGTTGTCCATCAAAACCAAGAAGCTAACCCTCTTCAGATGGTGGTTTCTCCGCTTGGTAACGTTGATCGTACGCTACCCCCGGGGATACAGATCCACACTACGGATCTCCCCTTGAATACCGACCCGATGTATGGGCTGCCTAATAATCCCCTCGACAAAGGGAACCTGGACCAAGCGGTCATGCCTTACAGATCCGAGATCGAGAGTACGATGACTACTCCGGCCCCTATACTGATGATTCGACATCTGAGGATGGCGATGATGATCACGACGAAGGCCCAATGAGGCGACGTGCTAGTAGAGAACCTCGAAGGAGGGCCCAAAGAATCCATGATGGACCTCCACAAACGGCTGAGGAAAGGATTAAGGCTCGTGAGGCTGAGATCCAAAGGGTGAAGGATGATATTGCTAGGGAGCAAGCAAAGCAAAGTCTGATTCGACCTCCTCCAGTTACAGGGAGGATTCCCATTATAAATCTGGAGAGGCCTTCAAGGAGACAGAAAAGGGCCGATGCTCCAACTGAAAAATCGACAAGGGTGGAGACCCCTAGAAGCAACCCCAAGGATCTGATGCCACTTGGGGATCCTGATGATCACACACCTCCGTTTACTGAGGAGATGATGAATGCCCGCATCTCAAGGAAGTTCAAGGTGCCGACAATTAAGGCTTATGATGGAACGGGCGACCCCGCAAACCATGTCAGGACATTCTCAAACGCACTGCTGCTGCAGCCTGCGAGTGATGCCTTAAAGTGTAAGGCGTTCCCTCAAACCCTGTCGGGCATGGCTCAAAGGTGGTATAGCCGCCTACCTGCAAACTTGATTTGCTCTTTTAAGGAGTTGAGCACTGCCTTTATCAACCAATTCATTAGTGGGAGAGTTCATGAAAAAATTTCTGCATCCCTCATGTATGTGGTGCAGGGGAAGAATGAGAATTTGAGGGATTATCTCAAGCGATTCACCAAGGAGACATTGAATATCACTGATCTAGAAAATAAAGTGGCCACGGTAGCCCTGGAACACGGAACCACTGATCTCTTCTTTAAAAGGTCTTTGGCAAAACATCCTCCTGAAAACATGGCCGAGCTCCAACGAAGGGCCTACAAGTATATCAAGGCTGAGGACAACATGAAGAAGGAAACCACAGGAGGCAATGGCAAGGGTTCTAACGACTCAAAGAAATGAAAGCAAGAGCAAGAGTACGACGCTAGGGACAAGTATCCCTGGACTAGCAAGGACTCCGAGTCACCACCAAAGAAGGGTTTGGGACCGAGATTTTCTGATTATGCAAGGCTGAACGCTCCTAGAAGTCAGATCTTGTTAGATATTTAGAAGGATAAAGACTTTCGATGGCCAAAGCCACTTAGGGGTGATCCCGCAAAGAGAAACAAGGAGCAGTACTGTAGGTACCACCGTGATGTGGGGCATGATACAGATGATTATAGGCAATTGAAAGATGAGATTGAGTTCTTTATCCGAAAGGAAAAGTTGAGCAGGTTCACGAAGGGTGATGATCGTGGAACCCAAAGAAGGGACTACGACAGAAGAGACAATGACAGAAGGGATAACGATCGTGATCGTAATCCACAGCCCCGAGGGCCAGTTATTAACATGATTTGGGGAGGCCCGACAGCGGCCGGTACGACTCGAAACTCTCGAAAGACGTATGCCAGAGAAGTGATGCACATCGTGGGAGAAGCCCTGAAACGTGCTAGGACTGAAATAGCCATTGGATTTGATGATTCAGACCTCGAAGGGGTGAAGTTCCCCCATGACGACCCATTGGTCATAACCCCTGTGATTGGAAATTCGGAGGTGAAACGAGTCTTGATAGACAATAGAGCTTCTGTTGATATTTTGTTTCATGACGCATTTGTGAAGATGGGGTACACCGATTCTCAATTGACCTCGACCAACATGCCAATCTACGGATTTAATGGAGTTGAGTCCAAAGTTGAAGGAACTATTCAGTTACCCATGACAATTGGACAAGAACCTAAGGAGGTTACTCAGATGCTGAATTTCCTTATGATCAAGGCATCCTCGACTTATAACGCGATCCTGGGAAGGACTGGACTTCATGCATTCAAGGCTGTTGCCTCCACATATCACATGAAGATTAAGTTTCCGACCAGGAATGGTATTGGAGAACAAAAGGGTGATCAAAAAATGGCAAGAAGTTGTTATGTGTCCGCATTAAGAGCTGATGGAATCGGGGGGGGGGCAGGTACTTCCGATTGAAGACATGGATGTCCGTGGTGATGATGAACACCGAGGGAAGCCAGCAGAGGACTTAATCCCCATTCCTCTAGAGCTAGGCGACCCTGAGAAAGTAACTTATATAGGAGCCTCTTTGAAGGAACCCCTGAAGGGCAAGTTGATAGCATTCTTGAAAGGCAGAGTGTGTAAACTTGTAACACTATAACTAATATGACTCAAACTAAAGGAAAAGATAATTAACCAGAAGACAATCAAGAACAAGAAGTCACAAGAAATCAACACTAAATGAAGACAAGGTAATTGATACAATTCAATATGTTAACTATGATCAAGCCAAGAAGAAATCATTGAGAGAAGTTCAAGTCAAAGTTGTTCATGCCTCAGTGATTTGAAAAGCCAAGAATCAAGATCATAACTATCAGTATCAATAAGACCAATTGATTTCAAGTGAACAAGAAGGAAAGCAAATATTGGAAAGCCACATTACTAATTGGATATGGTAATTTATTCAAAAAGCAAAAACCCTATCAAGACTAGTCACTTATGAACCAGACCGTTGCATCAAGTGTCAGGACATTGATAGCAAGTTTATGTCAGTAATAAAGATCCATATTCAAGAGCTTAGTGAAGAACAAAGAAGACATGAAGATATCACAAGTTCAAGATGTGCATTGAAGTTTCAAGTTGAAGACAAGAATATTTTCTAAGTACTAAATATTCTAGATGACCAAGTAGAAGTTTCTAAGTAGAAGTTCTACTTAGAAATTCGAGATGGCTAAGTAGAAATTCTCAAGTAGAAGTTCTACTTAGAGTACAGCTTCAACATGACACATGGCATCTTCTGATTGGCAGATTTCCAAGCTTTCAAGATAAGGCAAGATTTATGTGGACATCATTGGGCCACGTATATCTTAGTCTTTGAAGTCTACAGGACATAGATTACATGTAGTATAAATAGAAGTACTTGTGTATTGTTTTAGTTAGTGAGCAATTCTTGAGAAAAACACAAGAGAAAAAGAGAGAGTGCATTCACAGAGCTTAGTATCATTCACTTCTCTCTGAACTTCTGTTATACTTTGTAATGAATGTTGTAGCAACCATTTCAAGTTATATATAAGACATATATTCCTTGAATCTGTGTGTTCATTTATTGCATCGTATTTATTGCTTCTCATATTCGAAAAGTTGTATTCACCCCCCCTCTACAACACATTTGGACCTAACAATTGGTATCAGAGCTATATGTTTAACATACAAAACATAGATCCTTGTGTTGAGTAGAAGAATCGTGAGTTTTCATTTTCTAGATCTACTTTTCATTTTCTTGAAAAGTGTGCTTTAAATCGTTTGTATTGAAAACTCATCTGAAAAATTATTTAAATACTCCAGGTGTGATTATTTAGCTTGGATGTATTTTAATTAATTTTTGTGAATTAATCTGGCTACTTTCATATTTGGTGTTCTTGAGTGTTCATCATCTGTTCTTATCAAAGAAGACAACCCAACAACTTTTTGATCTCCTTTTCAAACAGATAAATAGTAAAAGAATATAAAGGTGTTTTTGGACTTTGTGATTTGCATTATTCACGGCCGAAAGTGAAACAAGACATATTCATTACCTAGCACGTGGGTTAGGTGGGTTAGGTGAGTAAAGCATTCAAAGTCAAAAGGTGTTAAAGAGATAATATTGTTTATTCAATATTAAAGTAACCTGCAGAAAAATTATTCTAATGACAAAAGTTCTACATAGAATTTCTACTTGAGAATTTCTACATAGAATTTCGACTTGGACAATTTCTACTTGGTGAATTTCGACTTGAACAAAATTTCTACTTAGAGAAATTTCGACTTAGGCAAAAGTTCTACATAAATATTCTACATAGCCTAGTCTTGGGTACTTAGAAACTTTTAGTGACCAGAATTGAAATGGCTCATAAAAATGCATTCAAGATCCCAATGTTCAACCGAGATCACTATGAAGAATGGGTTTTCAGAATGAGACTATATTTAGAGACTGTTAACCCTGAATATCTGATAGAAGTTGTCATGGAAGGATCTGCAGAGGTCAGAAGCAACAAGACACTCATACTCAAGATAGAGTATGACACCTTTAGAATAAGGAAAGGAGAAGGCATAACAGATGTCTATCTACGATTCAGTCAGTTGGTATTGGATTTGAATCTGAGAGGTGTGACTCTCCCCATGGTTGAGACTAATACGAGATATCTGAGGAACCAGCCAAAGAGCATTGAACATAGGGTCTACGCAATAAGAGAAACCAGAGATTTGCATACAACTTCTCTGGAAGAATATTATGGAATATTAAAGACCTATGAGCTGGAAACACTTCAAGATCAAGCATGGGACAATGATTCAAAAGGAAAAGAAACTGCATCAGGATTAGTTGCTGATGAGGAAGAGTCTAAGAAGGCAATGGTTGCAGTAAAGCCTAAATCATCACTTGCACCACATCAAGTTGATAATGATGACGAGTGCACATCAAACAGTGATGATGACTACTACACCTAAGAAGAGCTGGACAACATGGACGATAGTGTCGTGGCATACGTGGCAAGGAAGTTCAGCAACATGAGATTCAGAAAGAGCAACCGACCACAGAGAAATTCTTCATCTTATTATCGTGCTGCTAAGGGTGGTGGTAGTTCGTCAGGCTACCAAGGTAAAGGCAAGAATACCAGTTACAAATCTCCATTGGATTTCAAAATGAAGTTCAAATGCTATAATTGTGGTGAAGCTGGACATTTTGCCTCGGACTGCAAAAAGCCTAAACAGACTTATCCAAAAGAGATATATGAAGCCCTCAAAAGCAAGTATGAAGCGCTGGTGAAGGAAAGACATGGAAAACGAGCTTTATTGGTGACAGAAGGAAGAGCTTGAGATGATTCAGATGAGGAAGATGTTACTCATGTAGCAAACTTTGCCCTCATGGCTGAGACATCAGAGGAACCAGAGGTACCAGTTCTGACTTTTAAAGTAGAAATGTCTATTGATGATTATAAGGAACAGAACGGGGCTCTTAGTGAAGAGATCTATATGTTGTGCAAAAGCCTAGACTCTTCTCAAAAGGAACAGAAAACACTTGTTGCCAAATGCAGAATGCTTGAGGCAAAAGTGGAAGAGCTAGAGGCTGCTTGCACTGTAGATACTTCTCTAAGAGACTTTATTAAATCTCTAGAACACAAGCTCGTCCTTAAGGAAGAAGTAGAAGCATGTCTTAGGAACAATCTAGCTGAGTTAGAAACTAAATGCGAAGCTTACAAACTAGCAGCTAGTAAAGTGTATGTAGATAATGACACATTTAAGAAGATAACTGGAGTAGGTATAGGACTTGATTATTCTGACCTTCCTAAGAAAGAAGGAAAGAGACCTATTGACCCTAGTTCCAGTGACCTTAAAAAAGAAACACCTAGCATTCTTAAATCAGCTGTCAAACCTATGTACAAACACCTTGTTCCTAGAATAGAAGAAGAAGAGACTGAATTGATAGCTAGATATGAGATTGAGATGGAAGATCGCCAGAAAGCACAACCTATAACTCCTATCAAACAAGTTAAAATCAATTTCCCTAGAGATGAATCTAGACTAGGATTAGGAGCTAAGGCTGTTAAACAACAATGAAAGAGAGAGAAAGGCATAAAAGAGGTTAAGGCTGAACGAATAAAGAAAGCATGTTATCACTGTAAATCTACTGAGCATCTTTCTTATGCATGTAAAGCTAACATAAATGTTCCTGCTGCACATGCCATGCCTACCACACATACAATGAATAATCTGCATCAGAATCATGCACAGTGTGGTCAACCTAATTGTATGCCATGCACTTTTAACATCATGCAAACTTTTGTGCATTTAATGAATGCATCTAGCCAGTCATGCTCAAATACTGTTGCTAGTTCAAACATCAAGAAAAAGTATGGGAGAGCCAAGACTGTCAGTCCTCCTAAAGTTAGGAGTGACAAACCTTCTCCTAAGACTGACAAATCTGTCAAGTCTGAGAAAGGAAAGGAGATAGTCGAAAGATCTAGTAATGTTAAGAAAAGTGCATCTCCTGTTGTTAAATCTGTTGATTCTCGATCTTATCGAAAAGCCGGGCCCAATCAAAGTTGGGTTCCGAAGAAGGTCTAACCAATCTGTCATTGTAGGGCGTTAAGCAGAATAGAAATAAAGTCATATGGGTGCTAGACAGTGGAGCATCGAGGCATATGACTGGAAACAAGTCCCTGCTTACAGAGTTGGTTATGAAGGCTGGCCTTTATGTTACCTTTGGAGATGACAGCATAGGTGTGACAAAGGGATATGGCAAACTGAAAACTGGCAATGTCATCATAGAAGATATTTCCTATGTTGAGGGACTGAAGCACAATCTGTTGAGTATAAGTCAATTCTGTGACAAAGGTTACGAAATTGTCTTCAACAAGAAAGGTGTATCAATCACTCAAATCAAGGAAGGCTCACTGGCTTTGAGAGGAGTTCGAAAGGCAGATCTTTTTATTGCAGATATGGATTCAGCAAATCAGAATGAGGTCACCTGTTTCTACAGCAAAGCCTCGGATAATGAAAGCTGGTTATGGCACAAAAAGCTATCTCACTTATACTTCAAAATGATGAATGCTCTCGCGAGGCGAGAATTGGTGAGAGATCTACCTCAAATGGAGTTCGCTCCGAAAGGACTCTGTGAAGCTTGTGAAATGGGAAAGTCGAAGCGAGCATCGCATAAAAGCAAAGAAATTTCTAGTATTACTGAGCCTCTACAACTTCTTCATATGGATTTGTTTGGCCCAGTGAATGTCCTATCTTTGTCTAGGAAAAGATATGCATTGGTAATCGTGGATGACTTCTCCAAGTATACATGGGTATTGTTCGCAATGACGAAAGACGAAGTACCTTTCTTAATCATTGATCACATCACTCAAATTGAGAATGTTTCAACACTTACTGTGAAGACGATTAGATCAGACAATGGCACTGAATTCAAAAACGCAGTGCTAAATGACTTCTGTGTATCTAAAGGAATACGTCGTCAGTATTCAGCCCCGAGAACTCCACAGCAAAATGGAGTAGTTGAAAGGAAGAATAGAACTTTGGTTGAAGCAGCAAGAACTTTGTTGTATGATTCAAAACTTCCTTTGTACTACTGGGCCGAAGCAGTGAGTACCGCTTGTTACACTCAAAATAGAACCTTGATTATAAAAGATAAAGAAAAGACACCATGTGAATTAATGAACAACAGAAGACCAACAATCAAATACTTTCATGTCTTCGGAGCAAAATGCTATGTGCTTATAGATGATGAAAATCTAGGCAAGTTTGCAGCAAAAGCTCGTGAAGGAATCTTTGTTGGTTACTCTACAGATGTGGTGGCAGCTTATAGAGTGTTCTTAGTGAATGATCGAAAAGTGGCTGAAAGCTACAATGTCAGATTCGACGATACCAAACTCTCATCAATTTCAAGAGATTCTAGTGAACCTGAGTCCCTAAAATTTCAGAATCTGGACTTAGAAGATCTTGAAGATGAACCTGAGTTGGTTGTTCCATTAAATGTTCCAAGCGTACATGAAGAACCTAAGTCTAGTGAACAAGCTAATTCTACAAGATCAGGAGAGACTTCTTCAGTACCAACCGGCAACAACTCAGGGGGAGTAAATAGCAGCTCAAGGACTACTGTTCAAGGCTCGAGTCGAGTTGACTCTAGTTCTGTAGGAGCTGGCACTAACTCAGGGGGAGTTAGTGAAAATATTCAAAGTAGTCAGCACCCCAACTCAGAAAGTCAAGCTGAGTCATCAAGACAATTTCCAGGTGAACGGGTATGGAATAGAGACCATCCGTTTGAATTGATTATTGGTGATCCAGATGCTGGTGTGACTACTAGAAGAACTGCAAGAGCTGACATGGCTAATATCTCTTTATATTCTGGGTTCTTATCCAAGCTTGAACCTAAAGAAATAGAAGAAGCTCTTGGCGATGCTGATTGGGTGATTGCAATGCAAGAGGAACTCAATCAGTTTGAAAGGCAGAAAGTTTGGAAACTGGTACCCCGACCAAAGAACATATCAGTAATTGGAGCTAGGTGGGTATTCAGAAATAAACTGGATGAAAACGGACTTGTAACACGAAACAAGGCTCGTTTGGTTGCAAAAGGTTATTCTCAGCGAGAAGGAATTGATTATGATGAAACCTATGCACCAGTTGCAAGACTTGAGGCAGTCAAGATGTTCATGGCATTTGCAGCACATAAGAACTTCAAGGTTTTCCAGATGGATGTGAAAAGTGCCTTCCTGAATGGAGAGTTAGAAGAAGAAGTGTATCTGGAACAGCCGCCTGGCTTCGTTGATCCAGAACATACAGATTTTGTGTATCTTCTCTTCAAATCTGTCTATGGCCTCAAGCAATCCCCAAGACGATGGTATGAAACCCTATCCATATTCTTAATTGAAAATGGTTTTGTTAGGGGAGTAATTGATAAAACATTGTTCTATAAAGTTGTAAGAAATGACTTAATACTTGTTCAAGTCTATGTGGACGATATTATTTTTGGGTCATCAAATGAGCGCTTGTGCGAGAAATTTGCCAAGCTAATGCAGGAAAAATATGAGATGAGCATGATGGGAGAGCTGTCCTTCTTCCTTGGATTACAGATCAGTCAGAGAAAAGATGGTATCTTTATCTGTCAATCCAAGTACGTCAGAGATTTACTGTAAGAACCCAAATTTTCGGTAGAATTAAAACTTTTATTATTAAGAATAGGTATATACGTGAATAGTGTTGTCATACGTGAATAGTAATTTGGTGGATGAATAATAATTTTGAGGATTAGGAAAAGTTTTCATGTCACCTATGTACGAGACGTAGAATGGATATTCCGAAGTCGTACTAGTGACCCATGGAGTAAATAAGTGTATGTAAAGACGATCGGAATTCAGAGAATCCAAACTTTATTTTATTCCAATTTTGACAGAGGAGTCAGGGATATAATAATTGGATTATTAATTGAGGATATTGGATATGAGAAGTCCAAGGAGGGATATATATTATGAGAGGAAAATGGGATTGAGGATGAAACCCTAGAGGTGAGGAATAGAGAATACTTGAGAAAATCGGGAGGACGTTTCCAGAGATAAAGAGAGAATAAACAAGGAATGTTGGATTTAATATTGGATTATAGATTGAACACATGACAAGATTAAATACCATGCAAGATTATTAAGTGCAACAAATCAATAGAAGTAGTGTGAAACCAAACAAGATGCAAGTGGATTAAGAATAGTACAAGGTGAGGTGTTCTTGTTAAAACCATGCAAATAAAACACCTAAACTCTCCCATTACTTGACACTTGTGTGGAAGGAGAATATGAAGAGTAGCACAGCTGATATACATTACTTACAAGCCTAATAATTCATTTCTAACACCAAAAATATCAACCAAGCAAGCCAAACACTTTTCTCTCTTTCCTTCCCCATTTTCCAGCAGATCAGATTTTTCAGAGCAGGGATCTTTCCGATTTTTTTTCACCCAGTTCTACTCATTTAAAAATTATGAAAAAATTCACGAAGCTTCTGCACATCAAGATGAAGTTGTGGATTTAATTTCATAATTTTTGAAGATCGTTTGAGTGGTCAAATAAATTCGAGAAAATCGCTCTGTTTTTCCCCTTGAAGAACCCACTTCGAATTTTTGAAGTTTTGAGATTTCAAAATCCAACTTCCAACCATCATTTGATCTTGAAACTTTTATGGTAAGTCCTATATTTCATATAAATGATCTCCTAAGAGTTTTAGCTTCAAACTCCTTTGTTTCCATTTTCAAATAAATCCTCAAAGTGGAGGGTGAATAGTAACCTTCATAAACTAATCTTGATTTCTTTGATTTCTTTGGTTGATTTAGCAAGCTTAAGACTACCCAAGGCTATTATAAGGTGTACAGAGCTTTGTTAGTGTTGTGAGAGTATCAAGAAAGGTATAAACCTCAACTTTACCTTTTATATATATGAGTTTTGGTGAAGTTTTGATGCTAGTGTAAAGATTAGTTCATGTTAAGAATTTATATGATTGTTTAGCTTTGTCTTGAGGTGTATATGTTGAGTGGTGGTCATTGGACCTTACCACTGCCCTTAGAGGCCTAGTATGAGTGTTGGTGTGTAATATTAGAGTTTGGGTTGCCTTGTATGGCTTGATTGAGGAGTTACAAAAATGGTAATGTTCGATTTAGAGCCGTTATAATGCCCAAATTTCTTGAACAATGTTGACAGTAGCTACCCGAGTCCTTAAACATGTTTAAATTGCAACCACTGACCATATTGGGTAGGTTTTGGATTCTAGTTTATGTGGCCGCAAGAATCGTGTCAAAAGAGTTTACGGTTTGTGAGTAATGACCGTTTTAGTGAAAGCGATTCGAGAAACCATGTCGCAGAAATGTATCAACTTTGAGGTTAAGTTTGAGACCCTTAAAAAATTGAATTAGAGTATGATATTTTGAGGATAAATACTAAGGTCAGTTAGAAAGGTTTGTACGAAGGTTTCGAGTTAAAAAGATTATTTTTCGATTTTATAAAAAGGGCGTAAGCCGAGATTGCGCAAGTGGAAAACCCCTTAGAAAGACCATAAGACTCACTGCATAGCCACTGCCCTGTTTTGAAAATTCCGAAAAATGAGCCTTCTGACCAGAGCCAAGTTTTGAGTTAGTTACCTTCTAGACATTCCCTAGATCGTGTACGCGAAAACGGTGCGTCATTTGGGTTAACGGTTATCGAGTTATGAACATTTTAGTGAAAGAGGTGCAAATAGTAAAACCCGTAGTTGACTGAACTTCAAAAATACAATTCCCCTGCCTAGACCCGTAGATTTGAATCGAAACTTTTATGATAAATATTACAAATACCAAAGGTGATTTTAGAGGTGGTTTCGTATTTAAATACATTCCCGGTGATTTATTAAAAGTGTTGGAGTGCGAGTCACGGAATAGTGAATCTCAGGAAAGTCAACTCTAGAGGTGCTACTTGACCATCCGCTTTGGCTGAGTTAAAAGAGGAATTTCGAGTCGACTAAAACATGAAACTTGTTAAGAATTATCAAGGCAACATATTGGTGTAAAGAACGAGGTTAAAAATGGTTAAGTATAACATGGACTTAGACGAGTCTAGAGGGACCCCTTAGTGCTTTGTTTTGATTGACTTAAGTGTCTAAGTGTTGGACTATTATTGGATTGTATAGGGGATTAATAGCATGTTTTCTTGACTTTATTTAGATTGTCGGACCCCGCTACCAGCCGTTACTGCATCAGGAGTACCAGGCAAGTATACTAACTCTTACTCTATCATTCAGAGTAGAGATGTTTTGTGTTATAAAATGTTCGTAATGGTAGTTATATGTGAATTATTATATTGAGGAGATAAGGGAAGTATGGTTAGGAGTAACTTACGTTTCCCTTTAGATGATGTAACATGAGGAGTAAATAGTGAATACGAAGTAGTGAGGAGTTGGATTTTCTTCAAAAACCCGGACAAAGATTTTAAAGAATTTCGCAATAATGAACCTAAAGGAAACATCACCAATAATCTAGCGTTTATTAATCAAGTAGATACTTGGGTAGCATTTACTGATTAAATGAACCTTATTCGTCTAATTAGATTTATTTAATTAGAAGAATATTATTTTCAAAAAAATGTTTTCTTAAAACAACTTTGTCCGGAGAAATATCAATGTTGATTTACAAAATTATTCTATCGAGGTGATTACTTTTAGAGATGTTTTCTTCTTGCAATATATATATATATATATATATATATATATATATATATATATATATATATATATATATATATATATTATTTTTGAGCTGTTACTTGAATAATATTATTATGCTAGATGTTCTATTTTAGTTCATGAGATGGTCCGTATTGTGGGACATTTATCGAGTTACTTCATTCGTACTCGAAGAGGAGATAATAAAGGCGTATTAATAATATCTTCATACTATATATTTACTGTTATTTAAGGGTGGAGTTATGTATATATTTATATATACTGACATGGGTCCTTCATTCTGGATTCATAGTCAGAACAATCTTTCATAAATATTTTCCTCCACTCATTCGGAAGGAGAACCAAATTATTGGAGGTGTATATCGTTCATTGTTTCTGAACGATATTGGAGTATTAATTCGTTTCAAAATAAATAAAGGTGCACGTGTTATTTCACCGTGACGCCTAAGCTATTTGTTGTTAAAGGTGATCGAAGATTCCGACACCTAATATCCTGGACTGAAAGTGCGTAAGAGACCGGGACAGGGCCGGCTCAGCACATAAATCGATGAAAGTGCGTACGAGACCGGGACAGGGCCGGCTCGGCACATAAATTGATGAAAGTGACCGGAGTAACGCACCGGCCCAACTAAGGGTGAGGGTCCGAGTCTGTCGACTCATCCTTATGAGGAATATTATTGGATGGTTCGAGACGTCGACTGTCCTTTCTATCGATAGAAAAATTGAGATGTGACAATGGATTGATCATCCATTACTTGATGCAGCGTTCGAGGAAAAGTCCAATCATTGATTCTCTAGCTATTAACCGATGCCTTTGTGGTTCGGATTAACTAGGGTATCGATCTGAGAAATTATTATATTATATTATTATATTGAGGAGTTTGAGCAATTATCATGTTACCGTTGAGTAATATGGAGAAGTTATTGAGATGTATTTATTCCATCATTTGGGTATTAAAATTCCGAGATAAATCTCTTTTCAAAATAAATATATATTCGTATGAGGGGAAAAGTTTTGTAGAGCGGTTTAGTAATATTTTGTGTGAATTGTTGGGAATAGGGGATAGTTATAACCTTGCTGGGCATTCTTTGGCTCATTCTTGTTATTTTATATATTGTTAAGCAGCGGCATCCAGGGCTAACTCAAGTATGGCCAATCGAGGCAAGGGGAAAGCGACGAACTACTGATTCAGCGGGGTGGCCTTGTAGTATCTAAGTAAGGTGGAAGCTGAAGAGTAGTGGTTTAGTATTTTGTTATCTAGTATTTTGGAATTGTAATAACATTCAGAAATTCTAGTAGATGAACTCGTGTTGTATTAACCTTTGATTTATGGAATGCTTGTTCTAAGACTATAACCCGTGGAGTAATTGTGGAGTCTATTAAGAATATTGTTGTAGATTATATTATGAGCAGGTGATTGTATATTCCGCAAGAGGTGTGACAACCTGGATTCCGGTAGGGAATTTGGGGGTGTTACAGTAATGGTATCAGAGCGATAGGTTATAAACCTTAGAACAAGAGTTTTAGAAACCGAGAGACCGAGATGGAAGTTCGGTAGTAGAACCTTAAGGGGTAGTTAGGGTAGAGGCATGATGGCCCAGACCAGTAGTAGAATCAGTTGGGACGAGAAAAATGTGTATCCATGATTATTGAAGGAGTTAAAAGTTATATGGATCCGTAGATATATATATGTGTAGTTGCAAATGCATTTATATATATTTATGTGCATGTGTATATACTGTTTGCTTCGTAAATAAGTGTTTCATGAGTATGTAGTTTCATCGAACCGACTGATTTATTAAGTTTTCTTTTATTATAGGAGAATGCCGCCTAGAAGGAACGCGAGGGCTAACCCTGATGAAGAATCAATTGGAGGTGGAGGAAATACAGGAGGAGATAACAACCAAGGAGATAACCAGAATAACAACCAGAACCAGCAAGGAATGAACCAACTTTTGGATTTGTTGAGGCAAACCCTAGACCGTGGCCACCAGGATCCTAGACCTAATGTAGGGAACCAGACTGCAGCAGCTTTCAAGGCTTTTAAGTCAATCCAACCACCTGAGTTTAAGGGGTTCGGTGAACCAGTAGAGGCGAGGTCATGGCTGAAAGAGATGGAGAAATCCTTTAAGATTATGGGAGTGGAAGATGCGCAGAAGACGATCTTTGCCACCTATTTGCTGAAAGAGGAGGCAAATTATTGGTGGGAGTCTAAGGAAGCAATGGAACCTGAAGGGGTAGTAACCTGGGCGAGATTCACTGAGTTGTTTTTGGAGAAGTACTTTCCTGAGCATATGGAGGGCAGGATGGAGATAAAGTTTTTGGAGCTGAAACAGAATAATAAGACAGTAGCTGAGTATGAGAAGGAGTTTACGGAGCTAGCTAGGTTTGTACCACATTTCGTGGATACCGACAAGAAGAAGGCGAGGAGGTTTCAGCATGGGTTGAAACCGTGGATACAAACTAGAGTAGCTATTTTTGAGCTTACTGAGTATGTTAAGGTGGTGAACAAGGCAGAAGTGGTAGAAGCAGGGAGTAATTTTGATCCCAAGGAGAATGAAGGGAAGAAGAGAAAAGCGGAGAGTTGGGGAGGAAGTCAGGCCAGTGGAGCATTTCAGAACCAGTATGGTAGGAGGTCTGGATTTAAGGCTGGGAGGTCCGGGGGGTTTAACCCAGCAGAAAGTATGGCTAGTGTACAAGTGGGACAACAAGGAAATGGGAGCCAGTTTAGGCAGTCAGGACCACCGCTGCCGGACTGTGAGGTGTGTGGAAAGAAGCATCTGGGAGTTTGTAACCAAGTTAAGTGTTATAACTGTGGTCAGGAGGGGCATCAGAAGATGAATTGTCCCAGGAGGGGAGTGGTTTGCTTCAAATGTGGAAAGGAGGGCCACATCTCTAGAGATTGTAGAGTGTCGACAGCGGGACCCGCGACATCGCGACAAAGCAGTGGAGTTAATAGCAACCGACAAACCGCTAGAGTTTTTAATATGACATTGGCCGATGGCTTAAAGGAGAGGAACGAGGCGCCAGGTACACAGTTTCTTAAATTTTGGGAATGCATAGATTAATGATGAGTTAGTGTAAAAATAGAGGCATGTTAAGGAATAAGAGGGTTATCGGAGATGGAATAGCGTTATAATATGAGAATGTATAACTGGAAGTAGAAAGCATAGTACGGGTAAGGCGAATATATTGACTAGTAGAGTACGAGACAATTAACCTTAGTTGTTACCTGCGTTGATTCCGAGGACGGAATCCTTTTAAGGAGGGAAGATTGTAAGAACCCAAATTTTCGGTAGAATTAAAACTTTTATTATTAAGAATAGGTATATACGTGAATAGTGTTGTCATACGTGAATAGTAATTTGGTGGATGAATAATAATTTTGAGGATTAGGAAAAGTTTTCATGTCACCTATGTACGAGACGTAGAATGGATATTCCGAAGTCGTACTAGTGACCCATGGAGTAAATAAGTGTATGTAAAGACGATCGGAATTCAGAGAATCCAAACTTTATTTTATTCCAATTTTGACAGAGGAGTCAGGGATATAATAATTGGATTATTAATTGAGGATATTGGATATGAGAAGTCCAAGGAGGGATATATATTATGAGAGGAAAATGGGATTGAGGATGAAACCCTAGAGGTGAGGAATAGAGAATACTTGAGAAAATCGGGAGGACGTTTCCAGAGATAAAGAGAGAATAAACAAGGAATGTTGGATTTAATATTGGATTATAGATTGAACACATGACAAGATTAAATACCATGCAAGATTATTAAGTGCAACAAATCAATAGAAGTAGTGTGAAACCAAACAAGATGCAAGTGGATTAAGAATAGTACAAGGTGAGGTGTTCTTGTTAAAACCATGCAAATAAAACACCTAAACTCTCCCATTACTTGACACTTGTGTGGAAGGAGAATATGAAGAGTAGCACAGCTGATATACATTACTTACAAGCCTAATAATTCATTTCTAACACCAAAAATATCAACCAAGCAAGCCAAACACTTTTCTCTCTTTCCTTCCCCATTTTCCAGCAGATCAGATTTTTCAGAGCAGGGATCTTTCCGATTTTTTTTCACCCAGTTCTACTCATTTAAAAATTATGAAAAAATTCACGAAGCTTCTGCACATCAAGATGAAGTTGTGGATTTAATTTCATAATTTTTGAAGATCGTTTGAGTGGTCAAATAAATTCGAGAAAATCGCTCTGTTTTTCCCCTTGAAGAACCCACTTCGAATTTTTGAAGTTTTGAGATTTCAAAATCCAACTTCCAACCATCATTTGATCTTGAAACTTTTATGGTAAGTCCTATATTTCATATAAATGATCTCCTAAGAGTTTTAGCTTCAAACTCCTTTGTTTCCATTTTCAAATAAATCCTCAAAGTTGAGGGTGAATAGTAACCTTCATAAACTAATCTTGATTTCTTTGATTTCTTTGGTTGATTTAGCAAGCTTAAGACTACCCAAGGCTATTATAAGGTGTACAGAGCTTTGTTAGTGTTGTGAGAGTATCAAGAAAGGTATAAACCTCAACTTTACCTTTTATATATATGAGTTTTGGTGAAGTTTTGATGCTAGTGTAAAGATTAGTTCATGTTAAGAATTTATATGATTGTTTAGCTTTGTCTTGAGGTGTATATGTTGAGTGGTGGTCATTGGACCTTACCACTGCCCTTAGAGGCCTAGTATGAGTGTTGGTGTGTAATATTAGAGTTTGGGTTGCCTTGTATGGCTTGATTGAGGAGTTACAAAAATGGTAATGTTCGATTTAGAGCCGTTATAATGCCCAAATTTCTTGAACAATGTTGACAGTAGCTACCCGAGTCCTTAAACATGTTTAAATTGCAACCACTGACCATATTGGGTAGGTTTTGGATTCTAGTTTATGTGGCCGCAAGAATCGTGTCAAAAGAGTTTACGGTTTGTGAGTAATGACCGTTTTAGTGAAAGCGATTCGAGAAACCATGTCGCAGAAATGTATCAACTTTGAGGTTAAGTTTGAGACCCTTAAAAAATTGAATTAGAGTATGATATTTTGAGGATAAATACTAAGGTCAGTTAGAAAGGTTTGTACGAAGGTTTCGAGTTAAAAAGATTATTTTTCGATTTTATAAAAAGGGCGTAAGCCGAGATTGCGCAAGTGGAAAACCCCTTAGAAAGACCATAAGACTCACTGCATAGCCACTGCCCTGTTTTGAAAATTCCGAAAAATGAGCCTTCTGACCAGAGCCAAGTTTTGAGTTAGTTACCTTCTAGACATTCCCTAGATCGTGTACGCGAAAACGGTGCGTCATTTGGGTTAACGGTTATCGAGTTATGAACATTTTAGTGAAAGAGGTGCAAATAGTAAAACCCGTAGTTGACTGAACTTCAAAAATACAATTCCCCTGCCTAGACCCGTAGATTTGAATCGAAACTTTTATGATAAATATTACAAATACCAAAGGTGATTTTAGAGGTGGTTTCGTATTTAAATACATTCCCGGTGATTTATTAAAAGTGTTGGAGTGCGAGTCACGGAATAGTGAATCTCAGGAAAGTCAACTCTAGAGGTGCTACTTGACCATCCGCTTTGGCTGAGTTAAAAGAGGAATTTCGAGTCGACTAAAACATGAAACTTGTTAAGAATTATCAAGGCAACATATTGGTGTAAAGAACGAGGTTAAAAATGGTTAAGTATAACATGGACTTAGACGAGTCTAGAGGGACCCCTTAGTGCTTTGTTTTGATTGACTTAAGTGTCTAAGTGTTGGACTATTATTGGATTGTATAGGGGATTAATAGCATGTTTTCTTGACTTTATTTAGATTGTCGGACCCCGCTACCAGCCGTTACTGCATCAGGAGTACCAGGCAAGTATACTAACTCTTACTCTATCATTCAGAGTAGAGATGTTTTGTGTTATAAAATGTTCGTAATGGTAGTTATATGTGAATTATTATATTGAGGAGATAAGGGAAGTATGGTTAGGAGTAACTTACGTTTCCCTTTAGATGATGTAACATGAGGAGTAAATAGTGAATACGAAGTAGTGAGGAGTTGGATTTTCTTCAAAAACCCGGACAAAGATTTTAAAGAATTTCGCAATAATGAACCTAAAGGAAACATCACCAATAATCTAGCGTTTATTAATCAAGTAGATACTTGGGTAGCATTTACTGATTAAATGAACCTTATTCGTCTAATTAGATTTATTTAATTAGAAGAATATTATTTTCAAAAAAATGTTTTCTTAAAACAACTTTGTCCGGAGAAATATCAATGTTGATTTACAAAATTATTCTATCGAGGTGATTACTTTTAGAGATGTTTTCTTCTTGCAATATATATATATATATATATATATATATATATATATATATATATATATATATATATATATATATATATTATTTTTGAGCTGTTACTTGAATAATATTATTATGCTAGATGTTCTATTTTAGTTCATGAGATGGTCCGTATTGTGGGACATTTATCGAGTTACTTCATTCGTACTCGAAGAGGAGATAATAAAGGCGTATTAATAATATCTTCATACTATATATTTACTGTTATTTAAGGGTGGAGTTATGTATATATTTATATATACTGACATGGGTCCTTCATTCTGGATTCATAGTCAGAATAATCTTTCATAAATATTTTCCTCCACTCATTCGGAAGGAGAACCAAATTATTGGAGGTGTATATCGTTCATTGTTTCTGAACGATATTGGAGTATTAATTCGTTTCAAAATAAATAAAGGTGCACGTGTTATTTCACCGTGACGCCTAAGCTATTTGTTGTTAAAGGTGATCGAAGATTCCGACACCTAATATCCTGGACTGAAAGTGCGTAAGAGACCGGGACAGGGCCGGCTCAGCACATAAATCGATGAAAGTGCGTACGAGACCGGGACAGGGCCGGCTCGGCACATAAATTGATGAAAGTGACCGGAGTAACGCACCGGCCCAACTAAGGGTGAGGGTCCGAGTCTGTCGACTCATCCTTATGAGGAATATTATTGGATGGTTCGAGACGTCGACTGTCCTTTCTATCGATAGAAAAATTGAGATGTGACAATGGATTGATCATCCATTACTTGATGCAGCGTTCGAGGAAAAGTCCAATCATTGATTCTCTAGCTATTAACCGATGCCTTTGTGGTTCGGATTAACTAGGGTATCGATCTGAGAAATTATTATATTATATTATTATATTGAGGAGTTTGAGCAATTATCATGTTACCGTTGAGTAATATGGAGAAGTTATTGAGATGTATTTATTCCATCATTTGGGTATTAAAATTCCGAGATAAATCTCTTTTCAAAATAAATATATATTCGTATGAGGGGAAAAGTTTTGTAGAGCGGTTTAGTAATATTTTGTGTGAATTGTTGGGAATAGGGGATAGTTATAACCTTGCTGGGCATTCTTTGGCTCATTCTTGTTATTTTATATATTGTTAAGCAGCGGCATCCAGGGCTAACTCAAGTATGGCCAATCGAGGCAAGGGGAAAGCGACGAACTACTGATTCAGCGGGGTGGCCTTATAGTATCTAAGTAAGGTGGAAGCTGAAGAGTAGTGGTTTAGTATTTTGTTATCTAGTATTTTGGAATTGTAATAACATTCAGAAATTCTAGTAGATGAACTCGTGTTGTATTAACCTTTGATTTATGGAATGCTTGTTCTAAGACTATAACCCGTGGAGTAATTGTGGAGTCTATTAAGAATATTGTTGTAGATTATATTATGAGCAGGTGATTGTATATTCCGCAAGAGGTGTGACAACCTGGATTCCGGTAGGGAATTTGGGGGTGTTACAGTAATGGTATCAGAGCGATAGGTTATAAACCTTAGAACAAGAGTTTTAGAAACCGAGAGACCGAGATGGAAGTTCGGTAGTAGAACCTTAAGGGGTAGTTAGGGTAGAGGCATGATGGCCCAGACCAGTAGTAGAATCAGTTGGGACGAGAAAAATGTGTATCCATGATTATTGAAGGAGTTAAAAGTTATATGGATCCGTAGATATATATATGTGTAGTTGCAAATGCATTTATATATATTTATGTGCATGTGTATATACTGTTTGCTTCGTAAATAAGTGTTTCATGAGTATGTAGTTTCATCGAACCGACTGATTTATTAAGTTTTCTTTTATTATAGGAGAATGCCGCCTAGAAGGAACGCGAGGGCTAACCCTGATGAAGAATCAATTGGAGGTGGAGGAAATACAGGAGGAGATAACAACCAAGGAGATAACCAGAATAACAACCAGAACCAGCAAGGAATGAACCAACTTTTGGATTTGTTGAGGCAAACCCTAGACCGTGGCCACCAGGATCCTAGACCTAATGTAGGGAACCAGACTGCAGCAGCTTTCAAGGCTTTTAAGTCAATCCAACCACCTGAGTTTAAGGGGTTCGGTGAACCAGTAGAGGCGAGGTCATGGCTGAAAGAGATGGAGAAATCCTTTAAGATTATGGGAGTGGAAGATGCGCAGAAGACGATCTTTGCCACCTATTTGCTGAAAGAGGAGGCAAATTATTGGTGGGAGTCTAAGGAAGCAATGGAACCTGAAGGGGTAGTAACCTGGGCGAGATTCACTGAGTTGTTTTTGGAGAAGTACTTTCCTGAGCATATGGAGGGCCGGATGGAGATAAAGTTTTTGGAGCTGAAACAGAATAATAAGACAGTAGCTGAGTATGAGAAGGAGTTTACGGAGCTAGCTAGGTTTGTACCACATTTCGTGGATACCGACAAGAAGAAGGCGAGGAGGTTTCAGCATGGGTTGAAACTGTGGATACAAACTAGAGTAGCTATTTTTGAGCTTACTGAGTATGTTAAGGTGGTGAACAAGGCAGAAGTGGTAGAAGCAGGGAGTAATTTTGATCCCAAGGAGAATGAAGGGAAGAAGAGAAAAGCGGAGAGTTGGGGAGGAAGTCAGGCCAGTGGAGCATTTCAGAACCAGTATGGTAGGAGGTCTGGATTTAAGGCTGGGAGGTCCGGGGGGTTTAACCCAGCAGAAAGTATGGCTAGTGTACAAGTGGGACAACAAGGAAATGGGAGCCAGTTTAGGCAGTCAGGACCACCGCTGCCGGACTGTGAGGTGTGTGGAAAGAAGCATCTGGGAGTTTGTAACCAAGTTAAGTGTTATAACTGTGGTCAGGAGGGGCATCAGAAGATGAATTGTCCCAGGAGGGGAGTGGTTTGCTTCAAATGTGGAAAGGAGGGCCACATCTCTAGAGATTGTAGAGTGTCGACAGCGGGACCCGCGACATCGCGACAAAGCAGTGGAGTTAATAGCAACCGACAAACCGCTAGAGTTTTTAATATGACATTGGCCGATGGCTTAAAGGAGAGGAACGAGGCGCCAGGTACACAGTTTCTTAAATTTTGGGAATGCATAGATTAATGATGAGTTAGTGTAAAAATAGAGGCATGTTAAGGAATAAGAGGGTTATCGGAGATGGAATAGCGTTATAATATGAGAATGTATAACTGGAAGTAGAAAGCATAGTACGGGTAAGGCGAATATATTGACTAGTAGAGTACGAGACAATTAACCTTAGTTGTTACCTGCGTTGATTCCGAGGACGGAATCCTTTTAAGGAGGGAAGATTGTAAGAACCCAAATTTTCGGTAGAATTAAAACTTTTATTATTAAGAATAGGTATATACGTGAATAGTGTTGTCATACGTGAATAGTAATTTGGTGGATGAATAATAATTTTGAGGATTAGGAAAAGTTTTCATGTCACCTATGTACGAGACGTAGAATGGATATTCCGAAGTCGTACTAGTGACCCATGGAGTAAATAAGTGTATGTAAAGACGATCGGAATTCAGAGAATCCAAACTTTATTTTATTCCAATTTTGACAGAGGAGTCAGGGATATAATAATTGGATTATTAATTGAGGATATTGGATATGAGAAGTCCAAGGAGGGATATATATTATGAGAGGAAAATGGGATTGAGGATGAAACCCTAGAGGTGAGGAATAGAGAATACTTGAGAAAATCGGGAGGACGTTTCCAGAGATAAAGAGAGAATAAACAAGGAATGTTGGATTTAATATTGGATTATAGATTGAACACATGACAAGATTAAATACCATGCAAGATTATTAAGTGCAACAAATCAATAGAAGTAGTGTGAAACCAAACAAGATGCAAGTGGATTAAGAATAGTACAAGGTGAGGTGTTCTTGTTAAAACCATGCAAATAAAACACCTAAACTCTCCCATTACTTGACACTTGTGTGGAAGGAGAATATGAAGAGTAGCACAGCTGATATACATTACTTACAAGCCTAATAATTCATTTCTAACACCAAAAATATCAACCAAGCAAGCCAAACACTTTTCTCTCTTTCCTTCCCCATTTTCCAGCAGATCAGATTTTTCAGAGCAGGGATCTTTCCGATTTTTTTTCACCCAGTTCTACTCATTTAAAAATTATGAAAAAATTCACGAAGCTTCTGCACATCAAGATGAAGTTGTGGATTTAATTTCATAATTTTTGAAGATCGTTTGAGTGGTCAAATAAATTCGAGAAAATCGCTCTGTTTTTCCCCTTGAAGAACCCACTTCGAATTTTTGAAGTTTTGAGATTTCAAAATCCAACTTCCAACCATCATTTGATCTTGAAACTTTTATGGTAAGTCCTATATTTCATATAAATGATCTCCTAAGAGTTTTAGCTTCAAACTCCTTTGTTTCCATTTTCAAATAAATCCTCAAAGTTGAGGGTGAATAGTAACCTTCATAAACTAATCTTGATTTCTTTGATTTCTTTGGTTGATTTAGCAAGCTTAAGACTACCCAAGGCTATTATAAGGTGTACAGAGCTTTGTTAGTGTTGTGAGAGTATCAAGAAAGGTATAAACCTCAACTTTACCTTTTATATATATGAGTTTTGGTGAAGTTTTGATGCTAGTGTAAAGATTAGTTCATGTTAAGAATTTATATGATTGTTTAGCTTTGTCTTGAGGTGTATATGTTGAGTGGTGGTCATTGGACCTTACCACTGCCCTTAGAGGCCTAGTATGAGTGTTGGTGTGTAATATTAGAGTTTGGGTTGCCTTGTATGGCTTGATTGAGGAGTTACAAAAATGGTAATGTTCGATTTAGAGCCGTTATAATGCCCAAATTTCTTGAACAATGTTGACAGTAGCTACCCGAGTCCTTAAACATGTTTAAATTGCAACCACTGACCATATTGGGTAGGTTTTGGATTCTAGTTTATGTGGCCGCAAGAATCGTGTCAAAAGAGTTTACGGTTTGTGAGTAATGACCGTTTTAGTGAAAGCGATTCGAGAAACCATGTCGCAGAAATGTATCAACTTTGAGGTTAAGTTTGAGACCCTTAAAAAATTGAATTAGAGTATGATATTTTGAGGATAAATACTAAGGTCAGTTAGAAAGGTTTGTACGAAGGTTTCGAGTTAAAAAGATTATTTTTCGATTTTATAAAAAGGGCGTAAGCCGAGATTGCGCAAGTGGAAAACCCCTTAGAAAGACCATAAGACTCACTGCATAGCCACTGCCCTGTTTTGAAAATTCCGAAAAATGAGCCTTCTGACCAGAGCCAAGTTTTGAGTTAGTTACCTTCTAGACATTCCCTAGATCGTGTACGCGAAAACGGTGCGTCATTTGGGTTAACGGTTATCGAGTTATGAACATTTTAGTGAAAGAGGTGCAAATAGTAAAACCCGTAGTTGACTGAACTTCAAAAATACAATTCCCCTGCCTAGACCCGTAGATTTGAATCGAAACTTTTATGATAAATATTACAAATACCAAAGGTGATTTTAGAGGTGGTTTCGTATTTAAATACATTCCCGGTGATTTATTAAAAGTGTTGGAGTGCGAGTCACGGAATAGTGAATCTCAGGAAAGTCAACTCTAGAGGTGCTACTTGACCATCCGCTTTGGCTGAGTTAAAAGAGGAATTTCGAGTCGACTAAAACATGAAACTTGTTAAGAATTATCAAGGCAACATATTGGTGTAAAGAACGAGGTTAAAAATGGTTAAGTATAACATGGACTTAGACGAGTCTAGAGGGACCCCTTAGTGCTTTGTTTTGATTGACTTAAGTGTCTAAGTGTTGGACTATTATTGGATTGTATAGGGGATTAATAGCATGTTTTCTTGACTTTATTTAGATTGTCGGACCCCGCTACCAGCCGTTACTGCATCAGGAGTACCAGGCAAGTATACTAACTCTTACTCTATCATTCAGAGTAGAGATGTTTTGTGTTATAAAATGTTCGTAATGGTAGTTATATGTGAATTATTATATTGAGGAGATAAGGGAAGTATGGTTAGGAGTAACTTACGTTTCCCTTTAGATGATGTAACATGAGGAGTAAATAGTGAATACGAAGTAGTGAGGAGTTGGATTTTCTTCAAAAACCCGGACAAAGATTTTAAAGAATTTCGCAATAATGAACCTAAAGGAAACATCACCAATAATCTAGCGTTTATTAATCAAGTAGATACTTGGGTAGCATTTACTGATTAAATGAACCTTATTCGTCTAATTAGATTTATTTAATTAGAAGAATATTATTTTCAAAAAAATGTTTTCTTAAAACAACTTTGTCCGGAGAAATATCAATGTTGATTTACAAAATTATTCTATCGAGGTGATTACTTTTAGAGATGTTTTCTTCTTGCAATATATATATATATATATATATATATATATATATATATATATATATATATTATTTTTGAGCTGTTACTTGAATAATATTATTATGCTAGATGTTCTATTTTAGTTCATGAGATGGTCCGTATTGTGGGACATTTATCGAGTTACTTCATTCGTACTCGAAGAGGAGATAATAAAGGCGTATTAATAATATCTTCATACTATATATTTACTGTTATTTAAGGGTGGAGTTATGTATATATTTATATATACTGACATGGGTCCTTCATTCTGGATTCATAGTCAGAACAATCTTTCATAAATATTTTCCTCCACTCATTCGGAAGGAGAACCAAATTATTGGAGGTGTATATCGTTCATTGTTTCTGAACGATATTGGAGTATTAATTCGTTTCAAAATAAATAAAGGTGCACGTGTTATTTCACCGTGACGCCTAAGCTATTTGTTGTTAAAGGTGATCGAAGATTCCGACACCTAATATCCTGGACTGAATTACCCTGTACTTTTTGCTTCAAGGGGGTATTTTGGAAAGAATTTGAGATTAACTTCATGTTAGTCTATCTCGAAAATCAACTCAAATTTCGACTTGATGTTCGAGATAGAGTTCTTAGTCTATCTCGAAACTCAACTCGAATTTCGACTTGATGTTCGAGATAGAGTTAAACTTCTAACTCGAAAAGTATCTTGAATTTCCCTGTTTTTCTTAGAGGGGAATGTTCCAAGTTTACTACAAATCAATAATGTTCGAGATAGGATTTCCCTATAGTTTCTGCTGTAAAATTGGTTAAAGTGCTTATTTGTGCTTAATTGTTCGAGTTAACCTCTATCTCGAACTTTATCTCGAAGTTCGACTTGGTGTTCGAGATAGAGATGTTCGAGATAGAGATGTTCGAGATAGAGTTCGACTTAAGTACTCCATGTATGGACTTAGACTTTAACACTCTTTTTAACAGGGATACTTTTGTCATTTCACAACCATCTATATATACATCTCTAACTCGATGCCTAATTCACTTTACCTAATTTCTTTTTCACAGCAGCCGTTTTACAAAAACAGTGCGATTTCACTAATTACATACTTTTAATCCGTGTTTTTGTGATTAAACTCATACTAATCACGAATTACTACCAATTTTTTGACTGATATTCACTGTGTTATCATTAATCATTGTGATACTGTGTTTTGTAACTGCATATACACGCGCATATACATACACACAAACATCAAGTTTTGTGTAACTGTTCAAAACACGATTTCATATTCTCCATATATACACACGATTTCACTGATAAACACACGAATATTCATCCTCTTTTAATATTCAGATTTCGAATTGGCTATTGATTGAATCCCGTAGTTTAATTTCTAAAAGGGACTTTTGTTGTTCTTGGTATATTAAAAGGGATACAATCTTAAATTCGTAATTTACTTGTTTTTCAAAATTAAAAAAAAATTTCACATCTTTTTAAGAAAAACATTTAAATTAAAATGGCTCACCAATTTTCACTTGCTAAAAACAATTTTTATAATATTTCTACGGAAATTGGTGATCAACTCCCGCGGTTTAAGTTTTGGATACGATTTCTTAATTTGTACTCCAAAGCTAGCCATGCTTTTACTGCTAAACCTACACTAGTACATGATGCTTTACAGCAATTATGGACCAGTGCGGTTACTTTTCGGAGCAAATCAACCCCCTTCGGTTTCAGGTTTACCTTAGCGGGTCAGGAATATGAGGTGACTGAAGAGATTGTCAACAGGGTTCTGGGATTTCCAATCAAAGATGCTTATGATCCATAACCTACAGCTGCAGAACGCCTCAGATTCTTTGAAGAAATTGGGTGTTATCCTCCGAAAGGCCCAATCACAGGAAATATCCAAAAACAATTCTTCCATGTGGAATGGAATTACTTTTTCGAGGCCATCACACGATGTTTTCGGGCACGCGAAAAAGATTTTCATCAAATTCCAATTCCAATGCAAACCTTTGCAGTTGCCCTAGCAAGAGTACTGGATATAAATTATGGACGCATAGTTCTCTCTGAGATAGTGGCCTCAATGGGATCTCTTGCAAGCAGAGACCTCACTACAACTGATGTTGTCTGCTGGTTTCCTCGGTTCCTTCAAATGCTGATTAATGACTTAATACCGAAGGATACTCTTGCTGTTAGACAGAGATTTGCCGGAAGCCCCACATCTGCATCGCTAGGGATGGGCACTAAGTCACTTTCAACCATTGCTAATCAGGATAAACATCAAGGTAAACCGATGTCAATTCCTGAAAATATACAAATGTGGCTTAGATATGATGCAGGAGTTACCAATTTGGAGGCATCATCACAAGTTTCATCACATGCTCAAAATCCATCTGTTCATGCTGAGGCATTTGATGAGATTCCTGATGAGGAAAGCGATGATGCACAAGGTAATCAATCAGGTAATCTCTCCCTGCATACTATTTATTCCTCCTCCTATGTATCTGATTCCGCGACCCAAGAGACTGCTAACCCGCAGGATCTATCCCAGGGTGAGAGCTATATTTCTGAGCCCGATACACATTCATATTCTCTTTCACCCCTGTTAACGGAAGTCAGAAAACCAGCACGTGTATATGTAGAAGATGATAAGGAGAGTGAACCCGAAGAGCAGCAACTTATTCGAAAGAAAGCCAAACTTTTTCATGCTGCTACTTCACAACCACAGTCAAACCCTAGTGTGTCACACGCAACCACTCCACCTCACGAGAGTGGTTCTCCCCTTAAACAATCTGCACATAGGGATTTTGATGACAATTATGTACCTTTTGAAGATCCTGTTGCTTCAAAAGGACATGGAGTTTTAACAACTTCAGCCGTACCTTCACCGGTACGTACTGATGCTGCAAAGAGGATCGGTTCTTATGTCGTACAAGAACACTTTGCAGCCGCTCAGCCTGAGATTCCAACTCAGGACAGAACAGACATAGATCCCATAACTGCCAACTATTTTGCTTATCAAATTTCTGCAGGTACTGCTTCATATTTCGGATCAATAATTGAAGACATACACGAGCGTGAGACAGGGAGTGTGTGTGAGAGGTTAGGGAGAGAGGGACCTTCATCTTTAAGGCCCGCAACCGAGCGCCAAATACCAACAGAACGAGTATTAGAGCGAGGTCACCTAAACCAAACACCGTCCCTTAACATTGAAAATCTTGATACGCGTATGACTTCTATGGAAAATCAGATGAGGCAGTTCGGTCAGACGATGGGGCAGTTCGGGATGAACATTGGAAACAACCAAAGGGCTCTAGACGACTACGCAGCAAGAATGGCAAGTCAAGCTACAGCTTTTGATGATTTGACAAATAAGGTCAATGACTTGGGCCATGCTGGTGGTGTCTTGGGAAGCACTCTCAATGAGAGGATGGGGGCTTTGGAGTCTACAATGCATACAATGGCTGTGGAGATCAGTAGAATGATGTTCGCAGTCAGGAGTTTTGTGCCCCCGGAGTGTTTCGAGTCACAACAACCTCCCCCCGATGCTGGTGCAGGTGGTGCAGGTGGTGCTAGTGGAGCGGGAGCCTCTGGTTCTGGTTTTGGAGGTTCTTATGCAGCTGGTGGATCTGAATACCAAGGTGGAGCTCAGGATAACTCACCTAAGGGGGAGAGTGGAAAGGAGACGAGCCAGCAGGCAGTTCACATCGAAGAAATTGAAGAACCCGCTGATCTTGTCAAGGAACCAGAAGTTGAGCCGTCTGTTGATGAAGAGGCTCTGAGGAGGAGAAAGGGTAAGGCAGTGATGGTTGATGAACCATTCGTTGACCTGAGTCATCAGGAAACAGTACAGGAGGTACTTGACTCAGATTCTGATATGGAAGACGTACCGTTGGCACATGCTATAAAAAGATCTTTGAAGGAACAAGGTGGAGGTGCTGGGATGTCTTCCGGAATGCCTGAAGAAATTCCTGTTGATGAGGAAACCCTTAAAGCTCAACAGTTAGCCTTGGAACAAGCTCAGTTCCATAAAATGAAGATGATGCAAGAACGTGCTGCCTTCCTAGAAAAGAAAGTGGAGCTACAAGGGAAGCAGTATGTTCATGAGCTTGCAAGGCTAGCTGATCCTCAAGTTGATCTGGACAAACGAAGGATAGGGCAGAAGTGGGATGAAGCAAGGAAGATAATGATGGGGCCCTGTGCGAAAGGAGTTCATAACAAGGATGCAGATGATTTGTTCTACAACTTGAATTTGCAGAATCCAATGACTGGGGACTATATAAATGCTTTGAAGAGATTAATTTCTAAAGTCAGAGTTGGATACAATGCAAACCTTAAGGAGTGGCAGGTTATTTTGTCTTTGGTAGAAGGAGTCCCAACATCTTTCCTATATGTGGATGACCAATTTATAACGAGAAGATCTGCGTCAGAGTTGTTCTTGCTAGCGACAAAAATTCAATACTCTCATTCTGAGGAGCTAAGCATTCTGTATAGAGATCAGTTAATGCAGCTAGCAGAGGACAAGGGTCCAGAATTCTCAGCATATCCAAATTTTGTCCGGATGGTAGTTGACGGAAAGATGAAGAGGGTTAGCATGGAGGAAAATGATCTAATGGAGCTTTCAGTGGAATCTCTCAAAGCTGTCTGTAGACAAATGATGAGTAAGGGATTCGCCTCTGAGCTTAAAGATAAATCCGTGAAGATCATTGAAAGAGTCATATTCAAGAAGAGCAATGAGGTGTGGAAGTGTGATGTCATTGCTCCAAACCCTCTTGATGACGTGAAGATTGAGCCGGAGCTGATAGAGAAGAAATGGAATATTCTTCAAGCCATGAAGAATGTAGATGAAGCTCTGACTCTTCCTTCTGGAGCACTAGAACAAGGAGAAATAAGGGAGGCTATTGGTGTTCCAGGAAGTGATAGTGTATACTGGATACACGCTTATGTTGAAGATACAGCTGATGCCTTAGTATTCATAGATGCAGACCAGAATCAAACAATCTTGCATATGAGTAGAAAATGGCTGCTACGGACTCAAGATGCTGCATTTCTGGAGAGAGTATTATATGTATTTAAATGGGGCGAAGTGGAAGATAAGTTTGTGGAAGAAAAGCAGAGACTCATGAGTTACCTGTCTGAGGTAGTGGTGGAAAAGAAGTGAATGGAGGGAGATGCGGCCAGTGTCCACAATACTGACCGTGTCAAGGGCTACCCCAAGATGATCTATTGTCAGTTTAAATCTGATAAATCTCACTGGAAACCTCAGCTCATAATGAAGAATTTTGAGGATATTCCAAAGATCAGGACTACTCAGGAGGTGGACAAACTCAGAAGGCTTTTCAAACATCCTTATCCAGAGCCCAAGAACCCTCTAGAAATGGAAGCTGTAAGTCTGTTGAATGCTAGGTGGAAGCAGCTTAAAGATCCAGTGTACAAGAAAGAACAGCAGCAGAAGGAGAAGCGAAAAAGGCAGAAAGAAGTGAGAGACCAAGCTGCTGAAGCTAGAAAGAGGAAACGGAATTAGGGTTAAAGGTCAGAGTGGTGTGAACTTGAAGTTGGAAAAACTTCATGTCTTTCGGTTGCTTTAACTCACTTGAGGAAAATTCACCTTAGAGTGAATCCAATAAGGTGATACAAGTTTGACTAAAAGGTATGAAATAATCCATGTTTCTAGTTTAAGTTCTTTGTATTGTTTTCATGTAAATTTCAATTGTAAATTATTCAAGACAGTAATGTTAATTATCTTTTCTCGTCTCATTGTTTAGTTGAGTTATCCTTCATTAATTTGAATGTCATTGTTAGACAATCAAATTGGGGGAGATTGAAAGGCAGAGTGTGTAAACTTGTAACACTATAACTAATATGACTCAAACTAAAGGAAAAGATAATTAACCAGAAGACAATCAAGAACAAGAAGTCACAAGAAATCAACACTAAATGAAGACAAGGTAATTGATACAATTCAATATGTTAACTATGATCAAGCCAAGAAGAAATCATTGAGAGAAGTTCAAGTCAAAGTTGTTCATGCCTCAGTGATTTGAAAAGCCAAGAATCAAGATCATAACTATCAGTATCAATAAGACCAATTGATTTCAAGTGAACAAGAAGGAAAGCAAATATTGGAAAGCCACATTACTAATTGGATATGGTAATTTATTCAAGAAGCAAAAACCCTATCAAGACTAGTCACTTATGAACCAGACCGTTGCATCAAGTGTCAGGACATTGATAGCAAGTTTATGTCAGTAATAAAGATCCATATTCAAGAGCTTAGTGAAGAACAAAGAAGACATGAAGATATCACAAGTTCAAGATGTGCATTGAAGTTTCAAGTTGAAGACAAGAATATTTTCTAAGTACTAAATATTCTAGATGACCAAGTAGAAGTTTCTAAGTAGAAGTTCTACTTAGAAATTCGAGATGGCTAAGTAGAAATTCTCAAGTAGAAGTTCTACTTAGAGTACAGCTTCAACATGACACATGGCATCTTCTGATTGGCAGATTTCCAAGCTTTCAAGATAAGGCAAGATTTATGTGGACATCATTGGGCCACGTATATCTTAGTCTTTGAAGTCTACAGGACATAGATTACATGTAGTATAAATAGAAGTACTTGTGTATTGTTTTAGTTAGTGAGCAATTCTTGAGAAAAACACAAGAGAAAAAGAGAGAGTGCATTCACAGAGCTTAGTATCATTCACTTCTCTCTGAACTTCTGTTATACTTTGTAATGAATGTTGTAGCAACCATTTCAAGTTATATATAAGACATATATTCCTTGAATCTGTGTGTTCATTTATTGCATCGTATTTATTGCTTCTCATATTCGAAAAGTTGTATTCACCCCCCCTCTACAACACATTTGGACCTAACAATTCTTACAAGAGAATAGTGATGTGTTTGCTTGGACAGCAGCTGATATGCCAGGGATTGATCCCCAACTCATAACTCACAGATTGAATGTCGATCCTGAACGGAAGACAATAAAATATAAGAAAAGGAATTTTGCTCCTGAAAGGCAAGAGGCCATTAAGCAAGAAGCTGACAAGCTTTTAGAGGCTGGGTTTATTGAAGAGATTCAGTTCCCTGAATGGTTGGCTAAACCTGTGATGGTCAAGAAGGCAAATGGGAAGTGGAGGATGTGTATTGACTTCACTGATTTGAATGATGCATGACCAAAGGATTGTTTTCCCCTGCCAAGGATAGAAATGTTGATAGATGCCACAACTGGACATGAGATGTTGAGCTTCATGGATGGATTCAGCGGCTACAATCAGATTAAGATGCACAAGGATGACATCCCAAAGGTATCTTTCATAACTGACTTTGGTGTTTTCTGCTATCTTGTTATGGCTTTTGGTCTAAAGAATGCAGGCGCTACTTATCAACGATTAGTGAATAAGATATTCGTTCATTTGATTGGAAAAACCATGGATGTCTATTTTGATGACATGTTAGTCAAGAGCCTATTCAAGGCAGACCACATTAAGCACCTCAGAGAGGCATTCGAAGTGCTGAGGCACCATAAGATGATGTTGAATCCAGCCAAGTGTGCTTTTGGTGTTGGATCTGGAAAATTTTTGGGTTTGATGGTTTCAAAGAGAGGCATAGAGGCCAACCCTGACAAGATCACGACGATTTAAGATATGGAACCGCCGCGCTCTATAAGAGATGTGCAGAAGTTGACGGGCCGAGTAGCAGCTTTAGGAAGATTCATCTCCAAGTTTGGTGATAAATGCTTGCCTTTCTTTCAAGCATTGAAGAAGGTGAAAAATTTTGAGTGGACACCTGAAAGCCAAGAGGCCTTTGAACAACTGAAGAAGTACATGGATGAAGCCCCGTTGATGGCCAAACCTAGTCCCAGAGAGACTCTTTATCTATACCTGGCGGTATTTGAGCAAGCGTTGATCGCCGTTCTCATTCGAGAAGAGAAAAAGGTCCAGAAACCTATCTATTATGTGAGCAAGGTGTTGCATGGGGCTGAGTTGAATTACTCTCCCATTGAGAAGTTTTCCTTAGCATTGATAACAGCCTCGAGGAAGCTACGACCGTACTTCCAGGCACATAAGATTGAAGTCTTGATGGACCAACAGTTGAGGAACATATTGCATAGCCCGAAGGCTAGTGGAAGGCTAATCAAGTGGGCGATTGAACTTGAAGAATTTGACATCACGTATAAACCTCGAACAGCCATTAATGCTCAGGCATTGGATGACTTCGTGGTTGAATGCACCATTAACAACCAAGAAGTCGGGGGGCAGGAGATGATAACTACTCCTGGGAAAGAGGATAAAGATGAGGAGCTTGTGCTTGATCTGAAGGAGTATTGGGTGCTCTATTTTGATGGATCATCAAAAACAAAATCTAGTGGTGCAAGTGTGGTTTTACAAAGCCCCGATGGGTTCATGGTGGAGTATGCTTTGAAGTTGGACTTCCCAACGACCAACAATGAAGCTGAATATGAAGCTTTGTTAGCTGGGTTAGCCCTAGCTAGAATCATGAGGGTCAAGAATCTCAAAGTTTGTGGGGATTCGAGACTAGTGGTATCGCAAGTAAATGGTGAATTTGAATCCAAGGATGAAACTATGGCAAAATATTTGAGAGTTGCGAAAGATATTATGACTCAGTTTGATGAGTGCTATGTGGAGCACATTCCGAGAGAAGAGAACGTTAAGGCCGATGCCCTGTCTAATTTCGCTTCTTCGGAAATGGAGAATCATGCGGGAAGTGTTTAATTCCAGGTCTTGAAGGCCCCAACCATCAACTCAAAATTGGTGGCACCAATCGATGCAGGAGGTTGCTGGATAGATCCTATCAAAGCCCACATGGAGACCAGATGGCTCCCTGATAATGCCCTGGAGGCACGGAAGCTGTCGGTAAGAGCATTGAGATATGCCTTGATTGAAGGCATCCTTTACAAAAGGTCTTTTATCATCCCATACTTGAAGTGTTTAAGGCCCCAAGAGGCAAGAGAAGCTTTGGAAGAAGTTCATGAAGGTATCTGTGGGCAGCACTTGGGGGGCAGAGCCCTAGCTCACAAAATAACTCGTTTGGGATTCTACTGGCCAGAGATGTTGGCCGATGTACATAGCTATGTCAAGCGGTGCGATAGATGCCAGAAGCACGCTCCGATAGTAAGGCAGCCGCCTGAGATGTTAACGTCAGTTAGATCCCCTATTCCATTCGCAATGTGGGGAATGGATATACTTGGTCCTTTCCCCGTAGCTTCAGCACAAAGGAAGTTTCTGATAGTTGCCATCGACTACTTCACTAAGTGGATTGAGTCTAAGCCTTTGGCCAAAATAACCACCAAACAAGTTTCCCAGTTTTTTTGGGAGAACATCATTTGCAGATATGGGATCCCTCGAGTCCTTGTGACGATAATGGGACACAGTTTAACAATGAAGAGTTTAAGAAGTACTGCGAGGAAAATGCCATTGAGCTTCGTTTTACTTCAGTAGCACACCCGCAAGAAAATGGACAGGCAGAGGTCGCCAATCGAATCATCCTTGATGGACTGAAGAAGAGGGTCGAACGTTCTAGGAACACTTGGGTGGATGAGCTACTGCCTATACTATGGGCGTATCGCACCACTTGTAAAGTGACAACTGAAGCAACCCCGTTCTTGTTGGCTTACGGAGCCGAGGTAGTTGTGCCCATTGAGATTATGCATGCATCACCTCGAGTTGAAGCATACGAACCAGAAGTTAATGAATAAGGCATGAGACTCGCCCTTGACCTAATTGATGAGGTTAGGGATGAAGCAAATTCCAGGAATGCAGATCATCAGAAGAGAGCGTCTTTCTACTACAATTTAATGGTTAAGGAGAGGTTCTTTCGACAAGGCGACTTGGTTCTAAGGAAAATAGAAGCTTCTGGAGTTGGACAGAAAGGAAAGCTAGCCCCTAACTAGGAAGGGCCGTATCGAGTCAAGAAGACACTAGGACGAGGATCCTATAAGTTGGAGACATTATATGGGAACGAAGTGCCACGTACTTGGCATGCTTTGAACCTGAAGATTTATTATGTTTGAGCTATCCTTGTGAGGATTCAGCTTTCTATCTATTTATTAGGAGAAGTAGAAATAAGGTTCGATGAAACCATTCCAGGGCCTAGTGCCCCGAGTAGGATAGTAGTATTACATATGTAAGGGTTGAACCCACTTCGAATTATTAATGCAAGTTTGTCTTCCATTCTATGATTTTAATTATGTACTTAACACCTGTTGAGTGTGAGTTTAGAAAAATCAAGTACCGGAAATAATTGAACATATGAATAAGGAAAGCAAATGCATAAATAAAATGCCCCGAAGGGCTAAGGTTTAAACTACAAACCACGAATAAAAGTTAAGTCCCGAAGGACCTTGATTTAAAACTGAAAAGATAAAGCCACATATGGCTGTGAAGGCCATGCAAGGCCCTTGATCAAAGACATCTACTCCTTGGAGGATTCCTCTACCACTTCTTGCTCTCCTCCCTCCTCTTCTCCGTCTTCCTCTTCTTCATCTCCCTCCTCTTCGGAGCCCTCATCATCATCATCTTCGGTTTCTATCTCCATAGGCTGCGCCACTCCCCTCTTCACCATGTCCTCTTCTTCGTCTGAAGTCTCAGTTGAGGAGTTGGGTCTAGCCCGAAGTTGTTTTCCAGGAAAAGATTGCCTCACGGTCACCTCCCTCTTCGACATGGCCTTTTTCCCAGCTGAACGGGAAGAGGTCGAACTGGAGCTAACAACATTGGCCGCCTTCCTCAAGCCAGAACCAGAAGGACGACAACTACCCCCGGAGCCCAATGCATGATCCCCGTGACTTCCATCAGCAGCAGCCCAGTTAGGGCAAGGAAAGTCTGTTGGATTCACCATCGAATGATACATGTGGCTAACAGCACCAACAGCTTTATTCCATCTAACTGACATATTAAAGGGCCGCATCTCATCATCATGATCATCTATAAATTTGGTAAAAGCTTTCGACCTATGGTAGGCATCAATCACCTTTTCAACATCGGAGGATTTCTTCTTGGTAAGTGAGTGAAGCTTCTTTTGATAAGACAGGCTACTTGCCTCAGCTCGAACGACCTTGGAGTTTAGGTCTTGAATTTGTTCTTTGAACCGTGCTTGCTCATTCTGCAGTTCCGTGTTGCTATCCCCATAGGCTCGGCCTTGACGGGTGGCGGATTGAAGATAAGCATTTACCTGCAAAAAAGAAATTGGTAAGGCACTTAACAAAAAACTGGGCAAACAAGAACATAGAATGCATAATTTGGTACCTGATAAAGAGCCTGAGCTCCAAGGCGCTCAGATTCGTCAATCTTATCCCCCGCAGTAACTGTCAGGAGATCAGGAGCAGTGATAGAGAGCCTGGACCAGGCCAAGGCTAAGGTAGAACTTCCCAAGATAGAGTCCTGCTCACAAATACCCCAATCCGGAGTGAAGGGGACTCTAGCACCTTCAGCGGCATTCCGGGACCTCTTCCCCCATTGGGAACATCCCTCCAAGAACGTAGGAACCTTTCGACCAGTGGGATTCATTTGCTCTTCTGCTTTCTTTGTCATTCGTCTGGTAACATTTGGCTGATTCTCAGGACGACTGTCCAACTCCTCAGCAACTGAAACAAAAAAAAAGAGATATCGGAATAAGAACAAACATAGTTTATGATAAAGCAATAAAGAAAAATTACCCTCAAAAGAAAGAATGCTTAAGCCGGCTTCGATAAGTCTCTTCTCTGTTATAATAGTTTTGTAATGGGTGCGACCATCATCAGCAAGCAATCTATCTCTATCTAGCAATTCTTCATGGTTAAGATCACACACGAAGTGCGAACTATCCTCCACATATCCAAACCTCTTAACGAAAAATTGACCCCAGTCACCGCCTTACCATTCCAAAACAACAAACTCTCTATCCCATAAGTGATGGGAGCTAGGAAAAGAGAAAGAGTTTACTATATGATGGAGATTACTTCGAAGTTGGAAGTTAATCCGTCCTTGCTTAGAATCAGAAGAGTTTTTCACTGAGAAGATGCTCCTAAACATTGTCGTGCTCAAAGGGATCTCCAATTCCCGGCATCTCAACATGAAAATAATGAGGAACCTCCATGAATTTGGGTACAGCTGGCAAGGATGAACTTGGAGCTCCGCTAAGAACTTGATGATGAATGGATGGACGGGGAACCTCAACCCCGCTTCTAAGGCACCTTTGTAAACGTAGATCCTTTCGGGATGCCAATTGCAAGTTCTATCCCCAGGGCTTGGAAGGCAGACTTTGATCACACTTGGAAAACCATACGTGCTTTCAATCATCTCTACATCATTTCTTTTTAACTTGCAAGGACTATGAAAGGCATCTAAATCTGAACT
This sequence comes from Saposhnikovia divaricata, assembly GCA_036435485.1. Classification (NCBI taxonomy): domain Eukaryota; kingdom Viridiplantae; phylum Streptophyta; class Magnoliopsida; order Apiales; family Apiaceae; genus Saposhnikovia; species Saposhnikovia divaricata. The sequence goes on along the minus strand of CM071599.1, from coordinate 184,689,166 downwards.
ATTGGGGAATGACTCTCCCATAGTGTTTAACAAATCTAATGTAGACTCGAATCGACGCTCAATATATTTAGGAGGCATGAGTTTTAGTTTACCTTTCATGGTTCTCGCCATGCTCCTCATCCTGAAGGCTTCCTCCATGGAGAATTAGGGGGCAGATGCATGCTTGTCGGCCATATTGAACTTGAAGCTTGAACTTGAAAACTAGAGAGCTAAAGAGCTTGAAGACTTGAAAAGTTTGAGAAATGAAGAAGTGAAGAAAAATGAAGGATACTCCCCTCCTTTTATAAGAAAAGGATGACCTGCTACCTCCGGTTGAAATACAGCCCGGTTCGTGTTTACAGGTCAAGTATCGATAAAATATGAAAAAGGAGCAAAAACAATATGTTATAGATGGAAAGAGTCGTTATAACTCATGAAATTCTGAAAAAGAAATGGAGAATTTAAGTGAATATCCGGTAAGACATTTTACCAGAGCAATCAGTTGAGCTTTGGAAGCTAAGCGTGCTTAAGAAAGGTTAGTCAAGAAATTAGTCCTAAATGCGGGATTAGTGATGCTAATCGAGGTTTTAAGTAAAATCTTAAATAAAAGTCATGAATGACCAAGTTGATTAACTTTTGATGAAAACCGATGTACGAATATTGATGTCGAAACTCGATATTGATGATCAAGGTCGATACTCAAGTTTGCTGACCGAAAACCGGCCGACCAAGGCGAGGAAACGCCCCAACCGACCGGAAACCGGCCGACCGCGGCACAAGGGACACCCCAGCCGACCGAGCCAACCAACCAAGCAACAGCCGACTGAAGCGTGGCCGACTGGCTCTCGGCCGACCGGCTTACCGAGGACCTTTCAGCCGACCAACACCGGTCGTCGAGTTAGAGTTTTGCTTCGATCAATTGAAATCGAAAAAAAAAAAATTGGCCGACCGAGGTCCCGGCCGACCGGCTCACCGGAGACACTCTGGCCGACCGACATCGATTGTCGATATCAAAAACAAAATTTGGCCGATCGAGGTCCCGGCCGACCGGCTCACCGGAGACACTCTGGCCGACCGACATCGATTGTCGATATCAATAAAAAAAAAATTTGGCCGACCGAGGTCCCGGCCGACCGGCTCACCGAGGACGCCTCGGCCGACCGACATCGATGGTCAGCATGCCGATTTGGTTTGGCCGACTGACAATGGTGGTCGAGTTGAGATTTCACATTTTTGTTTTTGTTTCTCCGTCTTGATGATCAAAATCGCTATTGAGATTGTTTTGAACAAGATAATCAAGTGGAAGTTGAAATTAGCACCGTTTAGTGTCGATTAAACACCGAATAGTGCCAATTAGCATCGATTAGTGCCGATTAAGCACCGATTAGTGCCGATAAGCACCAATTAGTGTTAATTAGCACCGATTAGTGCCAATTAGCGCTGTTTAGTGCCAATTAGCACCGTTTCGTATCGTTTAAGCACCGATTAGTGCCGATTAGAGCCGTTAGTGCTGTTTTATGCCGTCTAACGTCGTTTAACACTGTTTAAACGTTGTTTGAGGCTAATTAGCGCTGTTTAGCGCCGATTAACACCGTTTAGTAACGTTCAACATCGTCGTAAATGCGTCGGTCGCTCCACGCCTTACATTAAGATGATATTGTTGAATACTAGCATAAGAGCAATAAACCCTGACCCAAGTCTCGAAAAGGCCATTAAAACTTCAAGGAAAACCTGATCAGTTTTCCTAGAAGTTGGGGGGGCAAATGATATGGCTGAAAATAAGCCCTAAAGACACATTTAATGTGGCATTAATTAGTGTTAACACAAAATCACGCAAGTGCACGTGGTCACAAGTAATACAATTAAAGTTCGTTCCACTGAGATCTGGTTAAGTTATTTTCAGTTAATGCACCTATTCAACAATGTATGATTTTAATTCACTGCTAAGATAAATAACAAATTGGGGTTTTTGATTATCTAAATTAAACTAAAAGCAAAAGATTAAACTAACAATTAAATTAACTAATGAGAATTGAAATCGAATTACTTATAAGAGAATAAACATGGGATCCTAACTTCATTAAATACTTCACTTAGATCTGACGCCTTTAATCACTATGTGCAATGGTTATGATATCTGATCGGATAACACGAAACAAGTACACGCTACCTGTCAGCATACGTATACCAAACTAAACATACATCCACAAAAGAGATAGAAGATGAATAGACACCAATTATGCTTAGACCCTATATGTCTATAGAATTTGAAAACATAACTGTTGAAGAACAAGTTATCCACAAAGATCACACAGGGCAGTATAAGTATTTTCATCTCACACCACGAATCATAATGATAAACAATTATGAACCTATGCTAGCATGGCAAGTTCTAAATCTCAAGATCCACTTTCACTTCACAAGAGATTAACAAATTAGATGTTCGCGACGCATCTATCAATTAAGCATAACCATACGAGGATATCAAATATACACCACACACAGATCTTTAAAGCATCAAGATACTAAGTTCCATAAATAAATCCGTTAGAATCCCATGACAACGATTAGCCCATAATTGAACCGTTCATCGTCATGGGATTTGATGAAAACATGATAATTAACAAGATATGAAAGAAAAGAACAATAATATTAATAAAGCGAAGAGTTGAGAAAACAAATCTATGTTTCAACGTATACAAAAGATGAAGTAGATCTAGATCCGTGCTTGTCACGAGCGTTGAATCCTTCTCCACTTTTCTCCCTTGCAATTCAAAGTTGCAATAAAAACGATACGAATTACAATGCTAAGATGTGTTTAAATAGGCTCTAGATTTCTTGTCCAGCAAGAAATTACCTTCTATTACAATTAGAATTCAATTTAGGTGCAAGAAACTACCTAAAATTCAAATAGAATTTGAAAAAGGACAAAACAGTAATCTTCCAGCGTAGTTCTCAAAGAATACGTGCGCAATTTTGACCAACACGTCCCCTGAACCTGCTATCTGTCCCATGTTGTAGAAAATCTCTCAAGCTTCGCGTGAGTTGTAAGATCACTGACAACGGACTTCTAGAACTCCAGATATGGCCAAAATAGTGTAGACTGCGCAACCTTCCCGGAAAATCCGAATTTTACACAAATTTGCTCTTTTCTCCTCCGTTTCTTTTGCATTAGCTAACATCTTCAATACCATGATGCATGTAACTCCTTGGTAGCATAACACAAATGTCCAATCTTCATTCCAATGCTTAATTCCACTCTAATAACGGTTAGAAACACCAACACTAACAAATAGCTACAACCCTGCACAACTACGCAAAACACATCAAAAATACAACAAACTTGAGTCCAAGTCAATCAATTTAAGCCGATATGGAACGCTCCAAGTGGATATAAAATCCACTTATCACACCCCCAAACTTAAACCGATGCTTGTCCTCAAGCATAAACAACTAACACTACCTAACTAGTACCATTTCCGTAGGTGATCACGGTTGCATTTGGCATATACAACAAGCCCTTTAAACCGCTAGGCAGCCCTAGTGGACGAGTAAGGTCTCGTGAGGGCCTATAGTGAATGTAACCACAAAATCCATCTAACTGAACAATGCAATAACAATGCAATGCATGAATGCAACTAAAATAAAAATGCAACGATCCCCTTCAAACTAACCAAAACCAACTAGCAAGCAAATATCTTAGAGAATGCAACTAAATCCAAATAGAGCTCGACTAAGTTCCCGTATACTAACAATACATGAACAGAAACGTGCGTGTGTGCAATGCTCATCAGAAATACTCCCAACACTAGATCAAAATAATACATGCTCTTCGTCAAGACAATCACAGGTTTATAAATAGAATAGACTGTAGACACTTCATAACCTAGAATCACTTCCATCCTTATCCAAGGTAGACAGAAATTCATGCTTTATTACTAGCTACTACGACACATATATACAAGCATGCTTATTTAATCGTGCAATGGATGAGACCCCAAAAGGCTTATACAATAATACCCATGTAGCGAGCATTAGGTTAGTGGATCCCAGACTATAAAAGCCTTAGGTCACTAGGCACAAAGTCCCCGCGAACTTAATAGCTCGAGTATTAAAGAGCTCACCCTGGTTAATTTTGCATATAAACAATTGACACTTTTGACTCTTTTTTTTTCTGATTTTTTTTTTCATATATGCCATCTGGAATGAGAATTCTCAATTCCAACCCTAGACTACTCATATAAATATGAGCCGGCTACTAGCCATTTGACATCTAGCAATTATTGACAATTATTTACAATTAAGCATGAAATCTATGTTTTCCCCCAAACTTAGACTTAAGTGTTCTAGGCCATCAAGGGAATAACGAAAATTCTAAATATAATCAAGTGATTAAATCTCAAAACATCCAAACAAGCATGACCCTAACCTAGCCCAAAAGCACCCAATGAGACTGTGTAATTAGTTTTGTTTCTGAAACACATAAGTCAATTTCATAGAAACTATAAGTCAACCCTCTATTCATCATTACCACACTCAATTAGACACCTACCTACCAATCAGAATTAACTCGTTCTAAGGGATCATGAAATATGCATGCCATGAAATGCAACTAATATGACTCACATGGTATACAAAACAAAACATAGAATGCTCTACATGAAACAAACATAATTAATACGAACAAACATGCATGAATTACTACTAATATGCAAAACATGATATCTATATGAACACAATGACTCACAATCACAAATAACTACATATACACTACTTATCCCCCAAACCACCCCCAAACTTGAAAGATTCAATGTCCGGCCACTGGATATGGTGTACGAGCTCCATATACCGGCCACTGGACCACACTACCTGGTGTCTGGAAAGCTGCACTCAACGCCACAGCCATATCCTCAGAATACTGGCGGTTGCTAACATGCATAGCATCCATCCTCCTAGTCATAGCATCCAACCTCCTAGTCATAGCATCCAACCTCCTAGTCAATCCATGAAAATGAGCATCCAACCCTGACATATCAATACCTCGACCTCGACGGCTAGGACTTGCTCGAGCAACCCTAGGAACATCCACTCCCACTTCACCAGGACCATGAACCTGATAACCTAAACCATGGTGATGTGGAATGTCGCCAGGCCATTCCTCCATCCCATCAATAGTAGCATCAACAATCGGATTACCCGGCATCTGCAACGGCTCATCTGCATCCCAACTAACTCCGGCCTCCATACACAAACCCGCTACAATAGAAGCATGCGGAATAGCTGACTGTCCACCACTTCGCAAAAACCGAAGTATGTTCTGATGTACTAAATAAGCTATATCAATATACTTGCCTTGAAGAATGCCCCACAAAATAATGGCTCTCGGCACAGTCACATCCACGCCCGTGCGAACTTGTTCATAGCCGAGGCCGGAAAAGTAACCTGCTCAAAAGTGCCCGGCCTTAATTTCCAAACTGTACCCGGTACACAAATCTCGGCCACAATAGCATCCAAATCAACATCTTCTCTAGTCTTCTTTACCCAATTTAGGACCCCCCCTTGGCTTTGAGGGTTGTCTCAAAATCTAACGAATAGCATCCACCCGATAGTCTACTTGCTTACCTCGAACCATACAAATACCACTTTTCTCAATCTTTGCATTAGCATAAAACTCCCTAACAACACCCAAAGGAACCGGAGAAGGGGCCTCACACACACCCTAAAAACCGTGCCCTCGAATCATACGAACCAACTCCAAATAGGTGACCGACAAAAACCCTCTTTCTTTAGTAATCGACCTCGCCATCAATTTATCATACTCGTTTTGAGCTTCCACCGACACAAATTTCTCCCCATTACCTCCACTAGCATCCTCATCCAAGGTTGGACGGGTACTAGTACTACCTCGTTGACGCTTAGGTGCCATATAAATCAATACCCAACTCACAAAATTCACCAAAATCCAAAAAAAATTCGAATTTACAAATACCCCAAAAAAAATCAAGAACACACAACCCTAATAATGCAAGAACACAATTCATAATATCAAAATAAAAGGAAGAAATATACCCCAAATACGAACCGGAGAGGTGAAGCTTGCAATTAAAAATCCCCCCAAACTTGAATCTTGAAGCCTTGAAATTGATTGTAGGAAATATAATTGGAATGGGGTAGGATTTGTGTGTATATATAGATGGGTATATAGATTTGGGAAAAAAATATGAAATAGGAGATGGATTGGGAATGATTTGGAATTAATATAGGACTAGAATTAGGATTTTAGGTGGAGAGAATAATTAGAAAAGGGGTTGGAATTCATTTGGGGGATGAATTTTTTTTTTTAATATGTGTTAACACACATATACACGGACTGAAGAGAAACAATTGGAAGACAAGGCGCGGTCTGGGCGACATGGCCTGCTGAAAAAAATTTCGTTTTTTTTCACACCAAGGCATGCAATACCCCCCTGAACAGAAAATTGACTACACCGTATCCTGGAATTTGCGCCATGGCGCGGGAAATCTCCTGTTGATATTTTTTTGTTTTGAGAAAGAACAATATACAAGACATATACAAGGCTTGGGTTGCCTCCCAAGAAGCGCTCCTTTTACGTCATTAGCTTGACGTTCTTCTTCTGAATCAAGTAGACGCCAAAACGGTGGAAACCTTATCACGTTGAAACAACCCTCCATGATAATGCTTCAACCGTTGTCCATTCACTTTAAAAGCATGATCTGGTGTTGTTTCATAAATTTCAATAGCTCCATGTGGATACACCATCTTAACAATAAATGGACCCGACCACCTTGACTTGAGTTTTCCCGGAAAAAGCTTGAGGCGAGAATTAAATAGCAACACCTGTTGACCTGGCAAAAATGCTTTTGGTACCAACCTTTTATCATGCCACCTCTTGACCTTCTCCTTATACATCTTGTTATTTTCGTAAGCTTGCTCACGAAATTCCTCAAGTTCGTTCAACTGAAGGAACCGTTTTTCACCCGCAGCCTTGATATCCAAGTTCAACTTCCACAATGCCCAATAAGCTTTGTGTTCTAATTCTGCAGGCAAATGACATGCTTTCCCATAAACCAACCGAAATGGAGACATACATAGAGGAGTCTTGTAGGCAGTTCTGTATGCCCACACAGCTTCATCCAACTTCAATGACCAATCCTTACGAGACGGATTCACCACTTTCTCCAGAATTCTCTTGATCTCCCTGTTAGAAACTCCAGCTTGGCCATTCGTTTGAGGGTGATAGGCTGTAGCAACACGATGCGTCACATTATACTTTGCCATTAATGAAGTAAACTGGCGATTGCAAAAGTGAGTTCCCTCATCACTTATTATAGCACGTGGAGTTCCGAAACGCGTGAAAATTTGCTTATGCAAGAAATTCAATACCACCTTCGCATCATTGGTCGGCAACGCCTTAACCTTGACCCATTTAGACACGTAATCCACAACTAGCAAGATGTACTGATTATTGCATGAAGAAACAAAAGGTCCCATGAAGTCAATTCCCCAAACATCAAAGATCTCCACCTCAAGAAGCATGTTAAGAGACATCTCGTTTATTCTATATATATTTCCAACCCTTTGACATCGATCAAAACTCATCATAAATCGATGAGCATCCTTAAACAAGGTAGGCCAATAGAAACCTGCTTGAAACACACGAGCTGCTGTCTTTTCTCCACCATAATGACCACCATAAACAGTTGAGTGGCAATCTCGCAACACACCCTCCGTCTCACTATACGGAATACATCGTCTGATCATCTGATCTGCTCCTTGTCTAAACAGAAACGGTTCATCCCAATGGTACCACTTCACATCGTGTAGAAACTTCTTCCTTTGAGCACTCGAAAGATCTAGAGGGATCACATTGCTCACCAAATAGTTCACAAAATCTACAAACCATGGCTCTTCATCTTGCATTCCAAAAAGCTGCTCATCTGGAAAAGATTCATTAATAAGAGATTTGTTATGCGAATCCTTACCGTGGTCATCCAAGCATGAGAGATGATCTGCTACTTGGTTTTCCGTGCCCTTCCTATCTTTGATTTCCACATCAAACTCTTGCAATAATAGCACCCAACGAATCAATCTAGGCTTTGAATCCTTCTTTGACATAAGATATCGAATAACGGCATGATCCGTGTACACAATCACCTTAGTTCCAAGCAAATAAGACCTGAATTTCTCGAAACCATATACAACTGCTAACAACCCCTTCTCCGTAGTGGTGTAGTTAAGCTGTGCATCATTGAGGGTTTTACTAGCATAATAAACCACATGAAAAATTTTATCCTTCCTTTGACCAAGCACAGCTCCAACAACAAAATCACTAGCATCACGCATAAGTTCGAACGGTTCCTCCCAATTAGGTGCGGTAATGACTGGTGTAGTAGTCAACTTCTTCTTCAAGAGCTCAAAAGCTGCAAGGCACTCATCATCAAACTTGAAAGGAACATCCTTCTCCAACAAGTTACACAAAGGTTTAGAGATTTTCAAGAAGTCTTGAATGAATCTCCGATAGAACCCCGCATGACCAAGAAAACTGTGAATTCCTTTAACAGAGATAGGTGGAGGAAGATTTTCGATTGTCTCCACCTTAGCCTTATCCACTTCAAACCCCTTACCAGAAACCTTGTGCCCAAGAATAATTCCTTCTTGCACCATAAAGTGACACTTCTCCCAGTTAAGCACCAAGTTAGTCTCCACACAACGTTTCAATACCAAGCCAAGATTATGCAAGCACTCGTCATATGAAGTACCAAAAACTGAGAAGTCATCCATAAAAACCTCCACATTCGTGCCAATCATGTCTGAGAAAATAGCCATCATGCACCTTTGAAAAGTAGCAGGAGCACCACAAAGTCCAAAAGAAACTCGACGAAAAGCAAAAGTGCCAAAAGGACATGTGAATGTGGTCTTCTCTTGATCTTCTGGAGTAATGCAAATCTGATTATAGCCCGAATAACCATCAAGCAAACAATAATACTCGTGTCCCGCCAACCTGTCTAACATCTGATCAATGAATGGAAGAGAAAAGTGGTCTTTTCTTGTGGCTTTATTGAGCTTTCGATAGTCCATGCAAACTCTCCACCCCGTGACTGTCCGAGTAGGAATGAGCTCATTCTTCTCATTAGCAACAACTGTCATGCCTCCTTTCTTTGGCACACATTGAACCGGACTCACCCAAGAACTATCTGAGATAGGATAGATAATACCCGCATCTAACCACTTAAGAATTTCCTTCTTCACCACCTCTTTCATAATAAGATTGAGTCTTCGCTGATGTTCAACAGTAGGCTTAGCTCCTTCCTCTAGCAGAATTTTGTGCATGCAATAAGAATGGCTGATTCCCTTGATATCTACTATGGTCCAACCAATTGCTGACTTGAACTCCCTCAAAATTCGCAAGAGCTTTTCTTCCGCACTAGCTGACAAGTTAGAGGTAATAATAATAGGTAATGTAGATGCATCACCAAGAAAAGCATACCTCAAGTGTTCCGGAAGTGGTTTGAGTTCAAGTGTAGGAGCTTCCTCAATAGATGGTTTCAGACGCCCCTCCGAATTTTTAAGTTCTGCTAACCCAAGAGATTCAAAAGGCAAATCAAATCTCCTTTTCCAAGGAGCTGAATTTATCTGCTGATTGCTCGTCTATTTCCTCATCTTCAAAATCTGAGTCACCAACTAAAACTTTTTCCAAAGAATCTGACTTAAGTAACTGCTCAATTTCCATAGTAACTGCAGAATCAACCGAATCCACCTTCAAGCATTCTTCTTCATCTGAAGGAAATTTCATTGCATTAAAGACATTAAAAGTGACATTCTGGTCTTGCACCCTCATCGTGAGTTCCCCTTTCTGTACATCGATCAAGGTCCTTCCCGTAGCCAAGAACGGTCTTCCCAAGATTATGGGAATCTTCTTATCTTCCTCGAAATCCAAGATAACAAAATCAGCAGGAAATATGAGTTTATCAACTTTCACCAAAACATCCTCCACTATGCCTCTAGGATATGTAACTGAACGATCAGCCAACTGCAAAGAGATGTTGGTAGGCTTTGGTTCCGGTAGACCAAGTTGCATATAGACTGACAAGGGCATGGGATTGATGCTAGCTCCCAAGTCACACAAACACTTGTTGAAAGAAAGGTTGCCAATAGTGCACGGAATGGTGAAACTTTCCGGATCTTTAAGTTTAGGTGGCAACTTCTGTTGCAGAACGGCACTACACTCTTCCGTTAAGGCAACGGTCTCTAGTTCATCGAGCTTCAATTTACGAGAGAGAATACCCTTCATGAACTTGGCATAGCTCGGCATCTGTTCCAGAGCTTCCGCAAAAGGAATGTTAATCTGCAACTTCTTGAACACCTCTAAGAACTTAGCAAACTTCTTATCCAAATTCTGCTTCTGGAGTCTTCTAGGATATGGAGGTGGAGGATAGATCTGAGTATTCTTTGTAGACTGCTCCGGAGAAGATTTAACAGGTTCCTTGCTCGTCTCTACTTCACCATCTATCTCATCAGCTACTAAGTCAGATTTCTCAATCTCGGGCACTGCAGATTTTTCAACTTGCTGATTCTGCACTTCTTCATCTTCCTTAGCGGCTGATTTAGGATCTGTTGTAACCTTTCCCGATCTCAAAGTTACTGCCTTCACCTGTTCTTTGCCATCCCTCCTGCCTGGATTAGTCTCTGTATCACTAGGAAGAGTTCCTTGTGGCCTACTAAGCAAAGCACTTGCAAGCTGTCCCATATGGTTTTCCAAGGTCTTTTGAGAAATTGACAGGCTTTTAATCATCATCCTCAACTCATCCATTTCTGATTTTTCATTAGAAGATTGCCCCACATGAGCTTGGGGCTGTTGCTGCTGAAATCTCGGAGGTTGATATGGTGGCCTTGGAGCATATGGCTGTTGATAGCCCTGATTGAACGGCTTCGCTTGCTGTCCCTGAAACTGTTGCTGATAAGGTTGTTGAGCACCTTGATTGTTGCTCTAGCTGAAATTGGGATGATTCCTGTTATTCGGATGATAAGTGGCTGGAACTGGTGCATCAGGTCTCTGAAAATTACTCACAAACTGTGCTGATTCAGAAGAGATAGCACACTGACTTGTCTCATGTGCGCCCGCACATAACTCACAAATACTAGCCACCTCCTGAATTCCACAATTAGCAAGAGAATCCACCTTCATAGTGAGAGCCTTCAACTGAGCTGCAATGGCTGTAGCCGCATCAACTTCAAGAACACCCGTTACCTTGCCTTGAGAAAGCCTCTAGGTTGGATTTTGATATTCATTAGCAGCCATCGTCTCAATAAGATCATAAGCCTCCTCATAGCTCTTAGCCCACAGAGCTCCACCTAATGCTGCATCTAGCAAAGGTCTAGACTTTGCTCCCAACCCATTGTAAAAACCATTGATAACCATCCAGTCAGGCATGCCATGATGTGGACACCTCCGAAGCATCTCCTTATAACGTTCCCAAGCCTCACACAAAGATTCACCAGATTGCTGCTGAAATTTAGTTAGCTGGTTCCTTATTGCTGCAGTTTTCGCCATAGGGAAGAATTTAGTAAGAAATTTCTGAGCAAGATCCTCCAATGTAGTAATGGAACCGGCTGGTAAAGAGTGTAACCAGCCCTTAGCCTTATCCCTCAGAGAGAATGGGAAAAGTCTCAATTTGATCGCATCATCCGGCACACCATTAAACTTGAAAGTGTCGCAGATCTCAATGAAGTCCCTGATGTGCATGTTAGGATCCTCCGTAGGAGCGCCCCCAAACTGAACTGAGTTCTGCACCATCTGAATCGTGCCCGACTTGATTTCGAAAGTATTAGCTGTAATAGCTGGCCTGACAATGCTAGACTGAATGTCATTAATCTTAGGCTGAGAATAATCCTTCAAAGCCTTAGCTGTTGCTGGTAAATCTGCCATCTCTTTTGCTGCTACAAGTTCTTCTTCTGCCAGTTTACGAGTTTGCAAACGTGTTCGCATACACGTTCAAGTACCTGAAACACCAAGAAACAACAAACTAAGTAAGAAAATCCGAGTCAGTGAACGCTAACGACCACTGATGACAAGCACATAAATTAAATTAAACACCGATGATCCCCCGGTAGCGGCGCCAAAAACTTGTTAACACAAAATCACGCAAGTGCACGTGGTCACAAGTAATACAATTAAAGTTCGTTCCATTGAGATCTGGTTAAGTTCTTTTCAGTTAATGCACCTATTCAACAATGTATGATTTTAATTCACTGCTAAGATAAATAACAAATTGGGGTTTTTGATTATCTAAATTAAACTAAAAGCAAAAGATTAAACTAACAATTAAATTAACTAATGAGAATTGAAATCGAATTACTTATAAGAGAATAAACATGGGATCCTAACTTCATTAAATACTTCACTTAGATCTGATGCCTTTAATCACTATGTGCAATGGTTATGATATCTGATCGGATAACACGAAACAAGTACACGCTACCTGTCAGCATACGTATACCAAACTAAACATACATCCACAAAAGAGATAGAAGATGAATAGACACCAATTATGCTTAGACCCTATATGTCTATAGAATTTGAAAACATAACGGTTGAAGAACAAGTTATCCACAAAGATCACACAGGGCAGTATAAGTATTTTCATCTCACACCACGAATCATAATGATAAACAATTATGAACCTATGCTAGCATGGCAAGTTCTAAATCTCAAGATCCACTTTCACTTCATAAGAGATTAACAAATTAGATGTTCGCGACGCATCTATCAATTAAGCATAACCATACGAGGATATCAAATATACACCACACACAGATCTTTAAAGCATCAAGATACTAAGTTCCATAAATAAATCCGTTAGAATCCCATGACAACGATTAGCCCATAATTGAACCGTTCATCGTCATGGGATTTGATGAAAACATGATAATTAACAAGATATGAAAGAAAAGAACAATAATATTAATAAAGCGAAGAGTTGAGAAAACAAATCTATGTTTCAACGTATACAAAAGATGAAGTAGATCTAGATCCGTACTTGTCACGAGCGTTGAATCTTTCTCCACTTTTCTCCCTTGCAATTCTAAGTTACAATAAAAACGATACGAATTACAATGCTAAGATGTGTTTAAATAGGCTCTAGATTTCTTGCCCAGCAAGAAATTACCTTCTATTACAATTAGAATTCAATTTAGGTGCAAGAAACTACCTAAAATTCAATTAGAATTAGAAAAATGGCAAAACAGTAATCTTCCAGCCTGGTTCTCAAAGAATACGTGCGCGATTTTGACCAGCACGTCCCCTGAACCTGCTATCTGTCCCATGTTGTAGAAAATCTCTCAAGCTTCGCGTGAGCTGTAAGATCACTGAAAACGGACTTCTAGAACTCCAGATATGGCCAAAATAGTGTAGACTGCGCAACCATCCCGGAAAATCCGAATTTTACACAAATTTGCTCTTTTCTCCTCCGTTTCTTTTGCATTAGCTAACATCTTCAATACCATGATGCATGTAACTCCTTGGTAGCATAACACAAATGTCCAATCTTCATTCCAATGCTTAATTCCACTCTAATAACGGTTAGAAACACCAACACTAACCAATAGTTACAACCCTGCACAACTACGCAAAACACATCAAAAATACAACAAACTTGAGTCCAAGTCAATCAATTTAAGCCGATATGGAACGCTCCAAGTGGATATAAAATCCACTTATCAATTAGACCCGGCGTGGTCCAGACGTGGGGCCCATTAATGAGGTCAAAAGCCCTATTTTAATATTAATTTCGTAATTAATATTAAGGGTAATAAACAGCTCAGCAATTAGAGTCAAATAAAGATGTTACTCCTACAAAACTTAGCCTCCAAGGCATAGAATTCGATATGGGAACTGACTCCTACAAGGAAGGAGTCTAGAACTTTCCTCAAGGCGGTGACTTGCCCACCAAGTCACCCAATCCTACCATAATTCTAAGGCTTCTCAGCCTATATAAGGGCCTGACCCTTCATTCTCAGAACTACGTCTTGGCTTGATTCTCAATAACGAGATACGTAGGCACTCTATGAGGACCGATTAGTCTCGAACACGGAAACATCCATTAAAGCTTGAAGCTCACCAATCCCTTAGCATTAAATACACACAAACCCATAACTCGATTTTTATTCCACAACAAAATGTATTGGACAAGATTGCGAGTTTGCTTTTTAATTGTAAATAAATTGTAGAAGAATAAAATATTGACAATGTACATTACAAACTTGATCAATAGTCACATTAGTATGGGGTGTTATTCGAAAAATATTGTTTAAATTAAAAAATAATAATATACAACTAGTGAGAAAGAGAAGAGCAAGCAAAGGACCGAAGCCCTGGTAGTAGAACTTTGACATCCGATTAAGTTCCATTGGTTAAGATGGAACTAGAAGCAGCAGTGGTCAAGAAGCATATCATATAGGTTCTGTTTGGAATTGATGTTAAAAACCGCTGTAATTGTAGGGAAAAAAAGGAAAAAAGCACTGTAAAAAAAAAAACCGTTGTCAAAAAAAGTTGTTTACTGTTTGGTAAAATTCATAATAAATCTGTTGTTGAATGAAAAATTGATAAATAAGCGTTTGGTAACTAATTTTTAAAAATATGCTATTTAACAATATTTTTACATGACAAACTAGCTAGTATAATTAAAAATAAAAAGATGAACACTTTAACAAAATTAATGTTACCATAATAATTCTCACGCTGAGTTCAACAAAGCAAAGTAAATTAAAATAATTGAAATGAATTAGGATGCCATCATCAAACTGGATGCAATTTGATTTCGAAGCAAGTCCACCTCACTTGTTTTACTGTTTCTTTGACTTTGGTCCATTGATCTTGATATACGATCTGTAAAAATATCTCTTGACACAAATTCTGGATTTGCATCAATCCTATTAAAAATTGTATCTCCACTAGAATGTAGTCTAATATAATTATGCAGTGCCATTGTTGCGACAACGATATTCCTTTAAGCACTAAACCAGTATGAATGCATATTTGACAAAATCTTCCACCGTTTTCTCCAAACTCCAAAAGTTCTTTCGATGTAGCTTCTAAGTGATGAATATGCCTTGTGAAATATTTCTTGGTACCCTTGTGGTGGTTGACCACGCCGAAAATCAGAAAGATGATATTTAACTCCTTTGTACGGACCAACATATTGTACATTTTGAGGATATCTAGCATCTACTAAGATGATATTTAACTCCTTTGTACGGACCAACATATTGTACATTTTGAGGATATCTAGCATCTATTAATAAAAATGTTGGTTCACATATGTATAATTTTACCTGTTTTAATGTGATCAATCTTACCATGCGGTGGAGATGGAAAATGAGAATTTGGCATATTAATCACGGGTAATTTGTCATCAATTACTGTCATTAACTTGTACATTTTTGATAATGAACAAGTTGGGGGAGATTGTTAAATATAATTGATGTGTTTTGATCAGTGTTTAAGTGTTACAGGGAGTTATCAGAGTTTAGCTGGAAGCAGTCAGAGTTTGCGTAAACTCTGACAGTTGGAAGCTCAACAGAGTTTGTTAAACTCTGTTTGAAGGAAGCGCGTCTACTGTTCAACAGTGATTAAAGATTAATTATGGAAGCGATATCTTTGAAGATTGGATAGCTATCAAAGAGATCGAGTTGACATAGGAGACGTGTGACAATCTGTAATTGATATCATTGTATAGCTGATTATTAGGAATATCAATTAGAGATTGTATCGTAGCTGTATGTTATATAAATACAGATAGGTTAACCCTAGAAGGGAATCGATAACGAATTATCATTATTGTAACCTAGCAGCTCTTTGTGATATTTTACATCACGAAGAGGGTTTGAAATACAAGAAGTTTTTTTTAAGTGCATAAACGCTTTTACTTGTTAATTTCTCATACAAAGTTGATTATTATTTGTGTAATCGGCCTAACACTATAACTTGGTTATTATTAGAATAATCTTTAAGGCATGTATTTTCCTACAAAATTGTTTTGTTGACACCGATGAAAGCTAGAGTGAAAGAGGAAAGTTGGATACTTGCTGATTTATCTCAAAGATTTTATGGGTATATCTTCTGTAAACCCTTAGGAGACAACACTCCTCCTGTAGAGATCGTCTATAGGTTTAACGGGTTGGTAAACCTAAAATTACCCGTGATTCCTACGACAGTGAGTATAGGTTTTTCATTCTGCATTTTTCTTTGTGTTTTACTCGAGGACGAGCAAAAGATAGGTATGGGGGCATTTGATAAGTGCATATTTTTGCATATTTTTATTACCTATTTATTGTTTGAATTCGTATTTTAATAAATTATTTTGTTGTATTTCAGGAAATTCAAGAAAAGATGAAGAAATTGCAAAATAAAGAAATAAAGGTCAAAAAAGAGAAAAAGAAGAAGAAGAAGGACCAAAATAGAAGAAAAGGAAAGAAGAGGGAGTTTGGTGCAAAAGCTGAATTTTTATTTAAAAACTAAAAAGAAAAAAAAATAAAAATAAAAAAGTAAATAAACATGAAGGGCTAGGATTTAATCCCACCAAACAAATGAATGGTGAGGATTAATCCACACCAACCACAATCTCAATCTATTTCCTATAAATAGATTCATTTTTCTCTCTTGTAAAAACACTTAGAATTAGGAGTAGTTTAGAATTAGGATCAGTTTTTAGTTCACTCCAAAATTTATAGATGTAATTTTTCTGCAGTTCTTGTAACCAGTTTTTATTTATACGTATCATTTTTCTGCTTTTAGTTCATTTAATTTGTAGTAGTTCATATTCCCTGTTTTCGTTCTAATTAAGATACAAAATTCAGTTCTGTTCAAGTAAATACCAAGCCCAATTCCCCTTTCTTTTTCTTCAACAAATAAAGCCCAAACTCTTTCCCCTTATTTTCTCCCAAACCCATCAGCCTATTCCCATGTCTTCATCTTCTTCTCTCGCCTTCAACATTCAAGCAACACATTCCCTCCAATCTTAATCTAAATTTGTTGCAGTTTTAATTCGTTTTTGTGGTTTTATTTGCCGATTTACTGTTGTTCGTTTAATGTTTCCGAAGTCTTGTTGTTGTTTTGGGTTTTTGTTGTGTTGCTTAAGTCGAATTATTGAGTTGTCATATGAATTGTTTGTCTTTAGTTTTGTCGAACGGTTCCTTGAAGTATGCTTGTTCTTCTTGCTTGTGGCTGTTTTCGTTTAGTTGTAATTTGAGTTGTTCTTAGTCGGAGTTTGAGATTTGTAATTCTCGAGTCGTTGCTGTGAGTGCGAGTTTTGTTGATTTCCGATTCTCGAGTTCTTGGTTCTGTTGTGCCATTTTGTTTGAAGTTTCCTGTTCGTATTTCGTGGTTTCCTGTTCGAAGTTTTGCATATGCTGTATTCTCGATTTGTGCTGAATTCACGACTATCAATTCAGAAGTTTACAAACACAAATTCAGTAAAATTACAAACAAAACTCAGAAATTCTCAACCAAATACTCAGTTGACTACACAGACTACAAAAACGAACATCAAACCACGATATCAACACAGCAGCGATTACAAAACTCAATATCACCTCAGCATTTCAGCGATTCAAAAAAAAAAACATAAACTCAAAGCAATTTAAACAAAACATAATTCGGTAACTCGGAACTCAAGAAAATAACGAAGAACTCTGAACCAACTCGACTTGGCATAGCAGAATCGCAATAGAATTGACTAAACAGGAGGAGGGGTGGTTCGTGGTTTGTGCGAGATGAAAAGAGAACGGGAGAAGGAAGTTGGAGATTTGTGGGTGGTGTATTTTGTGTTTATGAATCGAAAAAAAAGAGGAAGGGGAATGGGCTTCGTGGGGAAGAAAAGGAGGAGAGAAAGGGGACTGGATTAGTTTTGCAGGGAATGAATGGAAGGAGGAAAATAAGGAAGGAGATGGGCTTGGGCTATGGAAAAACAAAACAGCGGATTAAAAATGGATTCAATGCAGAGAAAGAATTACATGCAATAAAAACAGGTGAGAAAATGGATTGAAAGCTTCGTATTTAACAAATAAAACGAACTGGAAAATAAATGTTTATAAGAACTGAAAAAAAATTACAACTACAAATTAAGAGTGTCCTAAAACTAATCCTAATACTAAGTCTAATTCTAAGTTGGTCTTTTACAAGGGAAATTAAGGGTATTTATAGGAAATAAAGGAGATTTGTGGTTGGTGTGGATTAATCCCCACCATTCATTTTTGTTTGGTGGGATTAAATCCTAGCCCTCCATTTTTATTTATTTTTAATTTTTTTTTCTTTTTAGTTTTTAAATAAAAATTCAGCTTTTGCACCAAACTCCCTCTTCTTTCCTTTTCTTCTATTTTGGTCCTTCTTCTTCTTCTTTTTCTCTTTTTTGACCTTTATTTCTTTATTTTGCAATTTCTTCATCTTTTCTTGAATTTCCTAAAATACAACAAAATAATTTATTAAAATACGAATTCAAATAATAAATAGGTAATAAAAATATGCAAAAATATGCACTTATCAAGACGTATGTAGTACTCAATGTCCATTTTGCTTTCATAGTCCTCCCAGATTCTTGGATTGATTCTT
Organism: Saposhnikovia divaricata; assembly: GCA_036435485.1. NCBI lineage: Eukaryota > Viridiplantae > Streptophyta > Magnoliopsida > Apiales > Apiaceae > Saposhnikovia > Saposhnikovia divaricata. The sequence continues at coordinate 184,670,561 of CM071599.1, read as the reverse complement.
GAATTGTATTTTTTTGAGTTTTACTTGTCATCTTGTACACTTATAATCAAAACAAATTATAAACAATTTAATGAATGAATACACATTAAAAATGATGCATACGTCTATGACTGTGTGTTTCTGTGCGTCTACTCTAGATTACTATTATAAGCCCAGAGAAATTCTGATAAACAACTATAAGTACATAAAAGAGACAAGTTAGAGACAATTAGTAAAATAAGCCTAGAGAAATTCAGGTATAACACTGAGTAATAGTTCAGGTATACAATGGATGTAGATAAATGATTCAGAGCATGCAAATGGATGCAGGGGAGCAGAATGTATAGAGAAAGAGAGTGACACAACTTAGTGAATTGATGTGGAAGTCTATCTATAGTAGCAACCTCTGGAGATGGACTTTCTCCGTCCTAGAACTAGTACATTAGCAATCAATCAGAGCATATAGAACTGATGTACATTTAGTATTAATGTATAGGATCAAGTTACAGAACTGACTGAGAACACAACAACGATGTAATGGTGCATAACCTATGAAGATTTTGCAGGATAAAATCACATCAAACTGAACATATAAGCTAGAGTCTTGTGCGATTGTTGAAAGACACAAGAAAAGAGTTTTTTTCGTTTAGCAAAAAAGAGTTTTTTTCATTATTTACTTTAATACAGATAAAATAAAGTTAGAGAGTTTTTATATTGAGTGGTGAGATTTGTAATTTAATCTGTGTGCTTTCGGATAATAAAAAGGTTCCCTTTTCTATATATACAGTAGGTTGAACCTAAAGAATTTACTGTCATTTGTTTTCTAACTTATGTTTAGTTTGATTTATATCCGGCTGAAGTTGTTTACTTGCCTTAGTTTGATTATCTTTCAAATATTATAATACCTCATTCACAAATACTTTATGAGTTTCATACGTTGCTACTTATTTCATTATTTTCCAAGATTTTATTCTTAGATCTTCAGGGAAACAGGTTACTACTTTTTGGTAAAGTTCTGTATGCATTTTCCTCTCCCCAGTGCCCCTTACGGGTGTGTTTGGTTTACACAAAACTGACCTTAGACACCAACCAACCAGTCACCAAGTCACGTAAAATAACAAGTTCACAGAAAAATCATGAATAGTCTGAATTGGGTAACTCATTATTTTATTAGTACTTGTTAGAGACAGAAGACTCTATTAGCTCCTAACGGCTAAAGTTCCTTACCAGTTTGTGAGCATGAACATGATCAAAAATAAAAACAATAATAAACAATCATATGTATAACGAGACAAGATTGATTGTATTCAAAGCAAACAAGGCAAGCATGTGTATTATAAGCGGGATATATGCATCAGCATGACAACATCTACCGTCTACAGTTTGCAGAGTTGAAAAACACCAATATAACATATATATGCTAATGTGAAAACATATGAAGGTACCGAGTATGGGACTCCTTTTCGTGAACATTTAACATAAATTATATATTAATCATGATAGTCCAGATCATTACTAAAAGCACTACTAATTCATTCATAACAAATAAGAAAATTGACAATAAAAGCATATAGAAGATCATATAAAAGAGGGAAGAAGAGTACCACTAATCGGGGTTGAACCACGGCTGGAACCTGCTACCTATAAATCCTAGTTTGATTGATTCTGATTACACGAGTTTATATATATATATATATATATATATATATATATATATATATAGTGAAGTTTGATTTTGTATAGGATTGTATTACCTTTTTTGTTATATGTATAAACAGACGTAAGGAGAGCAGAACAGTGGAATTGTTTTAAAAAAAGATGCCGCTTAAATTTTACCAGCAGCTTTTTGGAAAAGCATCTCTTACCTGCTTCTAAAAAAGCAGCTTTTATAAAAAAAACACTTTCCCCAAAAGCAGCTTATATATTTTACCAAACACTATTTTACCTGTTTTTGTGCTAAAAGTTACTGTAACTTTCCGGAACAGCAATCCCAAACACTACCATAGTTAGTTATAACCAAGCCTTTCTAGTTCTTTAGTGATGAATCGGATTTCCAGCCACAAGGAACCATATAATTTAGATAGAAAAGAAGATCGCAGAGATCTAAAGGAGGAGTAGTAAGGAACTTTTCTTGAAACTATGGCATCTTGTAAACCTGGTAGTCGGTAGAGTTGAGATTCCTACCAAAATTCCCCAATATAAGGCATTTATGCATTTCTAGATTTTAAGAAAAAAAGAGTTTTACTTAATATTTTGTGATGATTATTTTTTAATAAAAGCAGCTTAAAATTATTTTTATTCAAAGAAAAAAATCGTAAAAAATTAAATAGACCTTATTTTTTTAAGATCCCAGATGCGTGACAACGTGAGTGGTGGATCAGAGGGAGTATTTGCTCTCGTATTTTTGTTTATGGGAAAATAAATTGGTACGTCACTAAAAGTTTTCGGTTTTATTGTTCAGGTTCCTAAACAAAAGATTCCGCAGTACGGGTAATTGAACTATTGAATTTTTTCCGATTAAGTCCTTCCGTTAGTTAGATTTCAACGGACGTTAGAATCTAGCTGATGTGGCAACGTTTTTTACATGTCATGCATTAATGGACGAATTGAAAAAAAAGAATAAAAATGACTTGGAAAATAGTGGAAGACCCCACCCACCTAGACATACATACTCACCCTCATCTCACTTTCATCCATCAACAACCTACCACCGTCAGTCATAGCCACCGTCACGGTAGGGGTCACCAGCTCTCTTTCATCTTTAAGCTCTATATACACACCCAATATATATACATACACATACACTATTGTAAATACATATACAAGATCATACTCATCCTTTTTGTAAACGCTAACTAACACCGATGACTCGAGCTCACCAGAATTTACATCCGGAAGCTCTTCCGCCTGACCATCGTCGACCCCATCCCTCAGAACACACCAGTCGCAGTAGAGGCCGTAACAGGGGAATTGTGCTACCGCTTCCACTTGATTTCATCTCAATTGAAATGTAAAAAAAAATTCCCCAATTTCAGAGATGAACCCTAATCCAAGAAATAATGTGGTTATGTGTATGTATATGTATATGTGTATAGTGCTATATTAACGCCTATACATCATCATATACGTCTCTTGTTTGTGTTTTATTTCATTTTTCTTTAATTTATAAGTGAGCTAATGAGGTTTTAAAAAAGGAGGCCACATCAGCTACATCCTAACGTCTGTTAAAATCTAACTAACGAAAGGACTTAATCTAGGAAAAATTCAAAAGTTCAATTACCCATATTGCGAAATCTTTTGTTTAGGGACCTGAACAATAAAACCGAAAAAGTTTAGTTATGTACCAATTTATTTTCCCTTTTGTTTATTTACATCTATGTGACTATGGTATTGGTCATGGACCGTAAATATTTAGACATGCAAAATTTTGTATTTAAAAAAAAAAGTCAAAAGAACCTCAAATTATCTAAAATTTGAAATAAATAGTGATATGTCACTTATATAATTGGTAACATCTATATTTATATATATTATAATGCCTGAAGATCGAAAAGTTACTAGAAGTGTTTAAGATATTTTCTTAAATTTTCGTTTTTTTGAATTATTTATTAAAATTATTTTCTTGCATTAAATAGATTTTAATGGCATATTAATTAGTCATTAATTATACCTAATAAATATTATTAAATCTATTTTATTTTATATGTTTAAAAATTATAAAACTTTACTTGAGCATTATAATTATTATTTCAATATTTAAATATTAATTACATATATAATTAAGTTTATTTTTAGGTAAAATGACGACTAACAATTATTTACATTGCGTCCATTTTTATTCCATATCGAATACCACTCTAATTTCTTTTCGGACAATTGTGGTATAGACTACAGACGATTGTTAACTTTTCAAGCAATCTTTATTATTGGTGATTATGGAAATCGTAATAAATTAGAAGTATATAAATCTTTCCTTAACAGTACCTGCAATAAAAATAATACAAATAGTTTTCTATTTTTACACATGAATAATTTACACATGGATTATGACCTATTAAATTGAAAAAACCAAATTTTATATGTAGATTAAATTGATAAAAAAGTTATACACCCTTTGCTCATTATATTATGCTGAAATAAATTAATATTCCGATTAGATAAATTCTTACACTACTATTGAACATGTATGTTATGAGAGGGGCGTCGACTTTAAAAAAGTGTTTCTATATATAATATTTATAACTTTTGATCGTAAAGACTACGTTTATATTATAATTGCTATTTTTGAGATTATGAAAATTTAGATATATAAATAGAGTATCTTCAAAGTTATAATTCATGTAAATTATTTTGAATCATTTTTTTTTAAAATTCTTAAGAGAGCAATCAATTTTTAAAATAATAAAAAATTATTCATCTATTTTCAATATTTTAAAATGAAAATTTATGTACAGCGAAGCACGAATAGCTTGCCTTGTCTATACTATACTATTATAAGCGAAACAGGGTATAGATGGTTGTCGGTTTGATACACTTTTTTTGATACATTTTTTTGGTATACTCAATAGCAACCGTTGGATTTTGAGATAGATTAGTGAGAACCGTTGGATCTAATAGTAAAAGGATTTTTTTTTTCTAATATTTTAAAATATTCTCATATAAATTTTTTTGTATAAAATCGAAAAAAGGTATGCATAATTAGATAAATTTCACTCTTTCTACTAAATAAAAGTTAAAAAAACTATTTTTATGTAATATTTTTATATATACATATGTATTTGAAAGTAATAATTAAAATACATAATTAGAATAATATTTATATTCATGAAATCTATAAAATTCAAAAAATATTTTAACAATAAAAACATATATACAACTTAAAATTTTAGCAAAATATAATTAAACAATTTAGAAACAACCGTATTAATAAAATATGTAATCAATATATATATATATATATATATATATATATATATATATATATATATAAAGGAGGATACGCGGGAGGTGAGGTGGCGTCTCTAAGATTGTCTCAATCTATTTTTCTAAGTTTTTAGAATTTTGAATACTAATAATTAAAAATATATCTTTTAACATATTAGAAGTAAAATAAGTGTTCGAATCTTTTAACATATTAGAAGTAAAATAAGTGTTCGAATTTAAAGAGGAGTAGAATTTTTAATGTGATATACATGGAAGATGTATTTAAATTTATAAACGAGATGAAGTCTTCGTATATCACTATATTTATATAAAAACCAATCTCTTGCTGCGGTGATTATTGGTGTATACGTTAAACTTTTATGCATTATTCTAAGTTCATCTGTATTCAGAATATGAAGAACGTTGTTTGCGTTTTCAAATGATCGAAAAATGAATCAGCTAATCAGCTAATTTATATTTTTTATCTTCCAGTTTTGTTTAATTTCCTACATGTATAGAGTTCAATATACATGCTATACTATATTCGGGAGAATTGTTTGTGTTATATTTTTATTATGTAAAATTCATAGTACTTTTTCAATAAAGGTAACACAATAAGTGTAACGTTTTGATCAAAAAAAAGTTTTTTTATTTACTACTCAATTATTTTAAATTTATTCTTTCCACGTAATTTTCTAATTACATGGAAAAAATAAATTCTTTTCTAATTCTTTTCTATTTTCTAATTTAATTTCAATATTTTCAATATTAGGTGGCGCTTTAGGATCATTTCAATCCAATTTTCTAATTTTTTTTTGGAGTTTTAGAATTTTAAATACTAATAAATAAGAAAATATCTATCGTAGAAGTAGAATAGGTGATCTAGGAGTTAAGTTAATGGAGGAGAAGAGTTTGAGTTTACAAAGAAGATATATTAATTAACATATTCAAAGTAGAAAAGACTTGAAAATTTATAAATCTAGGATTTTAAGCTAATGGAGGAGAAGAGTTTGAGTTTATAAAGAAGACATATTAAATGATATATTCAAAGTAGAAAAGGTTTGCAAATTTATAAATAAACTCGAACTCTAATCAATATTTGGGTTTTGGTAGTTTACAAAAAAATTAAAATAATAATACACATTAAACCCAAAATCCAACAATTTACTTTTAAAATTTTCTGAAAAACGAAATTTAAAATTTGGACCCGATCCAACCCAATCATTCTCAACCCCCAATTCAAACAAATCCTAAGTAATTTTCATTTTTTCTTTTACAAAAATTTTGGTAGTTAATTTAAAATTATCCTTGGGTTTGATTGTTTTGTAGCATAATCACCGATAAAGTTATGTTGTGCTTTGAAGAAGATGAGGATTAAAGTATAATAAAATTGTATGAAAGTTATGTAATTAGATTTATTTAAAGAAATAATTGTCCATGATATGTGATCGCAACCGTAGCTAATAAATCTCTTTTTTAGGACCATGCTTCTACATGTTTTAAAGAGCACCATTGGAGTCTTTTGTCATAATATTTTATAAACCGATATTATTTGTTTGAGATCCTATTATATAATGAAATATTTCTTTAATCTAATTTTTAAAATTTTTTGCATGATTACCACTTGAGTTAGATAACAAGTTTTGATTTTTTTTTTTCCGAAAGAAAATTTCGTATCTACATGGTGTAATATTTCCAACGAAATATTATTTATAATTTTTGTTATATGTATATGATTATTTTATAGTTTTTCTTATATGTAGATGATAAGTTACGAAATTCATATTTTAATAATTTTTGATCAAAAAATTAAGGTATAATGAAACCTAAGGAGATTGCTCAGCCAACAAATTGAGATCAAGAACAAGGCTAAATCATTTAGAACTTGAAGATTGTATTGACACAATGCTGGAACCTGGAGGTTAGGTCTCAATCTATTTTTCTATTTTTTTAGAATTTAAACACTAATAGATACACAAATAGTTTTTCGAATATTAGAAGTAGAATAGGTGTTCAAATTTATAGAGGAGAAAAGTTGGAATTTATAGGAAAGACATATAATTAGAAGTTCTATTGGAAGTAGAATAAGTATATAAGGCATATGATTAAAAGTTCTATTGGAAGTAGAATAGGAGTTCGAATCTATATAGATGAGACATATAATTAAATATTTCATTGGAAGTAGAATACAAGGACGGTGGTGACATCTTTTACGATCTTCTAAAATTAAATTTTTTTATATAAGTTAATGATACTTTCATCAGGAAAATTTATTCATAAATCCTATACCATTCTCATAAAAAAAAAGTCTTCGTATTTAAAAAGAAAAGAATTGATGTGTTAACATAATAAAATAACATTCTCATGCAGGAATCCTAGATAAATCCAGGAGTATCTATAATATAAAAAGAAAATAAGATGTATTTTCATTTTTTAAAACTCCACAAATTTTAGAAAGGTTAGGGAAGGTAAAAATTGGAATTCATTTTATTTTTAGGTTTTGATTTTAAGGAAAAAAGTTGTTTTATAAGATAAGTATCATCAATAATATGTAATGAAGTTGGAATTTCGATCACAAACGAGAGCGGCTCGAAACGTGTTTAACGAGAGGATGACTCACTATAAAATATTATATTAACTATTAGAATTAGAATTTGATATTGATGTTATAAATTTGATTTAATTTTTAGGATTCGATTTTTATGGATAAACATTATTATACAAGTACTATACGTAAAAGTTAGGGATTTGGTCTTAACGAGAGAGCGGCTTATTAGAAATAATCGTGTTTAACTAGAAAGCGGTTCATTGGAGAAGACCGTGTTGAATATTAAAATTTTATATTGATGATATACTAGAAGATTAATATATTTTAAATTTTTTAGAATTTTTGGATTTTCAATATTAATAACTAAAAACTATCTTTTAACCTATTAGAAGCATAATAGGTGTTCAAATTTATAGAGAATAAGAGTTTGAATTTATAAGGAAGAATATAATTAAAAGTTCTATTAGAAGTAAAATAGGTGTTTGTAAAACATGTAATTAAGAGTTTTATTGTAAGTGAAATAGGGGTTCTAATTTATAGAGAAGAAAAGTTTGAATTTATAGAAAATACATATTATTAAAAAAATTATTGGAGGTAGAAAAAATGTTTGAATATATAAAGAATACATATAATAAAATATATTATTGGAAGTAGAATACGAGGACGGTACAAACGTCTTATACGATTTTTTAAAATTATATATATTTTTTTCTAAAAATTCTTTATTTTAACTTTTTTATACAAGTTAATTCTACTTGCATTAGAAAAATATATCCATAAATTCAATACTATTCCCGTAACAAAAAATCTTCGTATTTAAAAAAAATTAATATGTTAACATAAGAGAAAGACATTCACATGCGGAAGCTGTAAATAAATACAGGAATATCTATAATATACAGAAAATATAAGATTTATTTTCATCTTTTAAAACTCCATAAATATTAGAAAGTTTAAAAAAATGTAAAAATTGGAATTTACTCTTTTTTAAGGTTTTGATTTTTAAGAAAAAAAAGTTATTTTATAAGATAAGTGTCATCAATAAGACAATAATATATAATGAAGTTATAATTCGGTTCCAAATAAGAGCGGCTCGAAACGTGTTTAACGGGAAGACGGCTTACTAGAAAAGATTGTATTAGCTATTAAAATTTGATACTAATGTCATAATATTTTTTTTAATTTTTTAAGGTTCAATTTTTATGGATAAAAATTTATATCTAAGTATTTATAAAATATGCATTCAATCAAACAAAATGTGTTTAACAAGAAAGCGGTTCATTAGAGAAGATTATATAATTATTAAAATTTAATATTGATTATATAATATAACGTCAATTAAAAAAATTAACGTCGCCGCGAAGCGCGGCTTTATCGACTAGTTAAGATAAAGATGGATACTCAAATACTTCTAATAAATAATCAGTCTTGTAACCCTAGCCAAATTTATAAAGCTTGAAAATTATTGGTTAATTTATTTCTTAGCTTCTTAATAATTTGTCTCTAAGAGCACCTCCAATGCTAGGCCAACTCTTGCATTGGGACACTAAAACCGGACTTGGGCATCCATTTTTGCGTTGGAGCGAATTGCATGGCCACAAAAAACTGGGCAAGAGCCCACTTCCCCGACCTCGGCCAACTCTACAATTTGTCTGCTTTTATGTGCTTTTATGTGCTTTGCTGCTTTTTTGTTATTAGTTTAATAGTTTTTTCTTATTTATTTATTCAGCTTGCTGCAAAGTAATCAACTTTGAGAATAAAAAAGTACAAGCTGGCAAGTGGACTTGGGCAAGTTGCATTGGGCGCCTGTGGCCATATTTTTTTAATGCTCAGTTTTTGCTTACGTAGCATACTAGTGGGTCCCAAAAACTAGGACTTGGCCATGGAGCGCTGCGGATGCTCTAATGGCTGCATCCACCCTTCTCCTTCGTAGGTCAACAGCATGTATCGGCAGTGGAAGTCAATTTTATTGCCGCTACTTATCAACTGCTGCTAAGCGGAGCCATTTTATTATTCCAACTTTTGTATCTCCTGTTTGTCGATTCTGTTCATCTTCTCCTTTGAAATCCGATGAACCGACTGTTGGCATTGTTAGAAAGTCAAATGAACAAGCAGGATTTCAGGATCTGATATTGTTTGACATTAGGAGCTGGAGCTGTAATTGTTGACATTTGGAGTTGTAATATTCTTCTTTTCATACTAGCACCTTGCTGTATATAATCAGCCACATTCATGCAATGTAATGTATCCATTTTTCAATGATTTACATGGTATCAGAGCCCCCATCGATCCACCTACTTTCTTTCAAATAATCACTCTATCCTGCACATATGGATAGTAATATTGATTCTCCACCCACCATGGGTAGCCACTCTGATAGTGGAGCTTCCCAACCCGAAAACACTACTACTAACTCTATCCTAGCTGAATTAACCACGAAAATGAGTGAAGCTTTAAGCAAAGTTTCAACCCCATCCCAGACCGTAGACACAACTATGGCTTCAATCGGCATCAAGCTAGACGGCACTAACTATGCTTTATGGTCTCAGGTAGTTGAGATGTATATCTCGGGCAAAGACAAGCTGGGATATATAAATGGAGATTTCCCTCAACCTCCTGAAAAAGATCATACCTTTCGACGATGGCGTACAGACAATGCTATAGTTAAAGGATGGCTGATTAACTCCATGGACTCATCTCTCATCAGTAATTTCATTCGTTTCCCAACATCAAAGCTGGTATGGGATGCTGTTGCTACTACATATTTTGATGGTAGCGACACCTCACAGGTTTATGATCTCCGGCGACGTGTCACTCGTCTCAGACAAGCTGGTAGTTCTATTGAGAAATTTTACAATGATCTTCAAGGTCTCTGGCGGGAAATAGACTTTCGACGTCCAAACCCCATGGAGTGCTCAACTGATATTCATCACTACAATACTCTCGTTAATGAAGAACGAGTCTACATATTTTTGGACGGTCTTGATGATCTCTTAGACAATATTAGGAGTGATGTCTTGCAAATAAAGCCATTCCCGACTGTCGAGCAAGCTTATGCTCATGTTCGGAGGGAAGCACTACGTCAAACTGTGATGGCGACGAGCTATTCTGATGTCACACCAGGAGCAGGCCTTGCATCTAAAAGCTTTAAACAGAGTTTACAAGCTCAAGCATACTTTAAGCCAGGCAAATCTGGTTCTTACTCTAAACCAAAAGCTAACCCAAAAACAATTAAATGCACTCATTGTGGAAATTCAAAACATACACGTGAAAATTGTTTCAAACTTCATGGGTATCCCGACTGGTGGCATGAAATTCAAGCTCGCAATGGTCGTGATGGAGGAAGGAATGATGATAATACAGGAAAGGCCGCAGTAGCTATAACAGAACCACACTTATCTCTCATTCCACCTGGTAGTTCAAATTCAAACACAGGTAATGCTCTGGTTGAATCTCATCAGATGACTAATTATAATGCTTGGATATTGGACTCCGGCGCCACCGATCATATGACGTTTGATGAACATGATTTTTCTAGTCGTTCCCACCCTCAACGAACTAGCGTTGCTAATGCTAATGGAGAGATCTCTCTGGTAACAGGGGCTGGAACAGTGATGCTGTCACCAACCCTACAATTATCAAATACTTTACTTGTGCCTTCCCTCTCACATAAGCTATTATCGGTTAGTAAAATCTCTGAGGACTTAGAATGTGTTGTGCTCATATATCCTGATTTTTGTCTTTTACAGAATATTCTGACAAAGGAGATCATTGGGCGTGGTACTAAGAGGGGGGCTCTACTATATGCAAGACTTCAGTATCAGTCAAGCACATTGTATGCACTATCCACGAAGCAATAAGATGGAGCAGGCCATACTTTGGCATCGTCGGTTAGGACACCCGTCATTTGGGTATCTCAAACATGCATTCCCGGATATGTTCTTAAGTCTGTCTGAGTCAGAATTCAAATGCGAGACTTGTATTTTAGCGAAAAGTCATAGAGCCCATTATCCTTTAAGTATGAATAAATCCAGCATTCCTTTTGCATTGATCCATTCAGACGTATGGGGCCCTTCCCCAAAAATTACTATGAATGGTTTCCGATGGTTTGTTTTATTTATTGATGATTGTACTCGTATGACGTGGGTCTACGTGTTGAAAAATAAAGACGAGGTTTTTAATGTGTTTCAAGCATTCCATAAACTCATTCAAACACAATTCTTTGCAAAAGTTCAAACATTTCGAACCGATAATGGTGGAGAGTATATGAATCATCAGTTTATTTATTATTTCCGCCATCATGGAATCATTCATGAGACTTCATGCCCCCATACTCCACAACAAAACGGTATTGCTGAACGAAAAAATCGACATATCCTGGAAACCGCACGAGCTCTGTTATTTGGAACTCATGTTCCTGGCCACTACTGGGCAGATGCTGTGAGCACTGCAGTTTATCTCATTAATCGCATGCCATCCAAAATTCTAAAGTTCAAGACTCCGTTGCAAGCTTTGTTAGTCCATGTCGCACTACCTACAAGATTGATGCTTCCGCCTCGTGTATTTGGCTGTGTTGCATTTATTCATTGTCACAAACACCAACGTACAAAACTTGACCCACGTGCTGTTCGGTGCATTTTCTTGGGTTATGCACTCCACCAAAAAGGGTACCGATGTTATGATCCAACTACTCGGCATATGTATGTGACGATGGATGTCACATTTCTTGAATCTGAGACATATTACTCCTCAGCAGTAACCAATTCTTCACTTCAGGGGGAGATACAAGATGCAGATTTGAATTGGTTAATTGATAGAACATCTATCACTAACTATGACACTCTTTATTCTTCCCCATTAATCGCTGAGGAACCTACACAAGATTTAACACCTACACCTACGACTACGACAGATGGAACTAGAACAACAGAAACCGAAGCAATAGTGTCGGATGGAACTAGAACAACAGAAACTGAAGCAATAGTATCCCCCGACTCTTCGGTGTCTAATAACCCATCTCCTCAAAATATCCTTGAGGCTAGTTCTCCAGTCACACCCGATAGCTCTAATGATATTATTGATCCTCATGTTGGCTATAAGTTACCTGTTAGGCACAATAGAGGCAAACCACCAAACAGATATTCACCAGACTTTGAAGATCAAAGATCTAAATACCCGATTGCCAATTATGTGTCTACAAAGAGTCTGCATGAACCGCTTAAGGATTTTATGGATGAACTCTCTTCCCATCATATTCCCACAAATACAGAAGAAGCTGTCAAAGACCCCAGGTGGGTTCAAGCCATGAAGGAAGAAATGGAGGCATTGGAAAAAAATAATACCTGGACTCTAGTCTCTGCACCAAAAGGAAAAAAAGTAGTGGGGTGTATGTAACACCCCCAGATCCGGGGTCCGGGATCCGGTGGTTACGGTTTCCAATTCTGTCCACAACAATTGAACTTTCCTTAACATAAAATAAATTACGTCTCTATGACCCAACACAACAATATAAAACACACCCGTTATAGTCCCAGAGATGAAATCAGAGTAACAATCAAATTTTTATTGATCACATTATGAGTTCTTACAATCCAAAAGAATTTCAATATAAATACATACTCTTTGCCATCCATTTACATAAGTCATACTAGACCATAATCTTGGTAATGAAAGAATAAATATATCCTACAAATAGCTTCTTCTTCAGCTCTGGTAGTCTCATCGTCCTCGCCCGCGTCGAGTGCGCCTTGTGCGAGTCATCTGGTCTAGCTGTTGTTGTGATATAATAATAAAGCAAGGGTGAGCAATAGCCCACCAACAATAATATATAACTGAACGATAATGTATAACAGTTCAAAAGTATCTTTCAAACCATATGCCATGCATTTACGGAAATGATGCCAGTATAATATGAACGATGAAGTTACAAGGTAACTTAAAGTATTTGTTTATAGAAATATCTGTTACATCAAAAGTAAGCGAGATATTCTCATTGTTATTAAGAAGAGGAACTTCCATAAAAAGGTTGCAATTCCAGTTATGAACACTTTTCCAGCTCTGTCAACGGTAATCATGTTGCAGGAAATAAATAAGTTTGGATGATGAACCGATGATGGAGTATTCACTGCGCCCGCTGTTCCAATCTTGATGATCAGTCGAGATCGTACAGCTCAATTTAGATTTACTACCGGTAGAAGGAAGAACTGACGGCTTTACTTGTATACCGCCTTACTAGCTCTCCCCGGCCAACGGTTGGGCCAAAGGGGATGGACCGGCGCTACTCGGCCTCTTACACGACTCCTAGTTCAAATAGAATTCATGATTCTGAATGTAACGTTCGTCCCCCTTTCCCCAAGTATAATACTTGTTGATAAGACTCTACAAAGTAGTCGTATCTAGTTGGAAAGGAAAATTCACCAATAACTTCCAAGCTATTGCTTGGTAACGAATATCAACTTGTTCCAACAATCTTACCCCTCGAAAGATGAGAAGGTAAACAACGACTTAATAAGTCCATAGCACCCGAGTTGCGAGTGAAGAGAATACTTTATGACCGGGAAGTCGACAAGATAAATAACATTTTCCAAGTAAGGTTCCCTTATTAATAGAGAGGTAGACTCAAAGAAGAATGATGTCTGAGAACCTTTCTTGATATAAGATTAATAATAATATGACTCCGAGATATTTTCTGTAATAATCGAAGAAGATAAACCTTATCGAGGTTATTCTAAGTATGGAATAAATATTCAGAGAATATTTATTGAATTAAAATATTTTACAGAATATTTAGGAATATGAAAGAATATCTTTAATCAGAGTATCTCTCAAATAATTCTTGAAGAAATATCGAGAGAATATTTATTGCATAATTAAATAATCAAATGAATATTCAAAATAATATTCATTAATTAATAAGACCTGAAAGGAATATTTAAAATATTTAAAATAATATTCGATGATTAAATAGAACCCTGGATGAATATTCAAAATAATATTCATAATTAATTAGGAATTTAAATGAATATTGATAAAGTAATATTCATTTAACGAATAATATTCTAAATGAATATCAAGTAATATTCATTTAGTAATTCAAGCTTTAAGGGAATATTCGAGATAAGACTCGATAAATAAATCAAGTTTCAGATGAACATTAAAATAATATTCGACAGGTAATTACTATCTTAAATGAATACTCAAATGTAATATTCATTTAATGAATAATATTCTAAATGAATATCCAAATAATATTCATTTAGTAGTCCAACCTTTAGAAGAATATTCGAAATAATAATCGATAAATAATTCGACTCTGAATGAATATTAAAAATATTATTCGTCGAATAGTTACGTTCAAATAATTATTTGAAGTAAGGATCGTTAAAATAAATAATCTCGAACGAATATTCAAATAATATTCGTCGCCCGAATAATGGAAAATATTTACTTAAATATTTTCCTCCGAGGTAATCTCGATATATCAAGAAGTATTGACTCCCGGTCTATATTTGATGAATAAGATGTATACGCCCTTCTATGAGGGTCTTACAATAACCGGCTTATAGTTGATACGATAGCTATCTAATTTATAAGCCAATAACAATCAGGGAACAAGCATAATGATATAACTTGAAAGTAGGCATGCATGCTATGGCATATGTATAACAGAAAACATATATATAAATTTATTCAATCACAACAACAGCCTAAAAGAAGGGAATTGAAACTTGCCTGGTAGTCGAGTACGGTAAGGGGTAGTGATAGCGGGTCCCGGGTCAGCTTGGTGATCTATAAATAGCCAAGGCATTCGGGATTAATCACTTAACATCTTAAAAGTTAAGTTATACTTAAATCGAAACACGTTCTCGAGTTATCTCGTTATACCCCTTTTAGTGGATTCCTTTTATCCTCGATCCGACCCGACATTCGTTCGTTAATACGACATGTCATTGTACTTACACTTGGGACATACTTAAGTCATACAAGTTCTAAAGTCGATCGTTACGAATCAATATTATGCTCCGAGTTTTATCGCCCGTTGTCTAAGTGTTTTACCGAAGTTATAATCAAGCGGGTTTTTAGGGGTTCGTTCGCGATTAACTTTGATTCGAACATTTTTATAAAATCGGAAAACGATCCTTTTCACATGAGGTTTTCTCTCACACCTTCCTTTTTACCTCTAGTATTTAATTACCAAGATTCGCCACTGACTTACGTATTTTATCGGGGTTCAATTTCAGTTACGAACTTTCGTTTACAGATTCGAACTACTTTTAGTAAACCGACCGTAACTCCTAAACCGTAAGTCCGTTTCACGCGTTCTTTATATCAAAACGAAGATTATAACATAACCTATCTTATCATGGGAAAATACAACACTGGACAGTGAGTTCATGCTACTGTGATGCATGGTTTTTAAAGATTATCGAAAATTCGGCATTACGACGGCTATGTTTACATGCTTTTCCAAATTTTTATCATCATCAAATCATCCTCCAACAACAACCAATTCAAGACCTAAAGTTTATCATCTATTCTAAGTCATGATATCTCAAGAACAACTCAAATCCAACAAGTATGAAACATCAATAACAACCAATTATGCATACATGGATCTAAACATACTAACACCTCTCCATCATATATCCATCCAAAAAAATCCATAAACTCAAAGTAGTACTAAGGGTTCTTGAGCTTTATACCTTCCTTGGAGAGTGAATAACACTTGTTAAGCCTTGAATGATCCTTAAGTAGCCTTAGTATACTTGAATCAATCAAAAGAAAACAAGAACACAAAGTTAATACTTAAAAGTTACTATTCATCATCATCTTCTTGATTTTATATCTCAAGATTGGTATGGAATTTGAAGATGAAATTCATAGGGTATCTTAGTTATGAAATATAGGACTCACCTTAATTTTCTTGAGATTTAACCATGGATGGAAGTTGGATTTCTCCTCTTGAAAAAGAGGGCAGGTCGAAATGGAGGTAAATGGAGGGGGAAAGAGTTTGTTTGCATCTTTTACTTGGTTGCTTGTGCTAAATGAATTATTGGGATGAGGTTTTGATAATATCTTGGCCAAAAGTCACTTTAATAAAGTGATTATGTCATGGATGATGTTTAAACAAGTGGACAAGTGGTGTGTCATGTACTAATATCTTGTATCCTTGGTTTGATTCTTAGTGTGCTAGTTACTCTTGCAAATAGCTTAGTTACTTGATCTCATCCACTTGCACATACTTGCATCTTGGTTCTCTGCTCGTTTCTTTGTCCGTTTATTGCTCAATTCATTGATCGTTCGGACGAATAACTAAGTAGTTTCACCTCTAGGGTTTACCGGGAAATTTCTCGATATTCATAATACCTTCCCCAATCCTTAATATAATCCTCGTGATGACCATGCAAGATATTTAATCTCGATACGAACTTAATCCGTAATCTAGGATTCGTTCGCTTTATTGATTAATCTCGTTATAACGTTTTAGCGGTTTCTAGAACGCTTGTTTCACTGCCTCAGTGGTTTCCTACCTTCATTCTTAAATCAAATATAATAACATCCCAAAATATCAAATCCTCAAAGTTAATATCTCAATTCTTGGATTATAATAATATTTAATCCACTGTCCGGTCAAATATTATACCGAGAAAGAATTTGGAATTTCTGAATTCCGATCGTCTCTGCATTCACTTATTTCCTCCGCGTATTACTAATATGACTTCGAAACATCCATATCACGTCCCGTACATAGGGTGGCGTGAAAAGTTTTCCAACTTACAAAATCACTATTCATCCACCAAATTACTATGCACGTACAGGAAATACTATGCACGTACGGGAAATACTATGCACGTATGGAAAACACTATGCACGTACGGGAAACACTATGCACGTACTCATTTCCCTTCAAGGATCCATTAGCTCCTTCCTGGATGGTAGATTATTCTTATCTAGGTCCTCAACCATCGAATTACTCTCTTCTGACAATATACCAATGCATCAGGATCATTGTCTAAAGCAATATCCATTCATTACAATCATTGTCCTTTGAAACCACCATTCATTAGAGCCGGTGACCTTGTTGTCGGAATCATTGTTCCTCATTTTATCATTACTTAATAAAAAGTTTTAATTATATCCAAAATTTGGGGTTCTTACAGTGTAAGTGGGTGTTTTCTATCAAATACAAAGCCGATGGATCAGTGGAAAGGTATAAAGCAAGACTCGTAGCGAAGGGATACACGCAAACTTATGGCGTAGACTATCAAGAGACCTTCTCACCTGTGGCCAAGTTAAATACCATTCGTGTTCTTTTATCTCTTGCAGCAAACCTTGATTGGCCATTACACCAATTTGACGTTAAAAATGCATTCCTCCATGGGAATTTAAAGGAGGAAATTTACATGGATATTCCTCCCGGCTATACGACAAATTCAGAGACTAGAATTGTATGCAGGTTTCACCGAACTCTATACGGATTAAAACAATCCCCTAGAGAATGGTTTGGACGCTTGAACTCGACAATGAGGAAATATGGCTTCAAACAAAGTAATGCAGATCATACTTTATTCTTTAAACATCATCGGGGCAAGATAACAATTCTGATTGTGTATGTGGATGACATGATTATCACCGGAGATGACCAAGAGGAAATGTCGATACTTGAAAAAAAATTGGCTTCGGAATTTGAGATGAAAAGCCTCGGAGGACTAAAATATTTTCTCGGAATTGAAGTTGCCCGGTCAAAGCAAGGTATATTCATTTCTCAACGAAAGTATATCTTAGATTTACTATCAGAAGTTGGATTGTTAAATTGTAAGCCAGCAGATACACCAATGATACCAAATCACAAACTTGGAGAATATCCTGACCAAGTACCAACAAATAAAGAAAGATACCAAAGGTTAGTTGGAAGGCTTATTTATCTCTCTCATACGCGACCTGATATTGCCTATGCAGTAAGTGTAGTTAGTCAGTTTATGCACTGCCCAAGTGAAGATCATATGAATGCAGTAAATCGAATTTTGCGATACTTAAAGTCCTCTCCTGGTAAAGGACTTATGTTTAGCAAAAATAGTCATTTACGTGTAGAAGGTTATACGGATGCTGATTGGGCTGGTAATATTTCAGATAGGAAATCTACTTCAGGCTATTTTACCTTTGTTGGAGGGAATTTGGTTACATGGAGAAGTAAGAAGCAAAAGGTGGTAGCATTATCAAGTGCTGAAGCTGAGTTTCGTGGGATGGCAAAGGGTCTCTATGAACTCCTCTGGCTACGAAGATTGTTATGTGAGATCGGCTATGCGCCTACATGTGAGATGAACCTATAATGTGACAATAAGGCTGCGATTGCTATATCTCATAATCCAATTCAGCATGACCGAACCAAACACGTGGAAATAGATCGACATTTTATCAAACAAAATCTTGAGGCCAAGATAATTCAATTTCCATTTGTTAAATCTGAAGACCAACTAGCAGATATTCTTACGAAAGCTGTATGCAGTAGGAACTTCTACAACTCACTTAGCAAGTTGGGAATTCGAGATATCTATTCTCCAACTTGAGGGGGAGTGTTGGCATTGTTAGAAAGTCAAATGAACAAGCAGGATTTCAGGAGCTGATATTGTTTGACATTAGGAGCTGGAGCTGTAATTGTTGACATTTGGAGTTGTAATATTCTTCTTTTCATACTAGCACCTTGCTGTATATAATCAGCCACATTCATGCAATGTAATGTATCCATTTTTCAATGATTTACACAGACCAACTATTAGTGAAATCTTGGCGGAAATCGAATCAGTTAGGAAAGAAATTGAATCTATTCGCAAAGAAAGAGAAGGCAAAAAGGAGCCACCTATTGAGGAAGTTGTGGTCGTCAAAGAGAAACATCCGTTACTCAAAAACATCGAATCAGAGATGTCAACATCTGAAGAGTTGAAACGCGAGGTCAGCTAGTTTATAGTAAAGAGAAAATGATGGATATGTACCCACGAATTATAAGTTTATAACTTAGCGAGTAATGCTAGAGAACCAAAAAAGATTCCTAAAAAAATTGACTTGACAAAATGAGGTGTTTTAATTGGACACTCATATTAATATACGCGGGACCCACATTTTTTGTTATTATTACTAACAAATAACTAGCCGACATGTGACATTTTGGACAAATTTTTGGAACTTTTATTTGGTTCCCTAGCATTTTTGGAACTTAGACCATCTCCAACCCAAGACACCAAAATAGTGTCCTAGGGATACTATTTTAGTGACAAAATTACACCATTCACAAAATGCACTCCAACCCATGGTCACTATACTTAACACTAAAAAGAATCTTTCAACAATAAAATAGAATATTCTTAACTCTGTTCAATTTTTACATTATTAATATCTATTATATTTTAAATTGTAATGTTATGTTCGCATAATATTAAATTTATTAATATAAAAAATTATTTATAAAAAAAATCAATATCCAAATTTTGTTAAAATTTAGTCAAAATTTTAAAAAGGAATAAATCACAATTAACAAATGTTCCCAGTTACCACAACTAACAAATTAAAGTCGAAAAAGCTTGACTTAATTATTTGAATTGCCGTATTCTTCTCATAGGTGCTCAATCAACGCATTGCGAAGTTTAAAATGAGCTTCCTTATCTTTGATTTGTCGATATCTACTTAAAAAGTTTTGAAATTTGACATCTTCATTTCTTTCCATTTCAACAACCGGAAAATTTAAAGTTTAAAAAAAAATAATATTTTAGAATTACAAGAGCTAAGAATAAAAGAAGTTTGACATAGATGGAAAAAATTAAAAATAAATTTGGAAAAAAATTTAAAGAACAAATAAATTGGAAAAAAACTACAAGAACAAATAGTAGGACATAGATGGAAAAGAAATTGTTTTGTTAACAAATATAGGGGCATTGTTGGAATTTTGAAAGTCACCAAATTTGGTAATCAAGGATCACCAAATTTACTTTTGTCACCAAATTTGGTGACCAAAAACTTGTTTGGTGATCTTGAGTCACTATTATAGTGTTGGATTGAAGTGAGTATGACACTATACCCATCACTATTATAGTGATTTAGTGATGGGTTGGAGTTGCTCTTAATATGTGAACGCGCCAAGTCAATTGGAAGAATTTTGGAGAATTTAGTTCTTGATTTTTATAAAAAAAATATTTGAAAGTTTCTAATCATTTTTGAATAATGTTAGGGAACCAAACAAATTTTCAAAAATTTGTCCAAAATGATATGGCAAGTGATGATGTGTTAAAATGTGATATTTTAATTGGTGAAATTGATGTAAATGCAGGGATCCATCTAATTCATTATCCCTGCTACATCATTATGGACAAGTTTTTGGAAAAAAATTTTTGATTCCCTGGCATTTTTCATCATTTTTATAAATTTAAAGGTGGTCAAACTAAATTTTATTTTATTTCCACTAATTAAAGTTTATTGAGAAATAATAGTAAAAAAACTTGGCACCCACTTTTTTCATATTTAACGTAGGCATTTCATATTTACACAAATTTTCATTTCACATCTATTCTATAGTCTAAACATCCACGTCTAAAGAGTCAAGAATCAAGATCACATAAAAAACAGTTTTCATTGGGACAAAACATCAAACACCTTCCATGGCAACTACAATCTCACGAAAACTCCCTCAATTCCGCTACATATATCGCTCTCTATACACCCCTCTCTCACTCCGTCTCTTCCACGCTTCCCCACCACCTCTCTTCCGTCAATCCCCTCCGTCATTTCACCCCGTAAGTCCTTCGTATTTGTAGCTTCATTCTTGACTTGACTCGTTTCGTATTTTTATATCGTAATCAGTAGCTTACTCGTCGTATTTTCGTATCGGAACTACACTTTCTTGTAACCTTTTGTCGTAATTATATTTACAGGATAAATATGTAGTAGAAGTACAATTAGTATCTTTACTCTTGACTCGTTTCGTTTTTTCGACTTTTCTCATTGTAAACTACACTGTCTTATACCATTTTGTTATAATTAAATGTACAGGATAAATATATAGGAGTACAATCAATAGGAGCAGCATTTCATAGGTATATGTGTACGGGAGCTGCTGCTAGTACTACTGTAAGGCAAGCTAATCCAGCTGCGGAATCAGCTAAAGCTGGGGGGAATGGTCAGACGGGGTCCGATGAGTCGAATAAGTCATCTGAACAGAAGCCGAAATTTTTCCGAGGCGCTGTATGTTGTAATTATGTCTTAATTGTTATGCTTGTGTTGTAATTATGAATTACAAATCGTAAACACCTAGGTGTTTTCTAGGTGCTTACGATTTTCCTAGGTGTTTACCATTTTTCGAGAATAGAAGAGAGGTTGTAATGCTGTTCTGTCACGCGTGTTAAATGGTGATATGTAATGAGGTGTGGATGTTATGCTCGTATTTGTAGTTGTTTTAGTTTCTTATAGGAGTCGAATGTTTTCTGCAGCCTGTTTCGTGGTTGAGCTTTCTTTTGCTGATTTTAACGGGAGCTGGAATTGTCTTTTACTATGATAATGAGAAGAAAAAGCATATTCAAGGTATATATATGTAGTGAGTAGTTTGTTTGTATCATTGTAGTATCTAATCTTTTCTCAATATCGAAATGATGGCCTTCTCATTTAGCTTAGAGCAACTCCAAGAGACTTCTAATGAATTCCTAAAAAATATTATAAACAATAGACCTCTTAAAAATATAAGACAAGTTTAGGAGTGCTTACTTCAACAATGTTCCTTATATGTGTTCCTTATCATTATTATAATATTAAAAGGAGAGAGAGAAGTAGGAGAGAGAGGGAAAAAATGTTAAAAAACGAGGGAAATAAATATTTTATTGATGAAAATAATATAAGGGTGGAGGTGGACTATGAATCCCTTAAAAATAAGGAAAAAGAGACATGTCTTAAGTTCTTAGGAATCGTTTAAGATACTGTTGGAGTGCATTTTTGTGTCAAATTCCTTATATTTTGGTTTAGGAGGCCAAATAGCTAGTCTCTTGGAGTTGCTCTTATGGTTTCAAATTCCAAAGCCTTGCCCACGGCAATAGCCATAGATGAATGATACAAATGAATTTATGAGTCTGTCTTACTCTCTTCCTGATTTGTTACTTATATAACATGCATGCTGAAGCGTGGGGATGTGATGTTTACTACTTCATGTACCCCACTTTAATGTGTTTTACTTTAAAACAAGTCATTAGCTAACTTTGGTCACAGTGGCAGACTCCTTCTTTTATGCATTCCGTATTGAGAAGACATCAGTGTTATTAAAGGCAAAAAGCGCAGCGAAGCGCGGGGGTCTCTTATAGCTTAAAGCGCGAAGCGAATCGCGGGCTTTTGTAAACGAAGTGCACTATATAAAATAATATATTTATATATATGTAATAAGATACATGTGAACGCTTAGACATGCTAATTAATACTAATAGACTCAAAAGAAAGAACTAGGCTTATGTTTCATATTACTAAAGATATTAATAAGTGGATAAAATCTAAATTTGTCCATCAACGTCTTCTTCCTCGCCAATATACTCCCACTCTTCGTCGGAATCAAGATCAAGACTCCTATTCTCCACAAATTCAATCTCCTGCTCCTCATTCTCATACTGAACATCCTCATCCTCGATCTCATCAATTAGATGCCTAGAAGATGATCCAGAATTCCTGTTATTTGCATTTGTCGCTCTTGATTGTGACCTTGATCTATATAGTGGCTCTCTAACACCAGAAGCATTGTAAACATCATTATATGTCAAGCCATCTTCTTCACCGAAAACATAGTCATTTTCTGATTTTTAAATTATATTTAGATTTAGTAAAAATACACTTTTGCACAAAAGCCCGCTTTTTACCGCTTTTCTGCGCTTTGGGCTTCAGCAAAAAGCGCGCTTAAGCGTGGCTTTTGTATTTGCTCTGAGCTTTTTGTAAGCGAAGCCCAATGGGTCAGCTTCGCTGCGCTTCGCGCTTAAGCTGCGCTTAAAGCGCGCTTTTGACAACCATGGAAGACATTTGATGATCTGCACCTCTGAGGATTGTATCATTTGTTTAATATCGCCTTGTACATATATTAACCGATATCTACCCATTTTTGTTTATATATTCTTTCTTGTATCTTCTGGGGTGAGGGGTCTATCTTTTGATTATTCATTTCATATATCTAGCTTAGTGAACATATTTTTTTCCTTGTGTTTGTAGTAACATACTAGTGAGTTGTGCCAGGTTGCTCGTCCCAAAAACTATGCTATTTTAAATTGCAGTATTCCAAGTGATCTGGTTTTACAGTGACCATATATTTTACTAATATGTACATGCTTCTTGAAATTCAGGAATCAATGAATCATCAAATGCTGTGAAACAGGGACCTTCTGTGGGTCAAGCAGCTATTGGGGGTTCATTCAACCTTGTCAACCATGATGGGAAATCCGTAACTGAAAAAGATTTTTTGGGGAAATGGACCATAGTATATTTTGGCTTCACTCATTGCCCTGATATCTGCCCTGACGAGCTACAGAAACTAGCTGCTGCAATTGATAATATTAGTAAGTTTTCTTGATGTTATCGATTGCCTGTCAATTTTATTGAATCTGTATACCTGAGCTAATATATAAAAAGATATGGATTAGTGTAAATGGAATGTGTTTTTTTCTTGCACTTGGGCATCACTATAAAAAAATAATTATCACTCGCAAGCAGTGAGCAGTCGGAGTATAACTATATAATGTACTTCAAACTTTTTACCAGATTTGTCTAGATAGCGTAGTCCAAATTTTAGTGCAGGATTATATACCCTTTTTCTAGCTATTACAGAACTATCACTAATGAAATTGATTATATTTCCTGGCACCTAACTATGAGCTTCCTCTTGTATTTCTTTCCAACTCCAGAGAAAAAGTCAGGACTTGAGATAGTACCTTTGTTCATTTCAGTTGATCCTGAAAGGGATAATGTTGAACAAGTCCGCGAATATGTCAAAGGTGCTTCTTCAATTTATAATGCATATAGTAATTTGTGAAAACTGCTTGCATAACCAGCAGCCCATCGTTATAATATTTTAAATTGTGCAGAGTTCCATCCGAATATGATTGGGCTAACGGGTAGTCCTGACGAGGTAAAGAAGGCTGCCCGTGCATATCGAGTATACTACATGAAAACAGAAGAGGAAGATTCAGATTACCTTGTTGACCATTCTATAATCATGTATGTATAGCGTTTCTTACATGAATTTGCGAAGTTGAGTAATTTGCTAAACAAGTCATCCATCCCTAGACAATATACCTTACATTGTGTCTTACCAAGGACATTGTTAGCATTTTATGATCCTATTGGAGTTTATGTAATTACCTTCACTTACCATCAATCTCAACTGTCTTCTAAGCATGATTAATGACTGTATGTCTGTATCTAATTTGATTGCATTCGTTTTCCCCTCAAAAAGTTACATGAATTTATTCTACCGTTTCTATGTCGCCTTCATCTATCACTAACCCTCACCCTTCTCGTTTTTGAAATTGTTTACCATTTCCTTTTCCCCCTTCTTTTGTAGAATATTGTCTAGAGTTTTTCTTGTGGAATGATTTGGATGCTACTGTATAGACTGCACCCCGCAACGTCCCCTACTTAATTTGATTACCCTAATTAGAAAGAAAATACTGTATGTTGCATCTTATATGATTCATGTACAGTGAACAGAATGATATATAGCTTTGTACAAGAATGAATCCTTTGCGTGTTTCTATTTCAAGCGAGCATGGTATTTCGTATCTACATAGCATAGTAAAGTTTTGGCAATTTACCCGTTTGTATTAGTAGGAATTATGGCCATGTACTATACAACAAAATAAAGGACAACACATGTCAACTTTTAAGAGTCAGTTGACATCTTTTTTTTTTTTTTTTTTGCTAAACAACGTTTAAGAGTCAGTTGACATCTTAATCTTTAAATATTGACATTTTTCATTAAACCCTTCAAGATTGAATTGTGTGATCACCAGTATGTCAGAATGCAGGCTTTATCTCCTCTACTTGTTGTATCTCAGCATGTGTTGCTTGTAAACAGAATATAAATGCAATCAGTTTCACAATTTTTTTTAATATTGTTCAAAGTTTACTTGTTTGATCATACATCTATGGCTGTTTGCAGGTACTTAATGGACCCAAATATGCAATATGTCAAATTCTATGGTAAGAATCATGATGTGGACTCCCTCACTGACGGCGTAATTCAGGAAATAAAGCAGTATAAAAAAGTTTAAGCACACTGGTTTGATGATGTTTCGAAGGATTCCCTGATATTCCCCGTTAGTTTATGTTTCTTAAAATCTGGATGTTCGCAAGCAATCTGGTAAAATTTAGTCACTTATCTTTTGCACAGAAACATGTAGTACACTAAATTAAGGTAGCCGCGTAAAAGAGGCAGTTTTGTCATAATGATATTTTTGGAACCTATGTTGCAACGTATAAAAGATGAAGGAAGGCGAGTATTGTTCCAAGTGTGGATTTTTTTTTCTCAAATAAAGCTTAAGCATTGCTTGCTTGTTTTCTGAGCCTGACTGCCCAATATGGACTCTGTGAGTGAGATTTAATACTGATGTCTGCCCAATATGGACACTGAGTGAGATTTAATACTGATGTCGACATGGTTTTGAGTATTTAACTATGGGATGAGATTCCAATATGTAACAAACATATGTGGCTTAGAGTGCAAAATTCTCTTAACCTTGCCCTTTACAGATATGCACCTTATATTCGTATTGTTCCAATAAATATGGGCAGTCGGTAGTATTGTTAATACTTCCCGGACATTTGATTACCTAGTTATGAACTTCTGATCATGTAATTGAAGGATTTTTCAGTAAGAAATATACAAGGTACATTCGATGTGGGTTCCAATCCAAAGTGCGAGAAGAAATTTACAAGGTACATTCGATGTGTGTTCCAATCCAAATTGCGAGGATAACAATTTTATTTTTTTACCTGTTCAGCACTAGCTACAATACATAGATGGTGGAACTTATACCACCACTTTTTTCCCTTTCTTTCAATAGACTGAAAGAACCTTGTAAAATCCACTACAAAAAGATATCGGTTCCAAATAATCAGCTAAAATTTGATACATGTTGAAAGCGTAAAGCAGCTTATATTTCAAAAAACAAAATTGGCGCCTCACTTTTGTTTAGTTATTACAAAACCAGTAAGAATACGAGTTTCATTTATCTTTAAACAACTGTTATCCTCTTTCTCTCTATTTTTTTTTTTTTCATTTTAATATTGTACACCACAATGGCACAAATTAGATGCCTGTGGCTGTTAAGCCTGTTATGCGAGTCAGGAGATTCTCTAGAAAGGAAACCAATATCAATCTGATCCTTTGATTCTTTGTTAAAGACTCTTCACCTGGAGCTTTACTCTGTGTTGCACAAATGCTCTCATGATGAACTGCTACACGCCTACGCCTTTGTTTCCGTTTAGTGCTGGCAAGTTAAATACCTTTTTAGTTCAACAGGACATAACATACATTTCACAAAAGATCTTCCCGGTAACCAGAACAAGTCAATGTGCTTTTCCTTGTAGTCCTTTCCGATCCATTGAAACTGCAAAAGAAAATATTTTTGCACAGCTCTTCAAGATTTTTTTTTTCTTTTGTAGAACCAATCTTTCTGTAAACAAATCACTAGAGTTTGAAATTTAGAAAATTCGAACAATCCAGTCAAAGAAAAGCATTAGTTCTTACCTGGGACATGTAGAGTATACATATTAGGAGATTTTCGTAGATTAATTCCATGCACAGTATTATGATATGTGTAAAACATTGCAGCAAGGTGGTCAACATCACCAGTCTGAACATCTGAATACCACATGAACAAAACAAAAAATTTACTACAGGTAGGGAAAGAAAACTAAAAGTATACATGAAGGAATACCTTCACAGACTGAGGGCGGAATTTAGTTGTTACACCCTTTTATTTCCCGGAGTTGAGATGCAGTATTAAACCACTCAGGATAATGCAATAATCTAGACCAGAACGCTGTTTAAGCGTATGTAAAGATCATTTGCCATCTTCTGAATTCTGGTGCTACATCATTTGCTGCGCTACTCAAATGCTATGCATATAGAAATGCAAGACCTGAAACAGTTAAACAAATTGAAAACATAGGAGTACTTTTACAAGTTCTATGACCAGGAAAGATGTACTGCAAACAACTGTTAACAAAGGGTAAGTGGCAGATGTCTAGTGTTTTTGTTTGTGGCATTAATTAATTTTCTTTTTCTAGTTCTCAAACCTTTTAAAACCTCCATGTGAGAATAACAGGGTGATATGTAATAGCCAGCTTTCACATCCTTCCACAGATAAGCACCTCTAGTTGCCAAAATTAACTGATGCACCTGTTCTGCACTAGAACTTCTGCTCTACATATTATGTTTATCTTTTTCTTTGAAAACTGCCTGGATTATCCGTTTGTATTGTTAATCATGGTCAGTTTTGTGTGGCGTAACTCTTGTGACCTGAAAACTTCCGTACAATCTAAATTTATGTTTCATGAACAATCCTTTATGGGTATTTTTTTTTTTCAGAATGTAGTTAGTACGACTATTACAATATATTTTCCGTTGTTGCCAACAAAACCGTACCAAATGAAGTCGAACAGAAATTACTATTAGTATTTGGTGATCAAACCACACCATCTGCATCCCTAAAAATTATAGGTGGTCACAAAATGAAAATACGTAGTACTCATTCTCTGCTTTGAACAGGCAGAAATGTTACTCAAAACAAAACCAGGACTAATTAAACATATACACAGTTGGTCAGTAACTGACAGGATGATTGCAAAAATCCTGCAAATTTGCTTGGCAACTGCAATCTGTAAGAAATCTAATATTTGAAGACTTGGGCATTTAGCATATTTATTGTACAAACGTGTGAAAACTTGGAAGATTTTAGGCACAAAAGATAATTAAGGAAAAATTAACCTAACAAAGAAACAAATATTAAATTGGAAGCCTAAGATAAAAAAGTGAAACACAAAAGCACAGTAATACCCCATGCATTGCCGGACATAAAACGTAGAAAGTGTAGCGAACAAGTTAAAACGTATAGTCAGACCAAAGTTCGAAATCAAAATTATCAATAATCTCAACAGGGCGTTCCAAGTGTCTGATTTGCGCTCTTGATGAAGCTCTAGTATATTGCAACATCTCCTCGGTAATTTTCAATGCCGAGGAATCCTCTTTTATGCACCAATCACGGTGGATGAACATTGTTTTCAGTGACGGAGAGTGGGCAAGTAGAAACTTGACTAGCTCCAGCTCTGCTCTAAGACCTTTAAATTCACTGAATAAGACAATTTCAAGATGATGTATAGTGCAATCTGCATAATCTTCTATCCAATAATCCTCAAGATCCCCTTCTTTGACATAATCGACTTCCTAATGATAGTGCAAATATTCTATAATTGTCAAACAGTAGCTATATTGTAGTGATATAGAATGAGTTATAAGAAAATGACTCACTGAGATATGTAGTTTGCACAAGTTGGGAGCACTCCGAATTAAACAAAGCAAACAAGAAACCTCTGACAAATCAGTTAAATCTATACGAGAGATATTTATAGCCTTTAGGTATGGCAATGGTTTAGGAAGCCTATTCGGAGAACCTCCTGCAGCCAAGTACTTTGAAACACGTTGCAAACAGAAAGCTCAAAAAATTAGAAGTTGATGAGAGTGTAAGGTTGCACTAATGTAAAGATAATCTAAACCTTACCTTAATAAATTCCCATGCTATGGTTAACTTCTTTATTTTATGTAAACCACCGGGAACTTTGACCACATTGAATGTATGCTCTTCTGCACAGTCTAACAACATCAAAGAATATTCTTCAAGGTTTTCTAACCCTGCTAGAGAATATTCTGAAGTTATAATGTGATATAGTTGAATTAAACATCTGAGATTAGGTGCGCAGAAATTGTGAGGGAAGAGTCCTTCACAACCTATCAAGGTCAACTTCTCAAGCACAGGGCAATCGAAGATACTTTGTCCAAATTTAGTAGTAGCATCAACTAGCTCAAGAATTGTTAGATTAGCAAATCTTCCACATGTAGATGTATAGGGAAACCAAACACTTAAAAGCCTGAGGTGAGTCAGGTCTAGAGAAGAGAAATCATGTGCATTAGATTCTCGAAGAGAAAAGTCTTCAAGAATAAGTTGCTTGATACCCTTCCTTGATAACAATGAAATCCATTGATTAATATAATCATGGATTATTTTATAATCACAATCGGATTCACGAGGTATGTCAAGTGAAAACTTTAGGATTCGGCCATTGTGGAGTAGGAGAACTCTATTTATTACACTGACAAATCTATACGCCTTTAGTTCCAGATCAGATACACTATATTTCTCCATCGAATTAAATTCTGAGTAAAAGACTAAATGTGGAATCATAGTCCAACGGTGCCTCCAAGCTCTCGCCAATACACTGGTTCTCACTGCATCTTCTATAGGCAGAAAACATAATATAGTTTCTTGTACATTCTGAGGTAACTCACTGATCCTATCTTTTTTAGCACAACCAACCTTTCTCGTACTAGATTCTGCCATCATCTTCTGCACTGAGAAAATGCCAATCTCTTCAGTTTATTATATCCACTTCAGGTCTAAGGTTCATATAAACCAACACTAAATTCATACAATAGGTTTAAAATTTTACATTAACTTGATGCATGCAATGCAAACTCTCCATTCTTACCAGAACATTTTAAGATAATGGAGCTTTCGTGTTATGGAGAATGGGGATACCAAAAACATAATGTATTTTAGGGGCACATTGTTTCTCTAATAAGTAAGAAAATTTGTAAGCATATAGAGGCATAAAAAAAAGAAAGTAGCATAAAAAACCGTTTAAGATGTTGGGTTTGTGGAGTCTATCAGGTTTAAGAATCGGATTCTGACTTGAGTTAGGAATTCCAGAATTGGACTCTAATTAGAGTTAGGATTAGAGTTAGGAATTTCAGAATTAGACTCTGATTGGTTGACCCAGTTTCTTCTCTTATAAATACTCATGTAATTGTAACATAACACAACACAACACAATTGTGAGAGATCAATACAAAATTAGTGTGGCTTGTGGAGTAGGAATTTCCGAACCACGTAAATCTTTGTCTTGTGTGATTGTCGTTATTTTCTTGTTCTTGTTTATTCGCTTTGGGTTTTGCTTTCGTTGTTGTATACTCAACAACTGGTATCAAGAGCCTAGGTTTTCAGGCGAGTGGGAGCGATGGCAGAAGAAGGGAAAGTAAAGATCGACAAATTTGATGGCAAAGATTTTGGGTTTTGGAAGATGCAAATTGAAGATTATTTGTATCAGAAAAAACTACACGAACCGCTGGAGGAGAAGAAGCCAGAAAAGATGGATGAGAAAGATTGGAAGCTATTGGATAGGCAGGCCCTGGGTGTTGTCAGATTGACTTTGGCGAAGAACGTTGCTTACAATATCGTCAAGGAAACGACAACTTATGGATTGATCAAGGCGTTATCAAATATGTATGAGAAGCCGTCTGCTTCGAATAAGGTATATTTGTGTCGCTTGTTGTTTGCCACAAAATTGAATGAAGGTGATTGTGTTGCTGATCATGTGAACGAATTTAACTCTATCCTATCAAGATTGACATCAGTGGATATTAAATTCGATGATGAAGTACAAGCCTTATTGTTGGTATCCTCGTTACCTGACAGTTGGTCAGGATTTGTCACTGCTATTTGTAATTCATCTGGGAGCAGTAAGATGACTTTTGATGGAGTTCGAGATGCGATTCTTGGAGAAGATATTCGTAGGAGAAACTCAGGAGAGTCGTTAGGTTCCTTGTTGAGTACTGAGAGTAGAGGCAGAAAGTCCGATAGGGGGCAGAATCAGGGGCGTAGCAGATCGAAGTCACAGAAGAGAGGACAGTCCAAAGATCGCAAGGAGATTGTTTGTTGGAATTGTCAGAAGAAAGGTCACTTCAGAAATCAGTGTACGGCTCCCGCAGCTCCTAAAGGAAAGAAGAAAGAGGATAATTCAGCTAATGTAGTTGAAGAGGTGGTGAGTGACGATGCTTTGATTTGTTGTGTTGAATGTTCGGTTGAATCATGGGTTATGGATTCTGGTGCATCATTCCATGCTACCCCTTGCAAGGATTTGATGTTAAATTTCAGACTTGGAAATTTTGGTAAAGTCCGTCTTGCTGATGATGAGACTCTGGATATTACGGGCATGGGAGATATTAATCTCAAGACCTCTTTGGGGACTAGCTGGACGTTGAAAGATGTAAGGTACATTCCTGGACTGAAGAAGATGTTGATATCTGTGGGTCAGTTAGATAAGGAAGGGTATCGAGTTACTTTCGGAGACGGACAGTGGAAGGTTATAAAGGGGAATCTAGTTGTTGCTCGTGGAGAGAAAAAGGGGACGTTGTACATAGTTGAACAATCTAGCTATGAAGCAAATACAGTTGCTGATGAGATTGGGTCTTCAACTTTGTGGCACCAAAGACTTGGTCATATGAGTGAAAAAGGTATGAAGCTATTAACTTCGAAGGGTAAGATTCCAGAGCTGAAGAATGTGGAAGTTGGGTTCTGTGAGCCATGTGTTCTTGGAAAGCAGAAACGAGTTACTTTTGCAAAATCAGGGAGGACACCCAAGGCCGAGAGGTTAGAGCTAGTTCATACAGATGTATATGGTCCAACAGCAGTTGCGTCGTTGGGAGGATCTCGCTACTATGTCACTTTCATTGACGATTCCACTAGAAAGGTATGGGTTTATTTCTTGAAGAATAAATCAGATGTGTTTGCTACTTTCAAGAAGTGGAAGACCGAAGTTGAAAATCAGACCGGTTTGAAGGTTAAGAGTTTGATGTCAGATAATGGTGGTGAGTACAGTAGTGATGAGTTTAAAAGCTATTGCGCAGAATATGGAATTAAAATGATCAAAACTATTCCAGAGACACCGCAGCAGAATGGTGTTGCAGAGCGCATGAATAGAACCTTGAATGAGAGGGCCAAGAGTATGAGATTGCATGCAGGGTTGCCAAAGACTTTTTGGGCAGATGCAGTTAGCACAGCATCGTATCTCATAAATAGAGGACCTTCAGTTCCTTTGGGGTTCAAGATTCCTGAAGAAGAGTGGCAGAAAAAGGAGGTAAATCTTTCACACTTGCGAGTTTTTGGTTGTGTTTCTTATGTGCGTGTTAAAGATTCTGATAGGGACAAGCTTGATCCAAAAGCAAAGAAGTGTATCTTCATTGGTTATGGCTCAGATGATATGGGTTACCGTTTCTGGGATGAACTAACGAAGAAGGTCGTTAGAAGTAGAGATGTTACTTTTAACGAAAGTGCAGTGTACAAGGATAAGCTTGCAGTCGATTCTGAGTTTGCAAAGGAACAACATGAGAAAGAGAAAGCAGTGCTTGAAGAGATTACAGAAGAAGATCTTGCAGGAAATAGTGGGAGTTTGGGGAATGGTAATGACACGGTTCCAGTTACTCCACAGGCTGAGGTAAGAAGATCTAGCAGAATTGTGAGGCCACCACAAAGATTTTCTCCTTCAGCATATTATATGTTATTGACTGAGGATGGAGAGCCTCAGTGTTATTCAGAGGCAGTTCAGGTGGATGATTCAGTTCAGTGGAAATCAGCCATGGAAGAAGAGATGAGTTCTCTTGAGAAGAATGAGACTTGGTCTTTAACAGAGTTACCAGCAGGAAAGAAGGCTTTACAGAATAAGTGGGTGTTCCGGATCAAAGAAGAACCTGATGGCAGCAAGAGATACAAGGCGAGGTTAGTAGTCAAGGGTTATCAACAGAAAAAGGGTATTGACTATACTGATATATTTTCTCCGGTTGTTAAGATGACTACTGTTAGAATTGTGCTAAGTATTGTGGCTGCAGAGGAGTTACATCTAGAGCAACTAGATGTTAAGACCGCGTTCTTACATGGTGATCTTGAGGAAGACATCTACATGGTACAGCCAGAAGGATTTCAGGTAGCTGGGAAAGAAAACCTTGTTTGTAAGCTTATAAAAAGCTTGTATGGTTTGAAGCAAGCGCCAAGACAGTGGTACTTGAAGTTTGATAGCTTTATGATGAAGAATGGGTACACTAGGAGTGCTATGGATCATTGTTGTTATTTTAAACAATTTGATTCATCTTATATCATATTGTTGTTGTATGTTGATGACATGTTGATAGCAGGATCAAACATGAGGGAAATCAACAGGTTAAAGAGACAGATGTCTGAGGAGTTTGAGATGAAAGATATGGGTGCAGCAAAACAGATACTTGGTATGAGCATCATAAGGGATAGATCTGAAGGTATTTTGAAATTATCTCAAGAGAAGTATATTGAGAAATTGTTGCAGAAATTCAGTGTCCAGGATGCGAAGACCAGAAGTACACCGTTGGCGACTCACTTTAATCTCACGAAAAAGCAGTCACCTAAAACGGATGAAGGCAAGAAAGATATGGCTAAAGTTCCGTATGCATCTGCAGTTGGCAGTTTGATGTATGCTATGGTGTGTACAAGGCCAGATATTGCTCATGCAGTGGGAGTTGTTAGCAGGTTCATGTCTAATCCAGGAAGAGAGCATTGGGAAGCAGTCAAGTGGTTGTTGCGCTACTTGAAAGGCACATCCAAGGTTGCATTATGTTTCAGCAAGAAAGATGTTATCTTGGAAGGGTTCTCTGATGCAGATTTGGGTGGATGTTTGGATACAAGAAAAAGTACTACGGGATATATTTTCACGTTGGGTGGCACAGCAATTAGTTGGATGTCTCGACTTCAAAAGAGTGTTGCTCTTTCAACCACAGAAGCAGAATATATGGCTATCTCTGAAGCTAGCAAGGAGATGATTTGGTTGAAGAATTTTCTTGAGGAGTTGGGCAAGAAACAGGCGGACAGTGCTTTGTATAGCGACAGTCAGAGTGCTATTCATCTTGCGAAGAATCCTGTGTTTCATGCTAGGACGAAGCATATTCAGCTGAGATATCACTTTACAAGAGAGTTGATTAGCAATGGTACTTTGTCCTTGAAGAAAATCCTTGGTTCAAAGAATCCTGCAGATATGTTGACTAAGGTGGTTACTAATGAAAAGTTGAAGCTTTGCATAGTTTCAACTGGCCTTCAGAACTGATTGATGAGAAGGCGCTGCACTAGTTAGAGTTATTGATCGAGGGATTATTTGTTACTAGATTTACAAGAGTGAAGTGAAGATGTGGTCAGACTCCAAGTGGGAGATTGTTGGGTTTGTGGAGTCTATCAGGTTTAAGAATCGGATTCTGACTTGAGTTAGGAATTCCAGAATTGGACTCTAATTAGAGTTAGGATTAGAGTTAGGAATTTCAGAATTAGACTCTGATTGGTTGACCCAGTTTCTTCTCTTATAAATACTCATGTAATTGTAACATAACACAACACAACACAATTGTGAGAGATCAATACAAAATTAGTGTGGCTTGTGGAGTAGGAATTTCCGAACCACGTAAATCTTTGTCTTGTGTGATTGTCGTTATTTTCTTGTTCTTGTTTATTCGCTTTGGGTTTTGCTTTCGTTGTTGTATACTCAACATAAGATATGAGGGATACCGAAATTAAATCGTTGTATATATATATGATTCTGATTTAAATTGTTGTCTATAAATAGTTGGGTACAAAATTCAAATTTATTTAGACTTTCAATTTTTCAGGATCGACCGTGATAATGGATATCTTAAACATATAAATCATGGCAAATATATATAGATTTAATCAGAGGCACGAACTTAAGAAACTTACATAGCCGGTGGTAATTTGTTGAGAGAAGACCACCATGCAAAGGACTGCTTCAGTACTTTCGCCTATTCATGTTCAAGAAATAAGAAAGCAAGTGTATATATACCATGGAAGTTTTGAAAATGAAGAGTTTGAAATTAGTGGTAATGACGAAAATGAAGAGTTTTTTTGTTTTTTTTGTTTTTTTTTTTGTTTGAAGCGACGAAAATGAAGAGTTTTTCATAAATAGAACTCCCTCTGTCCATAATAATTGCTTATTTAAAGTTGCGCACACGGACTTCAAAAAACAAAAAATTACTTTGTCAACCTTAACGACTCATTTTCCCACGAGAATACAGTAATACACCAATTCAACGTCTTTGGACCGTAATTTTCCGAATTTAATTTTTTAATAAAAATATCAAGAATTGTTTTTTTTTAACAATAAAGTAATTATAAGTTTATAAATGAATATTTGTTCTAACAATTCTCAGTATGAGCGATGATTACCTGGATAGCTGAATCCACAAAGAATATATGGTTAAACATTTTGGGATGTCAAGAAGTGCTAATTAATCCAAATGATAAGTTTGCTATTTGCTGTAGCGGTTTGTTAGAAAAGGTGTCCATGAAACTGAAATTGTAATTTCATTATTTAGCAAAAAAAAAAACAAAAATATTCATGTTTTCAAACTTTTTTTATGAGGTTACCATTTAGGTCGAAAGAAATGAGGAGTGTGAGAGCTGCCTCAGTGGAAACGAGACCTAGCGTTGATCCAAAGGGTCACGGGTTCGAACCTCACCCGCCCCCTGCGTGTAGCCGTGTTGGAGAGACAGTAGAAACTTTGACCAAGACAAGGCGCGGTGTATCTTGCGTATCGCAGGGAAGCCCAGTCACTGGGTCTTACCGCACGGTTAGCATGATTTACATGCCGGTGTTGACCATGGGGCTGGTCGGCCGGTCCTGGTATGAATCCAGGCAGGCTAGCGTGTCCTGAACAACACGTTTTGACCAAGGTTGAAAGCAATGTAATTGCATTTGAGCAATCATTCATTCACTTAAGGGTAAAAGGTCACTTTCCCTACTGTACTATTGCAAAATTTCCGATTAGTCTACTGTACTATCGAAGGCATCACTACACTTTCCTTTTTTCTCTTTTCATCATCACCGTTTGTTTGACTAAACTGCCGTCCATTTGATTAACGGACGGCTGACTTGGCTGCACAGTCACCAGTCCACGTAGACACAAAACCATAAATAAACCCCAAAATAAACCAAAAATAAATCCTTAATTAAACCCCAAATTAAACCACAAATAAACCCTTAATTAAACCACAGTCATCGCCGCATCTCCTCCAATTTTTTTCATTCACCGTCGCCTCCACCCACCTTCCGCAGCAATACCAACATTCCCTCCGTTCACTTCCTTCTCTTCCGTTCATCACCACATCACCACCCTCCTAATCCCATCTCCGTCGCGCCCCTTCTCCTTCAGCCCACTTCTGTTCACCATTACATCACTCAACCATCACCCATTTCCACTCATCTCCCTCCATTCACCTCCGCTCCACCCTTCACTTCTCTTTTCCTCCACCATATCTTTCTCCGTTCTCTCCTTCCCCTCTCCACCGCTCATCTCCCTTTTCTCCAATTCCACCCACCTCGCACCTGCTCTTTTCTTCGCACACCGCCCAGTCATCGTGCTTCACAAACCCACCATTTCCTTCACCTCCCAGCCTGCTATTCACAACCAACAACCCGTCCCTTTTCACTTCGTAGCCGTTCCGCCCACAACCTCATCTTCTCCTTTCATCAACCTTGTCACCAACACTCCTGGGATTCTTTTTTTTCCTTCCGCTAGTTCAATGCCTTGGATCCATCTCTGTTGACAGTTATGGTTGGTTCTGACTATATGGTTGTCTAGGTGTATATTATGGCGCGGTGGTGTTGATTGTGAGGCGGTTGTGTAGTGGAAACGGTGGGTTTGAATTAAAGGAGAGGAGGATGGCTGTGGGTGTTGATTGGTAGGGATGAACGGAATGATGGGTGGACGGTGATGGCGGAGTATTGAGGGTGGGTTGGTGTTATGGTTGCTGTGAAATTGGCGTGAGCAGAGGGGTGATGGAAGTGGATGGAAGAGGACGGAGGAATGGGTGGATTTGCAGGCGCGGTGGAGGTCGAAGAAAATAAAGAATGGAAGTGAGTTGGTGAAGGGAGAAGAGGGAGGAGATGCTGGGTGGGGGGTGGGGGGTGGGTTTTAATTTTGTTAGGTTTTATTTTTTGGTTTAATTGATGAGGGTTTATTTTGGAGTTTATTTGGGGGTTTAATTAGGAGTGTTGCTGACGTGTCCATCTATATGGACTGGTGATTGTGCAGCCAAGTCAGTCGTCCGTTAGTCAAATGGACGGTAGTTTAGTCAAACAGATGGCGATGGTGAAAACAGAAAAAAAAGGAAAGTGCAGTGATGCCTTCGATAGTAGAGTAAGCTAATCGGAAATTTTGCAATAGTACAGTAGGGAAAGACCTTTTACCCATTCACTTAATCTAACTCAACTTGATCCATAACAAATTTTGGAAAAAAAATTTGTTATAACAAAATACTACTAGAAAATCGGCTAAATTCAACGGGCAAAATTCTGTTGAATTTAGCTTAATTGCAACAGGATTCCGTTAATTTTACCATAAATTCAACCGAATCCTTCCTGTTGAATATAAGGTTGTTGAAATTAGCATTTCGGTTGAATTTAAGTATAAATTCAACGACTTCCTGTTGATTTTGTTGGCACCATTTTCAACCATTTTCCGTTGAAAACGACCTTGGGCATTTTCGAAAAAATTTGAAATTTCAATTTTGAATTTCACCAAAAATTCATTTTCCCGCCAATGGTAATATAATCAACCGAAAATCGTTAAATTTAATTCTGCCATAATCAACCAATTTCCGTTGATTATATCCAATTAATTCGACCGAAATCAGTTGAATTTAATATGCTAAATTCAACGGAATCCGGTTGAATTTAAGGAACTACAGTTTAAAAAAAAATTGACGGCCCCAAGAAGAACACACATGAACACTATCGGATAATTCTCAGATTCCGGTACCGGATCCAAAATTTCGACAAATCCAAAACACGCCCAAAGAAATTGAAAATAACATATACACACCACAATACATCTATCTATATATACACCAACATGGAACTTCAAACAAAATTTATTCAACCATTTCCGGTCAACCAAACATTATCCGGCATCATAAAATGAAATCTGAAAAATCCAAAATAATTATACAAGCATCACCAAGTAACAAACTATGTTATAGATAAAACAAAATATCGAAGAACATTTTACAACTCCAATTCCGGCCAACTCATGAATTTTTCGGCAAAATAAAATATTCCCGGAAAATTATGAAATTAATATATATGCTGTAATCGGCTCTAAGCTACAACCCTGCAAAAAAAAAAATCATGAAAAACACTATAATCTTCGAAATCGAATTAAAATCAAAAACTCGCCAAAAAAATTTTTGGTCGAAATCTGAAAATACATATATCAATGGATAGAGCTCGATTTGTAGAACACATACATATATAAATCACTAATTTTGGATGAACGGATTGTAAGATATGATTTTTTGAAGTTTAAATGCACATATGTTTGTGTGTAAACGAGAGAGACATTGAGAAAATTGAGAGAGGGATAAGTGATGCTGATGATAATTGTGGGTGGGTGGATGGATTTGACTTTGACTTTTTTTTTATGTACTTAAATATGGATCTTTGGATGTGTGTTTCTTTGGTTTTAATCAAGGGCTATAAATAGCTTAAGAGATGACAATCCATGTGCTATGGGCGTCAACCAATAACACCTTGCCACATGTTTTCAACATAATGTTTTAATTTTCCCTTCGCACAACAAAAAAGATACTACTTAATATGTTAAATAAATACCAATAAAATCAAAAATGCTCCAAATTTATGAAATTTTGCCCAGCATTTTGAAATATTAAGAAAATTATTTCCTCAAAATTTAGTCAAATTTCGCAGAACTTTGGTTAATCGTTGGATTTTTCAATGTACGGGCTTTTGGGCTCAAAATTCGAGTCCGGAAAAAAGTTATCAATAAATTATGAAAAGTTAATCATGCATGGAAAATATCATTTAAAAGACCAATTCCAAGTTTCAAGTTTTTCTAACATGTGGAAGTATTTATATGAAATTGTTGAAATTAAATAAAGATTTATCCAAATAAATACGATACACCATGGATCAAAACCATTCCATCTTTTGGCTTATGTTTTGAGTCTAAAATACCTGGAAATATATATTTTATGGAAAAAATATTTTTAGTATGAAAAAATATTTTTAGAATATGGAAAATACATTTTAAGTATTTTAAATAATTTTCTTAAAAATTCTCAAATATTTAAAAACTAGTAATATATCAATTTCTCGACGATTCAACCGTACAAATGTTAGGATTTATCTAATTTAATGATATTCCTAAATTTTTTAAAAAATAAAAATTAGTTTGGATAGTGAAATTTGTAGTCAACTATTAATTTGACTAGTACTACTAACTAGTACTTTGTCCCAAATTTTTATTTCTATTTTTAAAAATATATATATCAATGATCCAACCGTACAGACGTCAATATATATCTAATTTAGTGATATTTCCAAAATTTTAAAAAATAAAACATTAATTTGGATAGTGAAATTAGTAGTCAACTATTGATTTGACTAGTAATACTAACTAGTACTTTGTCCGAGATTGTTGTTTCTTTTTCTTTTTAAAAAATATTTATCGACGAACCAACCGCACGAACGTCAATATATATCTAATTTAGTGATATTCCCAAATTTTTAAAAAATATAAAATTAATTTGGATAGTGAAATTAGAAGTCAACTATTGATTTGACTAGTACTACTAACTAGTACTTTGTCCCAGATTGTTGTTTCTATTTTTTTAAAAATATTTATCGACGAACCAACCCTATAGACGTCTATATATATTTAATTTAGTGATATTCCAAAATTTTTAAAAAATAAAAAATTAATTTGGATAGTGAAATTAGTAGTCAACTATTGATTTGAATAGTACTACTAACTAGTACTTTGTCTCAGATTGTTGTTTCTATTTTTTAAAAAATATTTATCGACGATCCAACCGTACGGACGTCAATAGATATCTAATTTAGTGATATTCCCAAAATTTTAAAAAATAAAAAATAATTTGGATAGTGAAATTAGTAGTCAACTATTG
The DNA here is from genome assembly GCA_036435485.1 of Saposhnikovia divaricata. Lineage (NCBI taxonomy): Eukaryota > Viridiplantae > Streptophyta > Magnoliopsida > Apiales > Apiaceae > Saposhnikovia > Saposhnikovia divaricata. The sequence continues at coordinate 184,630,037 of CM071599.1, read as the reverse complement.
ATTTGACTAGTACTACTAACTAGTACTTTGTCCCAAATTGTTGTTTCTATTTTTTAAAAAATATTTTTCGACGAACCAACTGTACGGACGTCTATATATATATATATATATATATATATATATATATATATATATATATATATATATATATATATAATTTAGTGATATTCCCAAATTTTAAAAAAATAAAAAATTATTTTGGATAGTGAAATTAGTAGTCAACTATTGATTTGACTAGTACTACTAATTAGTACTTTGTCCCAGATTGTTGTTTCTATTTTTTTAAAAAAAATTATCGAAGAACCAACTGTACGGACGTCAATATATATATCTAATTTAGTGATATTCCCAAATTTGAAAAAAATAAAAAATTATGTTGAATAGTGAAATTAGTAGTCAACTATTGATTTGACTAGTACTACTAACTAGTACTTTGTCCCAGATTATTGTTTCTATTTTTAAAAAAAATATTTATCGATGATCCAACCGTACGAACGTCAATAGATATCTAATTTAGTGATATTCCCAAAATTTTAAAAATAAAAAATTAATTTCGATAGTGAAATTAGTAGTCAACTATTGATTTGACTAGTTTTACTAACTAGTACTTTGTCCCAGATTGTTGTTTTTATTTTTTTAAAAATATTTATCGACGAACCAACCGTACGGAGGTCAATATATATCTAATTTAATGATATTCCCAAATTTTAAAAAAATAAAAAAATAATTTAGATAGTGAAATTAGTAGTCAATTATTGATTTGACTAGTACTACTAACTAGTACTTTGTCCCAGATTGTTTTTTCTATTTTTTAAAAATATTTATCGACGATCCGACCGTACGGATGTCAATAGATATCTAATTTAGTGATATTCCCAAAATTTTAAAAAATAAAAAATTAATTTGGATAGAGGAATTAGTAATCAACTATTGATTTGACTAGTACTACTAACTAGTACTTTGTCTAATTTTACATCATTTAAAATTTTACACATCTATCTGAGTAATAAAGTAAATTCTAAAATGTTGTTGAGTATTAAATATAGTAAAAGAATACAGAGGGGGGTGAATGGATTCTTGAACTTTTCTTCGTTCTTGAATCTTTGCAGCAAGATATGTGTTGAGTGTGTGAGATATGTAAGTGCGGATAACAAGACAAACACAACACAATATTACTTTAATCTAATATTTTATTAGATAAAGATTTTGCTACAATCTGTGAATACAAATGATAGTATTCCCAGCCTCGTTTTTCTGAGAGAGATATTTCTTGTGATGTATCTTCAAAAACATATCTGTTAAGGAAGTGAGGCTGTATCCTTATAGACATGGATACACCTACTTACTACAAATAAGGTAGGTAAACAAAATACTTTCCAGTCTGTCTCTCTCATTTGAGTAAGAGTCCAAACGGCTATAGATTTGACTTTGCAAAGCCTGTTCAGATCCACTTCTTTAGCTCCTTGTCCCCTGACTTATCTCTCCAAGCTTCTTTGTAGGCTTTCCAACGTGCTTTATAGTACATAGTCAAATAAAGCGTCTTGGCTTGTTGCAGGTTTCTGACTTGTACAATTCTTCAGTATTTTGTCTTCAAGAATTTATTTGAGAAGTGGCTAAGTGAGTGATTCGAGAACTAGAATTGACTTAATCGATAATTCTGAGTTCTCGAATAGTGTTATTGTTAGGAATATGTTGTACTTGATGATAACTTCACAATCAATCAAATTGTATAAGGTTTTGTAGTTGTCAACGGATGAGGATTTATAACTATATCCGTTGACAGGTAGCTCATCAACGGATGAGGTTTTGTAGCATACTGCAGTATCTCTATGTTATCAGTTGATAGTGTTTTTATCCACAGTCATGTTGACCATCAACGGATAGGCAGAATAGGGTAGCCAATTGTAAATAAGCTATGCTATGTAATTTTGTCTAAGTGAAAGTGTATCAACAGATGAAGACAAAACTCTATCAACGGATACAACTCAAATCCACTCTATCAACGGATACAGCTCAAGTCTCAATATCAACGGATACAACTCAAATCCACTCTATCAACGGATACAGCTCAAGTCTCAATATCAACGGATACAGCTCAATACATCATCAATGGATGTCAGTGTACAATATCAACGGATAATCATTGACACTGTCTTCTATGATTAGCTGGGGATTAGCAGTTGATAAGGACATGTTTGACTGACAGATCACATGGGTTGATAGTAGATACAAAAAGCAGTATGGCAGCCATACTTTGGAAACATAGAAGAAAGAAGCATTCCATTTACACTATGGATACAAGAAAGGTGCAGGAGACATGTCTGAACACAAGGACAACCTTTCGGCTACATGTGTATTTGGAGTGTAGTAGCAAGTCAACTAGAATTAGATTAATATTATCTTATTCCAGTAGTACTTGTAAAACTTGGGATTTATAACCAAGTGTAGCCACTCTTTGTAGACCAAGAAAACAGATACATTTTGCTTAGGGTTTCTATTGAATATTCTTAGAAAGCAAAGAGTTGTAAAACAGAAGCTGTGTACTTTTGTATCACAGAGTTTTCTTCGAATAAAAGCTTCAGGTGGTGCATTTAACCACCTGATTTTTATGTGTTTGTGCATTAATCTTTTTACAAGCAATTATCTAAGTATAGATTTCTGGAGTTCTTATCAGAAATTTATAAATATAAAGAATTGTATTCAACCCCCCCTTCTACAATTATACAAGTGTGTAATCTGGGAATAACAGTTATATTGACATATCGAATCACTTCTCGAATAGCTCTTTCTCTGGGAGTCCTTGAGATATCCAATAGAGCATTTTGACATATCGAATCCCTGAGATGTCGAATAGCATCTTGAGTCTTTGAGATATCGAATGTAGCTTTGACTTGTTGACCCTTTTGAGAACTCGAATATCACCTTTGACTTGTTGACTCCTTGAGTTCTCGAACAGAGTAATAGACATATCGAATCTCTGAGATATCGAATGAGATATCGAACAGTGTATTCAGAGATATCGAATAGTGTCTTCTGAGATATCGAACCCCTGACTTCTCGAATAGACAAATGTACTTCTCGAATTGGTACTTAGGCAAATTCTTCATTTCTTCAAATCCCAACTGTGATTATTTGGCAGTCTTTATCTACTTGCTTGAGGCATGAACCTTGGAACTTCTTTCAAGCATTATTCTTAACTTAATAGGTACAGTTACACAGCTAGAATTTGATGCCTATTACAAGTAAAAAACCAGTAGAAACTCTACAACTAGAGGTTCCCTCAGTTAAGAGGTCATGTAAGTAATGCATAGCATTACAAGCAACTTAGGCTTGTTATTAGATGTATTCAGGCATGCCTCTGTGACTAACAATCTCCCCCAAATTGTGAGTAAGACCCTTAGTCACAATTTCATGTCTGATAACAAGCCTAACATACATAAAGATAAAACTTGATAGTACATGTATGAATTTTGATTAGCAATGTGGATAGAACTACAGGGTGAGTAATCTTACAGTCTATGATGAAGTACTAGCCATTGTCATTTGTTTCCCTTTCCATAGCTTTGGCTTGCAAATCATCATATGCTTTCTGTCTTCTTTCTTTCTCCTTCCTTGTATTCTCATCCATAGCTTTTATTATTTCTGCCATAGCATCCAATTCTTCAATCAAAATTGAGTCTTTAAAATCTTCAAGTACTGGTTTCAGAATGTTTGCAGGATAGTGGTTGAGTAGGTTCATCCTGATGTTGACCTGATCCCCATTTCTCCTCCTATACTTCACCACATAGGGTTCAAACTAAACTCTACACAATCCCTTTGCCCCTAGCTTTTCTGCTTCAATCTCCAGTCTCTCAATTTCTTTCTCCCTTGCTAGCCATTTCTCAAGACACTCTTTTCTGATTCTCTCCTCATGATCTCTCTTCATCTTCACAAAATTAATTAGTTCCAGCTTCCATACTCTTTCCACTTTATCTTCTGAGCTCAACAATGCAATGATTCTTTCTATGTCATGTAGCTTGCCCCAGTGTTGACATCCTCCTTGTTTGAATTTCTCCTCCCTTCCATCAGTATATTTGATCTCAAGGCAGTTATCAACAATGGCAACATGGTAGATTCTTTGAGCTTGTAAGAATTGCAGTTGGTCTTCATCAAAATCTTCATCTAGTGGTTGGAGTTTTAAGTCTGGATAGATTGTCAGGGTCTTTGATTTGGATAGCTTTGATTTCCTTGCAGCTTGCTTGAATTTGATTCTTTTTACATGATTACTTGGCAGCAGTATGTGACCTTTGTTTGTAGACCATTGTAGTATTCCATTAGCAGTTTGCTTTTTGAAACATACAGATGGTTTCTTGACTTGAATCTTCTTCTCTTCTTGAGGTGGCAAGACAGTTGCAGAAGCCATAGATGTAAATTTTGGAAGGTCACTACTAACAGTATTCACCCTAGACTTAGAGTCTTGTGTTGTGGTGAGGTTACTGTTAGCAATGCCTAAGGCTTGTTGTCTTCCACTTTTCCTCTCAGAGGTTTTACCTTGGTCATTATCATTCTTCTTCTCCTTATCATCCTTCTTTTTCTTTTTATCTTCATCACCCTTATCACTCCTGTGATGTCTTCTCCTTCTATCACTTCTGTCTCCATCCTTGTCTTGATCACCATCCTTGTCTGTCTCCATCCAATACTTACTTCAAAAATATTGAGCATTTGATAAAGTAAGTATTTACTGCTGCAACAATCTAGTTGATATATTCACTTATCCAGAATTTGAAGGATTCAGCATTCCAATCTCACTAACCAACCTTGTGAAGGTGGCTTCATCTAATGGCTTAGTGAATATGTCAGCTAGTTGTTTTTCTATGGGAACATAATGTAACTCAATGGTTCCATTTGTTGCATGCTCCCTTATGAAGTGATATCTGATGTCAATGTGCTTTGTCCTAGAATGATTGACAGGATTGGAAACTATAGAGATTGCACTTGTGTTGTCACACATGATTGGAATTCTTTCCAACACAAGTCCATAATCTCTAAGTTGGTTTCTGATCCAAAGCACTTGAGCACAGCAACTTCCAGCAGCTATGTACTCAGCTTCAGCTGTGGAAGTTGACACAGATTGTTGTTTCTTGCTGTACCAAGAGACTAACCTTTGTCCAAGAAACTGGCAGCTACCTGAGGTGCTTTTCCTATCCACTCTGCATCCAGCATAATCAGCATATGAATAACCAACCAGATTGAACCCTGTATCCTTAGGATACCATAGCCCCAAGTTTGGTGTGCCCTTCAGATATTTAAAAATCCTCTTTATTGTTATCATATGTGATTCCTTTGGATTTGATTGAAACCTTGCACACAAGCATGTTGCAAACAGGATGTCTGGCCTACTAGCAGTGAGGTAGAGTAGAGAACCAACCATGCCTCTGTAGATTGAAATATTTACCTTCTTGCCCTTAACATCTTCATCTAACTTGGTGGCAGTGGCCAGGGGTATCTTTGCAGGTGAGCATTCTTCCAAGTCAAATTTCTTCAATAGATCCTTGATGTATTTGGTTTGACTTATAAAAATGCCATCCTTCCTTTGACTAACTTGTAGCCCAAGAAAGAATGTTAATTCTCCCATCATACTCATCTCATATCTGCTCTGCATGAGCTTAGAGAATTTCTCACACAGCTTCTCATTTGTAGAGCCAAATATGATATCATCCACATAGATTTGAACTAAGATAATATCATCACCATATTTCTTGTAAAACAGTGTTTTGTCCAGTGTGCCTCTAGTAAATTGATTCTCCAGTAGAAATTGTGATAGTGTGTCATACCATGCCCTAGGAGCTTGCTTAAGTCCATACAATGCTTTAAGCAATCTGTAGACAAAGTGAGGGAATTGTGGATCCTCAAAGCCAGGTGGCTGTTGCACATATACTTCTTCTTCCAACTCCCCATTCAGAAATGCACTCTTGACATCCATTTGATAAACCTTGAAATTAGAATGTGCAGCAAATGCCAAGAAAATTCTGATGGCCTCTAGTCTAGCAACAGGGGCAAAAGTCTCATCATAGTCAATGCCTTCCTGTTGAGAGTATCCTTTTGCAACCAACCTTGCTTTGTTTCTTATGACTACACCATTTTCATCCATCTTATTCCTTAGAACTCATTTTGTTCCAACAATGGTTTTATCCTTTGGTGCAAGCACAAGTTCCCATACTTTGCTTCTTTCAAATTGATTTAGCTTCTCTTGCATAGCAATTATCCAATCAGGATCCAACAATGCATCATCAAGTTTCTCAGGCTCAACTTGGGATAGAAAGCAACCATAGAGACATTCATTTAGAGTTGCTCTCCTTGTCCACACTCCTGCATTTGGATCTCCAATTATCTGATCTGCAGTATGTGATCTATCCCATTTCCTTGTATGTTCAGATTGATTTCTCAGCCTTGATGTTGCTTCATCATCCAGATCATGATCATTTACATTTCCTCCCCCTGTGAAGTTGCCACTAATCACAGATGTGTCTTGGATGCTTGTTTCTTCATTGTTGATTGACACAGGTTCTTCATTCACTTGAGTTTGTTGAATTGTGGGCTCAAATTCAGTTTCAATCTCCTCATCAGAATCATCTAGATTGTCAAACTTCAAAGGATCTTTATCTTCATAATTGGCTTCTTCTAATCCAGGTAGTTTGCTGTCATCAAATGTCACATCTGTGCTTCCCATAACTTTCTTTTGACTGATGACATAAACTTTGTATGCAATTCTTTCCATAGAGTAGCCAAGAAAAATTCCTTCAAATGCTTTTGCATCAAACTTTCCAACATATTCTGAATTGTCTTTTAACACAAAGCATTTGCTTCCAAAAGTATGAACATACTTTAGAGTAGGCTTCTTTCCAGTCATCAAGTTGTAAGGTGTCTTTCCAGTGTTTTTGTTGATGAGGGTTCTGTTTTGGATATAGCATGCAGTACTCACAGCCTCAGCCCAAAAACATGTAGGCATCTTTGCATCAAGTAACATTGTTCTAGCAGCCTCAATCAGAGTTCTATTCTTTCTCTCAACAACTCCATTTTGTTGTGGGGTCCTTGGAGCTGAGAATTGTTGAGAAATACCATTCTCTTTGCAGAATGTTTCAAGCATGGCATTTCTGAACTCTGTTCCACTATCACTTCTTAATGCAATCACACTTGCATTGTTGGCCTTTGCTTCCTTGTCAATTTTCTTTATATGCTCAATGATTACTTGTGGAGCCTCATCCTTTGATGCCAGAAATTCTACCCATGTATACCTTGTGAAATCATCAACCATCACTAGAGCATACTTCTTCCTTCCTAGTGACACAATATTGACAGGCCCAAACAAGTCCATATGAATTAGTTGTAGGGGCTTGGTTATTGATGTCACTGTCTTTGACTTGTGGCTTGATCTTTTCATTTTTCCTTTTTGACAAGCCTTACATACTCCTTCTTGACAGAATTCAAGTGTGGGCATGCCTCTCACTAACTCCCTTTTGACTAGAGAATTAATGCTGCCACAGCCAACTATCTTCATTTGATGCATTTGAGTAAAAGCAACAAATTTTGTCCTTGTTTGTAGAGTTCAGATTGGCTACAAACAGGCTTCCTTTCCTTATTCCAGATAAAGCAAAGTCACCAGTCTTCTTGTGGGTGATTAAACATTCACTTATGTCAAAATTCACTTTGAAGCCTCTATCAGTAAATTGACCAACACTCAGTAGATTGTGCTTGAGCCCCTTGACCAGTGCTACATTTTCAATGATGACATTTCCAATTTCCAACTTGCCATATCCCAATGTGTTGCCAATGCTGTCATCTCCAAAAGCAACCATTGGGCCAGCCTTCTCCTCATACTGTGATAGCAGGGCCATATCACCAGTCATATGGTTTGAGCATCCACTGTCCAAAATCCACATGACCTTCTTTTCACTTTCTTTGCCCTGCAAACACAAAGGTATTACTTCTCCTTTGGTACCCAAACAAGTTTGGGTCCATGTGGCTTAGCAACAGTTTTATCATAAACAGCATGCTTATCAATTTTCTTGATGTTAGTCTTCTTGTCACTGTTAGAAGTCTTAGAATCAGGGTTCTTAGACTTAGGTGACAGAGGTACCTTCCTAACTTTAGGAGGACTTGAAGACTTTGTTCTTGTATAGTGTGTGTGAACATTGTGACTGATGCAACCTTCCATGAATTGTCTTCTCAAATTAAAACAACTAGTCATTACATTCATGTTATATGGCATACAATCAAGTTTATCACAGAAAGGAGAGTCTCTATGTCTTAATGGCACAGAGCAATCATAGAATGGTTTAACAACCCTACCAGATGGTTTCTTGCATGCATGAGTTAAATGATTAGTGCTAAAACAGTTTTGACAAACTTTCCTAGGGGCATTTGGCACATAATCATAGTTGTTGTCCTTGTTAATCCCCAATTTGCCATTCCTGTTTTGTTTCTTTTTAGCCACTTTCTTCTCAAACTCATTATTCCCAGCTGAAACAAACTTCACAAATTTCTCAGGTCTAGGTCTACCTCCTACTGGCTCCTTGGCTTTGGTTTTGACATTCTCACTCTTAGAGGATGCTTGTTGTTCATTTGATTGTGCCTTATCTTCATCATCCAACATTTGCTTAATGAGTAAGGCATCCTCATCAATCTCAAGTGTTGATGTTTTAAATATTGGGGTCTCAGTCTTTTTCAAAACCTGAGGCACTTCCTCTTGAACAACAATGTCATCTTCAATGACTACATAGTCTTTCCTCTGTTTAAGAGTGTCATAATCAAGTCCAATGGCAGCCTTAGGTCTAGCTAGATTTTTCTCATGGTAGGACTGCAATAGACTAGAGGAATTCTTAAATGTTTTCAATTTAAATTCATTTTCAGCTACTTCATCCCTAAGAGCTTTCTTAACTTGACTAGCACATAGAACCTTATTCTTTAGATATTCAATTTCTTGTTTAAGGTTTTCTACTTGCATAGCAGTTAGTTCTAGTTCCTCATTTCTTTTGTTTAACAGTTCATTCTTAGTAGACGGTTTAGCAATTTCTTCATTAGCAGCAGTCATACTAGTATGAATATTAAACATCTCAACAGATAGTTGTTCAACCATAGATTTGTATTCAGAAACAGGCATGTCTATGGTAGTGAGGGATGGTACCTGAGAGTCTGATGCAGATGGTTCTTCCTTGGAGTTGGCCATCAAGGCATAGTTGCAGAATTCTTATTCTTCTCCATCACTATCAGAATCATCTCAACACTTCCATTCAGCTATGTAGGCCTTACCTGGTGTATGCTTCTTTAGCAGAGCCTCATACTTAGCTTCAAGCTCAAGAAACTCCTTATCCTTCTTTTTAGGCTTCTTGCATTCACTGGCAAAATGTCCTAGGTCATTGCATCTATAACATCTCACAGATGACCTATCCACATAGCTGGTTTTGAATCTGTTTTTGTTTGCTTTCACAGGTGCCTTCATCTTGTTGAATGAATGATTTTGAGATCTAGGCTTGAAGGGCTGATTCCTCTTAAATCTGATGTTTGGGAATTTGCTAGCCATAAAAGCATATGAAGTGTTTTCCATGGCATCCAACTCTTCAAGAGTGTAGAACTCATCTTCTTCCTTTTCATCAACAGGTTCAATCACTTCTTCTTCAATTTCTTCATCATCTACTATCTCTTCTATTCTCAACTGACTTGTAGATGCTTCCAGGTCTTGAACAGATTTGTTGACAATCAAGGCACAGGATGTGTTTATCATTCTGCCTTGGTTGGCTTGGATAGCCCTCTTCTGAAGCAGCTCAAGCTTATGAGTCTTTAAAACCCCATAGAGCACATCATATGTGACTTTTTTCAAATCTCTTTCTCTTAGAGATATGACGCTTTGCTCTAGATGGTTTGGTGCAGATAGTAGAAACTTCATGTTTAATTCCTTAGTGCTGTAAACCTTCCCATTCATTTGAAGCTCAGTCACTAGCTTGTGAAATCTCTCAAACATATCAGTAATACTTTCTTTTGACTGTGCCATGAAAGCCTCATACTGTGTGAACAGTATCTGTTTCCTATTCTCTCTTACCTCCTCTGTCCTTTCACATAACACCTCGATGTGGTTCCACATGTCCTTGGCTGATGTGCATGATGCTATGTTGGCAAACATCGACATATCCATGGAGTCTATGATCGGCAACATAAGATGACTGTCTAGGGCAACCTTTTCCTTCTCTGAGTCCGTCCATTTGGATGGCTCTTTTGGAACATATGATCTAGGAATGACTATTGTGCCCACTGTAGATTCAGCAATTTCTTGTTGTGGTACAAATTGACCATTCTTGAGGATGTCAGGGTAGAGAGGATTGGCAGCTTTGATGAACAACAACATTTTTATTTTGCAGAGGTTGTAATTCTCTTTGTCGAACTTAGGGACCTTTACCGTACCTGTAGTCTTTGGTGCATTCGAACTCATGATCGTTTTCTGTTTAGATTAAACAGCCTGCTCTGATACCACTTGTTGAGTATTGAATAAAGTAAAAGAATACACAGGGGGGTGAATGGATTCTTGAACTTTTCTTCGTTCTTGAATCTTTGCAGCAAGATATGTGTTGAGTGTGTGAGATATGTAAGTGCGGATAACAAGACAAACACAACACAATATTACTTTAATCTAATATTTTATTAGATAAAGATTTTGCTACAATCTGTGAACACAAATGATAGTATTCTCAGCTTCGTTTTTCTCAGAGAGATATTTCTTGTGATGTATCTTCAAAAACTTATCTACTAAGGAAGTGAGGCTGTATCCTTATAGACATGGATACACCTACTTACTACAAATAAGGTAGGTAAACGAAATACTTTCCAGTCTGTCTATCTCATTTGAGTAAGAGTCCAAACGGCTACAGATTTGACTTTGCAAAGCATGTTCAGATCCACTTCTTTAGCTCCTTGTCCCCTGACTTATCTCTCCAAGCTTCTTTGTAGGCTTTCCAACGTGCTTTGTAGTACATAGTCAAATAAAGCGTCTTGGCTTGTTGCAGGTTTCTGACTTGTACAATTTTTCAGTATTTTATCTTCAAGAATTTATTCGAGAAGTGGCTAAGTGAGTGATTCGAGAACTAGAATTGACTTAATCGATAACTCTAAGTTCTCGAATAGTGTTATATTGACATATCGAATCACTTCTCGAATAGCTCTTTCTCTGGGAGTCCTTGAGATATCCAATAGAGCATTTTGACATATCGAATCCCTGAGATGTCGAATAGCATCTTGAGTCTTTGAGATATCGAATGTAGCTTTGACTTGTTGACCCTTTTGAGAACTTCAATATCACCTTTGACCTGTTGACTCCTTGAGTTCTCGAACAGAGTAATAGACATATCGAATCTCTGAGATATCGAATGAGATATCGAACAGTGTATTCAGAGATATCGAATAGTGTCTTCTGAGATATCGAACCCCTGACTTCTCGAATGCTAGACTTCTCGAATAGACAAATGTACTTCTCGAATTGGTACTTAGGCAAATTCTTCATTTCTTCAAATCCCAACTGTGATTATTTGGCAGTCTTTATCTCCTTGCTTGAGGCATGAACCTTGGAACTTCTTTCAAGCATTATTCTTAACTTAATAGGTACAGTTACACAGCTAGAATTTGATGCCTATTACAAGTACAAAACCAGTAGAAACTCTACAACTAGAGGTTCCCTCAGTTAAGAGGTCATGTAAGTAATGCATAGCATTACAAGCAACTTAGGCTTGTTATTAGATGTATTCAAGCATGCCTCTGTGACTAACAAATGTTGGGTATGTAAATTTAACATTCTAGTGAATTTTTTGTGACTTTTAGAAATTATCGAGTACTTATAATATTTATTTAAAATTATATATCAAATAAATATTTATCGTTTTCTTAAAAAGCAAAGATTAATTTTCACCTATTATCAGTAAAAATAAAATTTAAAGTGTATTTGTTGGTTGGCCACATTTTATTTTTTTTTAAATTATAGAAAAACAATTGAAATAATAAAATTAACAATCAATCGATTTTTTAAAGAAAGTTATAGATTCTTTTTTGAAAAAATCAAAGTCAGCTCAATAAAGAAAAAAATAAATTCAATGAGATACTATTGAATTTATTTTCAGTTGATTTTATTCTGTTGAATTTAACTTTTGGTGGGAATTTTGCCGCCTGATGAAATAAAGGCAAAAATAAATTCAACGAGAAACTATTGAATTTGATTTCGGTTGATTTTATTCTGTTGAATTTAACCTTTGGTGGTGACTTTGCCGCCTGATGAAATAAAGGCAAAAATAAATTCAACGAGATGTAGTTGAATTTGATTTTGGTTGATTTTATTTTGTTGAATTTAACTTTTGGTGGGAACTTTGCCGCTGATTAAATAAAGGCAAAAATAAATTCAACGAGATACTGTTGAATTTGATTTCGGTTGATTTTATTCTGTTGAATTTAACTTTTGGTGGGAACTTTGCCACCTGGTGAAATAAAGGCAAAATTAAATTCAACGAGATACTGTTGAATTTGATTTCGTTTGATTTTATTCTGTTGAATTTATTGTCGGTTGAATTTGTTCGGTTGAAATTGAGGTTCAATCAAAATTCATAGGACATTGACCATATAATCAACGGAATACGGTTGATTTTATCGCCCGTTGAATTTAGCTACTTTTTTCAGTAGTGAAAAAAAATTATATTCATAATATTCATTTAGAGTTCAAGTAAAATTTATCTAATTTCTACATAATGTTAGAATGATATTTTATGTTGTGACAGAAAGGCAAAAAAAAAAGAAAAAAGAGGAAAAGGAATGATACTATTATGTAAGTGCAAAATGACTTGTCAACATTTCCTCGATAGTAATTCTCATACTGGAAACAGAAAAGCCATATTTATGCTAATTCAGTTAAAACTATTACATGCAAAAATGTATAAATCATGTTTACATAGAATTATTCCTCATCTCAATTTAGCCAAAAAAACAAATCTTGTGCATCTATATTTTCACTTATATATTTTTCATTTTTAAATTTTTTTAATCGAAAGTTACAAAAACAAAAATTTATTACTTATAAATATACACTCACCTAATTTTATACTTACATTTAACAAGTTATTTTTTTTAATTTTAATATTAAATAAACATTTTATAATTTCAAAGTTGATCACATATGTGTTACATTTACACCGGTTACCGCAAGTCCCTAGTACTAGAAAAACTCATTACAAATACTCACTACAAGAAAATCGCAATCAGACAACACTCATCAGACAACGCTCGAACGAAAAAGCATTGTTTGGAATTAAGAGACAACGGTTTTTTTGTAACTTCAGAAAAGTATTGTCTAATCCAGGTACCCTACAACGGGTTAAAAACGTTGTCTAGTAAATTGATTCAGACAATGGCTTTTACAATGTGGTGTTGTAAAGACGAGTAAGTTTGCACAACTGTTTTTACGAACATTGTCTAATCAGTTTTGAGACAACGTTTATAAACCGTTGTATGATTCACACAACTGTTTTTATATACCATTGTGTTATTACAATTCACACAACGGAATAATTAACCATTGTTTAAATCATGTTTTGATGAGACAACGGTTTTTATGAAACCGTTGTCTGAACTACAAAAATTTTGAATAGAACTGGTGGGAAATAATGAAATATTTGGTGGGAATAATAAAATAATTTGAATTGAATTTGGCGGGAAATAATGAAAATAATCAGACAACGGTTTTCTTATAAAAAATGTTGTGTTATATTGAGCACAACAACGGTTTTTCATAAAAAAAACCGTTGTTTAATGTTATTGTATGATATTTTAGTGGTCAACTACCAAAGTACTACTTGGTCAAACCAATATAATTTTCGAATAATATTTTTTTATAATTTTTTTGGACGATCCAATCATATAGGTGATGTTATATACTAATTTTAGTGATGTGTACAAAAAGTTAGAAAAAGAAATCATTCTTGTACGTGTTTATAATATAAATCCACCAAAAGTACTACTCCCTCTAACTATTGTCGTATCGATTGAACATGATCTATTTTTTTATTTATTTTTTTGACGATTCAACCATACGAATGATGTTATATACTGATTTTAGTGATGTGCATAAAAAAGTAAAAAAAAAAATGAGTCATTCTTGCATGTTATTTTAATGGTCAACTATCAAAGTACTCATTGGTCAAACTAGTATAATTTTTAAATGATATATTTTATAAATCAAATTTGGACCATCCAACTGTACGGATGATGTTATATAATAATTTTAGTGATGTGTACAAAAAGTTAGAAAAAAAAACATTATTGTACGTGTTTATAATATAAATCTGCCAAAAGTACTACTCCCTCTAACTATTGTCGTACCGATTGACCATGATCTATTTTTTCAAAAAACAAATTCGACGATCCAACCGTACGAATGATGTTATATACTAATTTTATTTATGTGCACAAAAAATTAGAAAAAAAATAAATCATTCTTGTATGATATTTTAATGGTCAACTATCAAAGTACTCTTTGGTCAAACTAGTATAATTTTTGAATAATTTTTTTAATAGTTTTTTTTGGACTATCCAATCACACGGATGATGTTATATACTAATTTTATTGATGTGTACAAAAAGTTAGAAAAAGAAAATCATTCTTGTACGTGTTTATAATATAAATCCGCCAAAAGTACTACTCCCTCTAACTATTGTCGTACAGATTGAACATGATCTATTTTTTAAAAATTTTCTCGACGATCCAACTGTACGAATGATGTTATATACTGATTTTAGTGATGTGCACAAAAAATTAGAAAAAAATGGATCATTCTCGTATGTTATTTTAGTGGTCAACTACCAAAGTACTACTTGGTCAAACCAATATAATTTTCGAATAATATTTTTTTATAATTTTTTTGGACGATCCAATCATATAGGTGATGTTATATACTAATTTTAGTGATGTGTACAAAAAGTTAGAAAAAGAAATCATTCTTGTACGTGTTTATAATATAAATCCACCAAAAGTACTACTCCCTCTAACTATTGTCGTATCGATTGAACATGATCTATTTTTTTATTTATTTTTTTGACGATTCAACCATACGAATGATGTTATATACTGATTTTAGTGATGTGCATAAAAAAGTAAAAAAAAAATGAGTCATTCTTGCATGTTATTTTAATGGTCAACTATCAAAGTACTCATTGGTCAAACTAGTATAATTTTTAAATGATATATTTTATAAATCAAATTTGGACCATCCAACTGTACGGATGATGTTATATAATAATTTTAGTGATGTGTACAAAAAGTTAGAAAAAAAACATTATTGTACGTGTTTATAATATAAATCTGCCAAAAGTACTACTCCCTCTAACTATTGTCGTACCGATTGACCATGATCTATTTTTTCAAAAAACAAATTCGACGATCCAACCGTACGAATGATGTTATATACTAATTTTATTTATGTGCACAAAAAATTAGAAAAAAAATAAATCATTCTTGTATGATATTTTAATGGTCAACTATCAAAGTACTCTTTGGTCAAACTAGTATAATTTTTGAATAATTTTTTTTAATAGTTTTTTTTGGACTATCCAATCACACGGATGATGTTATATACTAATTTTATTGATGTGTACAAAAAGTTAGAAAAAGAAAATCATTCTTGTACGTGTATATAATATAAATCCGCCAAAAGTACTACTCCCTCTAACTATTGTCGTACAGATTGAACATGATCTATTTTTTAAAAATTTTCTCGACGATCCAACTGTACGAATGATGTTATATACTGATTTTAGTGATGTGCACAAAAAATTAGAAAAAAATGGATCATTCTCGTATGTTATTTTAATGGTCAACTATCAAAGTACTCCTCGGTCAAACTAGTATAATTTTCGAATAATATTTTTTTATAATTTTTTTGGACGATCCAATCATATAGGTGATGTTATATACTAGTTTTAGTGATGTGTACAAAAAGTTAGAAAAAGAAATCATTCTTGTACGTGTTTATAATATAAATCCACCAAAAGTACTACTCCCTCTAACTATTGTCGTATCGATTGAACATGATCTATTTTTTTATTTTTTCTGACGATTCAACCGTACGAATGATGTTATATACTGATTTTAGTGATGTGCATAACAAAGTAAAAAAAAAATGAGTCATTCTTGCATGTTATTTTAATGGTCAACTATCAAAGTACTCATTGGTCAAACTAGTATAATTTTTAAATGATATATTTTATAAAACAAATTTGGACGATCCAACTGTACGGATGATGTTATATACTAATTTTAGTGATGTGTGCAAAAAGTTAGAAAAAAAAACATTATTGTACGTGTTTATAATATAAATCTGCCAAAAGTACTACTCCCTCTAACTATTGTCGTACCGATTGAACATGATCTATTTTTTCAAAAACAAATTCGATGATCCAACCGTACGAATGATGTTATATACTGATTTTAGTGATGTGTACAAAAAGTAGAAAAAAACGAATCATTCCTGTATGATATTTTAAGCAATGCCAAACACCCTCTAAATCCGCAAAAAGTACTATTCCCTGTAATTAGTGGACTATCCAACCATACGGATGATGTTATATACAAGTACGTGTTTATAATATAAATTTGTAAAAAAAAACTATTCCCTCTAATTTGTGAAAAGTACTATTCCCTCATACATAGATATTTGTTTAATTTTAAGTAACATTTTTAAAAGTAAATTAGAAAAGTAGGAGAATAAACATGAAAAAGAAGGGCGGTGTTTTTCCCTCCTACACAAAATATTACAATTTCACTTTCCCCCTTAAACCAAAATAAAACTATCTTCCCCCTTAAACAAAATAAAACCCTCGCTCACGGGCAAATCATACACTCTCACTTTTACAATCTCAGATAATACAATCTCACTTTTACTCCCTCTCGATCTAGACTCTCATATCTCAATCGAAGAACTAGGCGTAATTCTCTTCTGGTTATCTTATTTCTTCCCATTCTCTTATCTTCTCTTCTCCCTTCTCTAGTCGTGCTTCAAATCTAATTTGTTTTTAATTGTGCAGATGATTAATTACAGCTTCACACACCCGCTCGGATTAATTGGTAAATGTAATAAATCGATTCTCATTACTTAATTGATTTTGCTCTCTTCTTTACTATTTTGTTTTTATTTTCAATTAGTAAGTTTCAATTGAGCACAATCTGTTTGATGAAATATCTCAACTAATTCATCCTTTCAGATTTAAGAAGACGCTCCTGAAGACCTCCAAGATCAGTGGGTGTTTGTGCGTTTTACAGAGATGATGAAGAGTTTGCTTAGAACTGGTAATATTGCTTAGCCTTAAGAAATTGCAAAATGGTAACGTCGTTTCGCCTAGTTTATTTTGCTATTTAATTTGGTGTTTCCAGGTAATTTGGGGCTAATTGTATGACCAAGACTCATGTGTCCTACTGGTATATACTTGTCTTGTACTTTGAATGGGAGTCACAATGATATCACATATTTTCCAGTCAAGATACAGATTTACTATGTTAGTTTTATGTTTGTGACTGAATATATAATGACTCTGATAATTTTACCAGAGTTATTATATATTCTGGCAAACTGATGTTTCCGAATGCAAGCAACTTGGCTTTACTCTGATTACAATTCTGAATTCTCCAAGTTTATAGATACTCTTCTAACCTTTATTCGTAGGTTGTAGGCTAAACTTGTTGGGGTTCCAAATATAAACATATTTATTAAATATAATATAAAATGCTATTAAATATTCATTGAAGGTTTAGGAGAAGCGTTAATTTAACATGTTATCTTGAACAGTTCAAATGTTCCAGGGCCGTGTTATAGTGACTCTCCAACTAGCATCAAATTTATCTTCCTTAATTCTATCTTTCCTTTTGCCTTACTATTTGCTTCAGTACATTCCTTGCATCCCACGTAAGGAACCACTTAGTCTTCAAACTAGGGTGAACATACTTCTGATCTTCCTTCTCAGTTCTCACCAATATTATTCTTTCATTTCGATAAAAGTATATTAAAGTGATGTGGTATATTACCTTTCGTAAATCGCAAATAAGGATCAGAATATTATGCGTTGGATAACATAACCACTTTACCTTGCATCTAACACATAAGTTCAGTTCTTGTTTTCTTTAGTTACAACTTACAATAACCTCCGCATACATACATTCATATATTTAGCTATCTATATATAATTACTGTCATTTATTCTTTTTCAAGAATGGAGAAAAGTAAAAATGTGATTGGAAGCATAAGTATTGTGGCAATGCTCCTCTCAATTCCGGTGACTGGCTCCGGTATATGGCTAGCAGAGGAGTCTAAGACTTCTTGTGTCAAGGTCTTGCATTGGCCAGTTATAATATTAGGAATTTTGTTTTTCTTAGTAGCTCTTGTTGGTGTCATAGGAGGCTTTCGGAGAATACAACTTCTTATAGTATCTTATTACATTGGCATGTTTATAGTTATAATTTTACTAGCAAGTTTAGTGGTTTTCATCCGTGTGGTCAGAGGTTCTGGCTATACTATACCAGGCCAATCTCATGAAGAATATCCTCGTCCTGCTTTCTCCCCATTTCTGCGAGATATTACAAGAACTTATACGCAAACCAGTAAGTGGAAAAGTATAAATAATTGTCTCAACTCTACAAGTATGTGTGCAGAGTTCAATCTGACTTATCACACCTCGGGATTTCTATGGGCGTGTTACACAATTTTAGGTACGTACATTTTAGTTTTTGTATGATTTATTGTTTGAATATATACTTGGCTATCAAGAATATCAGACCTTGACCAGATTATGTGTTTTGCCTATGATAATATTAGATTTATATATGTTGCCGAAGAATATTAACCAATTTGTAGTATTCTCGTATGCTCAGAATATATAATAACTCTGATAATTTGCAGTTATAAGTGATCAAATATCTCAATTGTTATTCATGGACACATGATTTACCTTTATGACATTGTTAAATATTACTTGCAAGATGCATATCTAAAATAAAATAGTATTTTTACGAGCCATACACTGATTCCATGCAGATTATCTTCACGAATGTGGGGAATCCACATGCTCTAGGACAGAAGCCTCTCACTTTTCCCCGCCAGGTTTGGCAGTGTTAATTTCATTACATTTGCAAATTATTTTGCATGCCAGTTAGTAAGAAGTAGTGATACTTTCTTTGGATTTTAATGTATTTTATATTTGACTTATTAAGTTCTAATTACCGCTAATTATATTAAACAATGAATTACTGCTAATTAACTATATGGAAGCTCATATTTTTACATGAATACAGGTGCATACAGTGACTCACGTGGTCTTCCTGGAATAAGAAAAGAAGTGACGTAGTTCATTGAGAAGCGTTATGAATATCCAAGGTGACAATCTTTCTGTACCATTTTACCAAGTATGCCTGTTAAAAGTTATTGTGTTACAATCTTTTTCTTTTTTATGCGCATCAGTGACAGTAATCCAGAGCTTTATTATCTCATGGATGGTGCCAGCAAAGGAGTAATGCAGATCTTGCAAACGATAATTTGAGGTCAAGGAGATAGGGTAATTAATTCTTTGCTAGTACTGCAAACACAGATTTCCTGTCACCGGATATTTTTTGTTAGTTCTCTAATAATTAAACAAACCATTAACAGTGCTTCATGTCACCGGTTTGTGTTTTCATGGATGGTATCAAAGTTCTTGCCAAGTAAAAATTGTATCAAAGTGCTTCTGCTACTGATAACTCCCGGCTGGTTAATGTGCCAATGATTTCTTCTGAATCTGAGAACTTTGTGGAGTCTTTTCGTGTTAAGATACCAAAGCCTGTGTCAGAGAACAAGAAGAAGAAACCATCATTTCCAGCAGGTTTTGCAGAGATGGACAGCAGTTTACCACAACAGCAGCAAGCATCGGTGAGGAATGTTTAGATGTCTTGGTGAATGGTTGTAATGATGAATATTTAGTTGGTATGGATTAGTTTGGGTTGATGGTTGCGGATATTTTATGTAATGGTGAATTTTAATTGGTATGGATGATATATGATGAATGTTGGGTTTGAATTTTTCTGGCTTGTTGATTGTATTGTCTAGCCTTGTTTTATTTGCATAGATAAACCATTGTCTAATTGTTCTAAGCCAAACAGTTTAGCTACGTAGACAACACTTTTGAAGCTACTAAACTTTGTATAAAATTAATCAGTCAACGAATTGTATCACATGTAAATGTTGTGTGATTGTTGGCTTCGCGTGCCTCTGATTCAGCAAAACAGTTGTGCACATTAAAATTTAACAACACTTTTGAAGCTACAAAACATTGTACAGAAAGTATGAAGACAATGACTTGTATCACATGTAAATGTTGTGTGAATGTTGGTTTCGCGTGCCTCTGATTCAGCAAAACAGTTGTGCACATTCGAATCTAACAACATTCATAATAAAAAAAAACGTTGTAATATCACCATTTCCACAACGCTTTATACCATAACCGTTGTGGTTTCTGGGTGTGCTACAACGCTTTTGGAGCCTGGTGTGTTGTTGTTTCGGATATCAGACAACGATTTGTGTACCGTTGTGTGATGTTGGTAAGGGACACCTGCTCGATAGACAACGCTATTCCAGGGCATCAGACAACGGGCAATAACCATTGTATATTTCAGTTTTCCTTGTAGTGACTATCCTGTAACCCGTGCGATGCACGGTTTTTTTAAATTTAAATAATATTTTATTTATATTTTAATAATTATTTATCTCATATATATTACTTAATATAATATTGACAAAATATATATTATTAAATAATAATCATTTAATTATATGATAAAGTGAGGGGAGATTAAAGTTAACTTTAGACGAATTTCCTAAAGTTATCTAATAAAATCAATACACATCATCATAATCATTAATGCCCCTGCGGTGCCCTTATAAATAAAAGGTAACAAAAAATTAAAATCACATAATTTTAAAGGTTAACTTTAGGAAATTCTCCTAAAGTTAACTTTAGGAACCTTTTTCTATTATATGATATATTGTTCGAATTATGACTTTAATTTGTTATAATAATATAAATATAAATGGAAGTATCGTATATACTTACATTCAAATTTTTGTTGATATTATCATATTCAAATTATGATTCCATAACAATCCATAATGTAATATTTGTTTAAAATAGAATTAAATATTAATTTGTAATTGTGTGAAATTTTTATTTATTATATAGTTTTAGTTTGTTTTTACTTTGTTGATGGGTTAATTGGCAAATTCATAACTGAACTCGTACTCAACTTGCAGTTGGGTAATCGCCGTTAACTCCATGTAACGTCTGTAACGGAAAACTGACGTGACGTGCCGATGTGTTAATTATTTATTTTGCATTATTGAGATTAATACTTACGAATTCATATTTAATTAATTTTTTATCCTAAAAATATTTTAAAAAGTGGGGAGATAGCTAATCTCATTTTCTACATTTTAAAAATGATATTATGATTTTTCTCAGACATTACCTATTTAAATTCTATTTTTACAAAGTGGATTTAAATTGTTTTAATTAGAAAATTAATTAATAAATTAAGATTTTACCCTCCCCTCTTTAATCCCTAAATTCGCCAGCCTCCCCAATTCATTTTCCCAGCTCAGTTTTGTTCGATTCTATCGATCGACTCTCTCTCAAAAATTCTCTCTCTCTCTCCCCCCACCTGTCTCTCTCTTCCACCATTTGTTTCCATCTTTTGCCATATTTAAGTGTTGGTGTGTTTCAGAAGAGGGTAGGAGTTTTTCTGTTGGCCTAAACATTAGCCAGAAACTGAAAAACCCAATTTTCGATGAATGTTCTTGGTGATCCGAAATATTCTTGGCCAAAGCACGGACTACCATATATTATTATTATGAATTAATACATAAATTATTTGATTTAATATAAATTTTATTATTAATTTTAAATTTAAATATGTTCCATACTTAATTTCATCGCATAAATAAATATCATTAATTTAACGTTATTTTTAAATTTATTTTAAATATCTTAAGAATTCAAAAAAAAATTTAAAAATTATTTTGTGTTTTATAACCTAAAATCGTAGAAAAAAGAATCGTAGTAAGAAATGTGTGTAGGCGATGATTTTAATCGGGATATAACTGAAAACGTTTATAATTCTATAAAACATGTGTTTTTTATTTTTAATAAATATATATAATTTTACAAAAAAAAATTTACACGTTATTTTAATTAAAAACAAATAATAAATTAAAATGTATTTAATTTTAATTAAAATTAAAAAATATTTCGATTATATTTCCATTAAATTCTCCTCCAACACCCAACTTCTCTTCAGACTCTTTCGAGAACCAATATCTTTTAAAATTATTATAAACAATTTCAATATAAAACTTTATTAATAAGTAAACAATTTAAAAAAAGGAAAATTAGAAGAAAAATAAATATACTATTTATATGTACTATACTTTTATAAGTAAAATATGGTATAATTGGTTGGTTAGTTAAAATCTTTCTAAAAAACTTATTCGCACTGCTAAAAAAACAAATTAAAATATATACCATAATTTACTAAAAAAAATAAAACACATAATTTACATAAATACATACTTTATGAGATATACTTCAACTGAAATTCAACTACATGTTATTTCAATTATATTTTTAATATAATTTTTTTAACTTGTTATTTTTAGTAAGGTGTTAACAAATTTTTTGGAATGTGTTAACCAATCAATCCGTACAAAACACGGGCTATTATCTATTATTATTATTATTACTAATTAATATAAATTTTAATTTATTTAATTAATTATATTAATAATTTTAAATTTATATATATTTAATACTTAATTTCATGATATAAATAAATATCATTTAACGTTAGTTTTAAATTTATTGTTAAATATTTTAAAATTCAATAGATATTTTTAATATTTATTTATTGTTACCTAGAATAATAGAATAAAGAATCGTAGAAATAAATTTGTGCGGGCGATGATTCTAATCAAGATATAATTAAAAACATTTATAATTCTATAAAACATGTGGTTTTTTATTTTTAAAAAATTACATACTCTCTCCGTTCCATTAATGTTGATGAAACAAATTAAGGGTTAAATATGTTAAGTTTTTATAAATATATAAACAATTGAGAGTAAGTTTGACAGTTTTCACTTGATTGTTAAATATGTGTTAAAATTTTATTGTTTATTATATAGTTTTAGATTATCTTTACTTTGTTGATTTATTATTTTTTGTAAATTTGTTAATAAATATGTGGTTTTATTTCGAATATAATTGAAAGAGTATGTAATAATTAAAGAATTTGTTATTAAGTTAAATATGTAGTTTATTTTTTGCAAAATAAAATTTTATATACATTTTAATTTATTTTTTGAAAAGTGTTATGGAAAGGTGTTAACCAACCGACCTGGAATAAAGTTCTCATACAGTCACGGTAGTGACACTCACAAAAAGTACATTATGTACTTTGTTCATAAGGTGTGCGAGAATCAAAGACGATAAAAGATAATCTCTAACCCTTCTCATCATCAACAACACTTTATCACTTTACAAATAAAATCAGAGAAACTAGTGTCTTGGTCTTGCCCTGCCGCTCAAAAAATAAAATAAAAACTAAAATTCTAAGCATGAAGAAATGCAAGACATGATAAAAGTCATAAAAATAAAAGCATACGAGCACTTAAAAAGTTCTTTCTAGGAAAGGAGATTGTGCTGCAAACAGCTATCGACAAAGAGTTAAGTCTCGTGTTTTTGGTCCATTTATCTTCCTGCCATTAATTTTGAACCTCATTTTATCTGTAAGATCTCCTTCCCTCTGACAATGCAGAAACAGATTATTTACATCTGGTAATGGGAATTGTCCGTGCGCACACGTAATTTCTATGTGAAATCCACTTGTTTTTCTTCCGTGTTCATTGGTGGTGCAGTAAAAGAACAATGATGAATCAATAGTAATACGCAGTATAATAAACTTCAGTCTTAGCCCTGATTGTATGATAATATCAGTATAAGGACAGTTGAAATACACGGCAACGAAAAATGGAGAATCCCCGTTCCCAATTTCCCTCTCTCTCTCTCTCGGCCTCTAGGGTGTACAGTTGGTCCAAACTCAGAAAACAGCTAAGAAGAAGGCAGTCAGGCTATCCAGCCTTCACATCATTTCATAGATAAGCTTGCACATCTAGTTATGGGAATTAACTGAAAGCATCTGTCTGGCACTTAAGCTCCTGCTTTACATCCTATGTTCATCTATTAATTGATATGGCTGTGGTTTTCGATATCTAAAACAGCCCAATACTGATTTGTATTTTGGTGCTAAAGCTACACCATCCACATCCTAAGTACAGAGTATAAGCAGTCACAAAACCAAAATACATGGTACTCATTTTGTGTTCTGAGTAAGCAGATATGTTTACGCAAAACATAAAAGAACCCAAATAATATATAGTTTCATACTATTTGTGGACTAGTATATTTTGTACGTAAAAATTGAAAGGAGAAATACAAAAGCACATGATACATTTGTAGCACACATTATAATATATAGTTGTTTTCATATTCTTCCCTTTCCCATGAGTGCAACAAAACATGAGCTAATTATAAGCATATATATCATATTTTTCCCAAAGACGCCAATCAAACTCATCGTACACACTAGGGTGATTTATGCGCCTGATTTGTGCTCGTGATGAAGCTCTAGGATATTTCAACAATTCATTTGCCACTGTTAATATATCATCCCTTTTAAGGCCTATACTATGGCCAATGGATAATATTTTCAGCAACGGGGAATGGCCAAGTAGAAACCTGACTAGCTCCAACTCAGCTTTTAGACCTTTAAATCCATCAAACGTGACAATTTCAAGATGATCTATAGTACAATCTTCAGAATCATCTATACAATAATTTTTGAGATTCTCTTCATTGTCTTCTTCATCAGGAATATTCACGTCAGCCTAATGACAGAAGAAATATTTTAGAATTGTCAAACAGTAGCCAGGTTATAGTGATACAGAAAGTTGAAGTGCACATGACTCACCTCAATATGTAGTTTGCACAAATTTGGAGCACTCCGAATTAGACAAAGCAAACAAGAAACCACAGATAAATTACAGAAATTCATATCAGAGATATTTAGAGTTTTTAGGTAAGACAGTGGTTTTGAAAGTCTATACGGAGAACCTCCTGCAGCCAAGTACTTTGGACAAGTTCGAAACAAAGAGCACAAGCAATTAGATGTTGATGAGTAATGTAAAGTTGAAGTAGGCAGTGTAAAGAGAATCTAAATATTACCTTAAGAAAATACATTGCTATAGAGAACCTCTGTATTTTATAAACCCCATCGAGAACCTTGACCACATTGGATGTTTCTGTCTGTATGACTGGGTATCCTGACAACAAGAAAGAATATTCTGAAAGGTTTTCTAGCCCAGCTAGAGAATATTCCGAAGTTATATCACGATATATTTGAATTAGACATTTAAGATTAGGAGCACAAAAGTTAGTATGGAAGAGTCCTTCGCAAATTATCAAGGTCAACTTCTCAAGCACAGGGCAGTAGAAGATGCTTTTTCCAAAATCAGAAGTAGCATCAACTAGCTTGAGATTTGTGAGGCAAGTAAATCTTCCAAGTTCAGGTGTATAGGGAAACCAAACACTCAAAAGCGTCAAATGAGTCAGGTCTAGAGAAGAGAGATCATGTGCTGTAAAGTCTTGAAGATCAGAAGATTCATGGAGAGTAAGTTGCTTGATACCCTTCCTTGAAAACAACGGAATCCACAGATCAATATATTCATGAATTATTTGAGTATTACAAAAATCTCTAGGAAACTCGAGGAAAAATTCGAGGATTGGAGCATTGTGGAGTAGGAGAACTTTATTTATCATGGTAACAAATTTATACGCCTTCAGTTCTGGATCACCACGTCCAATCAATTCCACCAATCTATTAACGAGCTGATGATCAAAGATTAGACGTGGAATCATAGTCCAACAGTATCTCCATTTTTTCGACAAGATACTGGTTCTGACCGCATCTTGTGTAGGCAGAAAACCTAGTATAGTTTCTTGTAAGTTCTGAGGTAGCTCACTGATCCTATCTTTCTTAAAACGACGAATCCTTCTCGTACTAGATTCTGCCATTCTCTAACTGCAATAAAAAATATACTAAGCTTATTCAATGTATTAGATTCATTCAACAAAACTAGATAGTGAAATCTAAAGTTCAATTCACTTGCTAACATCTGATTAATCCTAAAAATGTTAAACATCTCCCAACAAAAACAAAATAGACATTTAAAAACTATAATTTATAACAGATTCATCTACTTGGCTCTAAAAGATGTAATATAGTCCCCATTTAGGGCAAACGAACAAAACGACACCCACTGATATTAAAAAATATATATAACTGATGAGAAACAATGTGATGATTCAGACAAATTACCTCCCAACTGAATTTACAAGATTGAGAATCCATGGATTAATAATAATCCATGCATTTTACAAGATTGTTGTTGACCTTAATTCTACGCGGATTCTTGCAGAGTTGATATAAAATCTTACAGAGCTGATGTGACAGATTTTGAGACAATTTTGATAAATCCATCAAAATCTCATAGATTTTTGGCCGGATTTCAAAACATAAAAAATACACTAACAAATCCTTCAAAATCCACCACTTTATTAAATCCAAAAAAGTCCATGGATTTTTTAATACCACCAGATTTTTATGGATTTTTTAATCCATACTGAATACCATCATATTATAAAAGACATATTAAAATCCAAATTGAATACCATCAGATTTTAAAGAACATTTTAATCCAAATTGAATACCAACAGATTTTAAATGATTTTTTTTAAATCAAAATTGAATACCCATAGATTTCTAAAATTCAAAAAAAAAAAATCCTTCAAAATCCTAATTGAATTCACTCCTAGGTTTTACTGGTGATCTAATTTTCCGAAAAGTATAAACACAGGATTCAGTATATTGATAGAACAAAAACTAAGGTTATAATCATAGCCTTCAAGAGTAAAGCAAACTAAGGTTAATTTGTAACATCAAATTTAAATAGTAAGCCTAAAACACACAAGTAAATAGGACACATGCACGAACTAAAAAAACATACAGTACTGATTTGTTGAGAAAGCGCCAATCCACTGCTTCACCTCTGCTCACTAGGGTTTTAAAAATGAATAGTTGACAGACCAGAGAGAGATTTATTTGACCCACTAAAGTGACTGTACGGTTTCAGGGTAATCCCAAGATGATAATCCACATTTTTAATTTTTTAATGAAGATAGGTCATGGGACGTTTAACATTTTATTTAAAAATATATATGCAAATTAACTTCTTTTTTTATTATTTGAAAGTACATGAGAAAGGCAAGAGTAAAACATTTGTACATCCTGTGAAGAAAAAATAAATATTTGTATTTGAAACTTTAAAATATCAGAAAAAGAATAAGTAATGATCCAGAATTTAATTTAAATCGAATTTCATCCGATTTTAATATATATTTGATTCGAACATAATTGAATTCGATCCGAATTTTATCCAAATATATCATTGTAAAAAGTTGATCCATTTCAAGATTAATTTGAATTGAAACTTATTCAATTATTTGAATTATTAAAAAAATTATAATCTCAACAAATGATAAAATTTTATGGATAAGTTGGTTAGTAATAGTTTTTGTTTGTTCACTTCACACCAACCCTAAATTTAAAGCTATGTAAATTGTAGCGTCCCATCTCCCCACTTGGTTTTCGCCGGTTTGACTAGCATGAGTTTTAAATGAGGCGTCTCGTGAATTGCCAATTTTACACTTTTCTAAATTCCCCGAAAAATTTAGAAAAATTTGACTAGTTGGATTTGTCCCGAATCCGAAAAATTTCCCGAATCCCCGATCCAAACAAAATGGGAAGCGGGGACAGGGCCGTCTCCAACATTTTTGAGACCCTAGTTTTCAAATATCTTGGAGGCCCTAATTTTTTCAAATCATATACTTGAAAACTACAAATTTTATAAATCAAAATTACTAAAAAAAACCATAATAAAACTTTATTCAGAAGTTTCAATTTGAACACAAAAAGTAACAATTTAAAGCTAAGAAGTAATTATTCTCCTCGCTTTTGAATGTGCAAAATCTCTAATTAAATCACTATAATCTAGTTCAGCTAACATTTTCTTCTCAATAGACAGCATAGCCAAGTCATTGAGTCTCTCTTGTGACATGGTTGATCGAAGATAATTCTTTATTAACTTCAGTTTGGAGAAACTTCTTTCTGCACTAGCTACTGTAACAGGTATAGTCAACATAATCCTGTAAGCAACCCAAGTATTAGGAAAAGCAACATACATTTTCTTGATATAATCCAACACTTCAACCGGCTTGGTTAAGTTTTCTGGCAATGATTTTCTTAACAATTGTAATTCTAAGAATAATTCCAGCCCATCAATATCTGATTCATCTCCATCTTTCAAATAATTCTCAAGAGTAGCACAAGAAAGCTTCATGCTCTCATCCTCCATTTGTTTCAACCTGCTTAAGTTAAATAAGAAACCAAAAATATCATCATATTTTTTAAACTGCTCAAATCTTGATTTGAGAGAAGAAATGGCAGTATCAACAATGTGCAAAAAATAATTGACTCGAAAAGAATCTTCAGCTACTTGAATGGATTCATCACTTGTATTCTCATCAAAGAACCTCTTTTTTAGGCGGACCCGAGTTTCACGAAAATTTGGCTTCACCCCCATTTCTAAAGCCATCTTTGTAGCTTCACCTTTAGCATTTTCAAACCCTTTATCCCTGTACTCTTCAAAAAAAAGTATGAGACCTTGTAGTAAGTTAATACATGCTTCAATATCCATATCCTTACTCTGGAGAAATTTACTGACTGTATTCACTTTTTGTAGAATCTCAAACCAAATAACCATGCCAACAAGAAAATCAAAATTTTGAAGATCAAAATTAGCTAAAGAACTTGCATCACTTGTTGTGGTTGGATCAACACTATGTTCCACTAAATGGAGCAATGCATCTCTTATTTGAGGAGCTTGGAACCTTATTGCCTTCACACTAGAAACACGACTTTCCCAACGTGTATCAGACCATGACTTTAATGTAAACCCTTTCCCATCCTTATCTTTCACATATGATTTAAGAACCTCCTATCATTTTGTTGAACCAGAAAATAATTTATAAATTCTCTGCACCACTCCAAAAAATGATTTAGCTTGAACAGAACTCATAGCCATATCACAAAGTGCAAGATTAAGAGAATGATAACCACATGGAGAATAAAAAGCTCTAGGATACTCTCTTAGTACCCTACTACTTACACCTTTGTATTGTCCTTTCATATTTGAACCATTATCGTAACCCTGCCCTCTCATAATAATATTTTTCGAGGTGAGCGAAAATCGAAGACAATAAGGAGATAAGCTCTAACCTCTTCCTCATCATCAACACTACTTTATCACTTTACAAATAAAATCTAGAAACTAGTGTCTTGGTCTTGCCCTGACGCTCAAAAAATAAAATAAAAACTAAAATTCTAAGCATGAAGAAATGCAAGACATGATAAAAGTTATAAAAATAAAAGCAAACGAGCACTTAAAAAGTTCTTTGTAGGAAAGAAGATTGTGCTGCAAACAGCTATCGACAAAGAGTTAAGTGGCAGTTGTCTCGTGTTCTTGGTCCATTTTCTTCCTGCCATTAATTTTGAACCTCATTTTATCGACAAAGATTTAAGTGGCATGCAGTTGTCCCTCTATAGAAACAGATTATTTACATCTGGGAATGGAAATTGTCCGTGCGCACACGTAATTTCTATGTGAAATCCACTTGTTTTTTTTCCGTGATCATTGGTGGTGCAGTAAAAGATCAATGATGGATCAATAGTAATACGCAGTATAATTAACTTCAGTCTTAGCCCTGATTGTATGATAATATCAGTATAAGGACAGTTGAAATACACGGCAATAAAAATTGAAAGGAGAAATACAAAAGCACAAGATACATTTGTAGCATAAATTACAATGTATAGTTGTTTTCATATTCTTCCCTTTCCCCGTGAGTGCAAACAAAACATGAGCTAATAAGCATGTATATCATAATTTTCCCAAAGACGCCAATCAAACTCATCGTACACACTAGGGTGATTTATGCGCCTGATTTGTGCTCGTGATGAAGCTCTAGGATATTGCAACAATTCAATTGCCACTGTTAATTTATCATCCCTTTGAAGGTCTATACTATGGCCAATGGATAAAATTTTCAGCAACGGGGAATGGCCAAGTAGAAACCTGACTAGCTCCAACACAGCTTTTAGACCTTTAAATCCATCAAACATGACAATTTCAAGATGATCTATAGTACAATCTTCGGAATCATCTATACAATAATTTTTGCGATTCTCTTCATTGTATTCTTCATCAGGAATATTCTAGTCAGCCTAATGACAGAAGAAATATTGCAGAATTGTCAAACAGTAGCTAGGTTATAGTGATACAAAATGAGTTGAAATGCACATGACTCATCTCAATATGCAGTTTGCACAAATTTGGAGCACTCCGAATTAGACAAAGCAAACAAGGCACCACAGAGAAATCACAAAAATTCATATCCGAGATATTTAGAGTTTTTAGGTAAGTCATTGGTTTTGAAAGTGTCAATGTGTATATGTATATGTAAATGTGTGTATTGCAGTGTATAGAAAGAGTTCTGGGAAGAATATATGAAGATAGTAGAGAGGTGTAAGAACCCCAAATTTTGGATATAATTAAAACTTTTTATTAAGTAATGATAAAATGAGGAACAATGATTCCGACAACAAGGTCACCAGCTCTAATGAATGGTGGTTTCAAAGAACAATGATTGTAATGAATGGATATTGCTTTGGACAATGATCCTGATGCATTGGTATATTGTCAGAATAGAGTAATTCGATGGTTGAGGACCTAGATAAGAATAATCTACCATCCAGGAAGGAGCTAATGGATCCTTGAAGGGAAATGAGTACGTGCATAGTGTTTCCCATACGTGCATAGTGTTTCCTGTACGTGCATAGTAATTTGGTGGATGAATAGTGATTTTGTAAGTTGGAAAACTTTTCACTCCACCCTATGTACGGGACGTGATATGGATGTTTCGAAGTCATATTAGTAATACGCGGAGGAAATAAGTGAATTCAGAGACGATCGGAATTCAGAAATTCCAAATTCTTTTCGGTATAATATTTGACCGGACAGTGGATTAAATATTATTATAATCCAATAATTGAGATATTAACTTTGAGGATTTGATATTTTGGGATGTTATTATATTGATTTAAGAATGAAGGTAGGAAACCACTGAGGAGTGGTTATGGCTACAATGTAATAATTGATATTTGGAAAGAACGAATGGAATTCGACTTTATTATTTCTATGTCTTGAAGAATGCTAAAGGGTAACAACATAGGTAAGAATAATCTATCTTCTAAGGGAATAAGATATTGCAATTTCAAGCAGGAGAATATTCTCATGTCATCCAGATCGGTAGCGATTAATCCAGTAGTTCCGTAAAAAGGATAAGGAACGATCGAAAGAGAATACGGACAATTGTACCACCCTAAGAGAACAAGTAAAGAATACAGAATGAATAGTGTTTTGGTGGGAGTATATAATAATATGAGACGACACTATATAGAAGCATTCGGAACGGATTTCCGAGTTCGTATTAGTGATCCAGGGGGAAAATAAGTGTATGTAAAAGCTGTCGGATTCTGAAAAACCGCACTTTTATTTTCTCCGAGAGTTCCCTGGACACTGATAGCCTTAAGTATTTAACAAATGGATTTAAGGAATATAAATTGGAAAGTTAGAATGAAAGATGGAGAATGAAAGTATTAATATTAAAAAGGATTCCCGGTAAACCCTAATTAGAAATCCGTGAAATATTCCTACGAACGATCAATCAAAACGGGCAATAACCGGACACAGAAACAAGCAGAGGAAGCAAGAGTCTTGTGCAAGCTACTAGTATAAAATATCTAGTAACCAAACTAGAATCAAGGAACTAGCACCCTAGAGAATGCAACTAAGTACTTAGCAAGGCAACCATGTAGTTAGGCTAAAACCACCACATTTTCAACACTTGTCATGGTATTTCCTCATCCAACACCTCATCACTTTAATAAAGTGAATTTATACAAGATATTATCTTGATACTAGATGAGAATGGATGAGATTAAAACAAAATAAACCAAGCAACTCTTCCCCCTCTTGAAATTTCCATTCGGCCATACCCTTAATTCCAAAATCAAAACCCCTCTTCCCACCATCTCTTGATCTTGTAAAAATTATGGTGAGTCTTACATTTCCTAAAAGTGATCCCCTAAAAATTTCAAAGCCAAACTCTCTTGTTTCCATTTTCAAAGAAATCATCAAAGACTAGGGTGAATAGTGATTTTCAAGAACAACTCTTGATTTTCTTGATTTCTAGGATGATCTAAGCTTGGTTATGGGTATACAAGGACTATTCAAAGCTTAGCAAGGTCTTTACACACTCCAAGGAAGGTATAAAGCTCTTGAAACCCTAACCCTTGTTTGAGATTTAAGCATGTTTATGATGGTTATAACTTAGTTATGGTTATGTTAAAATTATAAGCATGATTATGTATGGATTTTGGATTAATGATGTAAATAGCTAGATGAACGGAAAGGCATTGCTTGGCCTCAGTTCATGTATATAAGTCATGTATATGTTGTTTGGATTGGATACTATGTTTATGGGAAGATTCGAAATTGGTAGATATTCGATTTACAGCCGTTATAATGCCCGATTTTACAATACCATGTTTTGTATGCCATTTTCCATGTCGAACCCCTACTGTCCAGAGACCTTATCTGCCATGATAGGATAGGTAATGTTCTAAGCTTCGTTTTGATATAAAGATCATGAGAAACGGACTTACGGTTTAGGATTTATGACCAAATTACTAAAAGTAATTCGAATCCGTAAACGAAAGTTCGTAACTGTAATTGAACCCTCGTAAACTATGTAACGTCATGGTGAATCTTGGTAAATATATACTAGAGGTAAAAAGGAAGGTGTGAAAGAAAACCGTATGTCGAAAGGATCATTTTTCGATTTATTAAAAATGTTCGAGTCGAGGTTAAACGCGAACGAACCCCTAAAAGACGACTCTTTTATAACTTCGGTAAAACACTTAGAAAACGGGCGATAAAACTCGGAGTATAGTATTGGTTCGTAACGATCGACCTTAGAACTCATATGACTTAAGTATGTCCCAAGTATAAGTACAATGACATGTCGTATTAACGAACGAATGTCGGGTCGGATCAGTGATAAAAGTAATCCACTAAAAGGGGTATAACGAGATAACTCGAGAACGTGTTTCGAATTAAGTATAACTTAACTTTTAATATGTTAAGTGATTAATCCCGAATGCCTTGGCTATTTATAGATCACCAAGCTGAACCGGGACCCGCTACCACTACCCCTTACCGTACTCGACTACCAGGCAAGTTTCAATTCCCTTCTTTTAGGCTGTTGTTGTGATTGAATATATATATATATATATATATATATATATATATATATATATATATATATATATATATATATGATTGCTGATATACATATGCCATTGCATGCATGCCTACTTTCAAGTTGAATTGATATACTTGTTCCCTGAATGTTATTGTTGGCTTATAAGCTAGATAGTTATATATCAGTTATAAGCCGGTTATTGTAAGACCCTCATAGAAGGGCGTATACATCTTATTAATCAAAAATAGACCGGGAGTCAATATTCCTTGATATATCGAGATTACCTCGGAGGAAAATATTTAAGTAAATATTTTCTATTATTTGGGCGACGAATATTATTTGAATATTCGTTCGAGACTAATTATTTTAACGATCCTTACTTCAAATAATTATTTGAACGTAACTATTCAACGAATAATATTTCTCAATATTCATTCAGAGTCGAATTGATTATCGACTATTATTTCGAATATTCTTCTAAAGATGAGACTATTAAATGAATATTATTTGGATATTCTTTTAGAATATTATTTTATTAAATAAATATTACTTTTGAATATTCATTTAAGATATTAAATACTTGATGAATATTATTTTAATATTCATCTGAAGCTTGATTTAATTATCGAATATTATCTCGAATATTCCTTAAGGCTTGGATTACTAAATGAATATTACTTGATATTCATTTAGGATATTATTCATTAAATGAATATTATTTTTGAATATTCATTTAAATTCCTAATTAATTATGAATATTACCTTAAATATTCTTTTCAGGTCTTATTAATTAATGAATATTGTTTTGAATATTCATTTAAATATTTATTTATTCAATAAATATTCTCCTGATATTTCTTCAGGGATTATTTTGAGAAATACTCTGATTAAAGATATTCTTTCATATTCCCAAATATTCTTTAAATATTTTAACTCAATAAATATTCTCTGAATATTTATTCCATACTTAGAATAATCTCGATAAGGTTTATCTTCTTCGATTATTACAGAAAATATCTCGGAGTCATATTATTATTAATCTTATATCAAGAAAGGTTCTCAGACATCATTCTTCTTTGAGTCTATCTCCTTAATAATAAGGGAACCTTACTTGGAAAATGTTATTTATCTTGACGACTTCCCGGTCATAAAGCATTCCCTTCACCCGCAACTCGGGTGCTGTTGACTTATTAAGTCATTGCTTACCTTCTCATCTTTCGAGGGGTAAGATTACTGGAACAAGTTGATATCCGTTACCAAGTAATAGCTTGGGAGTTATTGGTAAATTTTCCTTTCCAACTAGATACGACTACTTTGCGGAGTCTTATCAACAAGTATTATACTTGGGGAAAGGGGGACGAACGTTACATTCAGAATCATGAATTCTATTTGAACTAGGAGTCGTGTAAGAGGCCGAGTAGCGCCGGTCCATCCCCTTTGGCCCAACCGTTGGCCGGGGAGAGCTAGTAAGGCGGTATACAAGTAAAGCCGTCAGTTCTTCCTTCTACCGGTAGTAAATCTAAATTGAGTTGTACGATCTCGACTGATCATCAAGATTGGAACAGCGGGCGCGGTGAATACTCCATCATTGGTTCATCATCCAAATTTATTTATTTCCTGCAACATGATTACTGTTGGCAGAGTTGGAAAAGGGTCATAACTGGAATTGCAACCTTTTCTTGCAAGTTCCTCTTCTTAATAACAATAAGAATATCTCGCTTACTTTGATGTAGCAGATATTTCTACAAACAAATACTTTAAGTTACCTTGTAACTTCATCGTTCATATTATACTGACATCATTTCCGTAAATGCATGGCATATGGTTTGAAAGATACTTTTGAACTGTTATACATTATCGTTCAGTTATATATTATTGTTGGTGGGCTATTGCTCACCCTTGCTTTATTATTATATCACAACAACAGCTAGACCAGATGACTCGCACAAGGCGCACTCGACGCGAGCGAGGACGATGAGACTACCAGAGCTGAAGAAGAAGCTATTGGTAGGGTATATTTATTCTTTCAGTACCAAGAATATGGTCTAGTATGACTTATGTAAATGGATGGCAAAGAGTATGTATTTATATCGAAATTCTTTTGGATTGTAAGAACTCATAATGTGATTAATAAAAATTGGATTGTTACTCTGATTTCATCTCTGGGACTATAACGGGTGTGTTTTATATTGTTGTGTTGGGTTATAGAGACGTAATTTATTTTGTGTTAAGGAAAGTTCAATTGTTGTGGACAGAATTGGAAACCGTAACCACCGGATCCCGGACCCCGGATCTGGGGGTGTTACAAGAGGAGAGATTGTATTGTATATATCTGATTTTGTTATTTGATTACAAGAGCTCTGAAGTCCTATATATAAGCCAAACTCTACGTAATCGATTGTTGGGTTTCAAGCAATCAAACGCAGCGGAAAAACACAAAAATAAAATAAAATTGAAACCCACCGCAAGGATCCATGCGAGAATTGTATATTTAAATCGTAGTTCATAGAAATCAGTACCTTAAAGAGCTTTCCGATGTTTGAGAGTGAAGAATAGATTGTTCGATCACCACGTATCCCGCACGAACGATGTACGTCTCTATGGTATCCACACGGACGCTTTCTTGAAGAATTTGCAGTGTACTAGCACCAAGAACTCGAATTTTCTCCTCTCTTGCTCTCTCCTCTTTTGCTGTTAGGGTTTTAGTGTTTTATCACAATAAAAACGTAACCACTAGCAGCCACAAAAAAAGAGTTATATATATAGCTGGAGATAAAAACGAAAATCAACTCTAATCTCTTTTAGAGTTTTGTATAAATCCAAATTATGTTAATTCTCATCTTATTAAGTCTTATTTAATAAGCAAGATACTGAATATTGAATTTATAATAATTCAAATTTTGTTTATTTAATTAATCAAGTCAATACTTAATTAATTAATTAACAATTCGATTTATCATCAAATTTAAATCCGACTATTTAAATTAAATTATCCTTCAAGCGCTCTTGTGTGTGACCCAATAGGTTATTATTATATTGGCAATAATTTTATTTAATAAATAAAATCGTAAACAATGAGCGGCATCTAGTAATACACCATTGTTACCCAAATAATAATAATTTAATCAGTGAATCGATTTCTCCTTTCGTGAACAATGTTCTATGTAATATAATCCCTTAACCATGATATTATAGATTAAACTGGAGGCATGGAATACGTCATCCTCGTCATAATTTAATCTTTATTTTCTTGATCGATGAGTAGACTATTCAAACAAATCACTATTTGAGCACGACCATGCATTTCATAGTCTCACTCAAACAAGAGGCCAATAATATAACTCCTATATATTTATATATATTAAGGAGGGTTAAATTCCATCTAGATCATTCACATTTCTCATACGATTCATAATATACCCAAGACCACCTTTATCATTACCCGATTAAAGATAACTTTTGATAGAATCAAAATATATTAATTCTCATACAGAAATGTAATGACTTCAGGTCTAAGGATCATTACATCATTATCACATTGAGATTCATAATGACACATTTATTCATTCCATGTCAAATCTCATAGTGGGTCTATCCAGTACATCGTACTCATATATGTACCTATGCATTGACTTTAGTATCACAATACTTATTATCAATTACAAGTGATCATCAGTCAATCAACATACTAGTCTCGATGTATTATTATTGTCCCAATAACAATAATACTTGACTAGGGATATTTAAGATTATTATACTGTATATTATCTCATATTAATGTAGTTCGTATCAATAATCTAGGGACATTTATTATACTAGCAATTATATCGCAGTAAATACAAAGCATAATAAAAAATCAATATAATCAAAACAGAACATAAATGTCAATAACATAGTTTAAATAAACTGAAATGTATTGCCTCTAGGGCATCTACACTAACAATCTCCCACTTGCACTAGAGCCAATCATTCATATTCCTAATACCTATTGAACTAGTGTGACTTTCGTGCTTCTTCTGCGACAGAGGCTTAGTCAGTGGATCAGCAACGTTATCATTGGTATGCACTTTACATATGTGTATATCTCCTCGCTCGTTAATCTCATGAATAAGATGATATCTTCTAAGTATGTTTCGCCCTGGAGTGCGATCTTGGTTCCTTTGCTTGTGCTATGGCTCCATTATTATCGCAATAGAGATCAATGGGATCTGCTATCGATGGAACCATACCAAGCTCAGTGATGAAGTTTCGGATCCAAACTGCCTCCTTAACTGCTTCACAAGCAGCAATATACTCAGCCTCCATTGTAGAATCAGCTACTGTTTCTTGTTTCGAACTTTTCCAGCTAACAGCACCTCCGTTGAGACAAAACACAAAACCAGACTGGGATATAGAGTCATCCTTATTTGTTTGGAAACTAGAGTCAGTGTAACCTTTTACAACTTGTCCCTCTTCTCCTCCATACACCAAGAACGAATCTTTAGTCCTTTTTAAGTACTTTAGAATGTTCTTGACAGCCGTCCAGTGAGCTTCACCTGGATTAGACTGAAACCTACTTGTCATGCTTAAAGCATACGATACATCAGGACGAGTACATATCATTGCATACATGATAGATCCAATTGCAGAAGTATATGGAATCTTACTCATGCGGTCCTTTTCATCTTTCGATTTAGGACTATCTTTATCTGAGATCGTTATCCCATGAGACATTGGGACAAATCCCCTTTTTGCATCTTGCATCCCGAAATGATGCAATACTTTGTCGATGTATGTACTCTGACTTAGGCCAATCAATATCCTTGATCTATCTCTATAGATCTTGATCCCTAATATATAGAAAGCCTCACCTAAGTCTTTCATGGAGAAATTCTTTCCTAACCATGCCTTAACAGCCTGTAGAGAAGGTATGTCATTCCCAATCAGTAATATATCATCAACATATAGAGCTAGGAATGCCACAGTGCTCCCACTAACCTTCTTGTAAACACAAGGTTCATTTTCATTTTGAACGAAGCCAAACTCTTTGACTGTTTGGTCAAAACGAATATTCCATCTCCTTAAAGCTTGCTTTAGTCCATAAATGGACCTGATTAGCTTACATGTCTTTCTAGCATCCTTTGGATTTACAAAACCTTCAGGTTGTATCATATATACATCCTCTTCAAAGCTTTCGTTAAGGAAGGCTGTCTTGACATCCATCTGCCAGATTTCATAATCGTTGTAAGCTGCTATCGCAAGCAAAATCCTAATGGATTTTGACCATTGCTACTGGTGAAAAAGTTTCATCATAGTCAATACCATGAATTTGTTTGAAACCTTTTGCAACCAACCTAGCTTTATAGGTCTGGACCTTTCCATTCATGTCAGTCTTCATCTTGAAGACCCATTTGCACCCAATGGGTTTTACCCCTTCAGGTGGATCAACCAAAGTCCATACTTTGTTTTCATACATGGAATCCATTTCAGATTTCATGGCTTCTAGCCATTTCTCAAAGTCTGGACTGTTCATAGCATCTTGATAGGTAAGAGGCTTATCTTGATCCATGAGCATTATATCACCATTATCGACTAGGAGAAAACCATAATATCTCACAGGCTCATGGCGAATCC
The DNA here is from genome assembly GCA_036435485.1 of Saposhnikovia divaricata. Classification (NCBI taxonomy): domain Eukaryota; kingdom Viridiplantae; phylum Streptophyta; class Magnoliopsida; order Apiales; family Apiaceae; genus Saposhnikovia; species Saposhnikovia divaricata. Next base: position 184,590,797 of record CM071599.1, on the reverse strand, counting down.
TACCAGATCTACGAACAACTTTTGTTTCTTGAGCAATATTCTCTTCAAGATTATCTTGAATATCTTGCTCACGTTCCATTTCCGGTTCAATGTTATCTTGTGGTTCTTGAACTTCATCGAGGTCTACTTTCCTCCCACTATTTCTTCTGGAGACAAATTCTCTTTCTAGAAATACAGCATTTCGAGAAACAACTATCTTGTTCTCAATTGGATTATAGAAATAGTAACCCTTAATTTCCTTTGGGTACCTCACAAAATAATATTTGTCAGATTTGGGTCCAAGCTTGTCAGAGATCAAGCGTTTACAAATGCTTCACATCCCCATATTTTCATAAATGACATGCTTTGACGCTTTCTAGTCCATATCTCATATGGAGTCTTTTGAACCGATTTTGATGGAACACGGTTTAGTGTATATGCAGCGGTTTCTAGGGCATCACCCCAGAAACTTATCGGAAGATCAGCATGACTCATCATCGATCGTACCATGTCCAACAAAGTACGATTCCTCCTTTCAGAAACGCCATTCCATTGTGGTGTTCCAGGAGGAGTGAGTTGTGATACAATACCACATTCCTTTAAGAACTTCTTAAATTCCAGGGTTAAGTATTCACCTCATCGATCAGATCGAAGAATTTTTATACTCTCAACCTTTTGCTTTTCTACTTCAGCTTTGTATTCTTTGAACTTTTCAAAAGCTTCATATTTGTGCTTCATTAGATACACATATCCATATCTACTGTAATCATCAGTAAATGTTATGAAGTAGTAAAATCCTCCTCTTGCCATAGAACGCATTGGACCACATACATCACAATGTATTAGTTCTAATCGTTCAGTGGCCCTTTCACCTTGTTTGTTAAAAGGGGCCTTTGCCATTTTACCAAGTAAACAAGCTTCACATTCATCGTATGATTCAAAATCAAATTTATCCAAAAATCCATCTTTATGGAGCTTGGATATGCAATTCTCATTTATATGGCCTAATCGACAATGCCATAGGAAGGTTTGATTAGAGTCATTTGCTTTAAGGCGTTTATTAACATTATAGACAGGAGTAAAATTTAAATCTAGAACATACAAACCATTAAACATGCGTGCAATGCCATAAGTTAAATCATTAAAACCAAAAGAGCAACAATTGTCTTTAATAGTAAATGAAAAACCCTTCTTGTCCAAACAAGAAATAGAAATAATGTTTCTGCAAATTGCAGGCACGTAATAGCAATTATCAATTTCTAAAATAAGCCCAGAGGGCAACGATAAATAGTAAGTCCCAACGGCTAAAGCAGCAACCTTTGCTCCATTGCCTACTCGTAGGTCGACCTCTCCCTTTGCCAATGTCCTACTCCTTTGCAGTTCCTGCACATTAATACAAATGTGAGAACCACATCCAGTATCCAATACCCAAGATGTTGAAATAGACAAATTGACTTCTATAACATAAATACCTGAATCAGTAGAAATCTTGACAGACTTCATCTTCTTCAGATCCTCCAAGTAGTTAGGACAGTTCCTCTTCCAGTGACCAGGCTTGTTGCAATAGTGACAACCACCCTTGTCAGCCTTCCCGACATCTCCCTTCGGCTTTCCAGCCTTTTTGAAAGAGGTCTTTGAAGTAGTAAGAGCTTCTGATATAACCGTTTTCTTGCCCTTCCATTTCTCCTTTCCCTTAGCACCTTTCTTGCCCACCATCATTATGGGAGATTTCTCAGGTGCCTTGACCATATTTGCTTCAGTGGTCCTCAGCATGGCCAACAATTCCATAGGAGTCTTATCTTGCTCAGTCATATTAAAAGTCATAATAAAATGAGTATAGTCGCTGTTCAAAGATTGCATGATTATATCGACTTGAGCCTCTCGCTGAAGCGGGAAACCCAAACGAGCAAGGTAATCACAATACCCAATCATCTTTAAAAATGTGGTCCGACTGGTCCATTGCCCTGCTTGCATGAGTAGAGGGCTTTGCTCGTGTTGAACTTTTCCACACGAGCCTGTGATTGAAACATCGTTGAAAGATGTTCAAACATAGCATGTGCATTCATATGCAGATGCTGCTTCTGAAGCTTAGCATTCATTGTAGCAAGCATAAGACAAGCCATATCGTTCGCATCATCAATGCGCTTCTGATAAGCATTTTGCAGAGCACGAGTGGCATTGGCAACAGGGGCTTCCGGTTGAGGATTATCAATTACATAAGATTTCTTTTCCTGCATGAGAACAATTCTCAAATTCCTAGACCAGTCAAGGAAGTTTGATCTTGCCAACTTGTCCTTCTCAAGGATTGATCGTACAGAGAAAGTGTTGTTTGTGTTTTGTGCCATTTGTTATCTACAATGATAAAATGCATAAGATAAGTTAGATTGTTACAATAATTATGTTCAAGTGATTATGGTACATTCAACTTAATATACCCCCCACTATTTTTATCAAATTAATAGCCCTCACTATTAAATCGGAAAGCCTATGCGAAACTTTACTTTCTAGTGGGCCAAGATCCATATTTTATTATGTCTTAGGTCAGCGTTTGATAAGTGCATATTTTTGCATATTTTATTTACCTATTTATTGTTTGAACTCGTGTTTTAATAATTTATTTTGTTGCATTTCAGGTAAATCGTAAATAAATAATGAAATGACAAAATAAATAAATAAAGTGCAAGGAAGGGAAAAAGGAGGAAGAAAAAGGACCAAAAATGAAATAAGGAAAAGAATTAGGAGCTTGGAGCAAAAAGGAATATTTCAAGACAAGTGGAAGGTGGAGATCATCCCAACACATTAGAAAAGTGTATGGCCAAGATCAACTCTTCAAAGCTTAAGGGGGAAGGAAACAAATAGATGGCTAGGATTTCACCACCACACAACCCAAATGTATGGTGGGGATTTACCCAACACCCCCCTTAACCCTAATTTCTATCCTATAAATACCCCCTCACCCCCCTTGTATTTAGTAACTTAGATTTTAGGGTAGTTTTAATTTCTTGTATTTTCCTTAGTTTTAAATCTTGTAAACACTCTTATTATAATTAATGCAATTTTTATTTTCTTTACTTCTTGTCTTGCTCTTTCGTTATTGTTGCCTTGTTTCGTTATTTTCATAAATCCAAGTAATGGACAAAGTAGCGAAAGCTAACCACTATGGGTTGAAAGTAACGAAATTTTATTTTCTTGTTCGTAGTTTTATTTCGTAATTTTGCCCCTTTAAATCTCAATTTTATTGTGGGCCATTTATTTTAAATCATCGTTGTAGCTTAATTTTTAATTTCGTAGTTAATCTCTTTAATTTCGTATTTAATTTTCAAATAAAAAAAAACCCACAAAAATATTAGTTTTATAAAATTTTCATTACGTAATTTCTATTTCTTCGTGTTTGTTTAACTCGAAAGAAATTTCATTTTTTTTATTCCTTTCTCTACGCATCAGCCCAGCACTTGTTTTCTTTTATTTATCTCTTCCTCTTAGATTAAGAACACAACAGACCCTTTGTTTTTTTTTTCTTTCCAACGAACCCAGCAGCTTTTCTTAACTCAAATCGCCTCCCCTTCATCTTTTTCTTTGCAAACACAACACAATTCTTCTTCACTCCTTCTTTTATTTTCGTTTTTAATCGCTTAGTTTAACTCTCAAAACCCAATCCGTTATATGATACACACAAACACTAAGTTTTAATTCGATTGTCTGATTTCGATTTAAGTTACTGCGATGTCTCGTGTGCGTTTTTGATGTATGTGTTTGGATTGTTAATTTTAGTGGCTGAATCGACTATTTGGTTTCGAGTTATAACTGTTTCTGAGTTTCCGAATTGTTTTTGAGTCCTGCGGTGCTGAGTCGAGTTGCTTAGTTCCAGTGAGTTTCGTGTTGAATTCGTGTGCTGTTATGTTACCGTAGTAGTACTGTTACCTTTGATCTTGGTTTTGTTCTGCTAGTGGCTGAGTTGTGATTGTGTTCGTCTGCTGTGTCTTGAGTCGCAGTGATCGAAATCTGTTTTTTACAAGTGTGTTACGAGTTTTTCTGTTTTCGTTTTCTGCCTTGTTTTCTGCGGGTTATGCTGAATTCAACAAGTCTTTACGTTTTAAGTCTAGTCCCGAGTTTGTCTTAGTCAAGTTGCAAAAGTCTGATTTATGCCGAGTATGCTGCTGTCCGAATTGATTTCTGTGCAATTTTGAGTTGGGTCGAATTGTCAGTCGAACTCGAGTCGCTATTTTGTTGTTATGGTCCTTTTGATTTCTTTGCTGCGTTAAGTTTGATTTCGATTGAGTCACCAGTTTCGTGTGTTTCGTTCACCAGTCTCAATATTCATTCAGAGTCGAATTGATTATCGACTATTATTTCGAATATTCTTCTAAAGATGAGACTATTAAATGAATATTATTTGGATATTCTTTTAGAATATTATTTTATTAAATAAATATTACTTTTGAATATTCATTTAAGATATTAAATACTTGATGAATATTATTTTAATATTCATCTGAAGCTTGATTTAATTATCGAATATTATCTCGAATATTCCTTAAGGCTTGGATTACTAAATGAATATTACTTGATATTCATTTAGGATATTATTCATTAAATGAATATTATTTTTGAATATTCATTTAAATTCCTAATTAATTATGAATATTACCTTAAATATTCTTTTCAGGTCTTATTAATTAATGAATATTGTTTTGAATATTCATTTAAATATTTATTTATTCAATAAATATTCTCCTGATATTTCTTCAGGGATTATTTTGAGAAATACTCTGATTAAAGATATTCTTTCATATTCCCAAATATTCTTTAAATATTTTAACTCAATAAATATTCTCTGAATATTTATTCCATACTTAGAATAATCTCGATAAGGTTTATCTTCTTCGATTATTACAGAAAATATCTCGGAGTCATATTATTATTAATCTTATATCAAGAAAGGTTCTCAGACATCATTCTTCTTTGAGTCTATCTCCTTAATAATAAGGGAACCTTACTTGGAAAATGTTATTTATCTTGACGACTTCCCGGTCATAAAGCATTCCCTTCACCCGCAACTCGGGTGCTGTTGACTTATTAAGTCATTGCTTACCTTCTCATCTTTCGAGGGGTAAGATTACTGGAACAAGTTGATATCCGTTACCAAGTAATAGCTTGGGAGTTATTGGTAAATTTTCCTTTCCAACTAGATACGACTACTTTGCGGAGTCTTATCAACAAGTATTATACTTGGGGAAAGGGGGACGAACGTTACATTCAGAATCATGAATTCTATTTGAACTAGGAGTCGTGTAAGAGGCCGAGTAGCGCCGGTCCATCCCCTTTGGCCCAACCGTTGGCCGGGGAGAGCTAGTAAGGCGGTATACAAGTAAAGCCGTCAGTTCTTCCTTCTACCGGTAGTAAATCTAAATTGAGTTGTACGATCTCGACTGATCATCAAGATTGGAACAGCGGGCGCGGTGAATACTCCATCATTGGTTCATCATCCAAATTTATTTATTTCCTGCAACATGATTACTGTTGGCAGAGTTGGAAAAGGGTCATAACTGGAATTGCAACCTTTTCTTGCAAGTTCCTCTTCTTAATAACAATAAGAATATCTCGCTTACTTTGATGTAGCAGATATTTCTACAAACAAATACTTTAAGTTACCTTGTAACTTCATCGTTCATATTATACTGACATCATTTCCGTAAATGCATGGCATATGGTTTGAAAGATACTTTTGAACTGTTATACATTATCGTTCAGTTATATATTATTGTTGGTGGGCTATTGCTCACCCTTGCTTTATTATTATATCACAACAACAGCTAGACCAGATGACTCGCACAAGGCGCACTCGACGCGAGCGAGGACGATGAGACTACCAGAGCTGAAGAAGAAGCTATTGGTAGGGTATATTTATTCTTTCAGTACCAAGAATATGGTCTAGTATGACTTATGTAAATGGATGGCAAAGAGTATGTATTTATATCGAAATTCTTTTGGATTGTAAGAACTCATAATGTGATTAATAAAAATTGGATTGTTACTCTGATTTCATCTCTGGGACTATAACGGGTGTGTTTTATATTGTTGTGTTGGGTTATAGAGACGTAATTTATTTTGTGTTAAGGAAAGTTCAATTGTTGTGGACAGAATTGGAAACCGTAACCACCGGATCCCGGACCCCGGATCTGGGGGTGTTACAAGAGGAGAGATTGTATTGTATATATCTGATTTTGTTATTTGATTACAAGAGCTCTGAAGTCCTATATATAAGCCAAACTCTACGTAATCGATTGTTGGGTTTCAAGCAATCAAACGCAGCGGAAAAACACAAAAATAAAATAAAATTGAAACCCACCGCAAGGATCCATGCGAGAATTGTATATTTAAATCGTAGTTCATAGAAATCAGTACCTTAAAGAGCTTTCCGATGTTTGAGAGTGAAGAATAGATTGTTCGATCACCACGTATCCCGCACGAACGATGTACGTCTCTATGGTATCCACACGGACGCTTTCTTGAAGAATTTGCAGTGTACTAGCACCAAGAACTCGAATTTTCTCCTCTCTTGCTCTCTCCTCTTTTGCTGTTAGGGTTTTAGTGTTTTATCACAATAAAAACGTAACCACTAGCAGCCACAAAAAAAGAGTTATATATATAGCTGGAGATAAAAACGAAAATCAACTCTAATCTCTTTTAGAGTTTTGTATAAATCCAAATTATGTTAATTCTCATCTTATTAAGTCTTATTTAATAAGCAAGATACTGAATATTGAATTTATAATAATTCAAATTTTGTTTATTTAATTAATCAAGTCAATACTTAATTAATTAATTAACAATTCGATTTATCATCAAATTTAAATCCGACTATTTAAATTAAATTATCCTTCAAGCGCTCTTGTGTGTGACCCAATAGGTTATTATTATATTGGCAATAATTTTATTTAATAAATAAAATCGTAAACAATGAGCGGCATCTAGTAATACACCATTGTTACCCAAATAATAATAATTTAATCAGTGAATCGATTTCTCCTTTCGTGAACAATGTTCTATGTAATATAATCCCTTAACCATGATATTATAGATTAAACTGGAGGCATGGAATACGTCATCCTCGTCATAATTTAATCTTTATTTTCTTGATCGATGAGTAGACTATTCAAACAAATCACTATTTGAGCACGACCATGCATTTCATAGTCTCACTCAAACAAGAGGCCAATAATATAACTCCTATATATTTATATATATTAAGGAGGGTTAAATTCCATCTAGATCATTCACATTTCTCATACGATTCATAATATACCCAAGACCACCTTTATCATTACCCGATTAAAGATAACTTTTGATAGAATCAAAATATATTAATTCTCATACAGAAATGTAATGACTTCAGGTCTAAGGATCATTACATCATTATCACATTGAGATTCATAATGACACATTTATTCATTCCATGTCAAATCTCATAGTGGGTCTATCCAGTACATCGTACTCATATATGTACCTATGCATTGACTTTAGTATCACAATACTTATTATCAATTACAAGTGATCATCAGTCAATCAACATACTAGTCTCGATGTATTATTATTGTCCCAATAACAATAATACTTGACTAGGGATATTTAAGATTATTATACTGTATATTATCTCATATTAATGTAGTTCGTATCAATAATCTAGGGACATTTATTATACTAGCAATTATATCGCAGTAAATACAAAGCATAATAAAAAATCAATATAATCAAAACAGAACATAAATGTCAATAACATAGTTTAAATAAACTGAAATGTATTGCCTCTAGGGCATCTACACTAACAATCTCCCACTTGCACTAGAGCCAATCATTCATATTCCTAATACCTATTGAACTAGTGTGACTTTCGTGCTTCTTCTGCGACAGAGGCTTAGTCAGTGGATCAGCAACGTTATCATTGGTATGCACTTTACATATGTGTATATCTCCTCGCTCGTTAATCTCATGAATAAGATGATATCTTCTAAGTATGTTTCGCCCTGGAGTGCGATCTTGGTTCCTTTGCTTGTGCTATGGCTCCATTATTATCGCAATAGAGATCAATGGGATCTGCTATCGATGGAACCATACCAAGCTCAGTGATGAAGTTTCGGATCCAAACTGCCTCCTTAACTGCTTCACAAGCAGCAATATACTCAGCCTCCATTGTAGAATCAGCTACTGTTTCTTGTTTCGAACTTTTCCAGCTAACAGCACCTCCGTTGAGACAAAACACAAAACCAGACTGGGATATAGAGTCATCCTTATTTGTTTGGAAACTAGAGTCAGTGTAACCTTTTACAACTTGTCCCTCTTCTCCTCCATACACCAAGAACGAATCTTTAGTCCTTTTTAAGTACTTTAGAATGTTCTTGACAGCCGTCCAGTGAGCTTCACCTGGATTAGACTGAAACCTACTTGTCATGCTTAAAGCATACGATACATCAGGACGAGTACATATCATTGCATACATGATAGATCCAATTGCAGAAGTATATGGAATCTTACTCATGCGGTCCTTTTCATCTTTCGATTTAGGACTATCTTTATCTGAGATCGTTATCCCATGAGACATTGGGACAAATCCCCTTTTTGCATCTTGCATCCCGAAATGATGCAATACTTTGTCGATGTATGTACTCTGACTTAGGCCAATCAATATCCTTGATCTATCTCTATAGATCTTGATCCCTAATATATAGAAAGCCTCACCTAAGTCTTTCATGGAGAAATTCTTTCCTAACCATGCCTTAACAGCCTGTAGAGAAGGTATGTCATTCCCAATCAGTAATATATCATCAACATATAGAGCTAGGAATGCCACAGTGCTCCCACTAACCTTCTTGTAAACACAAGGTTCATTTTCATTTTGAACGAAGCCAAACTCTTTGACTGTTTGGTCAAAACGAATATTCCATCTCCTTAAAGCTTGCTTTAGTCCATAAATGGACCTGATTAGCTTACATGTCTTTCTAGCATCCTTTGGATTTACAAAACCTTCAGGTTGTATCATATATACATCCTCTTCAAAGCTTTCGTTAAGGAAGGCTGTCTTGACATCCATCTGCCAGATTTCATAATCGTTGTAAGCTGCTATCGCAAGCAAAATCCTAATGGATTTTGACCATTGCTACTGGTGAAAAAGTTTCATCATAGTCAATACCATGAATTTGTTTGAAACCTTTTGCAACCAACCTAGCTTTATAGGTCTGGACCTTTCCATTCATGTCAGTCTTCATCTTGAAGACCCATTTGCACCCAATGGGTTTTACCCCTTCAGGTGGATCAACCAAAGTCCATACTTTGTTTTCATACATGGAATCCATTTCAGATTTCATGGCTTCTAGCCATTTCTCAAAGTCTGGACTGTTCATAGCATCTTGATAGGTAAGAGGCTTATCTTGATCCATGAGCATTATATCACCATTATCGACTAGGAGAAAACCATAATATCTCACAGGCTCATGGCGAATCCTACCAGATCTACGAACAACTTTTGTTTCTTGAGCAATATTCTCTTCAAGATTATCTTGAATATCTTGCTCACGTTCCATTTCCGGTTCAATGTTATCTTGTGGTTCTTGAACTTCATCGAGGTCTACTTTCCTCCCACTATTTCTTCTGGAGACAAATTCTCTTTCTAGAAATACAGCATTTCGAGAAACAACTATCTTGTTCTCAATTGGATTATAGAAATAGTAACCCTTAATTTCCTTTGGGTACCTCACAAAATAATATTTGTCAGATTTGGGTCCAAGCTTGTCAGAGATCAAGCGTTTACAAATGCTTCACATCCCCATATTTTCATAAATGACATGCTTTGACGCTTTCTAGTCCATATCTCATATGGAGTCTTTTGAACCGATTTTGATGGAACACGGTTTAGTGTATATGCAGCGGTTTCTAGGGCATCACCCCAGAAACTTATCGGAAGATCAGCATGACTCATCATCGATCGTACCATGTCCAACAAAGTACGATTCCTCCTTTCAGAAACGCCATTCCATTGTGGTGTTCCAGGAGGAGTGAGTTGTGATACAATACCACATTCCTTTAAGAACTTCTTAAATTCCAGGGTTAAGTATTCACCTCATCGATCAGATCGAAGAATTTTTATACTCTCAACCTTTTGCTTTTCTACTTCAGCTTTGTATTCTTTGAACTTTTCAAAAGCTTCATATTTGTGCTTCATTAGATACACATATCCATATCTACTGTAATCATCAGTAAATGTTATGAAGTAGTAAAATCCTCCTCTTGCCATAGAACGCATTGGACCACATACATCACAATGTATTAGTTCTAATCGTTCAGTGGCCCTTTCACCTTGTTTGTTAAAAGGGGCCTTTGCCATTTTACCAAGTAAACAAGCTTCACATTCATCGTATGATTCAAAATCAAATTTATCCAAAAATCCATCTTTATGGAGCTTGGATATGCAATTCTCATTTATATGGCCTAATCGACAATGCCATAGGAAGGTTTGATTAGAGTCATTTGCTTTAAGGCGTTTATTAACATTATAGACAGGAGTAAAATTTAAATCTAGAACATACAAACCATTAAACATGCGTGCAATGCCATAAGTTAAATCATTAAAACCAAAAGAGCAACAATTGTCTTTAATAGTAAATGAAAAACCCTTCTTGTCCAAACAAGAAATAGAAATAATGTTTCTGCAAATTGCAGGCACGTAATAGCAATTATCAATTTCTAAAATAAGCCCAGAGGGCAACGATAAATAGTAAGTCCCAACGGCTAAAGCAGCAACCTTTGCTCCATTGCCTACTCGTAGGTCGACCTCTCCCTTTGCCAATGTCCTACTCCTTTGCAGTTCCTGCACATTAATACAAATGTGAGAACCACATCCAGTATCCAATACCCAAGATGTTGAAATAGACAAATTGACTTCTATAACATAAATACCTGAATCAGTAGAAATCTTGACAGACTTCATCTTCTTCAGATCCTCCAAGTAGTTAGGACAGTTCCTCTTCCAGTGACCAGGCTTGTTGCAATAGTGACAACCACCCTTGTCAGCCTTCCCGACATCTCCCTTCGGCTTTCCAGCCTTTTTGAAAGAGGTCTTTGAAGTAGTAAGAGCTTCTGATATAACCGTTTTCTTGCCCTTCCATTTCTCCTTTCCCTTAGCACCTTTCTTGCCCACCATCATTATGGGAGATTTCTCAGGTGCCTTGACCATATTTGCTTCAGTGGTCCTCAGCATGGCCAACAATTCCATAGGAGTCTTATCTTGCTCAGTCATATTAAAAGTCATAATAAAATGAGTATAGTCGCTGTTCAAAGATTGCATGATTATATCGACTTGAGCCTCTCGCTGAAGCGGGAAACCCAAACGAGCAAGGTAATCACAATACCCAATCATCTTTAAAAATGTGGTCCGACTGGTCCATTGCCCTGCTTGCATGAGTAGAGGGCTTTGCTCGTGTTGAACTTTTCCACACGAGCCTGTGATTGAAACATCGTTGAAAGATGTTCAAACATAGCATGTGCATTCATATGCAGATGCTGCTTCTGAAGCTTAGCATTCATTGTAGCAAGCATAAGACAAGCCATATCGTTCGCATCATCAATGCGCTTCTGATAAGCATTTTGCAGAGCACGAGTGGCATTGGCAACAGGGGCTTCCGGTTGAGGATTATCAATTACATAAGATTTCTTTTCCTGCATGAGAACAATTCTCAAATTCCTAGACCAGTCAAGGAAGTTTGATCTTGCCAACTTGTCCTTCTCAAGGATTGATCGTACAGAGAAAGTGTTGTTTGTGTTTTGTGCCATTTGTTATCTACAATGATAAAATGCATAAGATAAGTTAGATTGTTACAATAATTATGTTCAAGTGATTATGGTACATTCAACTTAATATACCCCCCACTATTTTTATCAAATTAATAGCCCTCACTATTAAATCGGAAAGCCTATGCGAAACTTTACTTTCTAGTGGGCCAAGATCCATATTTTATTATGTCTTAGGTCAGCGTTTGATAAGTGCATATTTTTGCATATTTTATTTACCTATTTATTGTTTGAACTCGTGTTTTAATAATTTATTTTGTTGCATTTCAGGTAAATCGTAAATAAATAATGAAATGACAAAATAAATAAATAAAGTGCAAGGAAGGGAAAAAGGAGGAAGAAAAAGGACCAAAAATGAAATAAGGAAAAGAATTAGGAGCTTGGAGCAAAAAGGAATATTTCAAGACAAGTGGAAGGTGGAGATCATCCCAACACATTAGAAAAGTGTATGGCCAAGATCAACTCTTCAAAGCTTAAGGGGGAAGGAAACAAATAGATGGCTAGGATTTCACCACCACACAACCCAAATGTATGGTGGGGATTTACCCAACACCCCCCTTAACCCTAATTTCTATCCTATAAATACCCCCTCACCCCCCTTGTATTTAGTAACTTAGATTTTAGGGTAGTTTTAATTTCTTGTATTTTCCTTAGTTTTAAATCTTGTAAACACTCTTATTATAATTAATGCAATTTTTATTTTCTTTACTTCTTGTCTTGCTCTTTCGTTATTGTTGCCTTGTTTCGTTATTTTCATAAATCCAAGTAATGGACAAAGTAGCGAAAGCTAACCACTATGGGTTGAAAGTAACGAAATTTTATTTTCTTGTTCGTAGTTTTATTTCGTAATTTTGCCCCTTTAAATCTCAATTTTATTGTGGGCCATTTATTTTAAATCATCGTTGTAGCTTAATTTTTAATTTCGTAGTTAATCTCTTTAATTTCGTATTTAATTTTCAAATAAAAAAAAACCCACAAAAATATTAGTTTTATAAAATTTTCATTACGTAATTTCTATTTCTTCGTGTTTGTTTAACTCGAAAGAAATTTCATTTTTTTTATTCCTTTCTCTACGCATCAGCCCAGCACTTGTTTTCTTTTATTTATCTCTTCCTCTTAGATTAAGAACACAACAGACCCTTTGTTTTTTTTTTCTTTCCAACGAACCCAGCAGCTTTTCTTAACTCAAATCGCCTCCCCTTCATCTTTTTCTTTGCAAACACAACACAATTCTTCTTCACTCCTTCTTTTATTTTCGTTTTTAATCGCTTAGTTTAACTCTCAAAACCCAATCCGTTATATGATACACACAAACACTAAGTTTTAATTCGATTGTCTGATTTCGATTTAAGTTACTGCGATGTCTCGTGTGCGTTTTTGATGTATGTGTTTGGATTGTTAATTTTAGTGGCTGAATCGACTATTTGGTTTCGAGTTATAACTGTTTCTGAGTTTCCGAATTGTTTTTGAGTCCTGCGGTGCTGAGTCGAGTTGCTTAGTTCCAGTGAGTTTCGTGTTGAATTCGTGTGCTGTTATGTTACCGTAGTAGTACTGTTACCTTTGATCTTGGTTTTGTTCTGATAGTGGTTGAGCTGTGATTGTGTTCGTCTGCTGTGTCTTGAGTCGCAGTGATCGAAATCTGTTTTTTACAAGTGTGTTACGAGTTTTTCTGTTTTCGTTTTCTGCCTTGTTTTCTGCGGGTTATGCTGAATTCAACAAGTCTTTACGTTTTAAGTCTAGTCCCGAGTTTGTCTTAGTCAAGTTGCAAAAGTCTGATTTATTCCGAGTATGCTGCTGTCTGAATTGATTTCTGTGCAATTTTGAGTTGGGTCGAATTGTCAGTCGAACTCAAGTCGCTATTTTGCTGTTTTGGTCCTTTTGATTTCTTTGCTGCGTTAAGTTTGATTTCGATTGAGTCACCAGTTTCGTGTGTTTCGTTGTTGTTTGTATATATGATTTTGGTTGTTTGTGGGTTATCAAGTTTGTATAATCGTTGTTTATATAATTAGAGTTTCGTTGTTTTGAAAACATTCTGAAGAAAAATGTTGCTGGTCTTGTTTTTGCCAAGTTCGTGATTGTTTTGTTCGTATGAATTTTGTTTAGTTCGTGAATGGTTATTTTGTTTTGGTCTTGCTGTCGAACACCTTGTGTCAAAAAGTCTGGACTAGTAATTTCCTGTTTTGTGTTCTGGTTTTCAATATAGTAATTAAGTTTTGTGGCTGAAATTTTCAACCTGTCAAAAAAAAAAAATTAAAAAAAAAAGAGATTTAGAATAAATCTAGTTTTAATTTTGAGATCAATTTTAGAATAATTTAGAATTTAGATTTAAATTCGAATTTAGGATTTTTAAAATTATAGAATAATTTTAGAATAATCTAGTTTTAGAATAAATTAGAATAAATTAAATTTTCATTTTAGTAAATTAATTAGTTTAAAATCCCAAAATTTTCCAAACCCAATTTGTTCTAATTCGATTAAATTAAATCTTAAGGTTTGCGAAAAAAAAAATAGTCCCTGTGGAACGAATCAATTAAATTTTACAACGAAACGAATTGTGCGCTTGCGATTCAAATTTAATTTTTTTTTTTTTAGCACAACAAGTTTTTGGCGCCGCTGCCGGGGACTAATTATTTTTCGCGCCTTAATTTTTAATTTTTCGAGTTAGTTTTATTTCTTGTCTTATTTTTTTATTTCATTCTTTTTAGGAAAGCTTGAGATTTCGGAACTCTTCTCAACGAAGCGTGGAAAAATTGGAATTTATGGAAAGCATGCTTCGGTAACCGTATCTCACTCTTTTCGCCTTTTTTTTATTTTTATAAAAATACAAAAAAATCAAAAAATTCAAAAAAAATCACAAAAAAAATTTAAAAATCAAAAATCCAAAAAAATTAGTTGTAAATACATAATTGTTGCATCATGCATTTAATCACGTAGGTGCACATCATGCCAGATTTTATTTTTTGTTTTTAATTTTTCGTACCTATAATTGTGGTGATCGCTGGAGGACCCCAAGGTACGTTAAATTCTTTCTTTTCTTTAGTTAGATCACGTAGTGTAAGCATCCATATTTGTTTATAATTTTTGTATATATCATTGTTTGTTGCATCATTTTGTAAATAAACATTAAGGGCAAAACCTCTCAAAAGATAAGAGAAGGGATTTCATCACTCTTTCCTTAGCCCAAAAACAATAAATCTCTCATTTTGCATACCCTAGCCATTAATAAAATTAATTAGACGTTTGCCCCTAGGAATTTCGCGCTCAATTAGGAAGGTGCTTAAGAAACGAAGTAATCTTTAATTATTCCTACTTTTTGGTGTCTAGGAAAGCGAAAGCTGACCTGGCCAATTAAGGTTTGGTGTCTAGGTTGGTGTTTAGCCTCTTGGCAATGCTTGCACCTACCTGGCCAAGCCGGTTCGAATAATTATTGATTTACCTAGTTTTTGGTAGCCCTTACAGTTAGGAGCAAGGTCTAGTTATTTTATTAGGGAACCCTAGGTTTAGAATTTTTCTTTTAATTTTACACCCCTTTCTTTTTGTGTGTTTATTTTATCGCACTTATTTGCTACGTGTTTCCTTACATGGTTTATGCGAACTATTTGGATTAGGGATAATTCTTCTAGACTAGTGAGATCGTTTGAGAGTTCTTCCTCTTCTGATTCCGAGTCTTTAGATAATTCCGAACCCGTAGTAAACATGGCCATGTCTCTTAAGGACCGTTGCTACCCCACCCGTTCCGCTCAACCTTCGTGCATCACTCTTCCTCCCGTAAATGGTAATAATTTCGAGATCAAAGCTCACCATATTAGCATGTTACCTAAGTTTACCGGGAGTGATGGTGAGGATCCGTATATTTTCCTTCATGAATTCGAGGAGGTTTGTGCTCTACAAAAAATCCAACAATTGACCGAAGACTCCATTAGGCTTAGACTTATCAACTTCGCCTTAAAAGAAAATGCCAAAAAATGGTTGTATAGTCTACCCGTTACTTCGATTTCCACGTGGGAGGGATTTGTGATAATTTTTCTTAAAAAAATATTTTCCAAACCATAAGACTACAAGGATTACAAACGAAATAAATCAATTTCATCAAAAGGAAAATGAGTCTTTTTGGAAATATTTTGATCATTTTAAAATCTCTTATCACAATGCCCCCACCACAGAATAGAAAAATGGAGGCTTTGCAAGATTGTTTACGAGACCTTAGATAGTCCAACAACCGCGTTGTTAGAGTCTATGTGCCAAGGAAAATTTATGGAGAAAAATGAAGACGAAGGGTGGGAGTTTTTCGAGGAATTAGCCGAGAAGACTATGTTGTGGGAGTCTACTAGGGAACCTCACAAGTCCAACGAGTCATCTAGTTCTTCTATGGGTCTACATTCAATTGGAAACAATATTGCAACCGATGCCAAGCTAGCCACCCTTACTAGGAGACTCGAAGATCTAGAAATTCATAGTAGTCCCCCACCCATGTCTATGTACCCAAATTTTAATTCTTCGAACTTTGAGTCTCAACCTTGTCCCGATTTTGAGCAAGCGAACGCAATGTTCCAACCGAGACCTCGGAATGACCCGTTCGCACCAACTTACAATCCCGGGTGGAAGAACCACCCTAATTTCTCTTGGAACCAAGGCCAAAATTTCCAATCTCCACCATCTTTTCAAAAGCCGAACTATCCAAATCAAGGTCCCTTTCAAAACCCTACTCAAAATCCCGGTCCTTATCCGACTCAACTTTCTTATTCAAATCAAGCGCCCGCCCACCCACCCGGCTTTCATGAGTCGGATAAGAGAATTAACTCCTTGGAAAAGACTCTCGATGCGCTTCTAAAATCAACGACTAATTTGGCTCAATCTCAACAGACCTTCATGCAAACCATGACTCAAGATAGGCAAATTTTAAATGCTAGTACTCAAGCCATATCTAAGTTAGAGAAGAACAAACTTCCAAGTCAAACCGAGGTAAACCCTAAATTTCCAATCAATCAAAGACCTCCTCACAATGTAAACGCTGTCATTTCCTTAAGGTCCGATAAGCAAGTTGAAAATCATGTCGGTGACAAGTCTCCCGAAGAAGACGAATCGAATTCTGAACCAAACGCTAATCTTGAACCCGAGAGTTCTAAGGAACAAGGATCAACGAGTGGGACAAAACCCGTCCCCGAAGAACCTAATGAACGAGTCTTTAAGCCAAAAGTTCTTTACCCCCAACGACTCATTTCTCCTAAACAAACGGCCCAAATGGACAAGATCTTAGAAGTTTTTAAGCAAGTCAAAGTCAACATCCCTCTTTTAGACGCGATTCAACAAATTCCTTCGTATGCGAAATGTCTAAAATATTTGTGCACAGATAAGCGAACTACTCACGTCCCTAAGAAAGCCTTCTTGACGTCCCAAGTGAGCTCAATTCTTTCGAACCAAATTCCCTTGAAATATAAGGACCCCGGTTATCCTACAATTTCATGTGTCATAGGCAATACCTTTGTAGACAAGGCATTACTCGACTTAGGCGCTAGTGTGAACTTGCTTCCATTTTCGGTCTATCAAGCCCTAGGTTTAGGAGAGCTTCAAAGAACTAATGTTACACTTCAATTAGCCGATCGTTCTGTCAAGGTTCCTAAGGGGATTATTGAAGACGTGCTAATTAAAGTAGGTGACTTTTTCTTTCCCGTTGATTTTGTCGTCCTAGAAACCGAACCGGTCAAGAACCCTAAGAATCAGATTCCTATCATTCTAGGAAGGCCATTTCTAGCCACCTCCAATGCTTTGATTAATTGTAGAAATGGATTAATGAAACTAACATTTGGGAACATGACCATTGACGTCAATATTTTTCATATAGGGAAACAACCCGATGATCTCTACGATCAACCTATGGATGTCAATTTAATTGATGATATAGTTGATCAAGAATTCATCAACCCTAATGATGCTCTTGATTTTTGTTTAAAACACTTTGGTCAAGATTGGGATGATTCTGAATATACAAATGAGGTCAATGCAATGTTAGATTCCACTATTCCTACAAATAACCAAGCATGTGAACCACCTCCTTTGCCACTTTTCGAAGCTAGTGAACCCGTTGAGTCAAAGCCGCCCGATTTAGAACTCAAACCTCTTCCCGACACTCTTAAGTACGCCTTTTTAGGTCCTAACGAGTCTCTTCCCGTTATAATTGCCTCTAATTTGACCAAGTCACAAGAGGATGAGCTTGTAAGTGTGCTTAGAGAACATAAGGAAGCCATAGGTTGGAGTATCTCGGATATTAAAGGAATTAGCCCGGCCATTGTCCAACATCGGATTCACTTAGTTGATGATGCCAAACCAGTTCGTGAGCCACAAAGGCGGTTGAACCCTACCGTGATGGAAGTCGTTAGGAAGGAAATCCTTAAGTGTCTAGATAATGGAATCATTTATCCCATTTCTGATAGCTCTTGGGTTAGCCCGATTCAGGTAGTACCTAAAAAGTCGGGTATTACCGTGGTGACTAACGAGAACAATGAGCAAGTTCCTACTCGTGTCCAATCCGGTTGGAGGGTATGCATAGACTATAGGAAACTCAACGATGCCACTAGAAAAGACCATTTTCCTTTGCCATTCATAGATCAAATGTTAGAAAGGTTAGCGGGTCATGCCTACTATTGCTTTCTATATGGTTATTCCGGTTATTTTCAAATTCCTATAGCTCCCGAAGACCAAGAGAAAACCACTTTCACATGTCCCTTTGGAACCTTTGCTTATCGTCGCTTAGCTTTCGGTCTAACCACTGCCTCGGCCACCTTCCAAAGGTGCATGATGAGCATCTTTTCTGACATGGTAGGTGAATTCCTAGAGATTTTCATAGATGACTTCTCCATTTTTGGTTCGTCTTTTCATCAATGCCTAAACCATCTCGAGTTAGTCTTAAAAAGATGTAAAGAAACCAACCTCGCTCTTAATTGGGAAAAATGTCATTTCATGGTTAAAGAAGGAATCGTTCTTGGTCATAGAATTTCTGAAATGGGGATCGAAGTTGATAAATCCAAAGTTGACCTCATTGCCTCCTTGATTCGCCGACATTGTCAATTACCTTGCAACCGGCGACATTCCCTCTCATTGATCTACACAAGATAAATCGAAATTTTTCTCTCAAGTTAAACACTTCTTTTGGGACGACCCGTATCTCTTTAAATATTGCCCCGACCAAATCATTCGGAGGTGTGTCCCAAACCATGAGTTTCGAAGTATCCTTTCCTTTTGTCATGATCAAGCTTGTGGAGGTCATTTTAGTGCTAAGAAAACAGGAGCTAAAATCCTCCAAAGCGGTTTTTATTGGCCTAGTTTGTTTAAGGATGCTGCAGAATTCTGTGCCGCTTGTAATAGGTGTCAACACTTAGGAAAGATCACTAGAAGAAATATGATGCCAATGAGTCCCATCTTAATCATTGAGATTTTTGATGTGTGGGGCATAGATTTTATGGGTCCCTTTCTGATATGGGCTAAAAGTAAGCCCTAAAGACACATTTAATGTGGCATTAATTAGACCCTGAATGGTCCAAACGTGGGGCCCACCAGATGGGCCCAAAACCCCAATTATAATATTAATTTCGTAATTAATATTGGGGGAAATAAACAGCTCAGCAATAAGAGTTGGATAAGGATATTATTTCCACCAGACTTATCCACCAAGGCATCCAATTTAATATGGAAACTGATTCCTACAAGGAATAGATCTAGAACTTTCCTCAAAGACTTTTCTACCAAGTCTCTAACTCCTACCATAATTCTAAAGGCTTCTCAGCCTATATAAAGGGCCTGACCCCTCACCTCAGAACTACGTTTTCTTGGCTTGATTCTCTAATACAGAGATACGTAGGCATTCTGTGAGGACCGATCAGTCTCGAACGCAGAAGCAGCCATTAAAGCTCGAAGCTCAACCACCCTAGCATTAATTACAAATCGAAAACTAGTTTTTATTCCACAACATTTAGTTTTTATTCCACAACATTTGGCGCCGTCTGTGGGAAGAAGACATCAACCATGGTTCAAACACGAAGAACAACATCAACTGAGGCCATACCCCTTAGCTCTGCTCCACCTGCTGTCTCTGATCCGCTCGTCACCGCTGAGGGAGGACAATTACCCCCACCAACAGGGACGGTCATTCAACCTCTAACCTCTCAACCCTCAGGGACGATTCCCCATGTTGAGGGAACTGTGGCTATTCCTCAAAACCGAGAAACTAACCCTCTTCAGATGGTGGTTTCTCCTCTTGATAGCGCTGGTCGTACGCTACCTCCGGGGGTACAGATCCACACCACGGATCTCCCTTTGAACACCAACCCGATGTATGGGCTGCCTAATTATCCCCCTCAACGTAGGGAACCTGGACCGAGCGGTCATGCCTTACAGATCCGAGATCGGGAGTACGATGATTACTCTGGTCCCTATTCTGATGATTCAACGTCTGAGGATGACAATGATGATCGTGATGAAGCCCCGAGGAGGCGACGTGCTAGTAAAGAACCTCGAAGGAGGTCCCAAAGAATCCATGATGAACCTCCACAAACGGCCGAAGAAAGGATTAAGGCTCATGAGGCAGAGATCCAAAGGCTGAAGGATGATATTGCTAGAGAGCAAGCAAGGCGAAGTCTGATTCAACCTCCTCCAGTTACAGGGAGAATTCCCATTATAAATCTGGAGAGGCCCTCAAGGAGGCAACGAAGGGCCGATGCCCCGATTGAAAAATCAACAAGGGTGGAGACCCCCAAAAGTAACCCTAGGGATCTGATGCCCCTTGGGGATCCTGATGATCCTACACCTCCGTTCACTGAGGAGGTAATGAATGCTCGCATCTCAAGGAAGTTCATGATGCCGACAATAAAGGCCTATGATGGAACGGGCGATCCCGCAAACCATGTTAGGACATTCTCAAACGCACTGCTGTTGCAGCCTGCAAGCGATGCTTTAAAGTGTAGGGCATTCCCTCAAACCTTGTCTGGCATGGCTCAAAGGTGGTATAGCCGCTTACCTGCAAACTCAATCGGCTCGTTCAAAGAGCTGAGCGCCGCCTTTGTCAGCCAGTTCATTAGTGGGAGAGTTCATGAAAAAAGTTCTGCATCCCTTATGTATGTGGTGCAGGGGAAGAATGAGAATCTGAGAGATTACCTCAAGCGATTCACCAAGGAGACGCTGAATATCACTGATCTGGAAAATAAGGTGGCCATGGTAGCCCTGGAACACGGAACCACTGATCTCTTCTTTAAAAGGTCTTTGGCAAAACACCCTCCTGAAAATATGGCCGAGCTCCAACGGAGGGCCGATAAATATATCAAGGCCGAGGACAGCATGAAGAAGGAAACCACAGGAGGCAATGGCAAGGGTTCTAACGATTCGAAGAAACGAAAGCAAGAGCAAGAGTACGATGCTAGGGACAAGTATCCCCGGACTAGCAAGGATTCTGATTCACTCCCGAAGAAGAATTTGGGATCAAGATTCAACGACTATGCGAGACTGAATGCTCCTAGGAGTCAGATCTTGCTAGATATTGAGAAGGATAAAGATTTCCGATGGCCGAAGCCACTTAGGGGTGATCCCACAAAAAGAAACAAGGATCAATACTGTAGGTACCACCGTGATGTGGGTCATGATACAGATAATTGTAGACAGTTGAAAGATGAGATTGAGTTCTTGATCCGAAAAGGAAAGCTAAGCAGGTTCACGAAGAATGATGATCGTGGAACCCAAAGAAGGGACAATGACAGAAGAGATAACGATCGTGATCGTGATCGTGATCGTAACCCACAGCCCCGAGGGCCAGTTGTTAATATGATTTGGGGAGGCCCGACAGTGGCCGGCACGACTCGAAACTCTCGAAAAGCGTATGCCAGAGAAGTAATGCACATCGTGGGGGAAGCCCCAAAACGTGCCAAGACTGAAATAGTTATTGGGTTTGATGATTCAGATCTCGAAGGGGTAAAGTTCCCCCATGACGACCCGTTGGTCATAACTCCTGTGATTGGAAACTCGGAGGTAAAACGAGTCTTGATCGACAATGGAGCTTCTGTTGATATCTTGTTTCACGATGCGTTTGTGAAAATGGGGTACACCGATTCTCAGTTGACCCCCACCAACATGCCAATCTACGAATTTAATGGAGTTGAGTCCAAGGTTGAAGGGACTATTCAGTTACCCATGACGATTGGACAGGAACCTAAAGAAGCTACTCAGATACTGAATTTTCTTGTGATCAAGGCATCCTCGACCTATAACGCGATCCTAGGAAGGACTGGACTTCATGCATTCAAGGATGTGGCCTCCACATATCACATGAAGATTAAGTTTCCAACCAGGAATGGTGTTGGAGAACAAAAGGGTGATTAGAAGATGGCAAGAAGTTGTTATGTATCCGCGTTAAGGGCTGATGGAATCGGGGGGCAGGTACTTCCGATCGAAGACATGGATGTCCGTGGTGATGATTAACATAGAGGAAAGCCAGCGGAGGACTTAATACCTATTCCTCTGGAGCTAGGCGACCCTGAGAAGGTGACTTATATAGGAGCCTCTCTGAAGGAACCCCTGAAGGGCAAATTGATAGCATTCTTGCAAGAAAATAGCGATGTGTTTGCCTGGACAGCAGCTGATATGCCAGGGATTGATCCCCAACTCATAACTCACAGATTGAATGTCGATCCTAATCGAAAGATAATACAGCAGAAGAAGAGGAACTTTGCACCTGAAAGGCAAGAGGCCATAAAGCAAGAAGTGGAAAAGCTCTTAGAAGCTGGGTTTATTGAAGAGATTCAGTTTCCAGAATGGTTGGCAAACCCTGTGATGGTCAAGAAAGCCAACGGTAAGTGGAGGATGTGTATAGACTTCACCGACTTGAATGATGCATGCCCTAAGGATTGCTTCCCTTTACCTAGGATAGACATGTTAATAGATGCCACAGCTGGACATGAGATGCTGAGCTTCATGGATGGGTTCAGCGGCTACAATCAGATTAAGATGCACAAGGATGACGTCCCTAAGGTATCTTTCATAACTGACTTTGGTGTTTTCTGTTATCTTGTTATGGCTTTCGGTCTAAAAAATGCAGGAGCTACTTACCAACGACTGGTGAATAAGATATTCGCCCATCTAATTGGAAAAACCATGGAGGTCTATGTTGATGACATGCTAGTCAAGAGCCTGTTCAAGGCAGACCACATTAAGCACCTCAGAGAGGCATTCGAAGTGCTGAGGCACCACAAAATGATGTTGAATCCAGCCAAGTGTGCCTTTGGCGTTGGATCAGGAAATTTTTTGGGTCTAATGGTTTCAAAGAGAGGCATAGAGGCCAACCCTGACAAGATTAAGGCAATCTTAGACATGGAGCCACCACGCTCTATAAGAGATGTGCAGAAGTTGACAGGCCGTGTAGCGGCTTTAGGAAGATTCATCTCCAAGTCTGGTGATAAATGCTTGCCGTTCTTTCAAGCATTGAAGAAGGTGAAAAATTTTGAGTGGACCCCTGAGAGCTAAGAGGCCTTTGAACAACTGAAGAAGTACATGGTTGAAGCCCCGTTGCTGGCCAAACCTAGTCCTGGGGAGACTCTTTATCTATACCTGGCGGTATCTGAGCAAGCGTTGAGCGCCGTTCTTATTCGAGAAGAAAAGAAAGTCCAGAAACCTATCTATTATGTGAGAAAGGTATTGCACGGGGCTGAGCTGAATTACTCTCCCATTGAGAAGTTCGCCTTGGCTTTGATAACAGCCTCGAGGAAGTTACGCCCGTACTTCCAGGCACATAAGATTGAAGTCCTGACGGACCAACAGTTGAGAAACATATTACATAGCCCAAAGGCTAGTGGAAGGCTAATCAAGTGGGCGATCGAACTTGGAGAATTTGACATCACGTATAAGCCTCGAACAGCCATTAAGGCTCAGGCATTGGCTGACTTCGTGGTTGAATGCACCATTAGCAACCAAGAAGTCGGGGGGCAGGAGATAATAACAACCCCTGAGAAGCAAGATAAAGATGGAGAACTTGAACCTGATCAGAAGGAATATTGGGTGCTCTATTTTGATGTGAAAGTGTTTGTCCTAAATCCAATCATGTATGATGAGTTAGGAAGAACTTTCATGTATTCTTGTTTGATTTCATTAATAATAATAAAAGACTTGTTTTGATTTTATTACGGGCATTATCTGTTTAAAGTGTTTTAAATAAGATGTTCCATAGTTTAGAGTAAAGCTTCTATAATTATAATGAGATTATAATAGTGAGATCTAGAAGATGATAACTCTAGACTTAAACAGTTCCTGATCATAGGATAACTAATCGGAAGTTAGTGAATCCGCAAAGATTGGTACATACTGTGCTTGCTCCCTTCAGGAGGATGTCTGTTCTCATAGGCATTTGTGTGGTGACACTATAGCTAGTATGTAGGTGCTTATTATGGAATAAGTTCACTGAACATGACTCGATAAGTTGGACAACTAATGGAGTTTACTCACGTGTCGATAGTTGTTCACTGAGTGATAGTTGTACAAGTGTCCTTAGACTTGAGATCGTTAGAGTAATCTTGTATATAATGAACTGTGCTTTGGTTTAGTCCTTAGTCTCAAGGACATCCATTAGGTCTATTCTGGGCATAGGGATTTGTGTATGGAGATAGTTAACGGTCAATAAAGGATCTACCCCTTCCAGTAATGAAGTGAATATCCTATGTTATTCTTAGTATGCTAGTTCCGGAATCTTTGGCCAGAGTGTATGAAATTAGAAAGAAGTTTCTAATTTGCATTAATATGAACTTTGCATTATGAATAAGAAATCATATGATTAAATTTGATAGGCTTGACACGAGATCCATGCCTTGTATTTAATCGGGATATTGTAGGGTAGAAGGAATTGATTGTACGGTAACTAGCACTGACAGGTTCTTGGTATTTTAAGCAGTGAATTCATATTATCCGGATAGTCGCGATATGTTGAGAAGCATCACTCACGATGTAGAATAAATATAATTAATCAGTTAATTATATTTAATGAATTTTAGAATTCATATAAATAATAAATAAAAAGGTTTATTATTATTTATTTTTACTACCGGCTTAATTTGAACCTACAGGGTCACACCATAAAAAGATTAATTTATTGATGAAGGTATTTTGAGAGAGCAAGTTGTTTTAATAATGATTAAAATTGTTTTAATTATTATTTAACATTTTATAAGATAAAGTGTAGGATTTATATATTAATATATAATGATATATTAATTATGAAAACCCTACATGAGCCCTATAAATAGAATGAGATGAGAATGAGTTATACACTTTTGGTTTTTGTGAAAAACCTAGTTGCCTCCCTCATCTTCTTCATCTCCCTCTCTCTCTCAAACCTCCATTTTTATAAAAGCTTAGTTTTATAAAAAGTTTCGTCGAAGAATTAATCTTGGTGGATACCGGTAGAGTGCTTCACACTCTGAGGAGCAACTGCTAGCAACCATAGATTATAAAGCTTCGATTTTTCAAAGTAAGGTTTCGATTCCTCGCTTATTCATTTTATATGCTTTTCTATATGTACGATATATGGTTTTTACGGAAAAATTGTTATTTGCGCTTCCGCTCGTCCGTAAATAAATGGTATCAGAGCCAGGTTCTTGCATATAGAGAGTCATATAAAAATTTCAGATTTTTTTATGCATGTATGGATTTATTATGATTTTTGTAAGTTTATTTGGATTTAATTATGAATTAATTCGAAATAATTTTTGCATATGATTTTGACCACTAATCTGAGTTCTACAAGTGTTGTAGATGATCTGGGTATTTTTCTCATAATTTTGTGATGTGTAGATTATTTGTTATGAATTTTTTAAAATTGTTTTAATTAAAATTCATAAAATAATCATGCATATGGAAAATATGAAATAAAAATTTGCACTAGGTCCCCTTGCTGACCTTGTAATTGATGCTGCTGTTTGATTTTAGATATCATATTATTTTGATTTTTTATTAATTTATTAATTAATTGTTAATTAATTTATTAATATTAAAATAAAAATAATGATAAAAATAGTTATTATTAATACTACAGTAAAGGTCATTCATGGTTATAAAGGCAACAGCAGTTACAATTTACAAAGTACAACCGTTGTCATCTGTCGGATCAGTAAAAGAAAAAAAAAATAAAATAAACTGCTGCTGTCTGGCGCGTGGTGCGCACCCGCGGGGGAAGAGGAACGCGCATTTGATAAATGCGTTTCAGGTCCTGTTGCGCATAAGGCGCATGCGTTACAGCATTAAATAGTTTTAATTGTTGTAACGCATTCCATAAATGCGTTACAGCCCTTCTGTCACATTAAATTTGATTTTCTGGGAGTTTCGTAACTCCGTTTTGGGCGTGCAATATATCGTTGGATTCGTTTTTCCGAGACGGATCTAATGGAGTGGTCAAATATTTTTTATATAATAATTTTGAATTATTTATATTTATGGGAGTGTTTTAAAGCATGTTTTAATTGGATTAATTGCTTTTAAATACTATAATAAATCCATACATCATTATATCATTGTGTGACATGATATTGCTTGCATGCTTACTTGTTGATTTAATTTTATATATGTGATATATGCCTATGTTTACCATGTGATGATAGATTTAGGTGAACTTAAATCAAAATAAGGCGTGCTCTAGAAAATCTAGAATAGGAATCGTTTCTTGCCTTAATAATAATATTATGAATACAATCATGAGATTCTTGTGTTTGTGAAACACGTAATTAAATATGAATTTTCAATATTGAGAGAATGGATGATTCTGTCAAAAACGGATTTCGATCTGTAAGAAAGGGGTATTAAGTGACCCCTCTTGACAATGCTCCCCCCGATCTGGGAATCATCCAATTATCGATTGTTGATTTGAAATATTTAATTTAAAAGGAAGAATCTCTTTATAATATGATTATGATTGTAACATAATATAATCCCTCTAAAATTAAATAATATCAAGTAGTAATTGGCCAATGACACAACGGGCTTGTGTCGGTCATAGCCTTCCAACATGGTAGAAAGTAGTTCTTATTTTTTGAATCATTGTCGTTTCGTGCTACAGCCGAGGGCTTTGATTTTGAAATAAGAAATACTTGTCTATTACATAGAGATGTGTACAATGAATTAGAATCTAATGGTCGTTACGTGCTACAGCCGTGGGCCGTTGGAGACTGATTCAGTTGTACGGAATGTTGGGTTAGACTTGACTTAGAATATTGAGTTTGTCGTGCCACAGCCGTGACTCAATTATTCAAGAGGCTAAAGTTTTATTAGGGAATAACATGAGATGTAATTGACAAGAGTTGTCTGCCTATTGAACATCACATGGCGTTTCGTGCCACAGCCGAGGTTGTGTGATGGAATATAGGATCCCTATTCCCACTAGCATTATGAATGCTTAATTTTTCACTTAAGGGGGTTGAATAAATTAGATAAACTAGTGGGAGCCACTTATGAATAAAGACCCGATTCATATAGTGTTTTAATAATGAAATTGAATATTTGCTAAGTGTTGTTATGTGTATATCATTTGCAGACTTAATATATATAGATATATACACTAGGTCTTCTGCACAATCACTCCGTAGCATACTAGATGCTCACATATTGACTGATCCCAACTATGCTAACTAGCTTCGAAGCTTGAGAAAAGTTCTCAAGGGCTAAGAAGCTGGGATATGCTGTTTGTTTTCACTGTAACAAGGTGAGGCACTGGAAGAGGAACTGTAAGGTTTACCTTGCAGAACTGAACGTGAAGAGGGCTAGTAAGACTACCGTTTCTGATTCAGTTATGTTTATGATTGAAGTAAACATGTCACTAAATCAAACTTCTACTTAGGTATTAGATACTACTTATGGTTCTCACATTTGCAATTCGTTGCGAGGACTAATGAGAAGTAGGGCTCTTGGGGAAGAGAAGGCGATTCTACGGATGGGCAATGGAGCAAGAGTTGCTGCCATAGCTGTAGGGTCGTTTGATTTACATATGCCTACGGGCAAGACTATTGTTTTAAATAATTGTTATTTTGTTCCCTCGATTGTGAGGAATATTATTTCTATTCCCATGTTAGACTTGGATGGATTTTCGTTTGTTATTAAGAATAATGAATGTTCAATTCTTAGAGATAATGTTCTTTATGGTAGTGGTATTTTAAATAATGGTCTATATGTGTGTGACATAGAGCATGATTTACTACAAATTGAACATACTAATAAAAGGAAAAGAGATGATGAAAATCTCACCTATTTGTGGCACTGCAGACTTGGTCATATTAGTGAAAATAGACTGCGGACATTGCATAAGGAAGGGTTACTTGACCCCTTTGATTTTGAATCATATCCTACATGCGAGTCTTGTCTATTGGGTAAAATGACCAAATCTCCATTTAGTGGACATGGAGAGAGGGCTGCAGATTTGTTAGGACTGGTACATACAGATGTATGTGGACCGATGTCTACGCAAGCCATGGGTGGATTTTCGTACTTCATTACTTTCATAGATGATCGATCTAGATTCGGATATGTGTATTTGATGAAACACAAGTCTGAGGCCTTTGAAAAGTTCAAAGAATATAAGAATGAAGTGGAGAAACAAACCAAACGTAGTATTAAAACTCTTCGATCAGATCGAGGTGGTGAATACTTGAGTGGAGAATTTCTAGATTATCTCAAAGAAAATGGTATAGTCTCTCAGTGGACTCCTCCATATACTCCACAGTTGAATGGAGTATCTGAAAGGAGAAATCGAACTTTGTTAGACATGGTTCGGTCCATGATGAGCTACGCAAATCTTCCAGTATTCCTTTGGGGTTATGCATTGGAAACCTCAGCATATTTACTGAATAAGGTGCCTTCCAAATCTGTTCCTCAAACTCCATATGAGATATGGAAAGAAAGGAAACCGAGTCTTAAACACGTTAAGATTTGGGGATGTCCGGCTTATGTCAAGAAAGTTGACCCTGATAAGCTGGAATCTCGATCCGTGAAATGTAGTTTTGTGGGATATCCTAAAGAAACTTTAGGGTATTACTTCTACACCAATCATAGTGTATTTGTCTCCAGACATGCTACCTTCTTGGAAAAACAGTTTATCCTAGAAGGAAACAGTGGGAGCAAAATAGAACTTAATGAAGTTCAAGAAGCACAAACTACTACGGTTCAAGAGGAAACACCTGTTCAGACTGAACAACCTTCTGTGGTACAGCCCATTCGTAGGTCAGAAAGAGTGTCTCGCCAACCTGAGAGGTATTATGGCCTTGTCATTGAGAATGACAATGAGTTATCAATCGTTGATGATGACGACCCTATGACCTATAATGAGGCTATGAGTAGTGTTGACTCAGAGAAATGGCAGAGTGCCATGAAATCCGAAATGGATTCTATGTATGCCAACCAAGTATGGACTTTGGTTGAAGCACCAGAGGATGTGAATCCTATTGGATGCAAATGGGTATACAAAAGAAAGATTGGAGCAGATGGCCAGGTGGAGACCTATAAGGCCAGGCTCGTGGCAAAAGGATTCAGACAAAGGCAAGGGATTGACTTTGATGAAACTTTTTCGCCTGTAGCCCTGTTAAAATCAATTCGGATTTTGCTTGCGATTGGTGCTTACTACGACTATGAGATCTGGCAAATGGACGTGAAAACGGCCTTCCTCAATGGGAAACTTGAAGAGGAAGTGTATATGACACAGCCAGAGGGGTTTGTTTCTAAAGGGAATGAACACCTAGTGTGTAAGCTGCTAAGGACCATATATGGATTAAAGCAAGCTTCTCGTAGATGGAACATTCGTTTTGATGAGACAATCAAAGAGTTTGATTTTATCAAGAACATAGATGAACCATGTGTCTACAAGAAGGTTAGTGGGAGCGCGGTAACATTTCTTGTATTGTATGTGGATGACATACTTCTTATAGGAAATGATATACCGATGCTGCAATCAGTCAAAGTGTGGTTATCAAAGAACTTCACTATGAAGGACTTGGGTGAAGCATCCTACATTCTCGGTATGAAGATCTATAGAGATAGATCTAGAAGAATGATAGGTCTTACCCAGGGTACATACATCGAGAAAGTGCTTAAAAGGTTTAGCATGGAAAACTCCAAGAGAGGTCTCATACCGATGAGCCATGGAGTATCCCTTTCCGAAAAGATATCTCCTAAGACACCTGAGGAAAGAGATCGCATGAGTAAGATTCCTTATGCTTCAGCAATAGGATCTATCATGTACGCGATGTTATGTACTAGGCCTGATGTTGCTTATTCAATTAGTGTGACAAGCAGATATCAGTCCAATCCAGGTGAAGACCACTGGAAAGCAGTGAAGAACATCCTTGAGTACTTGCGAAGGACTAAGGATATTTTTCTTGTTTTTGGTGGATCTGAATTGAAAATAGAGGGTTATACTGACTCTAGTTTTCAATCAGAAAGTGATAGCAAATCCATGTCAGGGTATGTGTTTACTTTGAATGGTGGTGCGATTAGTTGGAAGAGTTCCAAACAGTCGACAACGGCTGACTCCACAGCGGAAGCAGAGTATATAGCTGCAAGTGAGGCTGCAAAAGAAGCCGTTTGGATGAGGAAATTTGTTTCTGAGTTGGGAGTTGTTCCAAGCATTGAAGTGCCTATTGTGTTGTATTGTGATAACAATGCAGCAATAGCACAAGCCAAGGAACCTAGGTCTCATAAAAATTCCAAACATGTTTTGCGGCGCTTTCATTTGATTAGGGAGATCATTGAAAGGGGAGATGTCAAGGTTGAGAGAGTTGACACACATAACAACATAGCAGACCCACTCACAAAGTCATTGTCTCAGATTCACTTTGATCGTCATAAAGAGAAGATGGGTATTAGATACCAGGGTGATTGGCTTTAGTTCAAGTGGGAGATTGAAAGTGTTTGTCCTAAATCCAATCATGTATGATGAGTTAGGAAGAACTTTCATGTATTCTTGTTTGATTTCATTAATAATAATAAAAGACTTGTTTTGATTTTATTACGGGCATTATCTGTTTAAAGTGTTTTAAATAAGATGTTCCATAGTTTAGAGTAAAGCTTCTATAATTATAATGAGATTATAATAGTGAGATCTAGAAGATGATAACTCTAGACTTAAACAGTTCCTGATCATAGGATAACTAATCGGAAGTTAGTGAATCCGCAAAGATTGGTACATACTGTGCTTGCTCCCTTCAGGAGGATGTCTGTTCTCATAGGCATTTGTGTGGTGACACTATAGCTAGTATGTAGGTGCTTATTATGGAATAAGTTCACTGAACATGACTCGATAAGTTGGACAACTAATGGAGTTTACTCACGTGTCGATAGTTGTTCACTGAGTGATAGTTGTACAAGTGTCCTTAGACTTGAGATCGTTAGAGTAATCTTGTATATAATGAACTGTGCTTTGGTTTAGTCCTTAGTCTCAAGGACATCCATTAGGTCTATTCTGGGCATAGGGATTTGTGTATGGAGATAGTTAACGGTCAATAAAGGATCTACCCCTTCTAGTAAGGAAGTGAATATCCTATGTTATTCTTAGTATGCTAGTTCCGGAATCTCTGGCCAGAGTGTATGAAATTAGAAAGAAGTTTCTAATTTGCATTAATATGAACTTTGCATTATGAATAAGAAATCATATGATTAAATTTGATAGGCTTGACACGAGATCCATGCCTTGTATTTAATCAGGATATTGTAGGGTAGAAGGAATTGATTGTACGGTAACTAGCACTGACAGGTTCTTGGTATTCTAAGCAGTGAATTCATATTATCCGGATAGTCGCGATATGTTGAGAAGCATCACTCACGATGTAGAATAAATATAATTAATCAGTTAATTATATTTAATGAATTTTAGAATTCATATAAATAATAAATAAAAAGGTTTATTATTATTTATTTTTACTACCGGCTTAATTTGAACCTACAGGGTCACACCATAAAAAGATTAATTTATTGATGAAGGTATTTTGAGAGAGCAAGTTGTTTTAATAATGATTAAAATTGTTTTAATTATTATTTAACATTTTATAAGATAAAGTGTAGGATTTATATATTAATATATAATGATATATTAATTATGAAAACCCTACATGAGCCCTATAAATAGAATGAGATGAGAATGAGTTATACACTTTTGGTTTTTGTGAAAAACCTAGTTGCCTCCCTCATCTTCTTCATCTCCCCCTCTCTCTCTCAAACCTCCATTTTTATAAAAGCTTAGTTTTATAAAAAGTTTCGTCGAAGAATTAATCTTAGTGGATACCGGTAGAGTGCTTCACACTCTGAGGAGCAACTGCTAGCAACCATAGATTATAAAGCTTCGATTTTTCAAAGTAAGGTTTCGATTCCTCGCTTATTCATTTTATATGCTTTTCTATATGTACGATATATGGATTTTACGGAAAAATTGTTATTTGCGCTTCCGCTCGTCCGTAAATTCCTTCATGATGGAGCATCAAAAACAAAATCTAGTGGCGCAAGCTTAGTGTTGCAAAGCCCCGATGGGTTCACAGTCGAATATGCTTTGAAGTTGGATTTCCAGACAACTAACAATGAAGCTGAGTATGAGGCCTTGATAGCTGGTTTAGGCTTGGCCAGAATCATGAGAGTCAAGAATCTCAAAGTTTGTGGAGATTCAAGATTAGTAGTCTCTCAAGTGAATGGTGAATTTGAGGCCAAGGATGAAACTATGGCAAAGTATCTGCGAGTTGTGAAAGCTGTCATGACTCAGTTTGATGAGTGTTATGTAGAACACATTCCGAGAGAAGAGAACGTTAAGGCCGATGCCCTGTCCCAGTTCGCTTCTTCCGAAATAGAAAACTATGCAGGGAGTGTTTACTTCCAGGTCTTGAAGGCCCCGACTATCAACTCAAAATTAGTGGCACCAATTGATGTGGGAAGCTGTTGGATAGATCCTATCAAAGCTCACCTAGAAACTGGATGGCTCCCCGGCAGTGCCTTGGAGGCACGAAAGCTGTCCGTGAGAGCATTGAGATATGCCTTGATCGAGGGTGTTCTTTACAAAAGATCTTTCGTTATCCCGTACTTGAAATGTTTGAGGCCCCAAGAGGCAAGGGAAGCTTTGGAAGAAGTTCATGAAGGTATTTGTGGGCAGCACTTGGGGGGCAGAGCCCTAGCTCACAAAATAACTCGTTTGGGATTCTACTGGCCAGAAATGCTGGCCGATGCACAGAGCTATGTCAAGCGGTGCGATCGATGCCAGAAGCATGCTCCGATAGTAAGGCAGCCGCCCGAGATGTTAACATCGGTTAACTCCCCTATTCCATTTGCGATGTGGGGGATGGATATACTTGGTCCCTTCCCCGTAGCTTCAGCACAAAGGAAATTTCTGATAGTGGCCATTGATTACTTTACTAAGTGGATTGAGGCTAAACCTCTGGCCAAGATAACCACCAAACAAGTTGCCCAGTTCTTTTGGGAGAATATAATTTGCAGGTATGGAATCCCCCGAATTTTGGTGACAGACAATGGGACGCAGTTCAATAATGAAGAGTTCAAGAAATATTGTGAGGAGAATGCAATTGAGCTTCGTTTTACCTCCGTGGCTCATCCACAAGCCAACGGGCAAGCTGAGGTAGCTAATCGAATTATCCTTGATGGACTGAAGAAGAGGGTTGAACGCTCTAGAAACACTTGGGTAGATGAGTTGCTACCCATACTATGGGCATACCGTACCACTTGTAAAGTGACCACTGGAGCAACCCCGTTCCTGCTGGCTTACGGAGCTGAGGCAGTTGTGCCTTTGGAGATCATGCAAGCGTCACCTCGAGTTGAGGCTTTTGAACCAGAAACTAACGAAGAGGGCATGAGACTCGCCCTAGATCTGATTGACGAAGTCAGGGATGAGGCAAACACTAGAAATGTGGAACATCAAAAGAAAGCATCCTTTTATTACAACCATAGAGTTAAGGAAAGGTTCTTTCGACAAGGCGACCTGGTTCTAAGGAAGATCGAGGCTTCCGGAGTCGGCCAGAAGGGAAAGCTATCCCCCAATTGGGAAGGGCCATATCGAGTCAAGAAGACGTTGGGACGAGGATCATATAAGTTGGAGACCTTGGACGGGGTTGAGGTGCCCCGTACTTGGCATGCTTTGAACCTCAAAGTTTATTATGTATAAGCTATCCTTGCATGGATTCAGCTTTCTATCTATTTATTATGAGGAGTAGAAATAAGGTTCGATGAAACCATTTCAGGGCTTTACGCCCCGAGTAGGACAATAATAAGATATGTAAGGGTTAAACCCATTTCAGATTATTAATGCAAAGTTTGTTTCCCCTCAATGATTTTGTGATTTTGTTTATGTACCAAGCACCTGTTGAGTGTGAGTCTAGGAAGGACAAGTACCGAAAACAAGTAAACAAACTAATGAGGAAACAAATGCATAAATAAAGACCCCGAAGGGCCAACAGTTAAGTTACATCAACAAGATAGATAAAAGTTTGGTCCCCAAGGACCGTGAATGAAATCTAGACAAATAAAGCCACATCTGGCTAACAAGGCCATGCAAGGCCACGAACTAACTCCAGCTACTCCTCCCCAGAACCCTCTTCTCCAGACTCCTCACCGCCGCTCTCCTCTTCCTCACTCTCCTCCTCTGAGTCTTCGCTGGAATCACCACCGGACTCTGCTATCACCATTGGCTGAGCTCTAGCAACTTCGGCTCCTTTTCCCTCGGAAGATGAAGAAGAAGTAGAACTGCCCTCGTTCCGGATTAGCCTTTTCCCAGGGATGGGTTGGCGAACTACTCCAACCTTCTTTGCAGGCGGGACTTTCTTCCCACGGGAGCCAGAAGAATGTGAGTCTTGGCTAGCAGCGGGAACAACCCCCTTTGAGTTGGACCCGGAACGACGATGACTGCCTCTGGAACCGGATCCTGATGCCTGGGGAACAATTTTAGTTCCCGAACCAGAAGCTAGGTTAACCGGGAGGGCACCCCAATTTGGGCAAGGAAAATCTGCTGGGTTGACAACAGATGGATGCCTATGATTCACAGCGTTAATAGCCTTCTCCCAACCAACAGACATGTTGAAGGGACGCACCTCATCTTCATGATCATCAATGAGCTTAAGGAAATCTTCAGACCTATGGTAGGCCTGGATCACCTTGTCGGCATCAGAGGCCTTCTTTCTGGCTAGAGAAGCAAGCTGTTTGCGGGTAGATGCGGCGTTGGCCTCAGCTCGAACAACTTGGGAGTGTAGATCGTCAATCTCTTCCCTGAACCTCATTGAGTCATTTCTCAAGCTAACATTTTCGTCCCTAAAGGCCCGGCCTTGGGTCGAAATGGTTTGAAAATAGGCGTTGGCCTGCAACAAGGAAATAAGTGAGCCACAAGGAATATGCAGAATTGAAATCAATGACAATGTCAAACTTAACAGAAGGAATTTCATACCTGATACAAGGCCTGGGCGCCCATGAGTTGAGACTCATCCAGCTTGTCACCTGCATGCATTGTCGCTTGGTCAGGCGGAGTGATGGAAAGCTTGGACCAGTCTAGGGCCAGATGAGGACTCCCGAAGACCGAGTCTTGTTCGCAGATGCCCCAATGAGGTATGAAAGGAGTCCGGACATCCCCGTCAGCGTTTCGGGATCGTTTACCACCTTGAGAACAACGCTCCAAGAAATTAGGGATGTGAGGTTTAGTTGGATTCAGCTTCTCTTCAGCCCTTTTCTGCATCCTCTTGGTAACAGTTGGCCGGTTCTCGGGACGATTATTAATCTCCTCAGCAGCTGAAATACAAAGAGAAAAACATCGGTATAAGAACAAACAGAGTTCACAATAAGTTCAAGTAAGAAAGTTACCCTCTATGGAAAGAAAGCTAAGGCCAGCCCCAATGAGATTCTTTTCGTTTAAAATAGTATTATAGTCTGTGCGACCGTCGTCAGCGAGAAGCTTATCCCGGTCCAACAATTCCGGATCAGAAAGGTCACACACGAAGTGGGAACTATCTTCTACAGACCCGAATTTCTTCACAAAGAAGTTGCCCCAATCACCGCCCTTCCATTCAAGAACTACAAACTCCTTTTCCCAGAAATGTTGTGAATCTGGAAAGGAGAAGGGATTCACCATGTGTGGAAGCTTGGCTCGGTGCTTGAGGCTCACCCATCCTTTTTTGGATTCAGAAGAGTTGCTGGCCCCGAAGATACTTCGAAACATTGTGGTTGTCGGATGAATCCCCAGCTCCCGACACCTTATCAAGAGAATAGAAATGTACCTCCAGGCGTTGGGATACAATTGACAGGGGTGGATTTGATATTCAGCCAGCAGCCTAATAATAAAATTGTCAACCGGGAACCTGAACCCAGCATCTAAGGCACCCCAGTAAACACAGATCCTTTCAGGATGCCAGTTGCAAGTTCTATCTGATGGACTCGGGAGACGAACCTGGATGGCACTTGGAAAGTGATAAGACTCCCTTATCTTCTGAACGTCCCGTTCCGACAATTTACTGGAACTATTAAAAGAATCTAGACTAGAACAGTTGGGAAATGTATCCCTCATGATATTTAGAAGTTCTAGCAAGGATTCGAATCTATGTTCAACATATGTAGGAGGTTGAATTCTTTCTTTACCTTTGGCAGTCCTCATTTTACTCCTCTTTGACATGGCTTCCATCATGGAGACCGGGGGAGCCATTGGTTGATCACCTTCCGACATCTTGATGCAGGAGCTGAAACTTGATCTTGAAGCTCGAACTGGATCTTGTAACTTGAACCTAAGAGAACTTAAGAATCTGAAAGCTCAGAAATGAAGAAGTGAATGGAAATGAAGGCTACTTCTCCTCTTTTATAGAAAATACATGACCTGGTACATCAGGTTGAATCTCAGCTCGGTTCGTGTTAACAGGTCATCTATCGTTTCCAGACGAAAAAGGACAGAAATTATCCACGTTATACAGAAAGAATCGTTATAATTCATATTTGTCGGAAAAGAAACAGCTGAAATATTTACTGCATGGATGTTTGCACTTAAAGAGATAAACAACGAGTTTAATCTTAAACACGAGGTTAGTAGTGCTAATCCTGAATTAAGGTGTAATCCCGATAGAAGTCACGATTGACCAAAATACTAAACCTAGAATTGAGATTCAGCTTCTGAATCCCTAGGATCGAGATTCAGCTTCTGAATCCCTAGGATCGAGATTCAGCTTCTGAATCCCTAGGATCGAGATTCAGCTTCTGGATCCTAGGCCAACCACCTCCCGGCCGACCACAAAGGATTCGGGCCGTTTGGCCGACCACCTCCCGGCCGACCACGAAGTATTCGGGCCGTTTGGCCGACCACCTCCCGGCCAACCACGAAGGAATCAGGCCGTTAGAGATCGAGATTCAGCTTCTGAATCCCTAGGATCGAGATTCAGCTTCTGAATCCTTGAAAGTCACGGATGACCAAAAAATCAACCTAGGATCGAGATTCAGCTTCTGAATCCCTAGGATCGAGATTCAGCTTCTGAATCCTTGAAAGTCACGGATGACCAAAAAATCAACCTAGGATCGAGATTCAGCTTCTGAATCCCTAAGATCGAGATTCAGCTTCTGAATCCCTAGGATCGAGATTCAGCTTCTGAATCCTTGAAAGTCACGGATGACCAAAAAATCAACCTAGGATCGAGATTCAGCTTCTGAATCCCTAGGATCGAGATTCAGCTTCTGAATCCTTGAAAGTCACGGATGACCAAAAAATCAACCTAGGATCGAGATTCAGCTTCTGAATCCCTAGGATCGAGATTCAGCTTCTGAATCCTTGAAAGTCACGGGTGACCAAAAAACCAACCTAGGATCGAGATTCAGCTTCTGAATCCCTAGGATCGAGATTCAGCTTCTGAATCCTTCAAAATGGTCGACCACGACACCTGAAGGAGCCATGGCCGACCACCTCGCAGCCGACCACGACGTTTTAGGATGCCCCGGCCGACCACGAGCTAGCCGACCAAGGCACATTCAGGAGCCCCGGCCGACCAGCCCTCAGCCGACCAGGTGCCGGCCGACCACCTGGGGTCAAGGCCCTCCAGCCGACCAGGTGTCAGCCGACCACCTTGGTTGGAGGCCCTTCAGCCGACCAGGAGCTAGCCGACCACAAGCTAGCCCTCGATCCGGCCGATCGCGGGTTAGCTTGTGGTCCTGAATCTTGGTTTTTCAGCAATTCTCGGGCAGCTTCTGAACCTGAATCTTGATTTTTTCGTATAATTTCAGGTGCACCGTTTATCGCCGTTTAGCGTCGTTTAACATCGTTTAAGGCTGTTTAGCACCGTTTAGTGCCGTTTAGTGCCGTTTATCGCCGTTTAGCGTCGTTTAACATCGTTTAAACGTCGTTTAAGGCTGTTTAGCACCGTTTAGTGCCGTTTAGTGCCGTTTAGCACCGTTTATCGCCGTTTAGCGTCGTTTAACATCGTTTAAGGCTGTTTAGCACCGTTTAGTGTCGTTTAGTGCCGTTTAGCGCCGTTTATCGCCGTTTAGCGTCGTTTAACATCGTTTAAACGTCGTTTAAGGCTTTTTAGCACCGTTTAGTGTCGTTTAGTGCCGTTTAGCACCGTTTATCACCGTTTAGCGTCGTTTAACATTGTTTAAACGTCGTTTAAGGCTGTTTAGCACCGTTTAGTGTCGTTTAGTGCCGTTTAGCGCCGTTTAGCGCCGTTTAGCGTCGTTTAACATCGTTTAAACGTCGTTTAAGGCTGTTTAGCACCGTTTAGTGTCGTTTAGTGCCGTTTAGCACCGTTTATCGCTGTTTAGCGTCGTTTAACATCGTTTAAACGTTGTTTAAGGCTGTTTAGCACCGTTTAGTGTTGTTTAGTACCGTTTAGCACCGTTTATCGCCGTTTAGCGTCGTTTAATATCGTTTAAACGTCGTTTAAGGCCGTTTAGCACCGTTTAGTGTCGTATAGTGCTGTTTAGCACCGTTCAATGCTACTGGCACAATCTAACGTCGTTGTAAACGCGTCGGTCGCTCCACGCTTTACGTCAAAACGATATCAAAGATAAACCCTGACCCAAGTCTCGAAAAAGGCCGTTAAAACTTCAAGGAAAACCTGATCAGTTTTCCTAGAAGTTGGGGGGCAAATGATATGGGCTAAAAGTAAGCCCTAAAGACACATTTAATGTGGCATTAATTAGACCCTGAATGGTCCAAACGTGGGGCCCACCAGATGGGCCCAAAACCCCAATTATAATATTAATTTCGTAATTAATATTGGGGGGAAATAAACAGCTCAGCAATAAGAGTTGGATAAGGATATTATTTCCACCAGACTTATCCACCAAGGCATCCAATTTAATATGGAAACTGATTCCTACAAGGAATAGATCTAGAACTTTCCTCAAAGACTTTTCTACCAAGTCTCTAACTCCTACCATAATTCTAAAGGCTTCTCAGCCTATATAAAGGGCCTGACCCCTCACCTCAGAACTACGTTTTCTTGGCTTGATTCTCTAATACAGAGATACGTAGGCATTCTGTGAGGACCGATCAGTCTCGAACGCAGAAGCAGCCATTAAAGCTCGAAGCTCAACCACCCTAGCATTAATTACAAATCGAAAACTAGTTTTTATTCCACAACACTTTCCTAGCTCTTTCGGTAACCTCTACATTCTCTTAGCGGTTGATTATGTGTCTAAGTGGGTAGAAGCCATACCCACTAAGTCCAATGATAACAAGGTCGTTCTTAAATTCTTAAAAGAGAATATCTTTTCTCGATTTGGCACACCTAGGGCTATCATTAGTGACCAAGGTACGCACTTTAAGAATCGTCAATTTGAGTCCCTTTTGAAAAAGTACTCAATTACTCATAGGTTGGCTACCCCTCATCATCCTCAAACTAGTGGTCAAGTTGAAGTCTCGAATAGGCAAATCAAACAAATCTTAGAAAAGACTGTCAACTCGAATAGGAAGGATTGGTCAATCAAACTGATAGATGCCTTATGGGCCTATCGAACCGCTTTTAAGACTGTTTTGGGCATGTCCCCTTACAGAATTTTGTTTGGCAAAGCCTGTCATTTGCCCGTTGAACTAAAGCATAGGGCCTTGTGGGCCATAAGAGATTTGAACTTTGACTTACCAACCGCCGGTAGTCATAGGAAATTGCAATTGTCAGAACTAGAGGAATTAAGAAATGAGGCCTATGAAAATGCTAAAATCTATAAAGAAAGAACAAAACTTTTTCATGATAAATCCATTTTGAGAAAATCTTTTTCTCCGGGTCAAAAAGTTCTTTTGTACAATTCTAGGCTTCATTTATTCCCTGGGAAATTGAGATCTAGGTGGGAAGGTCCTTACATTGTTAGAACCGTTTTTCCTCACGGTGCTGTTGAAATTGAAAATCGTAAAAATGGTGATGTATTTAAAGTTAATGGACAAAGACTCAAACCATTTTTAGAGCTGCCATTTGATCCCGAGGATAAGGTCACCCACCTCATCGACCCGTGATTCATGTAAGTTTCTTTCAGTAGGTAAATTCTCTCCTTCATCTCTTGTCAAGTATTATCTCTTCATTCTCATTTACTCATTTCTCTTGCATTTGCATACTTTGAGGACAATGCATGATTTAGGTATGGGGGAGGGTTTTTAGTGTAAATATAAAAATTGAAAAATCCAAAAAAATTAAAAAATGAAAAAATCACAAAAAGAGTTCTTTTCGTATTCTAGTCTTGTTAATTGATTGCTAGTTGCTTGATGCACCCTTGCATGCTATGATAATCTTATGATCCATTAGCTTTTGTTTGAGAAGTGATTTGCTAAAGTTCTTGTTCACACACATACACTAGCAAGGTGAAGCTAGTAGACTTATTTGAATTTGGCATGAAATTAGAAGGACATGATTAGGTGTAAGATGATTTGGTCTTCATGCTTTGAGTACAAGTAGGTGCATTGAGGATACCTTTACTTGAGATTGATTATGTTTTACCACACCAAGTGAGTTTTGAGCCTATATGCACATCTATTGCATTTATATTCGTTTGCTTGAGTGTCCACTTGTCATTTGCATCGCTAGCACTTGTTTGAGTTCCTTCTTGAAATACATGACATTAATTGATGATAAAATGATAAAGGCACTTAGGAATAACCTATATTTCCAAATTATCCACACCATGCTTATATGATCAATTAGTTAACCCTTTGAGCCTAATCATTTTCTTTCGATGACACACCACATTACTCACCCAAGACCTTTTTCTTGTTTAGCCTTACGTATTCTTGATCCCATTTTGTCAAAGGCTAGTAGGAACTTAAGGGAGCAATAAGGTGTGTGAAATAGGGTTTACTTTTGTTCATAACTTTTGAGGAAATATTTGTTGTTACCTTGATAGTCGATTTTCAAAATTTAAATCTAAAGGAGGATTATTGTTACATTTATCATTTTCATTTATAAGAAAAAAAAGAGAAAAAAGAAAAAAAGAAAAAAAGAGAAAAAAAATGAAAAAAAAAATATTCATATGAGAGCATACTTATGTTTTTTGTAATCCTCCTTCATTCGACTATTCAAGGCTTTTTGTTGATAATAAAAATAAATTGTATGGGGAGGAAGTTTGGTGTTGTGCATGATATTCATGGTTACTACTAGCTTTTGACACTTCACCTTATTTTGGCCTTTCTTGACATACCTTGTCCCTAGCCCCATTACAACCCCAATAAAGACCTTTTGATTGTCATTATTAATGTATGTTGTGATTTAAGTTGGGATGATAACAAGTGTCAAGCATGCATTTGATTTTATTGGAATTGAGTGATACACTTACCCTTGTTCTTAAGTGAATATTCTTTTGTGAGTGAAAGGTGAGGTATTGCTTATTTGTTTTTTGCATAAGAGATCTCAAGTTTTGAATCTGAGGTGTGCTCTTGTAGACTTAGCATGGTTACCAATAATTTTGCACTTGACATGAACTTATAATCACTCTTGCATGGTTCTTTAAGTAGACTATGTGAATCCTTGCATTTTCCACACCAAGACTTTGCAACTTCATTTTGATTCTTAAGTTGATGTATCATGATAGGACATGTATGTGTGGTATGCATTGCCATGTGATCTTTTATACAAGCTAGATGGATTTTGTGGGTACATTCACTATAGGCCCTCACGAGACCTCCCTCGTCCACTAGGGTTGCCTAGGGGTTTAAAGGGCTTGTTGCATATGCCAAATGAAACCGTCACACCTACGAAAAAGAGTATAGGACTTTTTATCTAGATTTTCATTTTGTTTTACTCGAGGACGAGCAAAAGATAGGTATGGGGGCATTTGATAAGTGCATATTTTTGCATATTTTATTTACCTATTTATTGCTTGAACTCGTGTTTTAATAATTTATTTTGTTGCATTTCAGGTAAATCGTAAATAAATAAAGAAATGACAAAATAAATAAAGTGCAAGGAAGGGAAAAAGGAGGAAGAAAAAGGACCAAAAATGAAAGAAGGAAAAGAATTAGGAGCTTGGAGCAAAAAGGAATATTTCAAGACAAGTGGAAGGTGGAGATCATCCCAACACATTAGAAAAGTGTATGGCCAAGATCAACTCTTCAAAGCTTAAGGGGGAAGGAAACAAATAGATGGCTAGGATTTCACCACCACACAACCCAAATGTATGGTGGGGATTTACCCAACACCCCCCTTAACCCTAATTTCTATCCTATAAATACCCCTTCACCTCCCTTGTATTTAGTAACTTAGATTTTAGGGTAGTTTTAATTTCTTGTATTTTCCTTAGTTTTAAATCTTGTAAACACTCTTATTATAATTAATGCAATTTTTATTTTCTTTACTTCTTGTCTTGCTCTTTCGTTATTGTTGCCTTGTTTCGTTATTTTCGTAAATCCAAGTAGTGGACAAAGTAGCGAAAGCTAACCACTATGGGTTGAAAGTAACGAAATTTTATTTTCTTGTTCGTAGTTTTAATTCATAATTTTTCCCCTTTAAATCTCAATTTTATTGTGGGCCATTTATTTTAAATCATCGTTGTTGCTTAATTTTTAATTTCGTAGTTAATCTCTTTAATTTCGTATTTAATTTTCAAATAAAAAAAAACCCACAAAAATATTAGTTTTATAAAATTTTCATTACGTAATTTCTATTTCTTCGTTTTTGTTTAACTCGAAAGAAATTTCATTTTTTTATTCCTTTCTCTACGCATCAGCCCAACACTTGTTTTCTTTTATTTATCTCTTCCTCTTAGATTAAGAACACAACAGACCCTTTGTTTTTTTTCTTTCCAACGAACCCAACAGCTTTTCTTAACTAAAATCGCCTCCCCTTCATCTTTTTCTTTGCAAACACAACACAATTCTTCTTCACTTCTTCTTTTATTTTCGTTTTTAATCGCTTAGTTTAACTCTCAAAACCCAATCCGTTATATGATACACACAAACACTAAGTTTTAATTCGATTGTCTGATTTCGATTTAAGTTACTGCGATGTCTCGTGTGCGTTTTTGATGTATGTGTTTGGATTGTTAATTTTAGTGGCTGAATCGACTGTTTGGTTTCGAGTTATAACTGTTTCTGAGTTTCCGAATTGTTTTTGAGTCCTGCGGTGCTGAGTCGAGTTGCTTAGTTCCAGTGAGTTTCGTGTTGAATTCGTGTGCTGTTATGTTACCGTAGTAGTACTGTTACCTTTGATCTTGGTTTTGTTCTGCTAGTGGCTGAGTTGTGATTGTGTTCGTCTGCTGTGTCTTGAGTCGCAGTGATCGAAATCTGTTTTTTACAAGTGTGTTACGAGTTTTTCTGTTTTCGTTTTCTGCCTTGTTTTCTGCGGGTTATGCTGAATTCAACAAGTCTTTACGTTTTAAGTCTAGTCCCGAGTTTGTCTTAGTCAAGTTGCAAAAGTCTGATTTATGCCGAGTATGCTGCTGTCCGAATTGATTTCTGTGCAATTTTGAGTTGGGTCGAATTGTCAGTCGAACTCGAGTCGCTATTTTGTTGTTATGGTCCTTTTGATTTCTTTGCTGCGTTAAGTTTGATTTCGATTGAGTCACCAGTTTCGTGTGTTTCGTTGTTGTTTGTATATATGATTTTGGTTGTTTGTGGGTTATCAAGTTTGTATAATCGTTGTTTATATAATTAGAGTTTCGTTGTTTTGAAAACATTCTGAAGAAAAATGTTGTTGGTCTTGTTTTTGCCAAGTTCGTGAATTGTTTTGTTCGTATGAATTTTGTTTTTTTTGTTTAGTTTGTGAATGGTTATTTTGTTTTGGTCTTGCTGTCGAACACCTTGTGTCAAAAAGTCTGGACTAGTAATTTCCTGTTTTGTGTTCTGGTTTTCAATATAGTAATTAAGTTTTGTGGCTGAAATTTTCAACCTGTCAAAAAAAAAAATTTAAAAAAAAAAAGAGATTTAGAATAAATCTAGTTTTAATTTTGAGATCAATTTTAGAATAATTTAGAATTTAGATTTAAATTCGAATTTAGGATTTTTAAAATTATAGAATAATTTTAGAATAATCTAGTTTTAGAATAAATTAGAATAAATTAGATTTTCATTTTAGTAAATTAATTAGTTTAAAATCCAAAAATTTTCCAAACCCAATTTGTTCTAATTCGATTAAATTAAATCTTAAGGTTTGCGAAAAAAAATAGTCCCTGTGGAACGAATCAATTAAATTTTACAACGAAACGAATTGTACGC
The DNA here is from genome assembly GCA_036435485.1 of Saposhnikovia divaricata. Lineage (NCBI taxonomy): Eukaryota > Viridiplantae > Streptophyta > Magnoliopsida > Apiales > Apiaceae > Saposhnikovia > Saposhnikovia divaricata. Next base: position 184,546,336 of record CM071599.1, on the reverse strand, counting down.
TTGCGATTCAAATTTAATTATTTTTTTTTAGCACAACAGCGTTGGCCGATACTCCCAAAACACAACTATTTACGTATACAACATTTGTCAATTATATCTCGTATATAATTCTTGGACAGTTTAGTGAACAACAACTGCTCTAATTTATCAAATAAATTTTCCGCCAAACCTATGCTTCTAAGTTCTCATTTCACAATCCTATTATGATAACTTAGTTAAGTTAGACCCAATTGATTAATATGTCGAATATCACATTTATTCTTTCGCATCTAACCACGATAATTAGGAATGCTTTACTTTGGTAAACCAACTCCTAATGATCTAGGCTTTGATGAGTGTTATTCAATTGGAAAGCATTTAATAACTTAATATTTAATTAAGGGATTTTTAATTAAAACGACCATGATCCCATCATAAAGAGATCCCCAATTTTTCCTTGAATTAAATATTTCAAATCATAGTTCGCTGAATTAATGATTTCCAGGTAGAAAGGTTAACACACAAATGGCATTATTGACACCTTTTAACCTTACAAGAAATTAATCTCGTTGTTGACAAAATCATTTAATCCTTGAACTATAATAATTCATATTTAATTACCGTGTTTCATAAACACAGGAATCTCATGATCATTTTGTTTAATCTTCATCTTAAATCGTTACGGATTTTATCTTGTTTAGCATAGCATGGATGACGTATCTAATACATACATACATTCTACTTAATATAATTAAGCATGCATATCTATCACTACGCATACATATCATCATATGTAAAGTTCATGAATATAAAATCGTGCTTGGTTATGGCCCAATCCTATATGATCTTTCCAAGCTAATGGAAAAATCTATGTCAATCTATGGTGGTTAATAAAACTGAATTATTACATAGTTGGTCTTCATAAATACATGTCTTCATGTCTTCTTTGTGTCAACTGCCTTCATCTCCATTGATCCTTCATTGCATGCCTCCAATGAACTTCTTATTACATAGAATATAAAACATAATTATACTAGTACAATTACATAAGAACTCGAGTTATATTTGAGATGAACAGTTACAAAGGAAAAAGAAAACGACATGCAAGTCGTATTTATAAAACCAAACCATAATAATTAAAACCACTAACCTATGGGTCTTAAGGCCATAACCAATCACCATGCTCAATTAACACTTAAGAACATCATAAATCTCATTATCATATCATAATATATCATAATATGTCACAAGCCCAAATTAAAACAAAGCCCTAAACCGCGGATCGACCATTAGCATGTATCAATATACACACGACCCAAAATCCAGTTACCAGAAACATGTATCAGTATACATATCGAACATACATCATCCAACAGATTGATCAACAGATTGATCAAAGCGGCCAACAAAACCAAAATAGTATATACAGCATGCATAATATCATAATATTCATAAACAGCAATCATGACAGATTACATACATGCATATATTCGAAAGCTTAAACACATAAACGAATTAAATAACCTCTCGCAAGTAGCTCTGATACCATTGTTGGGTTTCAAGCAATCAAACGCAGCGGAAAAACACGAAAAATAAAATAAAATTGAAACCAACCGTAAGGATCCATGCGAGAATTGTATATTTAATTCGTAGTTCATAGAAATCAGTACATTAAAGAGCTTTCCGATGTTTGAGAGTGAAGAATAGATTGTTCGATCACCACGTATCCCGCACGAGCGATGTACGTCTCTATAGTATCCACACGAACGCTTTCTTGAAGAATTTGCAGTGTACTAGCACCAAGAACTTGAATTTTCTCCTCTCTTGCTCTCTCCTCTTTTGCTGTTAGGGTTTTAGTGTTTTATCACAATAAAAACGTAACCACTAGCAGCCACAAAAAAAGAGTTATATAGCTGGAGATAAAAACGAAAATCAACTCTAATCTCTTTTCGAGTTTTGTATAAATCCAAATTCTGTTAATTCTCATCTTATTAAGTCTTACTTAATAAGCAAGATACTGAATATTGAATTTATAATAATTCAAATTTTTTTTATTTAATTAATCAAGTCAATACTTAATTAATTAATTAACAATTCGATTTATCATCTTAATTTAAATCCGACTATTTAAATTAAATTATCCTTCAAGCGCTCTTGTGTGTGACCCAATAGGTTATTATTATATTGGCAACAATTTTATTTAATAAATAAAATCGTAAACAATGAGCGGCATCTAGTAATACATCATTGTTACCCAAATAATAATAATTAAATCAGTGAATTGATTTCTCCTTTCGTGAACAATGTTCTATGTAATATAATCCCTTAACCATGATATTATAGATTAAACTGGAGGCATGGAATGCGTCATCCTCGTCATAATTTAATCTTTATTTTCTTGATCGATGAGTAGACTATTCAAACAAATCACTATTTGAGCACGGCCATGCATTTCATAGTCTCACTCAAACAAGAGGCCAATAATATCACTCCTATATATTTATATATATTAAGGGGAGTTAAATTCCATCTAGATCATTCACATTTCTCATATGATTCATAATATACCCAAGACCACCTTTATCATTACCCGATTAAAGATAACTTTTGATAGAATCAAAATATATTAATTCTCATAGAGAAATGTAATGACTTCAGGTCTAAGGATCATTACATCATTATTACATTGAGATTCATAATGACACATTTATTCATTCCATGTCAAATCTCATAGTGGGTCTATCCAATACATCGTACTCATACATGTACCTATGCATTGACTTTAGTATCACAATATTTATGATCAATGAGAAGTGATCATCAGTCAATCAACATAATAGTTTCGATGTATTATTATTGTCCCAATAACAATAATACTTGACTAGGGATATTTAAGATTATTATACTGTATATTATCTCATATTAATGTAGTTCGTATCAATAATCTTGGGACATTTATTATACTAACAATTATATCGCAGTAAATACAAAGCATAATAAAACATCAATATAATCAAAACAGAACATAAATGTCAATAACATAGTTTAAATAAACTGAAATGTATTGCCTCTAGGGCACCTACACTAACATCGATTACATCACTTGGCACTGTAGATCGTAGACTTACTGTAGATCGTAGACTTAATTTAACACTCCCCCTCAAGTTGATGCATATATATCACTCATGCCCAACTTGCCAATAAGTGGATGAAGCATCTTCCGATTTTGACCTTTGGTAAATATGTCAGCTATCTGGTCCTCTGATCTTACAAAGTGAATACCAATGGTATCATTATTGATCGATCAATTTCGATATGTTTGGTCCGATCATGTTGAACTAGATCATGTGCAATGGCAATAGCGGCTTTGTTATCACAATGCAGCTTCATTGGAGTTGCGGATGCAAGTCCCAATTCTTCTAGAAACAATCTTATCCATAATAATTCACGTACAGCTTTAGCCATAGCTCTATACTTTGCCTCAGCACTGGATAAGGCAACCACAAGTTGTTTTTTACTTCGCCAAGTAACCAAATTGCCACCAATAAATGTACAATATTCTGAAGTCGAACGTCTATCGTCTTGACATCCGGCCCAATCTGCATCTGTATAGCTCTCAACCCCGAGATGATTGTTTTTAGTAAACATTACTCCTTTTCCAGGAGAAGCTTTGAGATACCTTAATATCATATAAACTGCATCCAAATGAGGTTGACGAGGATCATGCATGTACCTGCTAACAATTCCCACTACATATGCTATGCCTGGCCTTGTATGTGCAAGGGAGATTAGTCGTCCAACTAACCTTTGATATTGAGATTTATTGACAATTTCACCAGCATCTCCACAGAGCTTATGATTTGCTTCTATTGGAGAATCTGCAGGTCTACATCCCAACATCCCTGTTTCATTCAGAAGATCAAGGGTATACTTCCGTTGTGAAAGAAAGATACCACCCGGACTTCTAGAGACTTCAATGCCAAGGAAATACCGTAGTTTTCCTAAGTCCTGCATCTCGAATTCAGAGGCAAGCTTGCGTTTAACATTAGCAATCTCACATGTGTCGTTGCCGGTGATCACAATATCATCGACATAAACAATCAACACTGTGATTTTTTCATCTCATCTTTTCACGAACATGGTGTTATCCGAGTTGCTCTGTTTGTAGTCAAATTTAATCATTGCTCTCTGAAATTTGCCAAACCAATCCCTTGGAGATTGTTTCAACCCATAAATAGTCTTATTTAGCTTGCATATTTTCCCAATGGTCGCAGTTGTAGAAAAACCCGGTGGAATATCCATGTAGACTTCTTCTTTCAGGTCTCCATGTAAGAATGCATTTTTTACATCCAATTGCTGAAGTTCCTATCCAAGATTTGCTGCACATGATATCAATATTCGAATAGAAGCCATCTTTGCTACTGGAGCAAAAGTTTCCTGATAATCAATCCCGTAAGTTTGAGTATACCCCTTTGCCACAAGTCTTGCTTTGTACCTATCAATCAGCCCATTAGGTTTCTGTTTTACAGTGAACACCCATCTACATCCTACTACCTTCCTTCCAGCGGGAAGATGAGTTAACCCCTAAGTGCCATTATGTTTCAATGCATTCATCTCCTCTATCATGGCATCTTTCCATTTAGGTTCACATAAAGCATCCTGCCAAGTATGTGGAATAGAAACACTAGACAAAGATGACACAAAAGCAAGTGAAGAAGGAGATAATGCATTATAAGAAACAACGTTCGAGATAGGATGGTTAGTGCAAGAACGTACACCCCTTCTTATAGCAATAGGAAGATTTAGAGTATGATCAAGAGTATTACCAGTTTCTGGCTCAAACACAGGAGATGCAGGATCTGTCTCGAGGTCAGAGGTCTCTGGATGCAGTAAAGTGGTGATATCATTTCTTTTCCGCCTGGAATATGTAATCAAACTGGCATATCCAACCTATTTAGATCATCTAACTCATTACTCGTATGTGGAGGAATGGATGACCTGTTTGAGCTATTGTTTGGAACATTGATGAATGGAAGGAATTGAGACTCCTCTATCACTTTACTATCAAGACTGTGTCGGTTAATCTCCCCCTGAAGCAAGGAGGAGGATCCGGGAGAGAAGTAAGAAATAGACTCCCAGAAAGTAACATCGTGACTGACATATGTGCGATGTGAGGGAGGATGATAGCACTTATACCCCTTTTGAGTTGGTGTATAACCAATGAAAACACAGCGGAGAGCACGAGAATCAAGTTTATCCCGAGAGGGAGAATGATTATGAACAAAGCAGACACTCCCAAATAACCGAAGAGGCAATGGATGAGACGAAGGTGCAGGAATAAAGGACAACGGTGTTCTGAATTGTAGTACACTTGAAGGGAGACGGTTGATCAGATATGCAGCAGTCATGACTGCCTCACCCCAAAGATATTTAGGGACATGCATAGTTAATATGAGGGACCGTGCTACCTGTTGTAAGTGACCAATTTTCCTTTCAGCAACTCCATTTTGCTGAGAGGTTTTAACACATGTAGTTTGATGAATAATACCCCATGTGTCCAAATAAGATGTAAACATTCCGGCATACTCGGTACCATTATCACTTCGTAAAATTTTAACAGAGGCATTGAACTGTGTTTGTATCATGTGGTGGAAGGATTTAAAACATTCGAATACTTCACTTTTGTGTTTAAGAAGGTATACAAAAGTAAGTCGAGAATGACAATCAACAAAGACAACAAACCACCTATACTCATCATGTGTAGGATGACTAAATGGACCCCAAACATCAGTATGAATAGTAAAAAAAGAGTAGGACTTTTATTATTTCTAGATGGATACGGTGACCTTTTATGTTTGGCTAATTCACATGGTTCACAAAAATATTCTTCCTTTTTACATTTTGATGCTAAATTCGGAAAGAGATGCGACAGAACACCAAATGAAGGATGACCTAACCGTCTATGCCATTGATACAAGGACTCTAAATTGGGATTAGATTTAGAAAAACCTGATAACTTGCCGATGGTGAAACAGAATTCCCTTCCATAATATAGAGGCCATCTACCACTTTACCACTACCAAGGACCTTGCCTGTCGCCAGATCCTGAAACACACAGTGAGAAGGGAAAAAAGTTACTGAACAATTAAGTTTTTCAGTAATTTGATGAACCGATAATAAATTCACTGATAAGGAAGGAACATGTAAGACAGATGATAGTGGTAGTGAAGGGAGACAGTTGGAAGTGCCCCATCCGTGAACGGGCACATGAGTTCCATTGGCAACACGAACACTCTCTGTTTTATTGATGTAGTGATATGACTGCAGTAAACTGGAATTGCAAGTCATACGTTCTGACGCTCCCGAGTCAATAATCCATGAATTAGGTGAACTGTGAGAGGCAGAATGACAAGAAATACTCGAATGAAAAGTATTTTTCGGTACAAATGAGGCTGCAGTCTTCAACTTTATATCAGAAACAAACTATCGAAAAAACTTGAGGTCCAAAATAGTTAGGCCGGAGTGAGTTCCAGAAAAATCCTCTTTCATCATGCTAAATAAATCCGGAAAAAATACCCGAAATATAATTATTCAACAATTATAGTCAAGTCTTAACTTGAACTAAAGCAATATCAATTTAGCAAATTTATGCTAAATTTGGAAGTGTTTTAATTCTTGGCCCAGTTAATGTATATAAAACCCAATAACAAAGAAGCCCATTAACAAATAATAGCCTGCTAGCCCAATAGCCCAATAACAGATTAAACAATTAGAACCGAGCCCAATAGCCCAATAGCAGATTAAACAATTAGAACCGAGTTGTTTGCTAAAGCAACAGATCCTCGCTTTCAAATTCTGAACAACTTGCAGCAATCCGAGGTCTACCATCTGAGCACCAAAGATTCTATATTCAGGCGAGATAACATTACTAACTTTGAAGAGAATGATTTCCAGATTCTTATAGTCCTTATAACAATTCTGAACAATACAAATATATATATATATATATATATATATATATATATATATATATATATATATATATATATATATATATATATATATACGTGTATATATATATGATTTGTATCAGTTGTACTAAATGGAGAAGGTGTTACCACGAAAGGACTAGGCTAGAAGAGGCGAGCAACTTTCCCTAAAGAAACATCGCCGGAAACTGACTGTAGGCTGCCACACGCGTCGGCGCGTGGGCGCGTCTGGCGGCATCTGGCAGCTTCTAGCGGCGCATGACGGCGCGTCTAGTAGCTTCTGGCGGCCGGACTTCTGGGTTTGTCTTGTATACAGTTCTTCTTTACAGGTATGTAGGATTGGTTTGGTTCTGACTTGGACAGAAAAAACATAGAACTTGACAGTTTGTTTTTTTTTCTTCTTCTGTAACTTCGATTTCTTCTGCAAATGTGGTGTTTCCTTAGGATTTCTTCTGCTTTGATACCATGTCAATGTGTATATGTATATGTAAATGTGTGTATTGTAGTGTATAGAAAGAGTTCTAGGAAGAATATATGAAGATAGTAGAGATGAGAGATCGTATTGTATATATCTGATTTTGTTATTTGATTACAAGAGCTCTGAAGTCCTATATATGAGCCTAACTCTACGTAATCGATTTCATCACTTGGCACTGTAGATCGTAGACTTACTATAGATCGTAGATTTAATTTAACAGAAAGTCTATACGGAGAACCTCCTGCAGCCAAGTACTTTGGAAAAGTTCGAAACAAAGGGCACAAACAATTAGACGTTGATAAGTAATGTAAAGTTGAAGTAGGCAGTGTAAAGAGAATCTAAATATTACCTCAAGAAAATACTTTGCTATAGAGAACCTCTGTATTTTATAAAACCCATCGAGAACCTTGACCACATTGGATGTTTCTGTCTGTATGATTCGGTATACTGACAACAAGAAAGAATATTCTGAAAGGTTTTCTAGCCCAGCTAGAGAATATTCCGAAGTTATATCACGATATATTTGAATTAGACATTTAAGATTAGGAGCACAAAAGTTGGTACGGAAGAGTCCTTTGCAAATAATCAAGGTCAACTTCTCAAGCACAGGGCAATGGAAGATGCTTTTTCCAAAATTAGAAGTAGCATCAACTAGCTTGAGATTTGTCAGGCAAGTAAATCTTCCAAGTTCAGGTGTATAGGGAAACCAAACACTCAAAAGCGTCAAAATGAGTCAGGTCTAGAGAAGAGATATCATGTGCTGTAAAGTATTGAAGATCAGAAGATTCATACAGAGTAAGTTTCTTGATACACTTCCTTGAAAACAATGGAATCCATTGATCAATATACTCATGAATTATTTGATTATGACAATAATATTCAGGAAAGTCGAGGAAAAATTCGAGGATTGGACCATTGTGGAGTAGGAGAACTTTATTTATTATGGTAACAAATTTATACGCCTCCAGTTCTGGATCACCTGGTCCAATCAATTCCGTCAATCTATTAACGAGCCGATTATCAAAGATTAGACGTGGAATCATAGTCCAACAGTATCTCCATTTTTTCGACAAGATACTGGTTCTGACCACATCTTGTGTAGGCAGAAAACCTAGTATAGTTTCTTGTATGTTCCGAGGCAGCTCACTGATCCTATCTTTCTTAAAACGATGAATCCTTCTCATACTAGATTCTGCCATTTTCTAACTGCAATAAAAAAAATACAAAGCTTATTCGATGTGTCTGAATAACTAAAGCTGACTTGATATACAGAATAACTAAACTGAAGAATTTCTCACAGGAATTTGATCAAATAGTTCATAGGCGTTCAAAAACACATTCATATGCAATAGTACATACACCCCCACATCCATTTCATGGGAATTTCAGATGATTCTCACTTAAACAAATACTATGTTATACAATTTTTTAAGTTTTCCACTAGCTTTATCAGTCCTATTAAAAGGGTCAGTCTGGCATTATCCTCAATCAAACTAAAGCAAAAATTAGGAAAAGTTTGGTTTGAATTTTCTTAGTTACTTCTTCTTTTTTAGTTGCAAATTTGAAACATAAAAGTTGCTCATGAACTGTTTGATAAAAATCCTCTGAAAATCTATGACCTGCCAACAACAGTTTAGCCATTTCGCAAAAAATAACCACGGTCCATGGAGCTTGTAACAAGGTTTGTAACATCAAATTTAAATAATAAGCCGAAAACACACAAGTAAATAAAAGGACACATGCATGAACACAAAAAACATACAGTACTGATTTGTTGAGAAAGCGCCAATCCACTGCTTCACCTCTGCTTACTAGGGTTTTATAAATGAAGACTTGACAGACCAGAGAGATTTATTTGACCCACTAAAGTGACTGTACAGTTTCATGGTAATCCCAAGATGATAATCCACATTTTTAAAATTTTGTTTTTTTTTATGAATATAGGTCATAGGACGTCAAATTAAATTAACTTCTTTTTTTATTATTTAAAAGTACATGAGAAAGGCAAGAGTAAAACATTTGTATATCCCGTGAAGAGAAATATATACTTGTATTTGAAATTTTAAAAAATTAGAAAATGAATAAGTAATGATCTAAAAACATTGGAAGTGAATTTAATTTAAATCAAATTTCATCCAATTTTAATATAAATTTGATTCGAACAGAATTTAATCCGATCCAAATTCTATCCCAATATATCATAATAAAAAGTCGATCTATTTTGAGATTAATTTGAATCGAAATTGATTTGATTATTTGAATTATCCAATCTAAAAAAACGATATATTGCACTGATTCTCTCATATGATAAATTTTCTCAAAAAATTTAGAAAATGGATTTATATACTAAAATACTACTTTTGATCCCTAAGACTCTATGCCAGGAAAATGAATGCTTATTGGTGGAGTTCAAACTCGTCAAATTCGAAGGGGGTTCACTGGCTAGCCTGGGATACAATGAGCATGTCAAAGAAACAGGGTGGGATGGGATTTTGTAATCTACACGGTTTTAATTTAGCACTGATTGGGAAACATGTTTGGAATTTATAAACAACCCGAACTCGTTGGTGGCTCGAATTTACAAAGCAAGATATTTTTCCAGATTGTCATATCATGAAAGCAAGCAAGCAGAGAGGATCGAGCTATATCTGGGAGGGTATTTGGGAAGCTAAAGAGGAGTTGATAAAAGGTTATAGATGGGTTTTAGGTGATGGTCAGTTGATAGATATTTGTAAAGATCCGTGGTTAAGGACTAAAGCTGACTATCGTGTTGAAGGTAAAGTGTATCCACCTGAAATAGCTCAAAGTAAAGTCAGTAATTTTTTCATGCAGGAGCTAAAAGTTTGAGATGCAGCTAAGATTATTAGAAGTTTTGACCAATGTGATGCTAACGCCATTCTCACAACTCGAATACCACAGTCTAGTACTACAGACAGGTTGGCCTGGGACCATTCTGCAGATGGTCATTACACTGTGAAAACGGGATGTAGATATTGGCACTCTCAGAACATTGGTGTGGATGATGTTATACAGTCACTTGGTTGGGGAAGATTTGGAAGCTCAACATTCCTCATAAGTTGAAGATCTTTCTATTGAGGTTTTGCAGAAATACTATACCTGTTAAAAATAGACTTCGTCACAAAGGAGTAACAGTTCCAATTTCGTGTTCAATGTGTTAGAGATGTGGATCATATAGCTCATATCTTTTTCGATTGTGATTTTGCTAAGCATTGTTGGCAAGCTGCAGGTATAACGCCTTAAAAAATTCGTAATCATAAATATTTTTATTTAATATTAAATGTGGAATATATGGTGTGAAATTTTTTTTAGATAAAATATATGTGACATCATGTTTACATGTTTATATGGTAATGTTTGTGTGACGTGCTAGTCCGTGTAATTTTTTTTTGAATTTTTATGATTAAAATCTATTTAAATTATGCATTATTGATTTTTGAAAAATAATATAAAATCAACGAAGTTATTAAAAATCACGAAATCTTTTGTAATATCATCTTTGTATATTTAGTTAGTTTTTAAAATTATTGGGTGAATTATTGTTAGTGTTTAAGTATTTTAAAACGATTTTAAGAGTTTTATTGCATTTAGAGGATCAAAACTTGTAAAATTCATATTTAATTCATTTTTGATCGTACAAATATTTTAAAAATATGGGAAGATAGATAATTTTATTTTCTACATTTTAAAGCTAATATTTAGATTTTTCTTTAACTTATTTTATTTATTTCGTAATTTACACAGTTGGGATTAAATTGTTTAAATCAGAAAATTGTTATAAAATTTCTATTAAACCCCCTTCCCTTTCAAAATCCCTAAATTGCATACTTTCTCCCCATTTTTCAGTCTGGGATTTGTTTGGTAGTCTCTAGAACTCTCCCGAGTTCTCCCAATCTCTCCCAATTCTTCTTTCAAAATCTCTCTCTCTCATCTCTCCCACGAAATATCTCTCTCAATCTCCTTCTTTCCCTCACGGTTTTTCCCCTCGTCTATGTGCTCTGCAACCTGGGTCAACGACTGTATTGTTCTTGTATGTGTGTGCGCGACTGAATCATTGGGTGAGAGTCAATTCGTGTGCACAGTGATTCGCAAGTGTGTGTTGGTGTGTCTTAAACGACGTGTGTGTGTGTGTCTGTGTGAGTTTGTGTGTGTGCGTAACTATGATGTAGTGTGCAGTGTATATATATATATATGTAAGCTGCTGGGTTGAGTTGAATGGTATGTGCGAGTGTGTGCTGCGTTTCGTGTGTCGTTGCAGTTCGTATATAATTGCAGTTTGTATGTATGAGCGAAAGAATGTCGAATCTGAGTTTTTTTATTCGAATGTTTGGTTGGACTGTGTTCATAGAATTAACTGGGTTGTTGCAGTTGGTATTTGCTAATTAATTAAGTGAAGTAACTGTTTAATTGTCCGTAAAATAATTGCGCGAAGTTTCGTGTTTGGAAGCCCATTTCGGGTACCACCGGAACTTTGCCCCATCGACAATGATTTAATTGAGTCGATGGAAATTGGCAATGATGATTTCCTAAGCCAAGTATTATTTCATCAATTATATAATATTTTTCAGTTCGTGTTTTAATTTACGAATTGAATATCCGGTTGATATGAATTAATTAATTTAAGGATTATTCGGATTGGAGTACTATTAGTTTGAATTGTTAATTTATGGATAGTAGTGGATTTCTTTTGGAATGTGATAATTGTTGGTTGGCTGTGTCGGTTATGTTTCGACTGGCAGTTACCCGTATAAAGGGGATTCCGTCAAAATTTTCTAAAAATCTTAATTTTATTTCCTCGAGTAGATGTATATACGTATGTACTACTAGTATGGAGTGGTATTTGGACTATGTTTTATTTATGTGATTATGTGTTAAATATTTATCGGTTATAATTATATTTATATATGTCAGTGGTCAAGGGTTGATAATATATGAATAAAGTGAATAAATTTAAGGACTATCGCAAGGGTAGATTAAGATTAGATGTTGTAGAGGAACGTCGAATATTGTATAGAATTCTGAAATAGTGTTTTTATATGTGAAGATTCGAAAGACGTAGACCCAAGGAATAAAGAAAAGACAAAGGCTGAGAGTTTTTGAGCTAAGTGACTAGCGTGAAAGTACTTGGTTAAGGCAAGTGACTCGAACCTTATGTTGAAGTTCAGATTCCATCAACTGTTGGTGAATTTTGTTCAAACTTTTATAATTTACTGTTGTTCCTTTCAAATTATTGTTGAATCTCTCGTACCTTGTTAATTATTCTTTATAAATTATTTTTGAAACTCTTGTACCTTGCTTATCTCTATGAATCATTGCTTAACTCTTGTACCTTATTACTTGTTCTTATGAATTGATCTTTAAACCCTCGTACCTTATTTCTTGTGCCTCTGAATAATTATTTAAACTTCTATACCCTATTGTTTGCACTAATTCTAATTGAACTATAAACCTTAAATTATAATTCATATCTTGCTATGTCAGAAACCTTTCTTTACGCTTATTTCCTAAACCACCCAAATGAAACACTACTTATGATCCCTGGAACCTTAGTTATAAAACCTTAATATTTACTTTATTCATCATAATCTCGTGAACCTTTTATTTGATTTAATCCTATTTTTCTAAAACCTACCTGAGTTAATTAAATATTTCTTTCACATTACCTCCTCATATTATTATGTGCGGGACTAATCCTTATTCTTAAATACTTTGAATCATGTTTGAATCCCTATCTTGTGAACCTTATACAATTAATCCTAAATGCTTCCCTGACCCTTAATCTTTTATAAATGTAAATTAAAATGGATTAATTATTTAAGAATATTTTTAAAATTCCTTATACTGGGCTGATCTGTTATCAGTGAGTTTAAGGACCGAAAAGTAAAATGTTTTAAATGATTTTAAAGGTTTTACTGTGAGGGATTCCATCAAAAATGTTTTCTACGGATTCCTTCAGATTGGAGAGCGTAAGAGGTCGGGTGACGCCGGTCCATCATTTTTTTAGCGTAAGAGGCTGGGGGAGTGCCCAGTCCAGCATTTGAAAGGCCAATGTGTTGCCGAATTGGGAACCCAATTTATGTCCAGATGGACCGAGTATCCGGGCTGGGGACTTTACATGGCTGATCACCCGTATTGTCCGGAGTCGGGAAAAAACTCCAATGAAATCTAAATATTTTTTTTAAAAAAATTTATCTGAAAAGAGAATTGATGGTCTTCTGTCTCAAATGGACAAATCTCAGAAATTTTCAAAGGATGATTTTAAAATGACATGAGCAGAATACTTTATTTCCAGACTGGCTTACCTTGAGATTGTGAACTAATCAGAATATCCTGAATTACCTTTGGTACCTTTATATTGTTGTATTCAGTATTCAGTTATGGACTCTCATCTCCATTTTGATACTTGCTGAGCATTTGGCTCACTTTTTGCTATTGTTTTTAACCCTTTTTCAGCTAAAGAAGAAGAGGATACGTCTTAGGAGCTATATCAGGAGAAGAGTTTGTTGTGGATCATAGACAGTCTAGTTTTGCTCTGCTAGAAGGTTGGATTTTGGATAGCAGTCATGATTTGTATAATAGTGCTCGCTAGTTGTATTTATATTTGTGGAATGTAATGGACTATCGATTAAGGATTTAGTATTGTATTGTAATAGCTTGGTTAGTAGTTGCTTGTTTCATACCACTACCTGTTAGAGATCCGGGTTAGTAGTGGGGGTTGCTATATTAAGTCTTATTATTTTGTTATCAAGGTGAACTTGTGGTTATTTTTCTTAAATGTTGGAATTGTTGTTTGGTACTTGAATGAAATTTGGTTCGGTTCGAATTACAGGTGGATAGTCCGAATTACGAATACTTCATGCCGAAATTTTCTAAAAAATTTTCTGTATCAAAGTCTATTTTATCTAATTAATTCTAATAATTGAGTATTTTATTATAAAAAGTATATTATCAGAATTGGGAAGTCAGGGCGTTACAGCAGGTGTGGAGATAAATATAGAGGGGAAGAAGTTTGCTCGAGACTGGTTATTAGAGAGACTGAGTACAGAGCCTCATGAGAAGTTGATCTCTATTGCAACGGTGTTGTGGAGCATTTGGTTTGCTAGGAATAAGAAAGTTTGGGAAGTCATGATTTTTTCTCCTACAATGGCAGTAGAATTAAGCTCGAAGCATGTTACTGAGTGGCGACAAGTTTGGAAGGGGAAGAACATAAGAAACAACATTGCAAAGTCTGAAGTTCAAGGCACAGTAAAGTGGAAAGCCCAGATTCTGGATGTTTAAAAATTAATGTGGATGCTTCAGTTCGGGAGAATGAACCTAATTATTCTATTGGCATGGTAACACATGATCATGAGGGTACGTTCTTGATGGGCAAAACTATGAAAGTTGAGGGTAGAGTTTCTGTTTTAGAAGCTGAATCAGTGGGTGTCTTGGAAGCATTGCTATGGACAGAAGCATTTCCGAACAATCCTATAACTATCGAATCAAATTCTATGCTTACTGTTAACGTTGTGAAGAAGTCTGTAGAACACTATCTGGAACTTGGACATATTTTCCAACAGAGTAGAGATATCTTGGAAAGTCGGAGTAATCTTAGTTTAGTTTTTGTTAAAAAGCTAGCAAACAATGTAACTCATGGAATGACTGGGCGAACTTGTGCACTTAATAGCTGAAAAGTTCTAATGTCTCCTCCTCAAATTTTATTGGACACGATTATGTATAAATCTTCAAGTTCTTAAAGCATTCATTTTATTTCAAAAAAAAAAAAACTAACTTGGGCCTGAACTGGGACTCATTAACCAGTTGATTTGTGTACTATTATCTACCATCTCCGTTTATAAGTAGGATTTTTGACTTTTTCATTTTAATTTTTTTAAATATTTGTAAATTGTATTTTTTAAAATTTTTTATTTTATATAAAAATATATATTTTATATTTTTATACAAAATATTTTTTTAATATTAATTATAAATATCTCATTTAAATATATTAAAATACACCAAAAAAAATGAATCAAATAAAATGGGAAAAAGGGAGTAACTTTTTTTCTTCTGATGGATTATTGCAAATCTTATTTATCAAAAATAAATAACTTATTTCTGAAAAAAGTACATCAAACTATACTTTTTTTCTGAAATAAATTACTTATTTTCTGCATATAAAGAATACTAAACCCTTTTTAAATATTTAATCCAAAAAATTAGTATGTAAATGTGAAATTTTTTCTCGAAATAAGTCCTTATTTTTTAGAGCCAAACAGGCTCATTATCTAATTCATTTATGTTACTTTTAGAATGCTTTTATTGTATTATATTCTAACAAGAAAAAAGAAAAAAAAGGAATAACACCATTAATCCATTATCACATTATGTTAGAACAAAATAACTTGTCAACAATAATACCAAAAAATTTCACTTGCATGTGTCGATTTATTTTCTTTTATTAAAAACAATTAATTTTCAAAAAACCGAAAATTATTGTTTGTCAATAGCGACTAAAGATTCTCACACACACTAAAAAGTACAATCAAACCAAGGCTTTTATGGACATCCTCGTATAAAGAATATGAGAGAACTACTAATTTTATATGATTCTATAGTAGAATCAAAGTTTTAATTTTTGGTTCTATAAAAGAAAGATCAATTTTATTTGGTTCTATAAAAAAAAAGAAAAAACTGATCTTGTAACAGAACCACTACTGACGTGGCAGTACTGACATGGTCACTGCTGACGTGGCAGTGCCACGACATCAATGATGACGTAGCACTGCCACATCAGCGGTGATGACATAGCAGTTGACGTGACACTGCCATGTTAGCAGTGACGTAGCGATGTCGAATTTTTTTTTTTGAGCAAAAATTTAAAAAAAAAACTAAAAAAAAGTGATTCTATTATAAAAGAGTAAAGTGCACTTTGTGTACGCGCAGTTAGGCTGTCAGACCATTTGGGATACTGGACTTTAGAAAGTACCACGGGCTATACTGCACTTCACTTTTCGTTACACAAAGTGTATCGCCGTCAAATCTGTTTAACTCTGTTAAAAAATGCAGGGGTAAAATCATCTTTTAGTCATCATCTTCTTCATCAACCCCATTTCCACCATTAACAATTTATATAGAACTTGGAGCTTGTATATCTCATTCATTTTTTAACCAAATCAGCTCATTTAAATTGCATTAAGATCGTCTCTTTCTCCCCTACGATATGATATCAATTTTGAATGAAATTTTCAAGAATGAAATTTTCTAGTTCTATGACAATATTTTCAGTTTCAATGCGAAGGTCCATCCATGTTCCAGGCTTTGCCATGTCTGTTCTTACAAGTTGATCCAAAGAATAAGGAGCATGAGGATGATTAATATGTCGTTCAACTCCTTGCCACACCTCATTAATAAGCTTCATCCCCCTCGGAATAATTCGAACATTCTGTTTAACACATGAATGGGCAAAAATCATCTTTATTGTTCAAAATTGATGTCATATCGTAGGGGAGAAAGAGACGATCTTAATGCAATTTAAATGAGCTGATTTGATTAAAAAAATGAATGAGATATACAAGTTTCAAGTTCTAAATAAATTGTTAATGATGGAAATGGGGTTGATGAAGAAGATGATGACTAAAAGACGATTTTACCCCTGCATTTTCTAACAGAGTTAAACAGATTTGACGATGATACACTTTGTGTAACGAAAAGTGAAGTACAGTATAGCCCATGGTACTTTCTAAAGTCCAGTATCCCAAGTGATCTGACAACCTAACCACGCGTACACAAAGTGCATTTTACTCCTTATAAAATCAAAAAAATATATGGCTCTCTTACAAATATTTGTATAAGGGACTCATCAAATCAATACACACGAGTTATCATCATCGTCATCATCAGCACTTTATCACTTTACAAATAAAATCAGACAAACTAAAGTTAAGACCAACCCACTTCTGTATTATCAATGGCTGCTGCTGTACTAAACACAGTTTCATCAATCAGATTATCAAATGTTAAGACCAACCCACTTCGTGTTCCCTATCTTTTAGCCCCCCCATCTGTTTCTTTTGCTCGTAAGCTCAGTTTCTTTAATAAAGTTTCAATTTTTAGCTCATTTTTAGCTTAAAGTTTCAATTTTTAGCTTAAAGTTTCAACTTTTAGCTCATTTTTGGCCTTCTTTACTTCATATTGTAGAAATGTTTGTGTGTAATTATATGTGTGTTTATTGGTTTTGTATTTTATTAGGCCGGCAGTTTACAATTAGAGCAACAGAAACAGATGCAAATGAAGGTATGCTTTATTTTCATGTTTATGTTTGTATATATTGATTCTTGGCTAATGGGGTTTTGATCTTTCTTTTTTTAGTGAGAAATTTATGTTTTTGTGTAATTTTCTTTTAAATTTAACTATAAGTTATTGTATAGTTGTACATGGGAAGCAGGCAACAAGCTGTTCTGACCTTATAAGTTATTAGATTTGAGTTGGAATACCATGTTTTGTGTGATTATGGATTTTGTTGTGGCAGTTAAACCTCAGGTACCGGATAAGGCACCGGGGAGTGGTTCGGGGTTTAACCAGATACTTGGTATTAAAGGGGCGAAACAAGAAACTGTAAGGCTTTCACTATTCTATTTTATGTATTGTGAACTAGGTGGATTAAATTGCTTGCTTTTGTTTAGATATTTTTGTAGGAGTTGTTATCTACAACTTGTAAATTGTAATAGTCTATCTGATTAATGCCTTTTAGTTTATGAAATTGGGTAATCCTGTATCTTTAGGATAATATTAATAAATTAAAAATATGGGATATAACAGAAATTAAGGCCAATGCTGTGAGTTTCATGTGTGTACAGTTACAGAAAACTTGTAAGGATGTACAGTAGACTCTAATATATAAGTAGGTAGTACTCCCCATGTTCGGCAGAGGTCCAACTGTGTTCTACCGCATGTATTGAGGAATTATATTATATAGTACATAAAAATCTTTGTTATTATCCATGTAAATAATGGTTATATTTCTTAGTAGTGGTCATGCTTATTGTTATAGCCAAAATTCGGTTCGGGTTTTTCAAGATGGATTCGGGTCAAATTACAGGTTCGATTTGGGGAATTCTAGGTTTAATTAGGGGTTTTATAGAAAATGGAGGAATCAGGCCGCGCCCTCTCATTCTCTACAAAGAGGGCGCGCCCTAAGTATAGAAAAATGGTGAAATTTGTTTAGGTTGAATTTTCTAAGAAGACGTTGAAGAAACATACTTTTAGGATTCCATTCAAGTATGAATTTCACTCAAGAGTGGATTCCACTCCAGCTGGAATTCCAGAAGTTGAAGAATTCCCTCCTGTCGTATCTCAGGAGGGGGATGTCCGTCGCAGAAGGCCTCCAGGGGTTTGCCTGGATATAAGGACCCTTCTTAAACACTAAGGGCGCGCCCTAAGGTGGAAAGATGGGGACTTTTTGGTGTGTGCTTTGGGAGCTCTGTTCCTGTAGCCAATGGGCGCGCTCTCATTGGGGAACTTTGGAGTAATCCTGCACTTTGCACCCAAAAGCTCTGGATCACCTGTCCTGCTATCTGGTGGGTGCTTCTCATTCGGGGGACAGGGATGCGTTCTGCACTTGGGGTAAACCACGGCTATACCTGCATCTTTGAAATCAAGAAATAGCTGGTAACGGATAGGACTAGTCCTCGACGGGGGAAGTTTCCTTATCTGTGAAGTCTTGAGATCTTGGATGAGCCTTGGGCCTTTGTGGTTAGGCCTCATAGTAGAACATTCCGGAAGCTGGTCCGTTATCCAAGCCCATTTGGGTTTCTTGTTCTCCAAGAACTACATCTGGCTTGATCCCCTATAAATACCGGGGTACGTAGGCCGATTGAGGGGTTGGAAGTCGAGAGCTCAGAAATAGCCGCCACTAACCCTATCAATCTCAGCCACCAATTACGCTCAACAACCATACACCACCGTTTTCTCCGGTAAAGAACCACCGCATCAGATCTTGTTTCCGGCGACGTACCTTGAATTTTGTTGTTCCCAAATTCCTCCGTCAACAAATTGGCGCTAGAAGGAGGGGGGCCAATCAAGATCTACATCTTAGGAGGAAAAGATGTCTCACAATCACGGCAGAGGTTCTCAAGAAGAAGATGGTTACGATTCTGAAGATAGCTTGGGAGATAACCAAGCGCGTCATGAAGCTTATGTCCCGGAAAATATTGCTGCTCCTCCGCGACATCATGGAACTCCAGCCGCCATCGGTGGACAGCCGCCCGTTCTCATCAGTAATTCGGCATTAATGGAACAGCTGTATGTTATGCAAGATGCCATAAATAGTTTCGGAGCGAGATTGGATTCTGTGGAGGAAGAGCAAGAATCAAGGAGAAAATCTCGGAGTATCCCACGAAATCATCGCCGATCAGGAAAATCCCCTCACATCGAGGAAGATTCCCGAAGGAGGGAGGAAAGTCACGAAAGGAGATTTCAGCTGGTCACTCCTCGAAGGTTAGATTATTCTGATCCTATTATTGAACATCCTAGTGAAAATAATTCTGAGCGCAGGTTGGTGAATCCTCAAGAGAGGGCGCGCCCTCATCCTCACCGATCAGGGCGCACTCCTCATGAGATTCAAAGGGATGAGGAGCAAATGGCTAAAGAAATGAGAGATTTTGCCAGCTTGAAAGAACGCCTTGGAATAAGGCTTGATGATGATGATTTGAGGATGGTGCTCCTCGAGCTTCAGAAGAAAGACAAATATATGGAATCGAGGCCCCATGATTCACAGCGCATGCCCCCTGATAACAGGTCGAGGCCCCTTGGACATGAGCGAGCCCTTCCTCAGAGTCATGATCCACAGCGCGTGCCCCCTGACAACAGGTCGCGGCCCCTTGGACATGAGAGAACTCTTGCTCGAAATGATAATCCACAGCGCGTGCCCCCTGTTCAAAACAGGTTGCGGCCCCTTGGATTCCACCAAACTCCTCATCGTGATAATACTGGAAGAAGAAACCGTGATAACGGTGACAGAAGAATGGATCGGCACCAGGGAAATAGGCGCCCCCATAATCAGGGCGCGCCCTCAGGTGGGAGATCCCCCCGTATCTATCAAATCCCCTCAAGCACCTCCAGTGAGTCCAGGTCGAGGACGCGCTCTCACTCGGGAGGACAGTATCAGAGAGGTTCTCAAGGGAATTCACAGCCTCATGAAAATCCCGAGGGTCATCAAACTCAAACTCAAGAGGTTGTGATTCAACCACAAGTAGAGGTTCAAGGAGGCATTCAGACAGCGGCTCCACTGCCGCCTCCACCCCCGGGGGGTACTCAGACTGTGGAACAACCAAATATCCAGAATATTCCTGGAGTGGGAACATTTAATGTGGATGACTTAAAGAAACTCCTTGCTCACCTGGATGGAGGAAGAATATCTGCAACTGCTCCAACATCCTCTCCCTTCTCGACTGAAGTTAGAGAGGCACAGCTCCCTGCTGGGTATAGATCAATGACGAATGATTTGCGATTTCATGGAAATGCAGACCCTGTGGAATTCCTTGGACGTTTTGATATTGAGATGGATGTATATCAAGTTACAGAATTGGCTAGATGTCGATTGTTGGCGGCAACTTTCAGGGAGAGTGCTCAGCAATGGTTTCAGAAGCTCGGTCCAGGGGTAATTACGTCGTGGCAGGTGATGAGGAACTTGTTCTTGACTAAGTTCCAGGCCGCGGTAAAATATGCTCCTCCGGTCACGACCTTGGCCAACATCAAGCAAAGGGAAGGAGAGAGTTTGCAATCCTATTTCAAGAGATTCAACTCGGAATCCACTATGGTGAGAGGAGCGACAGATGAAATGCTCAAGAGTTTCCTAATTGCTGGATTGTCAGTGGGAACTGATTTCTGGAAACATCTTCAAGGACGTGATCCACCTACGTTGCTGATGTGTTTGCACAAGCCGAGTCTTTCAAGATTGTGGAACAATCCTTGGCGGATAACCGAAAAACTGACAGTCAGAACGGTTCTAAGGGAAAGACTGGTAAAAGGAAGGATAGGTCTCCTAGTCCTACTCGTCGTATAACAACTGGTGCGAACCGGGTAAATTTAGCTGAAACTGGAAGGAATTGGGGTCCACCTGATACATACACTTACGATCAAAGGCCGGGTAATTATACTCCTTTAGCAGCTTCTATTGAACATATCTTTGAGGTGAATAAGAACAAAGGGTTCTTCAGAAAGCCGGAACCATTGACCTCCTGGCAGAGTAAGGATAAGAAAAAGTATTGTGAATTCCATGAATCCTCAGGGCATTACACTCATGAATGTCGTCAACTCAGGGAAGAGATTGAGGATTTGATTAAGGAAGGATACCTGACGGAATGGATTGTTAGGGAGGTGAAGAAGCATAGGGAGAATCCCGACAGGAGAGATGGAGGGCGCGCCCTCCACGGAGATGGTAAGTCGGAAGAGAAGAAATTCGTCAAAGAAGGGAGTATTCACACCATCTTTGGAGGACACCATTTAGGGGGAGATAGCAATCACGCTATGGAGAGATATTCCAGAGAAGCGAGGTATCGACCTCTCACAAATGTGAATAGCTTGGAATTGAGGCCACCTAAGTTGTTCAAGGGAGAATGTGCTGACATTACTTTCACCGAAGAAGAAGCTAGATGGGTACATCATCCTCATAATGACGCTCTGGTAGTAGCAATTCAGATTGGTTCGAAGAATGTCCATCGGGTTTTCGTGGACAATGGAAGCTCGGTGAACATACTCTACTACAGTACTTATAAGAAGCTGGGACTCTTAGACAAAGATATGATTCAAGACAACGGATGGATCTATGGTTTTTCAGGAGAATCGGTAAAAGTTATGGGAGCTATCAAATTACCGGTAACTCTTGGGGAAGGAAACCTTTCTGTGACGCAGATGATGGATTTCATGATTTTGAATGTGGATTCATCACATAATGCTCTGGTAGGACGACCCTTGTTGAAGGAAATGAAAGTTGTGACCTCCATCTATCATCTCGCGATGAAACTTCCTACGCCAAATGGTGTGGGAACTGTACGGGGCTCTCAGCATGATTCAAGAGATTGCTACCATAAGGCGATTAAAGGGTTTAGAAGACAGCAGGATGGAGGGCGCGCCCTACGTGAGGGTGGTTCAGGGGTCGTGAGTGTTGTCCCAGAAGAGGTAAAAGCCATTATCTTGTCCAGGAACCTGAAGAGGAAGAACTGCTATACAGGGCGCGCCCTGAGGATGATACCTCGGTTCTTGATGAGCTTCAAGAAGGAATTTTGGAAG
Organism: Saposhnikovia divaricata; assembly: GCA_036435485.1. Classification (NCBI taxonomy): domain Eukaryota; kingdom Viridiplantae; phylum Streptophyta; class Magnoliopsida; order Apiales; family Apiaceae; genus Saposhnikovia; species Saposhnikovia divaricata. The sequence continues at coordinate 184,523,602 of CM071599.1, read as the reverse complement.
AAATAGAAGAAGACGCAGAGGAAGTAATCTCGTTTGATCTCAAGGGTGAGCAGGTTGAAGGGAGGCGAATGTTACTTGAAGGTTTGGTGCATACCCTTGTCGAGGAAGACTTCCCTCTTAAAGAGGACGTGCCCTCCAAGGATGCAGCTCCGGTTGAAGATCCTCGAAGTTTTGATTTCGATCTTGACCCAAGGACACCGCAACCGGTGGAAAAGACTGGTCCTGCAGAGGATACAATTTCTATTTTGGTGGATGAAAGGGATCCAACTAAGGTTCTGAAGATTGGATCGCAGTTGAACTCCAAGTTAAGAGGCATGCTCACCAATTTCCTTTTAAACAATCTGGATGTTTTTGCTTGGAGTCATGCTGATATGGTTGGGATTGATCCGAAGGTTATGTGTCACCGTCTGAATATAGATCCTACCAAGAAGGGAATTCGCCAGAAACGCCGGCCAGTAAGTGGAGAGAGAGCCATAACGTTGAAAGAAGAGGTGGATAGACTTCTAGATGTTGGGCTGATCAAGGAGTCATATTATCCAGATTGGTTGGCTAATCCAGTCCTTGTGAAAAAACCAAATGGGAAATGGAGGACTTGTGTGGATTTCACTGATCTGAACAAGGCATGCCCGAATGATAGTTTTCCACTCCTGAGGATTGATCAGTTGGTGGATGCTACGGCAGGACACGCTCTTTTAAGTTTCATGGATGCTTACTCTGGTTATAACCAGATCCCTATGTATGAGCCGGATCAGGAGCACACTTCCTTTATTACAGATCGTGGATTGTATTGTTATATTGGCATGCCTTTCGGGTTAATCAATGCTGGCGCGACCTATCAGAGGTTGGTGAACATGATGTTTAAGGATTTGATAGGGAAAACCATGGAGGTATACGTGGATGATATGCTCGTTAAATCCTTAAGAGCGGAGGACCATGTAAAGCATTTGGAACAGATGTTTGAGATTTTGCGGAAGTTTAGGATGAAGTTGAATCCTCAAAAATGTGTCTTCGGGGTAGAATCCGGGAAGTTTCTAGGATTTATTGTCAATCATCGTGGAATCGAGGCAAATCCGGCAAAAATAAAAGCTCTTCTTGACATGAAATCTCCGTCTAGTGTAAAGCAAGTTCAGAGTCTCACGGGAAGAATAGCTGCCCTTAATCGTTTCGTATCAAAATCATCGGATAAATGCAGAGAATTCTTCAAAGCAATAAAGGGGGCAGCCAAAGATTTTGTATGGACGTCTGAATGTGAGGAAGCTTTTCAGAAAATAAAGGAGCATTTGGGAAATCCCCCTCTCTTAGCTAAGCCCGTGGAAGGAGAGACGTTAATTTTATACTTGGCAGTTTCAGAACATTCTATCAGTGCGGTATTAGTAAGAGAAGAAGTTGATCATCAGTCTCCGGTTTACTATGTGAGTAAGCGTTTGCTCGATGCGGAAACCAGATATACTAGCATGGAAAAGTTGGTTTATGCCTTAGTTTTGGCGTCAAGGAAGCTTCGTCCTTATTTTCAGGCTCACAAGATTGAAGTTCGTACGGCATATCCATTGAGAGGAATTCTCCACAAGCCGGAAACCTCTGGTCGAATGTTAAAATGGGCAGTTGAGCTGGGACAATTTGATTTGGAATATACTCCAAGGACAGCTATAAAGGGTCAAGCTTTAGCTGATTTCATTCTTGAATTTGAGTCGGAAAATGAAGAAAAATCAATTGTATTGATTGAGCCTGAAGTTCTGCTTAAGAGGGCAACCCCATTTGAAGAAGTTCCTTAACCTTGGTGGAAGTTACAAGTAGATGGAGCTGTCAACAATGGAGGGGCTGGAGAGGAATAATCTTGTTTACCCCCGAAGGGAATCAACTTATGAGTGCTATTCACTTCAAATTTCAGGCGACCAATAATGATGCCGAGTATGAAGCCTTGATTAATGGGCTAAAGATGGCTTTGGAGATGAAGGTAGTGAATCTCATTGTGTTAAGTGATTCAGAACTAGTGGTTGGACAAGTAAAAGGTGGATTTCAGTGTAAAGGTCCAAGGACAGAGCTTTACATGAGGTGCGCTCAGCGGTTGATCAAAAAGTTCCGAGAAGTACGGGTAGAGTGTATTCCACGAGATGAGAACTGTAGTGCAGATGTGTTAGCCAAGTTGGGGTCACAGAAAGACGCTATGCTATTAGGAACAGTACCTTTGCAAGTACAGGAAGTACCTAGCATTCCAGAGGTTGAAGTCATGGAAGTGGAATCTATTACCAATGTTACTTGGATGACTCCCATTCAAAAATATATTCGAGAAGGTATACTTCCAAGTGAGAAGCTGGAGGCCAGGCGGCTTCAGTATCAAGCAGCTAGATTCGTGGAGTATGATGGGATATTATATAAGAGGGGTTTTAATCAACCACTTCTCAAGTGCATAGATGGAGATGAATGCAATTACATCCTTAGGAGTTTAGTAAATGGAGATTAGATAAATGGAGATTAGACATTTGCAATAAATATTCTAAAAATCTAAGGCGCGTCCTAGTGTATGGTGTTAGCAATATGAAAGTACGCCCAAAGAGGATTTTCTAAAGTATACTAGAAGGGTCATGAAGAACTAAGTTTCTAAAGCTATATTATGGTATCAGAGGAATCCAAGGCGCGCCCTGTGTCGAAGGCGCGCCCTGAGAATTGATTAAACGCATTGTTTCATCAAAAACAGTATGTGGGAGAAAAATTGTAATCAAATAAGATCAAACAGCAATACATACATATATACATACAGAAGAACAATGAAGAACATGGAAGACAACCAACAGTCGAAGTACAAAATCAGTCAAAATATACGGTGAAACAACAGATTAAAGATATAAAAACGTACCTTAGAAGTTCTAGAACAAGATGTGTGGAAAGAAATCGAAAGAAACCGTTGATATTGACCGGATTTTCGTTCGGAAAAGTGGAGTCCGGTGAGAGTTCGGTTTTTAGGAGAGAGAATAGAAAAAGAGTAAAGTAAGAGAGAAGGGTGGTATTTATAGGGATTTGAAAAAGTGGTGGATGACAGCTGTAAAATCGTTTGGAATTCCCAGGACGCGCCTTATTTTAGGGCGCGCCCTGAGGGAAATCTTGAGGGAATTTTGGGTTTTATAGAAGAAATTCCGTACATCATCTTTGATTTCGTACGGAATTGGGGGGTAGTTGTTATAGCCAAAATTCGGTTCGGGTTTTTCAAGATGGATTCGGGTCAAATTACAGGTTCGATTTGGGGAATTCTAGGTTTAATTAGGGGTTTTATAGAAAATGGAGGAATCAGGCCGCGCCCTCTCATTCTCTACAAAGAGGGCGCACCCTAAGTATAGAAAAATGGTGAAATTTGTTTAGGTTGAATTATCTAAGAAGACGTTGAAGAAACATACTTTTAGGATTCCATTCAAGTATGAATTTCACTCAAGAGTGGATTCCACTCCAGCTGGAATTCCAGAAGTTGAAGAATTCCCTCCTGTCGTATCTCAGGAGGGGGATGTCCGTCGCAGAAGGCCTCCAGGGGTTTGCCTGGATATAAGGACCCTTCTTAAACACTAAGGGCGCACCCTAAGGTGGAAAGATGGGGACTTTTTGGTGTGTGCTTTCGGAGCTCTGTTCCTGTAGCCAATGGGCGCGCTCTCATTGGGGAACTTTGGAGTAATCCTGCACTTTGCACCCAAAAGCTCTGGATCACCTGTCCTGCTATCTGGTGGGTGCTTCTCATTCGGGGGACAGGGATGCGTTCTGCACTTGGGGTAAACCACGGCTATACCTGCATCCTTGAAATCAAGAAATAGCTGGTAACGGATAGGACTAGTCCTCGACGGGGGAAGTTTCCTTATCTGTGAAGTCTTGAGATCTTGGATGAGCCTTGGGCCTTTGTGGTTAGGCCTCATAGTAGAACATTCCGGAAGCTGGTCCGTTATCCAAGCCCATTTGGGTTTCTTGTTCTCCAAGAACTACGTCTGGCTTGATCCCCTATAAATACCGGGGTACGTAGGCCGATTGAGGGGTTGGAAGTCGAGAGCTCAGAAATAGCCGCCACTAACCCTATCAATCTCAGCCACCAATTACGCTCAACAACCATACACCACCGTTTTCTCCGGTAAAGAACCACCGCATCAGATCTTGTTTCCGGCGACGTACCTTGAATTTTGTTGTTCCCAAATTCCTCCGTCAACACTTATATTACATGTAGAGTGTTGAGAATGTTAAAAGACGCGAGTAAGAAATTAAAATGCAATATACACCGTGTATGTCAACTAGGAAGAGTTTTCTTCTTGTAAAAAAAAGGAAGAGTTTTCTTGTATTTTTTTTTTTTGTTCAGAATGAAGTATATAGATTGGGTGGCATACTGGCACTCAGTGGCAGAACTTGGGGGTGGGGAATTAATTAAGGTTTTGTACCACACTACACAAATTTGATGATAATTACAGATAGTCAGATACATATGTTATACAACAAAACATAAAATGGGTTGCTGATTTTTTATCACACCTCAAGTACTTAGAATAGCATGTGTTAATAATCATTGAGCTATAAATAATGATGTCCTAGATCACATATACATTGTATTTGTCCAGTTAGCACCCTGTGGTTCCGCCACCTGTGGCATTGGTAGTTTAAAAAATGTTACTTTAAGCTTTTGTTTGATTACCCTGCAGCTTGATACAACAGATAGTTTATCCGTTGTTTTATATGGTATTTTCGCGACTAGAGGGTCAAAATACCACAATTTGATGAAATTTGGTTATAATAGCACAATTCGTAGGTAGCGCCAAAACTACCATATGTAATAGACATTTATAGCAGCGTAAGGTGTCACACATTTGAGACGTGCATGACCTATGATTAGTGTATGGTACCCTGGGCATTGGGTGGGTTTATATCATGGTTGTCACGTCGGTAAGTCGAGTCGAGTCGACCGGGGTGCCCGGCAAGTCGAGTCGTGACTAGTCGAGACTAGTCATAGACTAGTCGACATAATATAAAATTAATATATATATATATATATATATATTATACTTAGTGTATATAATTTTTAATATATACTGATATAATGATACATACAGAAAAAATTTCAAAAAAAAGATATCCAAAATACTTACATTTTCAGAATGTTATTTATAAATTAATAAATTTGGGCATTATAGCTACAGGTAAAAAAGCTTTACTTTGCAATGTGGTCCATTACAAATCCATCCCCACCCATTGTAGTGCATTATAGCTACAACTGCACCAACTTTACTTTACTTTTACATTTATCAATCAGAAACAGTTGCCTTACTGAAGTCCAGTCACAACAGTATAAGGTGTACAGAACGCGCGGCATTTGTCTCAGTTGTTCGGGCGCGTGCACTCACGCGCATGACAACAATGCATATAAACTTTATATGCATTGTTGTCATGCGTAAAAGGAGTCACACAGGTCTCTAAGTATATCTCTCACGCGTAACAGGAGTCAATCATTGCACAGCTGTTTACGAAGGACAGTCGTACTGGTCCCACATGATGTGTTATTCTAAGCCCTTCTCCCAGATCGTTGTATTCTAGTACACGCTTCACTGGATTCGTCTTTTTTTCATCATTTGTTTTCAAAAGTAGACACAAGATACTGCATTTGTTAGTAGGTAAGAAAATGAAAGATTATAGTATTATACAATGACAAAAAAACTCTTCCAAGGATAAATGTTCTATAGTACGAAAATACCACAAGGAGTATTATGCAAATGTTTCCGGTTGTTAACTAATGTGTAATTGATATAATTTGGTAAGATACACACATTTATTATACTTGGAACTTATTAATGGTGAACCATTCAAAAAATTGTCTATTCAGTAAAGTCAGTGATAATGTCGTAAATACCTCCTTGTGATCAATTGGATTTTGTGTCAAGATATATATTGCTGACTGTATATAACTTTATATTTGACATCAGTTGATTGTCATTGTAGGCTGTTCCTATATGTATTAAAGTTGAGAGGTTACTTTCCAGAAAAAGAACTTGACATAATTGTCATTTCGTATATTGTAAAATGCATTATATTGTCCAATAGAAGTTTAATTCATGGAACAATAACAAATAATAATGATATCATACACCTTTAGAACACAATCAAAAACTTAGTCATAATATTAAGCAGACAGTTCTACCAAATTCCTCTATATCCTATGTTATAGAAGTTAAAGATATAGAAACATAAATTAGCAAAAAAGAAAACCAAAGATATAGAACATTAAATTAGCATAAAAATTAGAAGATATAGAAACAAAAGTATTTAGTCAGATATGAATAACATAACTTATTATATTGGTAACTAGGGATTGTGATTATAGAGAAATGTTGCAGATCAGAACACTAAAATATAAAACATGAGCTTGCAAACAGGATTCTTTTTTTTTTTTGGGGGGGGGGGGGAGGATAAGTGGCTTAGTGATTTTTTTGTAGCTCAGAAAATGAGGGTAAATAATATTTTGTTTTTTTCTTCAAGTAGAAAATAAAAGGATAGTTTTCTTTGTTTTTGCTTTTGCAAAAGACTTATTACATACAAATGTCCCATATAAAGCGCTATCTAGTAAAAAAAATGCTCATACCATGTTACTTACAGTATATGTAATTTGTCGAGAGCTTTTTTTAAAAGGGATGGTGAAACAAATTGTCCATCCAATTCAATAAATACCCATCTTTTTGTCTGTGGTCGCAGGATATCTGGAAAATACGCGTGCAGCTTATGAAGCCTGTTACTTGGCCTCCACTGATATGGGGAGTGGTTTGTGGTGCTGCCGCTTCTGGTAATATTGCCTTGTTCTTCTGAAGGCTTGCTCAAAACCTTTTTGTTATCAGCCCCGTAGAGATTCTTTGTTCGGTCTACAATTTACTATAATTTGCAGCCCTTGTATCTCAGTACTGCTAAATCACTCGTAACTTGTTACACTTAAGAATTAGACTATACATATACACTAAATAACTTGTGAAGCAATTCATTGGTTGGATGCCACATTGATGGCAGTTGTATTTTAAGAGTCGGTTTTGATCGATCGCTATCGGCTTTGCAGGAAATTTTGAGTGGAATGTGGAAAACGTTGCTAAATCAATTGTTTGCATGATGATGTCTGGCCCCTGCTTAACTGGCTATACACAGGTGAACTTCTGCTGAATGTTAAGTCAGTAAAGTTGGTGCCTTTTCCCGCTTTACTAATTGCTTTGAAGTCAATAAAATTTATGTATTTTCTTATTTATCTAGACGCTCAATGATTGGTATGACAGAGAGATTGATGCTATTAATGAACCTTATCGTCCAATTCCTTCTGGGGTAATATCTGAGAATGAGGTTAGTATCACAAGTAATTTTTATTATAGTCATATACGAAAGTTGTCTCCATTTTTACAATATTTTTTTTTATTTAAGAACACTTCTATCCTCAGGTTATTACTCAAATCTGGGTACTGCTTTTGGGAGGACTTGGGTTAGCTGGTATATTGGATGTGTGGGTAGGTAATTCTGAATTGATGATCTTTCCTCAACAAACAAGATAGAGCTTTCTGTCCCTAAGCAGTACTCTCCTTCACAGGCAGGACACAAATTTCCTATCATGTTTTATCTTGCTTTGGGAGGGTCTTTTATATCTTACATCTATTCTGCTCCACCTTTAAAGGTATCTTATTTTTATTTATACATAATTTAGATTTCGTAAGTGTATTATAAAAAATGATTGTTTTTTCGAGCCTTACCAAGTCATTTTCCTGTTTTACAGCTCAAACAGAATGGATGGATTGGAAATTTTGCACTAGGAGCAAGTTATATCAGTTTGCCGTGGTATGCTATCTTACCATTAGTAATCATTCCGTGTATATGAGTATTTGTTCTTTTAACTTTAGTTAAAACAAAATAGAAAGTGAACAAAGGAAAAAACTGTTTTTGAATACTTGATTGCTCATGTTATGTCACTTTTACTTTTCCCTCTGTATAGTTTGAACTAGATACACTTGTCTTTATCTATTCTGCAGACAACAAATGAAAGTTTCATCCTGACCTAATTGATTAGCTACTAATAGAGCTGTAATTCAATTCAAGCTGAACTCATTTAACAAGCTCCGCTCGAGCTTGTATATGAGCCGAGTTTGAACACAGGTTTGAGCTTGTTTAATTAAACGAGCAGAGTTGAGTATGTGCCGAACTTGACTAAAGCTCTGCTCGAGCTCGAAAACTCTTACATCCCTAGCTATTAATTTGGTCAATATAGGATAGAACTTGTGGTAGTATGCTTTGGCAATAGAGCCTAACAAGAAGTATTTTTGGAAACTAAAAATGTTGCTGGTGCACAGATTCCCCCCCCCCCCTCCCCCTCCATTTTATATCTTTATTTCTTCTAAAGTTTACATGTACTATGCATAATTTGCTCAATAATATGATAGGTGGGCTGGCCAAGCGTTGTTTGGAACCCTTACGCCTGATATAATTGTGCTTACACTCTTGTACAGTATTGCTGGGGTATGTTTTTTTTTTTTTTGCATAACCATCCTAGCCATACTTATTTATGTGAAACAAACTTAATGACACCTAGCCCTTTACATTTCATGTTCTAGTTGGGAATTGCGATTGTAAATGACTTCAAAAGCGTTGAAGGAGATAGAGCAATGGGACTGCAGGTTATTCCCTTCTCTCCTTTTATGGGATCTGTAGTCTATGTTAATTCTCTACAATTTCAATCAAGTCATGGTATATAACCTTCCCTTAATCTTCACATGTTGATGACATTTGACCAGTCACTCCCCGTAGCTTTTGGCTTTGAAACCGCTAAATGGATATGTGTTGGCGCTATCGATGTGACTCAGTTATCTGTTGCAGGTATGTTGTCTATACATGTAGATTTTGTTGCCACAATTATCACTAAAAAATGAGGCCTTTGTTTTTGATTTTTTATATTCTTGTTGGGCCTGGGGCTGTTAGGAAGGGCTCTAATAGATGCTCGAGGAGTTGGAATGCTGGTCACTAATTTTAAAAACAGTAATCATGAAATCATACATTTCTTTCTAGAATCAGTCGAACAGTAATCATAAAATCATACATTTCTTTCTAGAATCAGTCGAACAGTTATCTGCCAAAGTCCAGTTAGAATGAATGACAAAATTTGTTGCATGATGTTGAAGACAATAAGTGAAGCTAATATATGTCCCTTTCTGCAGGCTATCTGCTAGGAGCTGGTAAACCATACTACGCTTTGGCTCTTCTTGGTTTGATTGCTCCACAAGTATATTTTCAGGTAACATTTCTTTTAGGAGTTCCCAATCTTTATGCTCAGGGACAGAGCTATCCTTTATTCAAAATATTTATTTATATATGATTTGTCAATTGCTTTTATTCGTCTAACACTCTTTATCTATCTATATGAACAGTTCAAATATTTTCTTAAAGATCCGGTTAAATATGATGTCAAGTACCAGGTACTGATTTCCTTTTCTTTTGCATTATAGTTACAAGACATTTTGCAAAAAAAGAAGAAAGAAAAAAGAACGATTACATGTTTAAAACTAAATACTTGCACAATGGTAAAGATACCTTGGCTACATTATTTAGCAGTCGAATGAAAAAGTTAAAGTTGCAGCATTAGCTTTGTTTTTTAAGAAACAATTTTTCATGTAAGGCTGGGAGTTATCACTTATTTATTCAAGTATTTAAATTACATGCTATGGGGCACAGGCATAACTCCATGACTAGTAATTGTTCCAATACCTAATTGATCCCATGTCGTAGGAGTAACTTAATGAGAAAGAACCTTGATTTCTCTAATGAACTACAGACATGAATCACGAGCCTCTTTGAACACACCACATTGTTGTTTTCAGGCCAGTGCTCAACCATTTCTTATACTTGGTATATTGGTGACGGCATTGGCAACTAGCCACTAATCTACATGCAGCAGTTGCCACAGTACAAAAACAGGCAAGAGCAGCATAGATATAGCACGGGGATAGGAATGAAAGAGGTCACTCAATCGTACCATCTTTGCCAATGTTGTTTGTAAGATGGCGCCAAACATTTCACCCATTTTGTTTGTGCTTGGGTCGTTTTTGTTTTCTATTTCCACTCATCCTTTCAAGAACTTAAATTTCCACAGTTTCTTAGGCTAACTTCTAGATCTGACGTTGTATATAACTTAATAATGTTGTGCTCACATACTGACCTTGTTGTGTCTTGTGTTCTTTCTTCCACCACAATTTTTGGTCTCGGTATTAGCAGCAGCATAACTCATTCTTAGTTATTAGTGACGAAACACAAAAAAATAATTAAAAAACCAAATATGCTTGGTAATCCTACTTGTAGAGCATGTTCACCGGTATTCATCACTATTTCCTTGAAGACATCCAACTCTAGCTATGCCTGCAATAATAATAATATTACTCTGGCGAAATAATAATATTTGTTCACAACACCGAAAACTGAATCAACCGTTTTCGCCCTTTTGAAGGGTAGAGATATCCTTGACTATCGAGACGCCATCTAATTAAACATTGGACAATGCTTGTCAAAAGAAAAAAACATTAGACATTGGGCAAGGTCCCTTGTTGGAACTTGTCAAACAACAGGACATCGAAAGTAAACCATTGTCAGGAATTACTGAACACGATAGTCTTAATTTTAACATCGTAGTTACAACAGTGTTAATTTTGTGACAAAATAATTGTGTATAGAGAAATTATTTGACACATATTTGGGGCTGAATATTGCTCTCATAATTGTCTGATTCAGTTTTTGTTGTTTCAATTACGAATATTCATTGAACGAAAAATTACGGGCAAAGGCAATGAAGTGCTCAGCTAGTACCTTCTATGTATAGTTGCTCAATGCCAAGTGAAATTTATACTTACTACGTCTTAATGGAAAGTTATAGTACCAAAAATATCAAATTCCGTTCTCATTCGATTTACTGCAACTACAACAGCCATTACTCTACTCCTAAAATTATAAAATTATTTAAATAGAAAGAAATATTATTTTAATGCCGAAATAGAAATAGAATTGTAAAAGAAGGAACGTTTGATCAACTTCAAATGGCTGCTCAACTTGTGAAGAGGTGTCTTAACCTTAATGGTGATGAAAGACCAACGATGAAGGAAGTGACGATGGAAATAGAAAGCTTTAGGAAATTTACAAAACATCATTGGGCTAATCAACATGGCAATGATGACACCATGAGCTTAATAGGTCATACTGAGATTCAGCATTCGGATCTTTACGAAATTCAACTAAGTTCTTACCAGAATGTTGTGAATGACTCTGAACAATATAGCTCAAGTAATACTAGTACGTTGCACCCACCAACCAGGCCTCGCTGAGATATCGCAAGTTTTGTGATTTGTGTAAGATCATAATTATGTATATTATGCCTGTGCATTTGATATATGATCATGTCTTATGGTATACAAATATTTCATTGGTATCAAGTTCTACATATGCATTTGATCAAAAAAATGATGCATGTTTAAGTGATTGGCTTGAATCTAGCTATATAGTTCTATAATGCTAGTATTTCAGGCAGATTAATATTTAAAAAACATACAGTCAAATTAACTAAATTTTAATCGATATGATTCATAAAACTTTATCTCTTATTATCTTTTGTGATGAGCGAGAGTTAAACTCAGGACCTGCGACGAGAATTAAGGTATAGATTCTTACCACTAGGTTATCCCATCGATCTTAGTTGATTATAGTAGTAGTTGAGCCCAGATAATTTGAAACCTTAATTTTGCCACTGTAATATTAAAGTAAACATTCAGATTTTTTTTTAAAACTCTGAGATCTTACAATAGCAATGGATGTCAGGGACGACACGGAACAAATTTTAGACCACATGTCACACCTAGTAGGAAAAATATGTGTTTTCACAAGATAATATTGCAATGTATCATGTGGATACCATCTAACAGTGACTAGAAAGGAAGGAACTAGCAGCACACAAGTATTGGACCAGAAGACAAGTACGACTTAATCGCCAAGTCCACTGCAAACAACAGAAACATGGTTGTCACTTGTCACTTGTCTGCAACGACTTGATTGCCAAGTCTACTGCACAAGTGCACATAACCCAAATTATGGTCGTCCTCCGCTGAAACCCGTAAGTAAGTAACTACTTTTCTGCATTTCTCTGTTTTGGTACTTGTTAGCATAATCATGATCTCAATTAGAAATTTCAGTTTTCCCCTTTTGTAAAACCATCAAGGATTTAGTATATATTCGGTTTCACTCTTTTTTTAGAACTATATTTTAATTTCATAGAAAGACATTTTTACCCTTTTGTGAGATATTTACTAAAAAATGTAGTTGGTAAGAAACCCTCAACTTATTTATGCACATTCATACCACTGCACCATAAAGTCATATATGTCTTCATTCACACACATAATATGTGTGTGGAATTAATGTAAATGTACTTTAGATATTTTGATTGTTAAGATTTTTTAATTATATTTTATTATACTCATGTTTTTAGGTTTATCAATTTTATTTACATTATATTGAATCATTAATTAATGATGTGTGATACATGGTGCACTAATAATTTTTAAATTATTCAAATTAGTGCAACAATATCAATGTCAGTCTTTAAGATATATGAATTAATGTAGAGATTACTTTACATTTTGACTGTTAAGATTTTTTAATTATATTTTATTATATTCCTATTTTTAGGTTTACCGTTTTTATTTACCAAATTTATTTACATTATAATGGTTTCATCAACAGTTGTCAGAAGTTTTTTGATAATAAAATACGATAATATTTCATAATGGTACATAAAAAAATTCTAACATCATAGTTACAACAGTGTTAATTTTGTGACAAAATAATTGTGTATAGCGAAATTATTTGACACATATTTGGGGCTGAATATTGCTCTCATAATCGTCTGATTCAGTTTTTGTTGTTTCAGTTACGAATATTCATTGAACGAAAAATTACGGGCAAAGGCAATGAAGTGCTCTGCTAGTACCTTCTATGCATAGTTGCACAATGCCAAGTAAAATTTATACTTTCTACGTCTTAATGGAAAGTTATAGTACCAAAAATATCAAATTCCGTTCTCATTCGATTTACTGCAACTACATAATCAAGAGTTGCATTCAAGGAAGAACCTGTTATATGAAGTCTATTCTGTACATACTATTTGACAAATTAACATTGTAATATATGCGTCCTGTATACACAGTCTAACGATGACTATATAGCAAAGAACTAGCGGTGCACAAGAACTCATGGACTTTGGCATAGACCTGCAAGGCCGCAACTTAACAGGAACTAGCCGAATGGGTCTTTATTAGGCTGATAAGAGCACTCACATCCCATCCCCATCCATATCCCTATCCCTATTATTTAGGGGAATTTGTCATTTTTGATCCAATTTCCTATTCCATCCCATTCCCTAAAATAGGGTCTAATTTTAGGGGCAAGAAAATGAGTCCCCAAATATGGGATTCAACTATTTAAGCCCCCAAATCTTTCTCTTTCCTCTTTTAATATATTTAATTGTAGTTATAGTTAAAATTGTAAGTGAAAGAGAGAGAAAGAAGTAATATAAAAAAGAATATAGGGATAGGGGAATGGAAAATGGGGAATGGGATGTAGAAACTTTTTGATAATTTTGGGGATTTACTATTTTTATTTGGGGATTTACTATTTTTAGTAAGTTTTTGGGGTTGGGGATGGGGAATGAGATGTGAATGCTCTAATCCGTGACAGATTGAACACCAATTAAAATTAAAATACTAATATTAAAATACTATTTAATTATGTCGTATAGAGAATCGAACCCGAGATAAAATTAAAAAATTAAAGTAAATAAATATTTATAATAATGTAGTTGTAAGGGATCGAACCCGAGGTGAAGTTCAAAAAAAATTAAAGTAAATAAATCTTGTATAATTATGTAGTTGTAGGGAATCGAACCCCGAATTTAGTAATAACCAAATTTGGTATTTTGGTACCAAATTTAGTATTTTGGTACTTTGGTACTATTATGTACCATTAAAACATGATTTTACACATTAATAAAAAGTATAGATTTAATAAATTTTTTATTTATATATCTCATCAATTAAATTTGAAAGATCATGTGGTTGTAATTGAAATGAATAAAAAAGAAATGAGGGTGAACGAAATTACACAAATGTTTTGATTTCAACATGTCTAGAGGTTTATTCAAAAAAAAAAAAAAAAAAAAAAAACAAGTCTAGAGGTCTTTTTCCTCCTTTCACGATATTATGAGCTGTTCATTTTACATTTTTTTGTCTCTGTGCATTGGGTGTGATATTTTGAAAGTTGTTCTGTCCGGTTGTTATTCAACTGAAACCCTATATTGATCACGGTCGTCTCCTCGTGTTCCTGATTATTAACATGTCAATTTTTGTTCTCTTAAAACTTATCAGAATTTCGAAACCATGAATATATTAACATAACGAGAATAAATATAGATAATTTTAGTGATTGATATTCGTGTAACTGCACATGGTTCATCTCATTTAATTGAGTTATAATCGATCAGAACATGACAAATAACATTTTATAATTTTTTTTTTACCAAATTTGGTACCCCTGACATTTCCAATCCTAATTCAGGTCAGATTTGATTCGGAGACTAGGTCTTGTTAAACAGTGTTATTTTTAATCTTCATCCTGCAGTGAAAATTTAGGATTGCTGAAATATTATTTGGAAGTCGAGATAACTAGATCAGCTGAGGGTACCTGTGTTTTTCAGAGGAACTACCAGACAGCGATATCTAAACAAAGATAAAACAGAACAGTAATCTTAACCTTGAAGCTAGTGTAACATCATTGGCTGTTGAACATAGCTCTGCTCGCGTCTGAAAATGGGAAAACTATATTGACGTTTTACAAACAGAAGTTTCTTCAATTAATTCTCCAGTAATGCACAAGAGGACATAATAACCTTTTACACAGCTTCAGATCTGTCCAAACTTTAACGTGTTTGAATAGTTTTTTATACCACTTCTAAGAATTGTAGTATTTCCAGTTTTGCTGTGCGTTTTCATATATTTTTCCGGCGGACTCCTGGGAAACTTCCTTTGTTGTGAAAAATTGATACGGGTATAACTTGGGTACCACTCGAATAGTTTTCTTTGTTGTGAAAAAGTGATACGGGTATAACTTGTATACCACTCTGAATGAACAGGTGGACTTTCGGTATGAACATGAGATAGTCATTTTAGACTCTATTCGTAAATTTATAAAATTATTTTAATAGAAAGAAATATTATTTTAATGCCGAAATATAATTTGAAACCCAATAATGCAGGTCAAGATAAAACCAAATATATCTTATTTGTATATTTTATTGTTTTAATATAGAACTGGAGCTTCCAAGTCATTATCAATTTTGAGAGAAAAAAGTAGATTTTTGCAAAGATATACAACAGGTGGTTATAAAAGGGAGAGCCATGCACAACACAATTCAAACTACTAAACAGTTAAAAACTGAAAACAAAATGCAGTTCTTTATTCTTCTTCTTGCCATGCAACACTTATGTTGGGGATTAAAAGGGCTAGAGTCTACTTCTACCAATCACACTATTTTGAACGCTGAAACCATTACAATGCGCGGGTGTCCAGAGAAATGTGGAAATTTGAATGTACCATATCCATTTGGTATCAGATCAGAAGGTCTTAGCTGTTCCAGGGACTCCTCGTTCGATATTACCTGCAACCAGACAACCAATCCTCCCAAGGCCTTCGTACAAAATACTAATCTTGAAGTGTATGATATATCCGACTCCGAGTTACGAATTTCGAATTTTTTGGCCTACCGCTGTTACGATACTTCTGGGAATGAAACTAAAGGACAAGCTATGTCCGTTGAATTGTGGGGAGGAAGTCCGTATATGTATTCCACAGCAAATGTGTTAACAGTTGTTGGATGTGATGATTTAGCCCTTATATCCGATGGATACTCGGCTAAAGGATGCATAAGCTATTGCCAAAACATCAGTGAAGTCACTGAAAACGAGTGTTCTGGCGGGGGTTGTTGTCAAGTATCCATCAACACTCAACAGTATTATGAGTTCGACGTTCGAAGCATTTTTAACCATACAAATGTATCATCCTTCAGCAGTTGCGGGTATGCATTTTATGGTGAGGAGAGCCGTTTCAAGTTTAGAAAATCAGATCTTAATGATACAGACTTTCTTAACAGAATTACGACCAGTGTTCCTATTGTACTAGACTGGGCTATTGGGAACGAGAGTTGCACTGAAGTAAATAAGGACTCAAACTCTTATGCTTGCAAACACCCAAATAGTGACTGCATCAATGGAACTTCAAAAGGTTATCGTTGCAGCTGCAAAAAAGGTTATGAGGGCAATCCATATCTCAGTCCAGGATGCAGAGGTGATTTATTAAGTTAAAACTTCCTTTAAATTTAAAACTTGTTAAGTAATAATATTGCCATGAATTAATTTGCTGTTTATCTTTTGCAAGATATCAATGAATGCGAACGACATATAGATGGTTGCGAACATGACTGCATTAATACTCCAGGAGGCTATAATTGCTCTTGCCGATCCGGGTCCTATACTGCAGATACGGATTTTAGAAAATGCATTGCTAAAACCTCCAAGTCCCAACTGATCAAGTACATATTAGGTAAGATTATCCATATCTACTGTAGTACATATTACTTATCCATACAAACATCTATACTGTGTAGCAAACAAGGTTATAATTTGGTGTTAGACTGTTAGTTATTGAGTGATTGTTAATTGTTAGTGTTATAACGGAAGCAAGAAAGATTATATGCAGAAGAGAAATAAGTTTATAGATCTGAGAGGATAAACAGATTACAAGAATTTTCAGATGATATTTACAATCCTTACAAGCATATCTATTTATAGACAAAATTTAAGGGGTAGGTGTGGTAGGTGGGTCAAATCCGGCGGCTACAGTGGCGCCGCCGGCGGCGGCTAGTCAATTCCGGCGGCTTCTAGATTCAAGGCATCTAACAAATCTCCACCTTGACTTGAATCTTCTCACAAAAAACAGATAACAGATGTACCAGATGCATCATAATAATGCCAGATGTACCAGATAACAGATCTCCACCTTGACTTGAATCCTCTCACAAAAACAGATAACAGATGTACCGGATGCATCGTAATAATGCCAGATGTACCAGATATATTATAACAGATGTACCAGACGCATTATAATAATGCCAGATGTACCAGATAAAAAAAAAAAAAACTCTTCTGCCTCAGATTTTGCCCTAAAAGGGCAATCAGTAACTCCGAACATTTAGCAAATCCAAACAATGTTGAAACTTGCTATGTGGAACCGGCTTGGTGAGCATATCAGCTGGGTTATCAGCAGTACCCACTTTGCTCACCTTAATTCTCGTCTCACTTCTTAGAAAATGATATCTCACATCTATGTGCTTAGTCCGCTCATGATGGACTTGATCCTTGGCTAAACAGATTGCACTGAGACTGTCACAAAATACTATAGCCTGATCATGATGTAGACCCAGATCACTGACCAATCCTTTCAACCAGATTCCTTCTTTTGCGGCTTCTGTCAATGCCATGTACTCTGCTTCTGTAGTAGACAAAGTCACTGTAGGTTGCAGAGTAGCTTTCCAACTGACAATCGAACCACCCAGAGTGAAATTATAACCAGTCATCGACCTTCTACTGTCAACATCTCCAGCATAATCAGAGTCTGAAAACCCTGTCACCAAACACTCAGTATCACCTCCATAAATGAGACCAACATCAGACGTACCTTTTAAGTACTGAAATACCCTCTTCACAGCTTGCCAGTGCTCCTTGCCTGGATCACCCATGAACCTACTAACAACACTGACAGACTGTGCAAGATCGGGTCTAGTGCAGACCATTGCATACATCAAGCTCCCTACTGCACTAGCATAGGGAACTCGAGACATGTACTCTTTTTCCTCAGCAGACTTAGGTGCAAAAGCAACAGACAGATGTGCATTTGCAGCACTAGGAGTATCTATGGGCTTTGCTGTAGACATGCCAAACCTTGACAAAATCTTCTGAATGTATCCCTTCTGTGACAAAAAGAGCTTTCTCTCGTTTCTATCCCTATAAATCTCCATTCCCAGAATTTTCCGAGCCGCACCCAAATCTTTCATTTCAAACTCAGCACTGAGGAGACCTTTCAACTTCTGAATATCAGACTTGTTCTCTGCAGCTATCAACATATCATCTACATACAAGACCAGATAAATGAAAGAATCATTTGTTGTCTTACTGTGATAAACACAACAATCATACGGACTCCTGGTGTAGCCAATACCTATCATATAGCTATCAAATTTCTTGTACCATTGCCTCGGAGACTGCTTTAGCCCATACAAGGACTTCAATAACTTGCACACATAGTCTTCTTTGCCAGGAACCTGAAAACCATCTGGCTGAGTCATGTATATCTCCTCCTCCAGCTCTCCATGCAGAAAAGCTGTCTTCACATCGAGTTGTTCAAGCTCCAGATTCTGATGTGCAACTATTGCTAGTAGCACCCTGATGGAAGTGTGTCTGACCACTGGTGAAAAAATCTCATTGTAATCTACTCCCTCTTTCTGAGTGAACCCTCGAGCTACTAACCGAGCTTTATACTTGATACCCTCAACCGATGTTTCTCCTTCCTTCTTCTTGTAGACCCATTTACAAGTAACAATCTTTCTGTCTCGAGGCTGCTTGACTAATTCCCAAGTCTTATTCTTCTGAAGTGACTCCATTTCATCTCCCATAGCAGCAAACCATTTTGTAGATTCAGTACATGTCACTGCTTCTTTGTAAGTGGATGGCTCTTCAGAGCTAGGGTCCACTTCTTCAGCTACCTGTAGTGCATATGCCACCATATCTTCAAAACCATATTTCTTTGGAGGCACTCCATACTTAGCTCTCCTCGATCGATCAAGAGCTAAACTGTGCTGATTTACTACTGGTACTGATGATTCTGATTCTGACTGTGGTTGTTGAACTTCTTGTTGTGGTTCACTCTCAGCTTGAGTGACTTCCTGCTCCACCTGTTTCTCAACACCACCACTTTCTGAACCAATCGTAGACTTCACAGTAGGGTTAAACATAGAATTTTCATCAAAAACTACATTTCTACTCAGTATAACCCTATTTTCAGACGGAGACCAGATTCTATAACCTTTAACCCCATCCCCATAGCCAACAAATACTCCCTTTTTAGCTCGTGGCTCCAATTTACCCTCATTTACATGATAATAAACAGTACAACCAAAAACTCTTAAATTGGAGTAATCAGCAGGCTTACCAGACCATTTCTCAACAGGAGTTTTGAGATGGATACCTGTGTGAGGTCCACGATTAATCAAGTAACACGCTGTACTAACCGCCTCTGCCCAGAATCTTCTAGTTAGTCCAGCGTTAGAAAGCATACACCTAGCTCTCTCCAGAAGTGTCTGATTCATACGCTCTGCTACACCATTCTGCTGTGGTGTATCCCTGACTGTATGATGCCTAGCAATCCCCTCATTCTTGCAGAAATCTGCAAACTCGGACGAGCAAAATTCCAGGCCATTATCTGTTCGCAGCCTCTTAATCTTCTTCCCTGTTTGATTCTCCACTAGCACCTTCCACTGCTTGAAAACCTTGAAGGATTCACTTTTGTGCTTTATGATGAACAGCCAAGTCATTCTTGAGAAATCATCGATCATTGACACAAAATATCTGTGATCCCCTAAAGACTCCACCCGGGAAGGTCCCCAACAATCAGAATGGATGTAATAAAGTGTGCCTTTTGTTCTGTGTGTTGCTTTAGGAAACTTGCTGCGATGTAACTTTCCAAAAACACAATGTTCACAGAACTCAAGACCTGTGACCTTATGACCACAAAGAAGATCAGCTTTTGACAGAATTTGCATCCCCCTTTCACTCATATGACCGAGCCTCATGTGCCACAACCTGGTCATGTTTTCTTTTTCAATTTCCGAAGACGCAACAGCAACAGAACCTGTTAACGTAGAACCTTGAAGAAGATACAAGGTACCACGTTTAACACCTTTCAGAATCACATCAGAACCTTTGCAGACATGTAAAACTCCACCTTCACCTTGAAAACTGAAACCCTTGCTGTCTAACATACTCAAAGATATCAGATTCTTTGTCATAAGTGGAACATGCCTAACATCATTCAATGTGCAGAATTTACCATCATGTGTCCGAATTTTAATCGAGCCTATTCCAACCGTCTCACAAGTAAAACTGTTAGCCATAGAAATCTTGCCACCGTCTACTCGCTCGTAGGTTGTAAACCACTCCCTGCGCGGACATATATGATAAGACGCTCCAGAATCAAGAATCCACACATCAGAGTGATGCGTGTCCTTGACAGCAACTAGAGCAATATCTTCTTCAGAAGTAGCATCAGCTACAGCAGCAGTATCTGCAGCAGCATCATGTTGCTTCTTTTTCTTGGGACAGTCGGATTTCCAGTGTCCCTTCTCTTTACAGTAATTGCAGACGTCATTAGCTCTCGAACCCTTAAAAGCTGGTTTCTTGGATTTATACTTCCCCAACTTTCCATGTCCGGTACTCCCGCTAGCTACCAACCCAGCAGCATGATTATCTGCACCTGTACCAGCCGCCTTATGGCGCAGTTCTCTAGAATGAAGAGAAGATCTAACCTCCTCTAGAGAAATAGTATCTTTACCAACAATAAACGATTGCACAAAGTTCTCGTACGATAATGGTAAAGAAACTAACAGAATCAAAGCAGCATCCTCATCTTCAACTTTAACATCAATATTACGCAATTCTAATAAAATTGTGTTTAATTGATCTAAGTGATCTCGAAGAGGCATACCTTCCTGCATTCGCAGACTAAACAGACGTTGCTTCAGCAACAACTTGTTTGTTAAAGACTTCGTCATGTAGAGACTTTCAAGCTTCAACCACAGACCAGACGCGGTATCCTCCTCCGCGATTTCAGTAATAATATCATCTGCAAGGCACAACAAAATTGTTGAGTGTGCCTTTTCTTCTAGACTGGCCATCTCAGCGCTTCCAGAAGCAGTCGTTTTTGTGTTCAACGGCGCCCAGAGCCCCTGTTGCTTTAACAAGGCACGCATCTTGATTTGCCACAGACTGAAACTATTTCTCCCAGTAAATTTGTCGACCTTAACGTTAATACCACCAGACATCTTCTCCCAGAACCGTATATGCGAACAGTGCCCGTGAATAGTGCCCGTGAACAGTGCCCGTGAACAGTACCCGTGAACAGTACTTGTGAACAGTGTCCGTGAACAGTACCGTATGAACAGTACCGTATGAATAGTACCGTATGAACAGTGTCGTATGAACAGTACCGTATGAACAGTGTCGTCTTCTCCGATGATGAACAGTATCGTCTTCTCCAGCGATGAACAGTAACTCCGCCTGAACAGTGTCGTCTTCTCCGGCGATGAACAGTAACTCCGGCGAGCTTAAAAAAATCCGGCGAAAAATTTTGCAGCAGTTTCGACCAAAGCTCTGATACCAATTTGTTATAACGGAAGCAAGAAAGATTATATGCAGAAGAGAAATAAGTTTATAGATCTGAGAGGATAAACAGATTACAAGAATTTTCAGATGATATTTACAATCCTTACAAGCATATCTATTTATAGACAAAATTTAAGGGGTAGGTGTGGTAGGTGGGTCAAATCCGGCGGCTACAGTGGCGCCGCCGGCGGCCGCCGGCGGCCGCCGGCGGCGGCTAGTCAAATCCGGCGGCTTCTAGATTCAAGGCATCTAACAGTTAGTTATTGAGTGATTGTTAATTTTGAACGTTAGATTTTTAACAGATGTACGAGAGCTGTTAGATCTAATATCAATATATGTTCTTTTTTTTTTTTTCGAGAAAGAAACAATTTTATTAATGATTCAAGTCTTTCAGCAATACATGAGATAAATCTGGGTAAACATCACCCCTACTCCACCTACGATCGGCTAAAGAACTAGTGCTTCTCGCTAAATAGTAAATAGTGAGCCACTGCGTTCGCAGATCGTTTAATAAAATTAATCGTCACAAGACGATTTTGCAACTCCGACAAGTGTTGTTTGCACTCATCAATAATCCTGCCAAAGTATGACAGGCTAACATATGAACTCCTGATAGCTTGGATTACTGTCAAACAATCCGTTTCGACAATTACCTGTGGCCACTCCATTGCTTTAATCCAGCTTAAAACCTCCCGCACTCCGATTACCTCAGCCATCTCGGGTGCTATATTCCCTTGTCTGCAACATGCTCGAGCTTCTATCATACCACCCTCGTGATCTCTAGCCAACACAACAAAACTATATCGTCCGAATTCTTCAAACAAAGCTGCATCAGAGTTTATCTTAACCGTGTTTATCTGAGGTAACTACCAGTGCTCGTTTCCGTCTGCTGGGGTCATAAACCCAAGAGAGTGGTCGAAAGACCTATCTTGTGCACTCTGCCATTGGTCAAGAACATTTCTAGCTGAATTCACCACTGTTATTGCATTCGAACTCTTCTGGTTCCACACTATGTCATTTCTATTCTTCCACAAGGACCAACAAACCATACTGACTATACGAGCTTCTTCTGCATTGCATTTCTGAAATATCTCGTTAAGCCATTCTGCAAAATTCGAGTACTCCTGCTCATCCCTCAACCAGTCCAGACGATCCCAACATAGAATTGCAAAGCTACATCTGGTTAACACATGAATAACTGATTCGTTCTCTTCATTGCATACAGGACATAGGCCACATACATTTATCCTACGAGATAGTAGTAGATCCTTTGTAGGTAAAGTACCAGAGGCTGCTCTCCACAGGAAATGTTTGATTTTCAGAGGGACTTTCAAATTCCACAACCTCCGCCAAAAACCTCCGCCAAAAACCTGAGCTGTCACTCGAGTGTTGAATTTCTTTCTGATCCCTGATAATAGCATATGCACTTTTCACTGAGTAAGATCCCATTTTCTCGCCTCTCCAATACCACGAATCCTCCTGTAATCTTTGTAAAGGGATTGACAAAATCAAGTTAGCATCTCTGCTTGAAAAGATGTCATTTATTAGCTCTACATCCCAACCTGTATTATCCATACTCATTAAAGAGTCAACAGTATTACCGACCAGTGCAGCATGATCAGTGTGAATATAAGGATCTTCTCTCGATGGTAACCATTGGTCCTCCAAAATAGAAATGCTGTTTCCAGTACCAACCCTGCGAGCTACACCAGCCTTTAACAATGCCTGAGTCTCAAGAACGCTTCTCCACACGAGACTTGGATTGGAGCCGATTTTTGCTGTAAGAAAAGTATCATTCGGATAATATCGAGCTTTATACATCCTACTGACCAAACTACTAGGTTGAGTGATTAAACGCCAACCTTGTTTGCCCAAAAGAGCTAGATTAAAATCACGCATATCTCTAAAACCCAAACCACCACTTGACTTCTTCTTGCACAGCCTCTCCCAACACATCCAATGCATACCTTTTTCCTTCTTTGAATTTGATTTCCACCAATATCGACTCATTATCATCTCCATATCCTTGCACATATGGCTGGGCAATAGAAAAATACTCATTGCGTACGTAGGAATTGCCTGTGCCACCGTTTTCAGCAAAATTTCCTTACCTCCTTTTGACATCTGCCTCTTATCCCACCCTTCAACCCTTTGCTGCATACGATCCTTCAAGTAACCAAAAGCAGATGATTTATTCTTCCCAATCATATTAGGCAAGCCTAAGTATTGCGTGTTTTCCCCAGCTTCAGCAAAATGTAAGACATTGCACACTTCTTCTTTCACATCCTGTCTAACATTACGACTAAAAAAGACAGAAGACTTATCATTGTTAACACTCTGTCCTGAAGCCATTCTGTATATATCAAGAATACTCACCACCTGGATTGCTGCCTCCCTCATTGCTGAACAATAAATATAACTATCGTCAGCAAAAAACATGTGAGATAAAATCGGGGCACCCCTTGCAACTTGAATCCCCTTTATCATTCTGCGTTGTTCACGATTCTGTATCAATGCAGACAAACCTTCCATGCAAATTAAGAAAAGATACGACGAGAGAGGGTCTCCTTGACGGATACCCCTCTCTGGAATTATCTCCCCAAACTCCTTTCCCCCATGACAAATACTATACTTGACAGAAGTAATGCACTGCATAAACAGATTCACCACCTTCGAGTTGAAACCAAGCTTCTTCAGAATAGCCTCCATAAAATTCCACTCAACCCTATCGTATGCCTTGCTCATGTCCAGTTTAATCGCCATCCACCCTGCTTTCCCCTTCGTTTTCCTCTTCATAAAATGCATGACCTCATAGGACATCATAATATTGTCTGTAATGAAACGCCCAGGAATAAAAGCTGACTGAGTCTCCGAAATCACTTCATTTATAACTATTTTGAGTCTATTGGCAAGCACTTTCGAGACAATTTTATATGCCACATTGCACAAAGAAATTGGTCGAAGCTCTGTCATATACGAGGGGTTCTGCTTCTTAGGAATCAAAACAATATTTGTATCCGTGAGATGGTCACCAAAATTCAAATTTGTGAAGAAATCTTTAACTACCTGCACCACATCTCCTCCCACTGTCTTCCAATATTTCTGATAAAATCCCGGGCTCATACCATCTGGCCCCGGGGATTTATCCGGATGCATATGAAAAAGAGCTTTCTTTACCTCACTAGCATCCACCTCCGCCATTAGCATGGTATTCTGATCATTTGAAACTCTACTAGGCACGCAGTCAACTACTTCATTCCAGTTTATGTTGGTGGCTTTAAATAAATTAGAAAAATACCCAGTCATAACATCCTCAAGACCATCATTCCACCCTACTAACTGACCGACATCATTACACAAAGAAGTAATCTGGTTTGTTTTGCGCCTTTGTTTAGCTGCGGAGTGAAAGAACTTACTATTTTGGTCCCCCTCGCGTAGCCACAGCTGTTTGGACCGTTGACGCCAAAACACCTCCTGCTGAGTATATATCTCCGTTAATCTCTTTGATTCCTCTTGATACCTGCTTAATGATCCTGCATCTGTTCGACCTTTCATAGCCTTCATAATTGCTTTGCATTGATTAATTCTGTTTTTAAAACTACCCGTGATCTCCTTACCCCATTTCTGAAGAATATCCGAGCAGATAGCAATTTTCTCCTGCAAAGTTTTGCCTTCATGCAATTCCCAGGTTTCTTCCACAATTTATCTGCACATAGGATCCCTAAGCCAAGCATTTTCAAACCTAAATCATGACATGGAAACAGTTCGAACTGTTATAACTGGCTCAAGAAATATAGGCGTGTGATCAGATGTTGATATCTCAACATTAGTCAGTTTAGCTTCTGCAAAGAGATTCATGAAGTTATTAGTAACTAGTGCTCTATCCAGCCTGATTTCCATCCAGTCATCTGTGCCATACCCTCGTTCCCACGTAAACTGATACCCGTTCAACTCCATGTCATGCAGGTCACAATCGTCCAAAACACTCTGAAAACCTCGAATTAGATGATTAGGATATGGACGACCTCCTTTTTTATCCATCTGACTAAGAACATTGTTCATGTCTCCTATAATGCACCAAGGCAGCATCGAACTTGTAGATAATGTCCTTATCAGGTCCCATGTCTCCTGTCTTTTGGCACGATCTGGCTCCCCGTAAAAACCTGTTAACCGAAACTTATGCCACCCATGAACTGCTACTGTCACATCTATGTGATTCTTACTGAAACTATTTAAAAGAACCTCATCCTTGTTTTTCCACAACATGGCAAGCCCTCCACTATGTCCTCGAGCCTCCACTGCAACAGCACCTTCAAAACCAAGCATATTTTTCGTTTTTTCTACTATTCTTTGATTGCAAAGGGTCTCACTTAAAAATACAACATTGGGTTTCTTCTGGACTACCGTCTCTTTAAGGAATTGTGAAGCCCATGGGGTCCCAAGCCCATGGCAATTCCAACTTAAAGTACTCATGGCGATAGGCGAACTCCCAACTCGGAGCCCGCCTTTAGCACGTTTTTTGGACCGTTAAGCCCATTTGAATTGTTAACCAAGTCCTGATCCATCTCGGTTGTGTCCTCCTCATCCAGGCCCATAATTAGTTCAGTATTTGCACTTACATCCCCTCTTGGTTCAGGCCCATCTCCCGTTCTTCGCTTCTTATTTTCTATTGATATGATCCCTGATTTAATGGGATTTGATTAAGACTGTTCCCTCAACCTCGTGAGCTCATTTGAATTTCTAAACTTCCCGCTATCCAGATTAGGTTGGTTTACATCACCTCCTTTATTTCCTCCTGTCAAACTAACCCCCTGATTTTGTGGAGCTGATTTCTCTCCCGTATTCTCTCTCTGCACTTCCGGCATTTCCTTGTTCCACCCCTGAACGCCATTACCATCGCGCAACCACCTTGTACCGATCATATTGGTTTGTTTCTTGAACGGTGCTCTCATCCATGCACCATAAGGCTTGGTAATTTCTTGCTCTGGTGTATCAAAAATGCGACTGCAAAATTTCTCAGAATGACCAATTATCCCACAAATGAAGCAAAAAGTTGGGACATTTTCGTATTTGAAGACAATCCAGAACCAGTCGTTCCCTGTTTTCCTTACTTTCAATCTCCGTTTTAGAGGCTTCGATAAATCCACTGATACTCGAACCCTTAAATATTCTCTCCATATGTCTCTAAAATTGCTCTGGCATGAACTAACATATTCCACTATGTAATTTCCCACCTCCTTAACAACTTTGTCAGTCATAAATCCAGTACGTAGTTCATGAATTTGTACCCAAAGATCTAACTTATTCAAAGCTACTCCCCTTGGAATGTCCCCCTCTTTCATACGAGCAATAACCAGAGCTTTCCGATTAAAGGACCATGGACTTCCGTCACAAACTCTTTTTATATCTATCTCATGGTAGAACTGAAACAGATAAAGATTAGTATCAATTTCCTTGATGTATACTCCTTTTCCTGGCCTCTACAGTGCTGCTAAAGTCTGTTGCATTGCTGTAAAATCGACGACCCCTTCCGTTATGAATCTTCCCATAAGACATAATTTTACGTCGAAATCCTTAAAACCCTCTCCCCCTACTTCGTCTACATTCTCTTCCATTGCCAAACCACCTTCTTCCTCATCCTCCAATGTGATATTGTTCATCGCAATGATAATACTACTCGTTGAAGCCATAGATTTGATTCAAGAGAAAACAGATACGTGATAGAAGAAAACTGATAAGTAAAAATGGACGACAAAAGACTTTGATATAAGACAGAGACTATTTCACCATGTCTTGACAAGACTTCATATATATGTTCTTTTTTAAAGTTATTATACAAGGAGCAAGGTTTAGATCTTGTCAACAATATCTTCAAATTATGAATTTTTTATTAATTTTTAAACAATACATATCATTAATTAAACAATTATTATCATCGCTAGTATCCTAATGTATACTCTTTATTAATGTGTAAAATCATGTTTTAATGGTACACAATAGTACCAAAGTACCAAAATACCAAATTTGGTTATCACTAAATTCGGGATTCGATTCCTTACAACTACATAATTATACAAGATTTATTTACTTTAATTTTTTTTAGTTTCACCTCTGGTTCGATGCCTTACAACTACATAATTATAAAAATTTATTTACTTATTTTTTTTTAGTTTTATCTCGGATTCAATTCTCTATAATACATAATTAAATAGTGTATTAATATTAGTATTTTAATTTCGACCGGTGTTCAATCTGTGTGCACGGGTTATCAGCTAGTACATATGGTACCTAAGCTACCATTTTGACACATACCCATGGTACTTTATAACGTCTATTTTGGTGGTGCAGGTATGGGATTTGGTTGTCTCTTGATAATCATTGGAATAAATTGGTTGTATTGCATCATGAGGAGGAAAAAAAACACCCAACTAAGAGAGAAATTCTTTCACCAAAATGGTGGTCTCCTATTAAGACAACACAGTACTTCAGAGGGTGGTACTACTGAGTCAACAAAACATTTCACATATGAAGAACTGAAGAACGCGACTAACAACTATGCTGCTGATAGGATTCTGGGACAAGGTGGTTATGGTATAGTTTATAAAGGAATTTTACCCGATCAACGTGTAGTTGCGATCAAAAAGTCTAAAGTAATGGATCAGAGTCAAGTAGAGCAATTTATTAACGAGGTGAGGATTCTTACACAAGTTAACCATAGAAATGTTGTTAAACTTTTGGGGTGCTGTTTGGAATGTGAGGTACCATTGTTGGTGTATGAGTTTGTCCCCAATGGTACATTATTCCATCATGTGCACAATACGGATGGATCTGGTTCATGGTTATCTTTGGAAAGCCGATTGAGAATTGCTGCTGAATCATCCGGTGCCCTTGCATATCTTCATTCAGCAGTTTCTACACCCATCATTCATAGAGATGTCAAATTAGCCAACATTCTACTGGATAATAATCATGTTGCCAAAATTTCGGATTTTGGAGCGTCTAGGTTGATACCCATGGATCAAACTGAAGTGACTACATTAGTCCAAGGAACCTTAGGCTACTTGGACCCAGAATACTTTCTTACAGGCCAATTGACAGAGAAAAGTGATGTTTATAGTTTTGGAGTGGTCCTTGCGGAGCTTTTAACCGGAAGACAACCAATTTGCATGGCTAATCCACAGGAAGAAAGAAATTTAGCTACATATTTTATTACCTCCTTGAAAGAGAACCGGTTACTCCAAATTATAGAGCCTCGGTTAGTAAAGGAAGGAACGTTTGATCAACTTCAAATGGCTGCTCAACTTGTGAAGAGGTGTCTTAACCTTAATGGTGATGAAAGACCAACGATGAAGGAAGTGACGATGGAAATAGAAAGCTTTAGGAAATTTACTAAACATCCTTGGGAAAATCAACATGGCAATGATGACACCATGAGCTTAATAGGCCATACTGAGATTCAGCATTCGGATCTTTACGAAATTCAACTAAGTTCTTACCAGAATGTTGTGAATGACTCTGAACAATATAGCTCAAGTAATACTAATTTGTTGCACCCACCAACCAGCCCTCGCTGAGATATCGCAAGTTTTGTGATTTGTATAATATCATAATTAAGTATCTAATGCCTGTGCATTTGATATATGATCATGTCTTATGGTATTAAAATGTCTCATTGGTATTAAGTTCTACATATGTATTTGAACAAAAAGTGATGCGTGTATAAGTGATTGATTTGAGTCTATATAGTTTAATAATGTTGGTATTTCAGGCAGATTAATATTTCTTTTTAAACATGCAGTCAATTTAACTAAATTTCAATCGATTCATAATACTTCCATCTCTTAATAAATCTCGGAATGAGCGAGAGTTAAACTCAATATCTGAGACAACAAAAGATAAATTCTTACCACTAGGCTATTCCATCAATCTCAGTTGATTATAGTAGTAGTTGAGCCCAAATTATTTGAAACCTTAATTTTGCCACTGCAATATTAAAGTAAACAATCAGAATTTTTTTAAAACTCTGAGATCTTACAACAGCAATGGATGTCAGGGACGACACGGAACAAATTTTAGACCACATGTCACATGTTAATTACACCTAGATAATATTGCAATGTATAATGTGGAAACCATCTAACAGTGACTAGACATGAAGGAACTAGCGGCACACAAGTCTTGGACTTTGGCGATGACCCAGAAGACAACAACGACTTAATAGCCAAGTCCACTGCACATAACAGAAACATGGTTGTCACTTTTCTGCAACGACTTGATTTCCAAGTCTACTGCACATAACCCAGATATGGTCGTCCTCCGGTGAGACCCGTAAGTAAGTAATTAATTACTTTTCTGCATTTTAAATGTCCATGAAATTTCTGAAGGTCTTTATAGAAAATTTTTCTATTAGTGCTATATATAATATTATATAATATTTATTTTCTAACGATGTGATTGTCCGAATGTGAAGATTATATCAAAATATTATTGCAATATATTTTTTTTTTCACAAATTTAAGTCTTAAAGTTTATTTTTTCTCCAAGAACCTACTTGTGGTATAACAACAGTTAATTCACAGGTTTACAAACGTTAAGTTTTTTTTTTATAAAATTCTCCAAGGATGCTTAGGAGGACATGGAATTTTATCCAGTTTCATATCTGCCCAAATTTTTGTGTGTTTGAAACTTTTATGAATCGAAGACTTTTTAGAGCATCTCCAAGGGTGAAATGTAAAATTGTT
Organism: Saposhnikovia divaricata; assembly: GCA_036435485.1. Lineage (NCBI taxonomy): Eukaryota > Viridiplantae > Streptophyta > Magnoliopsida > Apiales > Apiaceae > Saposhnikovia > Saposhnikovia divaricata. Next base: position 184,493,313 of record CM071599.1, on the reverse strand, counting down.
AGCTAAAATGATTATCTATATTGAATATGTAAAATTTTAGCTAAGAGGAGGTATATGTACTCCAATGGGGTTATCTATAATTATAATTATGTAAAATTATACATAAAAGGTTTATGGGTTCAACAAATATAGAAGACCAAATATGATTATCTATATTTTTTGCTAAGGGTAAAGAAGGTTGGAGTACCTCAATTTATAGATTTTATCTAAAAGGTGCCACATAGATGCCACTTAGATAATATAGCTAAGGGGTCTCTCCCCTTGGAGATGCTCTTAGTGTTTTGCAGTGTTTTATTAGCTTTTTACTTTTTGATCACTTCTTTTGTCGTGAAGAGAACTAGTAGTTACATATTGAGTGTTCTATACTTCAATAAGAGGAGGGCTGGCTATGAGTTTTGAGCATGACATATAAAATGGGACGGGTGGAGTACGAGAATAGGTTCTCATAAGCCATTATCGGGGAAATTAGGTGGGATATTTAGCAAGAACTTAACGGAGGCAGTTGATGAGGCAGTCTTTGTTAGGAATTCCCGTTTTCTGTCTTTGCGTAAATTAAATACGGAGATTATAACAGTCAATAATAAACACAGATGAACACCAAGATTTATACGTGGAAAACCCCCTTAAAGTAAAGAGGTAAAAACCACGGGACCAGCTCCGAATGTTTCCACTATAATGATAACAATGGTTACAATATTCTCTCTCAAGTTTACGAAGTAACACTTGAGACACAACTGAATAGAAATACAACGATTCCCTACTCCTTCGGTACTTGACCGGATAACCTGGATGAACTCCCTTTGTAGCAACTACAACAGCTGGACGAACTCCTAATGCTGCAGCGGGACAGATTCCGATGGCTGCAGCCTGACACTCACACAAACTCCCTCGAAACGAAAGAATAGAGTAGCACGAGGGCCCCCTATCCTGACCTGCTTGAAACTACCACAAGGTAAGTTTCCTACTAGACGGACTATCTAGTAGCTATATATATACTGAGAAGTAAGAGAGAAAGAAGAGATTTTGGTGTGTTTTTAGAATGAAGGGGGAGGGGGTATTTATAGGAGGGGGGGAGGTAGTAGGTGAGGGGGGGTTGTTGTGAGTTTGACAAATAAGACAATTAGGCAAGGTAGGCTGCCTAACAATCTCCCCCTCTTTCCAAACTCACAGTTAATCACTTGCACTCCATACCTGCACCCCGTTTGCACAGCTCCAACTTTTTCCGTGGAACGACCTTCGTCATCATATCAGCCGGATTCTTATCCGTGTGTATCTTCTCTATCTGTATCACCCCATCTTCAACCTGTTCCCGTAGCCAATGGTAACGTACATTAATATGCTTAGTACGACTGTGACAAGTAGCATTCTTGCTCAAGTCAATAGCACTCTGGCTATCACAATACAACTCAAAGTTGTCTTGCTTCTGACCCAATTCTTGGAGAAACCGCTTTAACCAAACCAGCTCCTTGCTTGCTTCACAAGCAGCAATATACTCTGATTCGGTTGTTGACAACGCAACACACTTTTGTAACTTGGACTGCCATGCTACAGCTCCCCCCGCAAAAGTGAAAAGCATCCCTGACGTGGACTTCATCCCATCTGGATGTCCTGCCATGTCAGCATCTGTAAAACCTTCCAAGACTGGTTCACCGTGTCCATACTTCAAGCATAACCCGGAAGTGCCCTTGAGATATCTGAGAATCCATTTAACTGCTTCCCAGTGCTTTCTTCCTGGATTTGACAGATATCTACTCACAACTCCAACAGCATGAGCAATATCTGGTCTTGTACAAACCAATGCATACATAAGACTCCCCACTGCGGATGAGTAGGGAACTTCCTCCATATCCTCCTTCTCCTTGTCTGTTGACGGACACATTTTCTTGTCCAGTTTAAAATGTCCCGCCAATGGTATGCTAACAGGTTTAGCATCATCCATATTGAACCTTTTCAATACCCGTTCAATATATCCCTGTTGTGAAAGCCACAAACTCCGAGTTGTTCTGTCACGAACAATCTTCATCCCTAGGATTTGTTTTGCTGGACCCAAGTCTTTTATATCAAAGAACTTGGACAAATCTTCTTTCAGCTTGCGGATCATGTTAGCATCTTGGCCGACCACTAACATATCATCAACATAAAGTAGCAGGATAATGAAGTTACCGTTAGGAAACCTTTGCACATAAGCACAGTGATCGGATGCAGTTCTCTTGAACTTATGATTCCTCATGAATGAATCAAACTTTTTGTACCACTGTCTTGGCGCTTGCTTAAGCCCGTATAAACTTTTCTTGAGTTTACAAACCATGTGCTCCTTCCCTTTCACTTCAAATCCTTCTGGTTGGTGCATGTAGATCTCTTCCTTCAAATCTCCATGAAGGAATGCAGTTTTCACATCTAACTGCTCAAGCTCAAGATCCATGCTAGCCGCTAATCCGAGAACTGTTCGGATTGATGTCATCTTTACAACCGGAGAAAAGATTTCATCGAAATCAATGCCTTCCTTCTGTGCAAAGCCTTTAACCACCAAGCGTGCTTTATACTTTACAAGCTTTTCATCATCCCTTTTTACTTTGAAGACCCATTTGTTCCTCAAAGCCTTCCGTCCTTTCGGAAGTGTAGTCAACTCATAAGTTTCATTCTTGTTTAAAGAATCCATCTCCTCTTGCATTGCTTTCAACCAGCAACTGCTTTCTTTATGAGTCTTGACTTTCTCAAAGGTCTCGGGCTCCCCCTCATCAGCAATTAAGATATACTCGGATGAAAGATATCTTCCTGATGGTCTCCGTTCTCTCGTAGAACGGCGTGGCTGAGTTTCTTCAACTTCAGGCTGAGGCGGTAGCTCCCCCTGCTCAGCAGCCTCATCATCTGCTATATCATCTCCCTCATTTTCTACTGTATCTGGATTTCTAGCTTTCCTTGGTTGTTGAGTGCTCCCAAAATTCTCATAATTTTGAGACTCATGGAAAACCACATCTCTGCTCCTGAATATCTTCTTTGATTCAGGATTCCACAACCGATACCCGAACTCTGGATCCCCGTAGCCAACGAGAATACACGGAGTTGTTTTATCTTCAAGCTTTGTTCTATGCTCCTTTGGGATGTGTGCAAAAGCCTTGCATCCAAACACCCGCAAGTAGGAATAGGAAACATCCTTTCCTAACCAGATCTTCTCTGGAATCTCAAAATTCAGAGGTGCCGATGGAGATCGATTAATCAAGTAGCAAGCTGTTCTTACAGATTCTCCCCAAAATGACTTCGGCAATTTAGCCATTTTCAACATGCATCTGACTCGTTCAGCAATGGTGCGGTTCATTCTTTCCGCAATGCCATTCTGTTGTGGGGTGCCAGGAACTGTTCTTTCATGCCGGATACCATGCTTTGTAAGGTACTTTTGAAACTCTTTTGAAGTGTACTCCCCCCCGTTGTCACTACGAAGGCACTTCAGTTGTTTCCCTGTTGATCTTTCAACCATGGCATGAAACTTCTGGAAGTACTCAAACACTTGATCTTTGGATTTGAGTATCTCAACCCACACCTTTTGAGATGCTTCATCAATGAAGGTAACAAAGTACCTATTTCTGCCTAAGGACTCCACCTCAAACGGACCACATACATCAGAATAAACTCTTTCTAACAGCCCCGACTTTTTCTTCAGTGGACTGCTAAAAGATACTCTATGTTGTTTCCCGAATAAACAATATTCGCACAGCTGCAATGCAGTTCCTTTAGCAAATGGAATGAGGGATTTCTTTGCTAGAATCTGCAGCCCTTTCTCGCTCATGTGGCCGAGCCTTTTGTGCCACAATTTTGCCGAGTCTTCATCTTCAACTGTATTCAAAGCATTTGAACACATCTTCACTTGTGTCTTGTACAAAGAGCCACAAGTGGATCCTCTTGCAACCACCAATGAACCCGTAGTAAGCTTCCACCTTCCACCATCGAAGGTATTTACGTACCCCTGCTTATCTAGCGCCATGCCAGAAATCAAGTTGAGCCGTAAGTCCGGAACATGCCTGACATCTTTCAAAGTCATTAAACAACCCGTGTTTGCCTCAATACAGATGTCACCAATGCCTGCAATCTTTGATTGATCTGAGTTACCCATTCTTACAGTACCAAAGTCCCCTGACTTGTACGTCGTAAAGAATTCCTGAGTGGGTGTTGCATGATACGTTGCTCCAGTATCTATCACCCATTTGACCTTCTGATCATCAACATGTAAGCATTCTTCTTCCCCAAAAGAAAGGATCACAACATCTTCTGTCATAGCAGCTATTGTACTTTTATCGGCATGTTTCCCTTGCTGACCATTGTTCAGTTGCTTGAGCCAGGCCCTACAATCCTTTTTGTAATGACCCTTCTTCTTACAATAGTAGCATTCAACATTGACATTTGATTTGCCACGGGAATTACCAAAATTCCTACTTTTACTACGTCCTCGGTTTGTCTCCCTGTAGTTGCTTCTGCCCCTGTTCTCAGTAACAAGAGCCTGGGAATCGTGGTTGACTCCTTGTACCTTTCTTCTCATGGATTCACTAAGGATACTCTGCTTAATTGATCGCAACGTTAGTTGCTCAGTTGGTACAGCATTAGTTACTGTCACCACTAGCGTATCCCAGCTGGATGGTAAAGTGTTGAGAAGAAATATTGCTTGGAATTTCTGCTCAAACTCCATCTTCATATTTGATAGTTGATTTAACAACCCTTGGAATTCACTCATATGCTCTGACATGTTGTTCCCATCCTGGTACCTCATGTTCACCAGCTGACGAACTAGAAAAGTTACATTTTTTTAACTTTTCTCTTGGAACGTAGACTCTAATGTCGTCCAAAGCGTATAAGCATCTTCTTCTTCAGAGACATGATGATACTCCGAATTATCAATCCATCGACGAATGAGACTGATAGTTTTCATGTTCATCTTCTTCCAGTCAGCATCAGACTTTGCTGCAGGTTTAACTCCTTTCAGCTCCACCGGATCAAACAAGTCCTTACTATAAAGCAAATCCTTTATTCTGCTTTTCCACATCGGATAATTTGAAGCTGTTAGGCTTACCATTACACTGGAAGAATCATCCATTTTAATTTACCAAAAACTATGGGAATCTCACTTAGAACCACACAAGTTGGCCAGGAAAGTGGATGTGTTTGGGGAGCCTTCCGTATTAGTACGGCGTGTTATCAAGTAACCACTGCGCACAAAGCACTTTCCTCGACACCAACAATGTGTGCCCCAGCTTTGATACCACTTGTTAGGAATTCCCGTTTCCTGTCTTTGCGTAAATTAAATACGGAGATTATAACAGTCAATAATAAACACAGATGAACACCAAGATTTATACGTGGAAACCCCCTTAAAGTAAAGAGGTAAAAACCACGGGACCAGCTCCGAATGTTTCCACTATAATGATAACAATGGTTACAATATTCTCTCTCAAGTTTACGAAGTAACACTTGAGACACAACTGAATAGAAATACAACGATTCCCTACTCCTTCGGTACTTGACCGGATAACCTGGATGAACTCCCTTTGTAGCAACTACAACAGCTGGACGAACTCCTAATGCTGCAGCGGGACAGATTCCGATGGCTGCAGCCTGACACTCATACAAACTCCCTCGAAACGAAAGAATAGAGTAGCACGAGGGCCCCCTATCCTGACCTGCTTGAAACTACCACAAGGTAAGTTTCCTACTAGACGGACTATCTAGCAGCTATATATATACTGAGAAGTAAGAGAGGAAGAAGAGATTTTGGTGTGTTTTTAGAATGAAGGGGGAGGGGGTATTTATAGGAGGGGGGGAGGTAGTAGGTGGGGGGGGGGGGGTTGTTGTGAGTTTGACAAATAAGACAATTAGGCAAGGTAGGCTGCCTAACAGTCTTACCGGATGGATCGAGGAAATTTGGAACCACACGTAACGAGACAACGACAACTAATCTATTCTAATACTTGTCTATCACTGGTTAGATGTGCTCAGGCTGAGTTAAAACCACACAAAGAGTGTGCTCACCTTTCACAACAAAAGTTTGTTCATAATATGAGATCATTGCTACCTCTACCTGAACACTGCTATATCCACAGAATTATTGTGAGGGTCAATTGTGAAGCTACTTGTTTCAGGAATGATGCAGGCTGGATTGCTCGGACGGTCATGGAAGTCATTTTTAATTTTAAGAATCTTTGTATTCAGATGTTTAAACAATCCGGAAACAAAACGGCTAATTGTTTAGTTCGTTCATTTATTTTTCAACTTGGTTGTATGATCAGTTGGGGAGTTGTCTCGACTGAGTCTCTTTCATGTTATTAATGAAATCTGCTTTTTACTTTGACAAAAAAAAAAAAAAAAAAAAACCACACAAAGAGTTTGTTTTGCGTTGAAAAGTCTTATATAGGGCGTACAAGTGAAGTTTAAACTATAAAATTGAGAACTGTGCATTCCGGATATCAAGAAGCTAAACACAAAAATGGACTTTGTTTCTTTTTATGCTTGTTGTCTTAGTGTATTTTTCTTCGGGGTTAAAACAGCTAGAGTCTACCGCTCTCAAATTCGATACCACTGACAATCATAGTATTCTGAAGGCTCCAGTCAGTACAATTAAGCCGGAATGTCAGAGGAAATGCGGAAACTTGACGGTGCCATATCCGTTTGGCATTGTTTCGAAGGGTCTCAGTTGTTCCATAGATCCTTCCTTTGATATTACTTGCGACAATTCTTTCAAGCCTCCCAAGGCCTTCATAAAAACTATTGACCTTCAGGTGTACGATATATCAAACACTGAGTTAAGAATATCTACTTTCATGTCCTTTCAGTGCTATAGTCAGACCGGCGAGATTATACCTCAAGGCGATTCATGGGTTTTTTTTACTTTACCCAAAACTTCATACTGGTTTTCTGACGTAAATGTGTTCACAACCGTTGGTTGTGATGACTTTGCCGGCATTTACAACGATCCAAAGTCCAGGTACCGTAAAGGATGCATGACAACATGCAGCAACACTGAGGAAGTCACTAAAAACGAGTGCTCCGGAAGTGGTTGTTGTCAAGTATCCGTCAATCTTCAGAAACATTTCGAAATCTATCTTACTAGCGATTTTAACCATACAAATGGCGTCTCATCATTTAACCGGTGCGGTTATGCATTTTTGGGTAAGAAAAGTAGCTTTAAGTTTCGTGGTACATCAGATCTTAATGATCCAACCTTCAGGAATAGGACTGAGACTAATGTTCATATTGTACTAGACTGGGTTATTGGGAATAAAAGTTGCACTGAAGCAGTTAAAGACCAAGGTTCTTATGCTTGCAAAGACATAAAAAGCCACTGCATCGATGATATTCGGTCTCGCGGATACCTTTGCAATTGCAATGAAGGTTATGAGGGCAATCCATATCTCAGTTCAGGGTGCCATGGTAATTAACTAAGTCATTGCTCCTTCTAATTCTAACATGCATGTTGAGTAACTAATGAGTTGATCTAATTTATTTAGAGTTTGTTATTATGTTAGATATCGATTAATGTAAACAAAATCATGACTGCGAACAAGTTTGCATCAATACTGATGGGACATATAGTTGCTCTTGCAAACGTGGGTACGATATTGACAAAAATGATTCTAGAAGATGTATTCCTAAAATCTCCAAGTCCCAAGTAATCATGTATGCATTAGGTAAGTAATTCTCACTAAAGGTCCATACATTTACACTCGATGTATTAATGTGTATAATACTTAAACTGCTCTTTTGCCATGTATCCAAATATTATTTTGATAGATCTATGGGTCGATAATGCAGGTATAGGATTTTGTTGTCTTTTGGTAATCATCAGAATGAATTGGGTTTATTGCATCATGAAGCAGAGAAAACATTCCCAATTAAGAGAGAAATTCTTTGAGCAGAACGGGGGTCTCCTCTTAAGACAACAAATTATTTCCGAGGGTGGCTCTGTTGAGTCAGCAAAACATTTCACTTATGAAGAATTGAAGAAAGCAACCAACGATTATGCTGCTGACAGAATAGTTGGACAAGGTGGTTATGGTAAAGTTTATAAGGGAGTTTTACCTGATCAACGTATAGTTGCAGTCAAAATATCTAAAGTATTGGATACGAGTCAAATAGATCAATTTATCAAAGAGGTTGTGATTCTTACAAAAGTGAACCATAGAAATGTGGTTAAACTTCAAGGATGTTGTTTAGAGTGTGAGGTACCGTTGTTGGTATATGAGTTCATATCCAATGGTACTTTACATCATCATGTCCACAGTATTGATGGAGGCTTGTCATGGTTATCTTTGGATAATCGGTTGAGAGTTGCTGCTGAATCTTCTAGCGCCCTTGCATATCTACACTCAGCAGCTTCTATGCCCATTATGCATAGAGATGTCAAATTAGCTAACATATTACTGGATGACAATTTTGTTGCCAAAATATCAGATTTTGGAGCGTCGAGGTTGGTACCCATGGATCAAATTAAAGTGGTTACATTAGTCCAAGGAACTTTGGGGTACTTAGACCCCGAATACTTCCATACAGGTGAACTAACCGAGAAAAGTGATGTTTATAGTTTTGGAGTGGTCCTTGCATAGCTCTTGACCGGAAGGAAACCAATTTGCATGGATAACTCTATGGAAGAAAAAAGATCTAGCCACATATTTCATTACATCTCTAAAGGAAAAAAGATTATTCCAAGTTCTTGATCGTCGAGTAGTTAAGGAAGGGACGATAGATCAACTTGAAAAAGCTGCTCAACTTGTGAACAGGTGTCTCAACCTTCATGGCGAGGAAAGACCAACAATGAAGGAAGTGATGATGGAAATTGAAAGTTTAAGAAATCTTTCTAAACATCCATGGGCTAATCAACATGCCAATGAAGACACTTTGAGCTTAGTAGGTAATGCGGAGATTGAGCATTTAGATCTTCATGAAATTCAACTAAGTTCTTACCATAATGCGGAGATTGAGCATTTAGATCTTCATACAAGTACTATTAGTTTGTTGAATGGGCCAAGTAGCCCTCGTTAAGATATCCCAAGTTTCTGATTTGTGTAATAATAAAATAACTCGATTTGTAAAAACTTATCTCTTATTGTACCACATTTTACGTTCAATTCTCGCCTCATTCTGGATTCGTTTAAGAACTGATACTATGAAGTAACTCTACTGCTAGTAACAAGTGATAGAATATTTTACAAATCAGGACTGTGTCAATTGTCCAATAACGAAACGTTCTTTTATGTGTCAATTGGAAGCAGTTAGCAGTATAGAAGTGCTTAAGCGGGGGTAAACAAATAGAAGAAAAATCTTAAGATGTTAGCATCTGATTATAAACCTTCGAAATTGATTGAGATAGACATCGAAACAAGTAAATTAAGCCTAATCGATGAAGATCAAAGGCGAAGATACGTACAAGTTTTGTATCTATATTACAGAGAGTTTGAGAGTAAACTGAAAATGAAGATGAAGTAAAGTCAAGTAACTGACTAGTCCAGACTAATATATACTCCCTCCGTCCCATAAATATTGTCTAAAGTTGAATTTTCAAAGTCAAATTTATCATTTGTGACCAACAAATTAAACATATTATATAATAATATCTATTTTTCTAAAAAATATAATAATAAAGTTTGAGTACTCTATTTTATGAAGCAATTTAAAATTTTGTAAAATCACAAACAAATATTTTTAAATTGTTAGTCAAAGTTAGAAAATTTTGACTTTGAAAAGTCAACGACAATATTTATGGGACAGAGGGAGTATATAAAATTGACCAACATTGACTAGTCAACTATTCATTTAACAGAATGTGAAATAATAGATAAACATATTTATGCATGGTTCAATACCTCTCCCTCAGATTGAAAGGGAGATAACACATTCAATCCGGAAAGGATGTTCCAATGTAAAGTCCGGGACAAGCCTTTAGTGGGCACATCTGCTAATTGCTGAGCACTAGGAACATAAGTTGGTTGAATCAGCTGCATTTGAACCTGCTCCCTGACAAAGTGACATTCAATTGCAAAATGCTTAGTTTTAGGATAAAAAACTGGATCAGCTGCAATGTCAAGAGCAGCTTGACTATCAGAGTAAATGACTGTAGGAAAAGATTGAGGAATCTTTAATTCATAAAGAAGAAGATGCATCCAGGCAAGATCACAAGCTGTGTCCGCAAGAGCTCGAAGCTCTGCCTGTAACAGCCATGATAAGTGCATATTTTTATTACCTATTTATTGCTTGAACTCGTATTTTAATAATTTATTTTGTTGCATTTCAGGAAATTCGTGAATAAATAAAGAAATGACAAATTAAAGAAATAAAGAGCAAGGAAGGGAAAAAGAGAAAGAAAAAGGACTTAAATGAAAAAAGGAAAAAGAATTAGGAGCTTGGTGGAAAAGGAATCTTTGAAGACATGTGGAGTGGAAGGTGGAGATCATCCCAACACACTAAATAAGTGTATGGCCAAGATCCACTTTACAAAGCTTAAGGGGGAAGGAAACAAATAGATGACTAGGATTTCACCACCACACACCACAAATGTATGGTGGGGATTTACCCAACACCCCCTTAACCCTAATTCTTGTCCTATAAATACCCCCTCACCCCCCTTGTATTTAAAAACTTAGATTTTAGGGTAGCTTTAATTTCTTGTTTTTTCTTAATTTCAAATCTTGTAAATTCTTTTTATTTTAATGCAAAAATTTTGTTTTCTTTAATTTCTCGTCTTGCTCTTTCGTTTTTATTACATAGCTTTCGTTGTTTCGTAATTCCGTTTAGTGGAAAAAGTAGCGAAATGCTAACCACTAGGGGTTGAAAGTAACGAAATTTAATTTCTTGTTCGTAGTCAATAATCATAATTAAGCCCCTTTAAAAATCTCAATTTTATTGTGGGCCATTTAATTTCAAATCATCATTTTAGTATAATTTTAATTTCGTAGTTGATTTCTTTATTTTCGTATTTAAATTTTCAAAGAAAAAAAATAAAATAACAAAAGCATTAATTTCATAAATTTTCAGTATTTAATTTTCTATCCCGTTTTATTTTGATTAATTCGAAGTCTAGTTTAACAACCCTGTTTTCCCCCCTGTTTTTTCTCAAAATAATCCAAGCCCATTTCTTTGCTTTATTCAGTTCTTCTTCATTTAAGCTGCAACCCTTTCTTTTTCCCTTTTGTTTTTTTTTTTCGAATACTCATTCCTCTCTTTTGTTCTGAGTAAACGCCCCAAACCCAGCTCTTCTCTTCTTTTCTATCTAAACCCCTTCCCCCAGTTTCTTTTCTTCTTCGATTATAACAAGCTTAACCCCTGTTCACCTTTCTGTAATTCACCCGAATCACACTCTCTTCTCCTTGTTTTATTTTTAAATTAATAAAACTCCCTTCCAGTTTTGCTGTTGGTAATCGAGACCGACTGTTTTTGTCGAGCTTTTCTGTCGAGTTTGATGTTCTGTGCTGCGATTTGGCTGGTTTTACCGAGTGGATGTTTCATTCGTGTTTTTGCTGAATCGAGTCACCAGTTTTAGTCTAGTTGATTTAACTGAGTGTTGTTTAGATTTTGTTTTATTCGAATGATGCTGATTTTCCGAGTGTTGTGAGTTTACTATGTTTTTTTTTTGAATTTCTGTCACTCTTGTTTGTAATTGCTGTGTAATTTTCTTGTTGGTTGTGCGAGTTTCTGAGTTGACTAGGTTTAGTTAAGGTCGAGTGTAGTTGGGTTCGAATTTCTGGTTTTATTTCCGAGTTTATGTTTGAAAATTGCTGTTGGAGTTCTTGTTTTCCGAATGATGCTGCAGTTGCGTTTCCATGAGTTTTTTTTTCCGTTTTTCTGTTAGTTTAAGTTGCTAAGCTGCTAGTTTCCATGTTGCTGTTTTTTGAGTTTTTAATTTTTCTGTTAGTTTTTATGTTTTTATGTTTCGAATGAGTTTTTATGTTTTTCTGTTAAGTTTTTGCATGTTTCGTGTTGTAGTCGAATTATGAGAACGAATTCAATTTTGTTGGTTGGTTTTTGGCTAGTTGTAATTACGAAATGATTCATGTCGAATTTTTTTTTAAATTTTCTGTAAATAAATTTAGTTTAATTTAAATTTCTACTTTTAATAATTGTTAGAATAATTTTGCTCATTTTACTTTTTATTAATTATTTTAGATTTAGAATAAAATTTAGTTTTCTTTTAAAATTAGATTAAATTTCCTTTTTGGAATTAATTAGTATAGAATCCAAACCAAATTCTCAAAAATCAAACTCGTTCTAATTCGATTAAATTAAAAATTAAGTTTGCGAAAATGTTAGTCTCCGAGGATCGATACCTAAAGTATTTAAACGATATTATCTTGCTTATCTTTGACATAGCAGATATTTCCACGTATTATATATGTTGAGTTACCTTGTAACTTCATCCTTTACCTTATACTGGTACAATGTTCGTTAATGCATGGCATATGGTTACATAGATTTCAGAACTGTTATATATTATTGTTCAATTACATATTATTTTGGTGGCTATTGCTCACCCTTGCTTTATTTATTATATCACAATAACAGCTACATCTGATGGCCAACACAAGTCACACTCGGTGCAAGCAAGGACAGCAGTCATAGGGTTGCCCACTGATGTCATGGTCGGAATTGCTGAGGTAGGAGCAACCAGTAGGCTAGACTGTCAGCTTTTGATTCATCAGACTTATTATATGTATGACCTATGTAAATGGATGGCAAAGAGTATGTAACAGTTAAATTGTAATTCCTTTGGGTTGTAAGAACTCAAACCTTGTGATTAATAATATTTGTTGGTTACTCTGATTTCATCTCTGGGGCTATAACAGGTGTGTTTTATGTTGTTGTTTTGGGGTCACAAGGTTGAATTTATTTATATTGATATTATGGATGGAAATGGAGACCGTGACGACCGGATCCCCGACCCTAGATCTGGGGCTGTTACACTGCCTCTGCAGTGGACTTTGAAACAACCATTTGTTTCTTGGAATGCCAGTTAATCAAAGAAGAACCAAGTATCAAACAAAAACCAGTAATGCTTCGACTAGAATCAAAACAATTACCCCAGTTACTATCACAATAAGCTTTCAACTGAAGATCAGAGGTAGAAGAGAAAAATAAAGCTTGAAAAAGAGTCCCTTTCAAATACCTAAGCACTCTCTGAATTGAAAGTAAATAGGGTGCCCTTGGTGATTGCAAAAACTGATTTAAGTGATGTACTATGTAAGCAATGTCAGGTTAAATATAACAGCTTACCAACGTACTTTCTATAGACAGTTGGATCATCTAAAAGAACACCTTCACTCAAAGAAAGTTTGACAGCAGTATCTACCGGCAGAGATAATGGTTTACTATGTTTTAAGCCTGCCTCGACTAGAAGATCATGAATAAACTTGTGTTGATGAAGAAAGATGCCATCAGAAGTTTGAGATATCTCCAAACCTAGATAATACTTGGCAAGCCCCAAGTCTTTAATAGTGAAAGACTTATCAAGGAAAGATTTAACCTCAGAAATAATCAAAGAATCATTTCCTGTAAGCAAGATATCATCTACGTATACCAAAGCAATAATAAAGGAATCTGATTTCTCAAGGATGAAAAGAGAATAATCTGCTACAGTTTGGTGAAAACCAAAAGAAATAAGGGCAGCTCCAAGTTTTTCAAACCATTGTTGAGATGCTTGCTTTAAACCATAGATACTTTTGTTCAACTTACAAACCAAGGAATTAGAAGAACCATATAATGGATGACCCTTCGGTAATTCCATATAAACCTTCTCTAGTAAATCGCCATGAAGAAGGGTAGGTACTCTGACCATTTTTGCTACGGGAGCAAAAGTGCTGTGGTAATCTTCTCTTTCATTTTGTGTATAGCCTCTAGCAACAAGACGGCCTTTAAATTTATATAAATCTCCATTAGAATGATACTTGACCTTGTATACCCAGCAACATCCAACCACTTTCTTGCCTGGTGGAAGAGGCATGATTGTCCAAGTGTTGTTGGACTCCAAAGCCTGTAATTCTTTAGACATAGCATCCACCCACCTCTGATCATGGACAACTTGGTTGTAATTATAAGGTTCTTTGACAATTTTATTATCAGTAGAAACAACACAAGAATAAATGGTGCTAGGAATTTGAGAATAATGATGAAAAGAAAATTTTTGAGAATCAATGGGAAAAGACTGCTGATAAGTGGATTTTATATCTACTTGGATCGCTTCAATTCGACTTAAATTGATTCACTTGGCCTCAAGTTTGTTGTAGTTTTGATATGTTTTAGTGAGTTGTGCAGGAAGTGACCCTAGAAGAGAAAAGAGCATTTCAATATGATTGCAAGGTGGAATTTGAAGGCTAGAATGAAAGTTCATCGCGTTGTGAGATTGCAGGAAGAAACGGAATGCAATTCGGAGTTTAAACGAAGAATGTGTTCAATTTCAAGTAGTTGGACAGAATGTGGCCGGGCAACTTGCCCAAATCTCGCGCAACTTGCGCCAGAATTGCCTCAGAACAGTGCCTAGCCGTGCAACTTGCCCAAATCTCGTGCAACTTGCCCAAATCTCGCGCAACTTGCCCAAATAATCGCTGGAAAATCCTATTTGTGCCTAATTTGAGTTGTAATTGTAAAACAGGGTATTTCCTTGTTTGATAAGTTTTCTAGGGCTTATAAAAACATATCCTATCATTGTAAAACATAACAAATCTTACATATTATCATAGAAACATAAGAGAGAAAAGCGGAGAAGGATTCAATATCGCTCGTGACAAGCGACGGATCAAGATACTTCATCTTTTGGATTTGCTTTCTAACTCTTACTTTAATAATATTATTATCTTCATTCAATTCTTGTTTTTCATCATGTTTACATTAGAACCCATGATAGTGAGCGGTTCGATTATGAACTAATCGACGTCATGGGATCCTAATGGAGTTATTTATGGAAATTAGATGTTGATCTTAATTTAAATATCCTTGTATGGTTGTGCTTAATTTAAATAGATGTGTAGCTAACATCTATCTTGTTAATCTTTAGTGAAGTGACAGTGGATCTTTAGATTTAGAACTTGCCATGCTAGCATAAGTTTGTGAATGATATTCATAATTTGTGGTGTGATTTTAACCATCTCATACTACCTTGTGTAATCTTCGTGGATAACTTATTCTTCAACCATTATGTTTTCAAATTCTATAGACATATAGGGTCTAAACATAATTGGTGCCTGCATGATTTCTATCTCTTTTGTGGATATTGTGTAGATTGGTGTGCGGGTACTGAAAGGTAACGTATACTTATTTCGTGTTGTCCGATTAGTTATCGTAACCACCACATATGTTGATTAATGGCATGATCTCTAAAGGAAGTATTTAATGAAGTTAGGATCCCATGTTTTTCCATTCATAAGTAAAACAGTTTTAAATCACAGTGTTTAGTTGATCTCTTTAGTTAAAATTAGATAATCAAACCCAACTTGTCAATTGTCTTAGCATTGAGCAATAATCGTACATTGTTGTTTAGGTACATAAACTGAATTATACAATCTCTGTGGGAACGAACTTGACTTTTCATATATTACTTGTGACCACGTACGCTTGCGTGATTTTGTGCTAACAACTGCAGAACAGAACTAGCAGAAATAGATGAACTAGATGAAGCCAAATAAGAAGAAGTGTTATAGTCCTTCATCCATGATGGTTGAATCTTATGTCGTAAAGAAACCCTTTGGGGTGGGGCTACAATTGGAGATGGTGCTATAGGATCAGAATTAGGAACAGAAGTTGAAGGTTATGTTGAAATATGAGGAGAAAGATCAAATGTAGGTGAATGAGGTAGAGATTGAGGTGAACTGACAAGAGAAGGACTAGGAGAAGATGAAGAGAGATCAGTAGAGTGACCAACGGAGGGAGTAGTAGAATGATTAATGTGAAGAAAAACATCTAAAGGAGTATCATAATCATCTGAAAAGTCACCGGTGGAAACAGAAATTGCTGGAGTTGTATGTTGAAGAGTGGCAAAAGAGAATTGAGTCTCATCAAATATGACATGTCGTGACACATGAAAAGTGTGTGTGACAGGATCATATAGGGTACAACCCTTTTGATGAACAGGGTATCCGACAAAGACAGTTTTAACAGCTCTTGCTGCAAGTTTATGAGTAGAATGCAGAGACATATAAGCCAAACAACCGAAGGCTTTCAAATTATCATATGTAGGTGGCTCTTTGAATAACTTCTCATAAGGTGTAAGAAAACCTAAGATAGAATTAGGTAGTCTATTAATCAAGTAGGTGGCAGTCATCAAACAGTAACCTCAAAAGAAATAGGAAGTTTACTTTGAAATAAAAGAGCTCGTGTCATTTCTAAAATGTTGCGATGATGACGTTCAACTCTACCATTTTGTTGTGGGGTATAGGGGCGTGTAGTTTGATGAATAACTCCATTATGAGTGAAAAAAGAAGATAACTCGGAATTAATAAACTCTCCCCCGTTGTCAGTCCTAATGCATTTGATATGACATCCAAATTGTTTAATAAAATAAGAATGAAAATCCTGTAAAGTCTGACTAACATGCTATTTTGTGGGAAGAAGAATTATCCAAATGGCTCTAGAATAATCATCAAGAATGGTTACAAAATATTTGTTACCATTACAAGTTGAAGTTCGATAGGGCCCCCACAAGTCATAGTGAATTAAATCAAAGGGACAGCTAGAATGAGATGTACTCAAGGGAAAAGATAATCTGCACTATTTATCTAGGGGACAAATGTCACATTTCAAGTGATTCTGATCTTGGGATGTAAAATGTATAGTAGAGATCTTAAAAAGAATCTTATCAGGAACATGTCCCAAACGTGTATGCCATAAATGATTAGAAGAAACAGTAGTAGTAGAAGAAAGAGAAGTAGAAGTACCAGAATATTTGTGCAACTGATACAATCCTCCAACAAGGTTACCAAGAGTCAGAGGAGTCTGGGACGGGTCCTACATAATGCACTCATTTGCAGTAAAATAAACATGAGAATTTGTTTGTGAAGCCAGTTCGCTGATTGAGAGAAGGTTAAACTTGAAAGAAGGAACAAGTAGTACATCAGGAACTACTAGTTGAATAGGAAATAAGAAAACTGATCCTCTATGTGTAACAATAGAGGTGTCTCCATTAAGAAACTTTACTGAATAGGCTCAGGTAAGGCCGTGAGATCTCTCATAATACCAGCATCACAACATATATGATTCGTAGCTCCCGTATCAAGAATCCAGACATATGTAGGAATATCAGTGATGGAGGATAAAGAATACGTGGTACCTGCCACAGTACTGCCATAAGGAAAATGATGTGAAGATGGTTGAGAAGGGCCAGTAGAAGGAATACATTTCATAAGAGCATTCATTTGTTGTTGAGAACCTCAATTTGAGAAGACCAATGAACAGAAGCATCCTTATGCACAGAATTGTCAAAGGAAGAATCATTAAAATCAGTAACCTGGAAAGCAGTACAAGGTTTAACAAAAGAAGTAGCTTGACTACTATTATGTCCAGAAGTAGCTTGACTACTATTATGTCCATAGAGAAAACTCTCTTTTTGCCTCTATTGTTAGGGTGATAAGGATGATCGAGAGGATATCCAATCAATTTGTAGCATTTGTCTCGAGAATGATTTTTCCCATGGCAATAGCTGCACTCCAGAGGAATATAGGACTTCTCAGATTGACCCCTCTGAACATAGGGTTGCTGCTGATGTGAATTAGAAGACTTAGGTAAAAAAGCATTTGTGCATCACACGAGTAATATGCTATATAGTAAAAAATCACACAAAATCGGGAAAACACTTACAATATAGAAAATTTTGTATAAAAATTGAAAAAAAGGTTTACATGATTTAGATTAATTTCACTTTTTCTATTAAACAAAAGTTAAAAAAAAAACAATATTTTATGTAATATTTTTATATACATATTTATTTAAAGTAACAATTCAAAATAAATAATTACGATAATATTTACATTAGATTTATAAAGTTAAAAAATTATTTTAATATTAAATATATATATATATATATATATATATATATATATATATATTTATATATAGCTTAAAACTTTAACAATAAAATATAATTAAAAATTTTACAAGCAACCGTGCATCGCACGGGTTATAGGCTACACGTGCCTATAACCCGTGTCTATTTCCTAGATCACACTGTTGATCTAGGAAATAGTGACTATTAGATCTAAATAAATAACCACAGATTATCTTATGCGACATTACCAAGGTTACATGATAAAATTATAGTGCGAAAGCGTACCTGATTCCATGACGGTAAATATGAATACGGATTGTGGGACTTGATCTTCCACAGACTTAGCTCAGTTGGAAACAGGAATGGCAAAAAAAATACAAAAGAAGTCTATCATAATAAACACTTAGTTATTTGGTCATTAACTTTGGACATAGATATTAATTAATCATTCAGAGGATACTCGGTAGTTTAGGTGGCGCCACTAAGATCGTTTCATTCTATTTTTATAATTTTTTAGAATTTTAGGATTTTAAATACTAATAAATATAAAAATATTATTTAACATATTAGAAATAGAATATGTGTTTGAATTAATGGAGGAGAAAAGATCGAGTTATAGGAAAGACATATAATTAGAATTTCTATTGGAAGTAGAATAGGTATTTATAAGGTATATGATTAAAAGTTCTATTATAAGTAGAATAGGAGTTCGAATTTATAGAAAAAACATATAATTAAAAGTTCCATTGGAAGAAGAATAGATGTTTGAATATATAGTGGAAACATATAATTAAATGTTTTATTGGAAGTAGAATACAAGGACAATAGTGACATCTTTTTCGATATTTTAAAATTATACATTTCTATATTTTTAGTTCATATAACTAAAAAATTATTCGAGGTAAAATGCATTTTTGAATCCGATGCCAAACTATTAGTAGATGCAATTCATGGTTCTAAGGGTAAGTCTGTGTTTAACACTATTGTCGAAGATTGTTATGAGATAATGTAACACTTTGAGGAGGTGTTAGTGGTTTTCGTCCATCAATCTACGAATACTATAGCGCATTTGTTAGCACAAACTGCGTATTTAATGTCGGGTCTTAAGGAGTGTAATTCGTTTGCTCCTGATTTTATTACATGTAACCTTGCTTTGGATGAAATCAATTAATTCAGTTCGACTTTTTCAAAAAATATATCCATTAATTCAATATTATTCACGTAACGAAAAGTCTTCGTATTTAAAAAAAATTGATTTGTTAACATAACAGAGAGACATTCTCATGCGGAAGCTGTAAATAAATACATGAATATCTATAATATACAAAAAATATAAAATGTGTATTTTCATCTTTTAAAACTCCATAAATATTTAATAGTTTAAAAAATGTAAAAATTGGATTTTACTTTCCTTTAAGGTTTTAATTTTTAAGAAAAAAAATGATATTTTATAAGATAAGTGTCATCAATATTATGTAATGAAGTTAGAATTTCAGTTCCAAATAAGAGCGGCTCAAAACGTGTTTTACGGGAAAACGACTCACTAGTAAAGTTTGTATTAGCTATTAGAATTTGATACTTATGTCATAATTTTTTTTTTAGGGTTCGATTTTTATGAATAAAAATTATTATAAAATCTTTATAATATATAGGGAATTTAACAAATATACTAGGTTTTTATTTAGTTATTGCAAAAATACTATCTTTTCAAATTAATTGCAAATATACTATCTTATAGTATCTTAATTGCAAATATACTCATTCTTCTCCAACCTTTATTCTTCTTCCTCCCTCCACCTCCTCCCTCATCCCTCAATCTCCACCCTCCATCTCCTCCCTCTTCCCACCTCCCTCCTCCCTCCTCCCTCCTCCCTCCATCTCCGCCCTCCATCTCCTCCCTCCTCCCTCCATCTCCGCCCTCCTCCCTCCATCTCCGATTTGTTTTCCACCGGACTTGTAGTTGCACTCATACCTTTGTTTTTCTAACAATTGCAACTGAATGCAACCATATGCAACTACATGCAACTGAACGCAACTACATATGCAACTAAATGCAACTAAAAACTAAAAGTTCAATTTCCATTTTTTGATGATGTTGAGCCCTTATATAGATCTGGAAGTTGGTAAAAAAAAAATGAAAATTCAAATTACAATTACAATTTTTAGTTGCATTCAGGTTCATATGCAACTACATTCAACCAGATGCAACTGAATGCAACTAAAAACTAAAAGTTTAATTTACATTTTTTGATGATGCGCTCAGCCCTTATATAGATCTGGAAGTTGGTAAAAAAATGAAAATTCAAATTACAATTTTTAGTTGCATTCAGTTGCGTATGCAACTACATTCAACCAGA
Source organism: Saposhnikovia divaricata (assembly GCA_036435485.1). Classification (NCBI taxonomy): domain Eukaryota; kingdom Viridiplantae; phylum Streptophyta; class Magnoliopsida; order Apiales; family Apiaceae; genus Saposhnikovia; species Saposhnikovia divaricata. The sequence continues at coordinate 184,472,955 of CM071599.1, read as the reverse complement.
TGCAACCTGCTGCGCAACCATTACAAATAAGATAGTATTTTTACTAAATTGACAAATCAGTTACATCTGGTTGAATGTAGTTGCATCCCGTATTTTTGCAATTTTTTTCCAAAAGATGGTATTTTGCAAAAGAACTTTAAAATAACAGTATTTTTGCAAAAATATTTATATGTTGGGGGTATTTATGAGAAAATCCCTAATCTATACTATTATATAAAAGCCGAAACATTAAAAGTTTTGGTACCTATTTTTTGGTACCTGTTTTTTGGTACTTCGTGAATTTACTTATTTACCCTTCAAGAAAAATATATATAAAAGCGCCTAAAATAAATATTAACATAATATAATTAATGGTAATTAGTCAATTGCCTTTTTCAAATTTACTTTTAGCTGAAGATAATGGTAATTAGTCAATTGCCTTTTTCAAATTTACTTTTAGTTGAAGGGTCACCTTTTATTATATCTTTCATTCATTAATATTTCCTTTCGAATTAAAATACGTTACCTTTTTGAATTAAAACACGTTACCTTTTTGATTTAAAACTAATCTTACAATCACTAATCACTAATATATATATCCGAAAATACCAAACCATATTTTTCAATTATTAATAAAGTATGATAAATATCCGTATACATAGTTTATAATAAGGAAAAATTAGTATAATCCGTAAACATGAGTAAATTAATTAAAATTTAAAAAACATTAGTATTATCCGTAAACATGAGTATATTAAATTATATTAAATTAAAATTAATTAAGTATATAATAGCCGAAACATTAAAAATTTTGGTACCTATTTTTTGGTATACGTTTTTTAGTATTTTGTGAATTTACTTATTTAACCTTTATTATTAAGAAAAATATATACGATATCTATACTATTAAAACACCTAAAATAAATTACAAGCAAAAGCCTTGTTCATGTGATAAATGAGGACTATGCCTTATTGAACCGTCAAGGTTCGATTCTCCTCTACCGCATGTATCAGAACAGATACTAGAATTACAAGCAAAAGTTTGGGCAAAAAAAAAAACACCTAAAATAAATAATAACATAATATAATTAATGGTAATTTGTCAATTTCCTTTTTCACATTTACTTTTGGTTAAAGATATTACCTTTTATGAACACCTAAAAACATCGATCATATCATATCTAGCAATAATTAATATATACCCAAAAATATCACATCATATTTTCTAATCACTAAAAAAATATAATAGAAATCCGTATACTCCGAATAATGATCATTAGATTTTTAGTAAAAAATCAGAATCATTAGATCTAATGATTAAATATATTATATAATTAAATTAATTTTCTAAAATTTCAAGGTTCGAATTCTATCAACGACATATTTATTTCAAAATTTTATAATATAAGTTTTAGACCATGCATATCAATAATTAAATTTATATTAAATTATTAATATTGAAATTAAAATAAAATATTATAAATAATGATTATATAAAAAATAATTGTAATATAAAATAAAGTTTGTTATATATCAAAAAAATCCGTGCATCGCACGGGTTATACGCTAGTATATATTAAAGTTGGGATTTCGGTTTTAACGAGAGAGCGGCTCAATCGAATGAATTTTGTTTAGCAAAAAATCGGTTCATTAGAGAAGATTATGTAACTATTAAAATTTTAATATTGATAATATAACATAAATATGTACTGAATTTTTTTTAAAAAATTGTAATGCCGCCGCGAAGCGGGACTTTTTCAATTAGTTTTTTAATATTTTACAAGTTGCTGACGAAACTCGCTGATAATCAACTACACGTCTACACACCAACATCCTTCTAGTTGGGACTCTCAATAATCATAGATTAATCTAGCAATTAGATGCTATCTAACATCATAGATTAATCTAGCAATTAGGTGGTACCTAACAATAACATAACCATAGAAATATGATTAACTTTTCGGGTTGTTCTTTGGAATATACTCATTAACAATGTAGGCTATATAATTTCCCAATCTCAGACTTCTGATTCTCTTTACATCGAGTTTACTTAACTGTATGTTCCGAACAAGTTGTCAAGTAAACATGAGATTCGATAAATTGACGGATCTGTGCATTCTGCACTTACATGGCATTAGCTGAGTCTGCATGTGTGTTAAATTGGATGCATTAGGTCCCTTACTGATCTTCAAATTGTCAATTTTCTTTTCATATCAGTATAACTGTGGATGAAACATGTCTTGCGATCTATTTAAACATGTCGAATCGAAGACAAAGTTCATTAAGTTTCGTTGTTTCCCATTTTTCTTCCTCCTTTTAGCTTGCAGACAATCAAGACAAATTCAATGATCGATGAACATGCAGTTGATTAAACAACTGTTGTTATAATTAAGTAGTATTTTTCAAGTAGACTAGTCCTAATCCAAGGATTCGTGCTGTTTATATGCTGTTGCGTGTTCATTGTTAATACAATCATACTTATAAGGTAAGAAAACTAATATTTATCGTTCCTACATAATATAAAATGCAGTGTCAAACCTTTCTGAATTGTTTTCTGTTTTTGTTGGAAAAATTTGTGAAGTTGCTAAAAACCAATTGGGTTTCTAATTCTATTATACATTAATCAATTTTAAGTTAGTTTTAAGATACTCAATGCTGACAGGTGAATTATCGTAAATTCGTCGGTCCAAATATATCAATTACGTGACTCATTGTAAAGGTATTCAATAATTTAAAGTTATGTGATAGTTGAATATAACTCTACTTGCATTTCAGAATAAAATGTCGATTTACTATTAAATTATATACTCCTTGTGTCCCATTAGGTTCTTAAGAAGTTTGCATCTAAAATATCACTACAAGAAAAACGGCCTTTTCCTACCGTTTATTTCCTACCGATGCATTTCCTACCAACCATTTCCTACCGTTTTTCAAGTCAAACGACTATTTCCTACCGGACCCATAGCCGGTAGGAAATGCCTCCACACTTCCTACCGAAGTTAGTAGAAAATGAGTCGAGTGGGACCCGCAAGGCCACGTCAATGTCCGGCCGCAATGAAACGACGTCGTTTCACTCATACCATTTCCTACCGTCTCACTACGGTTGGAAATGAGTGACACATTTCCTACCGACATCGGTAGGAAATGAGTGTTGTGTGCCCCAAGTGCCATGTGGCAGTGCAGCTTTATGTGTAGCATTTCCTACCGTGTGTAGGCGGTAGGAAATGCCTCGCCTATTCACCAGCAAATGTCTACTTGGCGGCTTCTGATTGGTTGACGTGTCGGTGGACATTTCCTACCGATGACCGCTAGGAAATGAGCTGTGCAAAAAATTAAAATCTTATCTACTAAATAAAAATAAAAATTGTGAATTACATTAAAAATTTAAATAAAAAATAGGAAAAAAGATAAAATTCGAATTAAAATACATAAAAAACGCAAATATTAATACTCACTATTTTTCCGATGCATGTCACACTAGATTCAATAATTTTATTTTATTTTTTACTTTAACCCCTAAATTAGCTTTCGTTTCGGATTTTTGATTCGATTATTTTGAAATAAAATTTTAACGATCGAACCGTACGGGAGTCAAGATCAATCTTTTTCAATGTTATTCCAAAATTTTAAAAAAATAATAAATATATTTGATTAGGTAATTTAACGGTCAACTAGTACTTTGACTTTAACCCCTAAAGTAGTTTTCGTTCTCGATTTTTGATTTGATTATTTTGAAATAGAATTTCGACGATCGAACCGTACGGGAGTCAAGATCAATCTTTTTTAATGTTATTCCAAAATTTTAAAAAATAATAAATTTATTTGATTAGCTAATTCAACGGTCAACTAGTAATTTGACTTTAATCCCTAAACTAGTTTTCGTTCCCGATTCTTGATTTGAATATTTTGAAGTAGAATTTCGATGATCGAACCATACTGGAGTCAAGATCAATATTTTTAAATGTTATTCCAAAATTAAAAAAAAAATAAATTTATTTGATTAGCTAATTTAACGGTCAACAAGTAATTTGACTTTAATCACTAAACTAGTTTTCGTTCACGATTCTTGATTCGATCATTTTGAAATAGAATTTCGACGATCGAACCGTACGGAAGTCAAGATCAATCTTTTTAAATGTTATTCCAAAATTTTTAAAAAATAATAAATTTTTTTGGTTGGGTAATTAAACGGTCAACAAGTAATTCGACTTTAACCACTAAACTAGTTTTCGTTCTCGATTCTTGATTCCACTATTTTGAAATTGAATTTCGACGATGAACCATACGGGAGTCAAGATCAATCTTTTTAAATCATATACTAAAATTTTAAAAATTTTAAAAATTTATTTGATTATGTAATTAAACGGTCAACTAGTAATTTGACTTTAATCCCTAAACTAGTTTTCGTTCCCGATTCTTGATTCGATCATTTGAAATAGAATTTTGACGATCGAACCGTACGAAAGTCAAGATCAATCTTTTTAAATCATATACTAAAATTTTAAAAATTTATTTGATTATGTAATTAAACTGTCAACTAGTAATTTGACTTTAATCCCTAAACTAGTTTTCGTTCCCGATTCTTGATTCGATCATTTTGAAATAGAATTTCGACAATGAACCATACGGGAGTCAAGATCAATCTTTTTAAATCATATACTAAAATTTTAAAAAATTTAAAAATTTATTTGATTTTGTAATTAAACGGTCAACTAGTAATTTGACTTTAATCCCTAAACTAGTTTTCGTTCCCGATTCTTGATTTGATCATTTTGAAATAGAATTTCGACGATCTAACCGTACGAAAGTCAAGATCAATCTTTTTAAATGTTATTCCAAAATTTTGAGAAAATAATAAATTTTTTTGGTTGGGTAATTTAACGGTCAACTAGTAATTTGACTTTAACCACTAAACTAGTTCTCGTTCCCGATTTTTGATTCGATTATTTTGAAATAGAATTTCGATGATCGAACCGTACGGGAGTCAAGATCAATCTTTTTAAATGTTATTCCAAAATTTAAAAAAAAATAAATTTATTTGATTAGTTAATTTAAAGGTCAACTAGTTCTTTGACTTTAACCTCTAAACTAGTTTTCGTTCCCGATTCTTGATTCCATTATTTTGAAATTGAATTTCCACGATGAACCATACGGGAGTCAAGATCAATCTTTTTAAATCATATACTAAAATTTTCAAAATTTTAAAAATTTATTTGATTATGTAATTAAACAGTCAACTAATAATTTGACTTTAATCCCTAAACTAGTTTTCGTTCCCGATTCGTGATTCGATTATTTTGAAAAGAATTTCGACGATCAAACCGTACGGGAGTCAAAATCAATATTTTTAAATCTTATTCCAAAATATTTAAAATTTAATAAATTTATTTGATTAATTAATTTAACGGTCAACTAGTAATTTGACTTTAACCCTTATTTATTACAAAATAATTTCAACCTTTTTTATTTATTTTGTTAAACTCGTTGTATATTACTGCGCGTAGTTCCAAAAGAAAATTATGCACTTACAAATTAATTTTTTTTAAAAAAATTATTCACCATCTTTAACAACTTAGCTTCCACAACTTATGGTTGTAATTTAGGGGTTATATTTAGGGTTACTAGGATATTCCTTGTTAGTGGATATCAACTTGTTCCAACAATCTTACCTCTCGAATGATGAGAAGGTACACCCAGACTTAATGAGTCCATAACAACCAAGTTGCGAGTGAAAATGATAAATTATGACCGGGAAGTCAACAAGATAAATAACATTTCTCAAGTAAAGTTCCCTTATAATTTAAGAGATAGTTGGACTTTATTTTTTGAAAAAACGTTTTTTGAACGATTTAACCATACGGATCTCATTATCACTGCAAATTAGTCATGTGTGAAAAAAATTGTGATTTTTAAAATTCATTTGACGTGATTTTATAAGGAAAAACCCCTATTTTAACAATAATTTGTACTAATCCATTTTTCTAGTTCTATTTTTTAACGATCCAACCATGAGAATTTCAAGATCACTGTGAATTAGTGACATTTGCAAAAAATTGTGATTTCTAAAGTTCATTTGTAAGGACTTTTTAATGAAAAAGTGATAAACCAGGTATTGTGGTAATATAATTTTAGAGTAACATTAAAACACAAGAAACACCTTAGCATAATGGTTGGAGGTAGTACAAATTTCGCTGGAGATGTGGGTTCGAATCCCCGTTGTCACATATTTCATTTTTTTTTCTATTTCCTACCGGTTTACGGTAGGAAATGGTATCATGCGGTAGGAAATGATAATTCACGAAAAATTCAAAATGAGCGCCTAAACCAAAAATTCGAAATGAGCGCCCAAATCAAAATTCAAAATGGCGCCCAGAGTCATTTCCTACCGCAAGTCGGTAGGAAATGATAATTCACAAAAAATTTAAAATGACCGCCTAAACGAAAAATTTGAAATTAGCGCCCAAATCAAAATTCAAAATGGCGCCCAAAGTCATTTCCTACCGCAAATTGGTAGGAAATATAGAAGTGCGGTAGGAAATGTGTAATTCAGATTTATAAAACAATAACTTTCTTCATTCCCCTTCACTTCAACTCTCTTCTCCACCTCTCCATCTTTTAATTTTCTTATCAACTCTTTTCATTTTTTTCATCTCGATTTTCATCTTCATCACCATTATTTAGGTACAAATCTTTACCCTCTTTTATATATCCATTTGATTTACATATAATATGTGTGTGTTTGTGTTAGTTCAATTTGAATAATATTTGTATGTTTGAATTACATATAGTATTCTTCAATTTGATTAGTTCAAACTTTCATTTTGTTTGCTATTTGAGCTCATTAACTTTCATTTGTGTATGTATATATGTATAATTTTTTGTTCCGTTTTTTATGTAAATTGTTAGGACTTGATACAAATTAAAAGAACTTTTCGGAAGAAGGCTAAAGAGAACTATTCGGATGAAGGCGATGTTGAAGGCAATGACAAAGACAATTATGATGACCACTTCAAGAGTGATTAGTTTAGGTTTTTAAATTTTATTTTGCTTTGTTGTAATGGTTGTATTTTAGTACATTTGTACAAATATTTTGTAGATGTAACTTTAATTTGTTAATTTTATGGTGATGAAGGCGGATTACGATTTATGATAGATGTTTGATTTTTGGTTTTGATTGTATGCTTGTGAATTAGATATTGATTTTGTTATGCAATGTGTATGCTTTTGAATCAATGAAGAACATTTATTTTTAAAAAATTTGCCCAGTATTTCCTACCGCCTTCAAGCCATTTCCCACCGTTATTACAATTCGAAACCTAGTATTTCCTACCGTCTTCAAAACATTTCCTACCGCATTCATAAGAACGGTAGGAAATAATGAATAGCGGTAGGAAATGGCCGGTAGGAAATGCCATTTTACAAGGTGTCTGGAACAATTCCTACCGAAGTGTGCAAAAGTGGTCGGTAGGAAATGGCTCTGCACTTGCAACAATTTCCACGTCAGCAGCTGACGTGGCTGATGACGTGTGCGGGGCCCGCCCACGTGTCATATGACATGACATCTGACATGTCGCCACATCATCGTCCAAGTTGACATGTGGGTCCCCTCCATGTGGCATGCCACATCATCATGTGGGACCCACGTTGACCCGGTCAATATCATTTCCTACCAAAGTCATTTCCCACTTAAGCATTTCCTACCGCACGGGGGCGGTAGGAAATGTGACATTTCCTACCGATTTTGGGCCTTTTCCTACCGATTTGACGGTAGGAAAAGGTCGTTTTTCTTGTAGTGTATTCACTCTTGAATGCGACGTTTAGTTGACCTGTGACTAGGGCTGGAAAACGGATAATACGGATACGGATACAGCTATATCCGAATCCGGATCCGTTTTTTACAACCGTATCCGTATCCGTATCCGAATCCGGGAATATCCGAAAAAACTTATCCGAATCCGAATTCGGCAAATATTATCCGGATACGGATAATATCCGGATCCGAATCCGTTTTGCAAAAAATGATTTTTTTTTTGTGAAATTTGCATTATTATAAAAAATAGGCATATTTTGCAAAAAAAACAAAAAAACAGGAATTATAAAGAGATACTCGGTTCTAATTTACAAATTACAAAAATCATATACATTATCCAAATTTGCATATGCAAATTTATATCAAAATAACTTCATTACACATCATTGTCTCTAAATAACTTGCAAATTCATCAAAAATAAGTGGGCCTATAACTATAAGTGTGTGTATAAAAATATATAAATGGACTTATAACTATAAATGGGTTTAAAATATATAATTATATATTATATATATTAAAAATATATTATATATAATTACTTTCGGATACGGATGCGCCTATATCCATATCCGTATCCTAAACTCTCGGATTCAGATACGGATAATATCCGGTTGACTCCGGATACGGATAATATCCGCTTTTTTCCGGATATGAATACAAATATTTCAGACGGATATCGGATTTTTTTTCCAGCCCTACCTGTGACATTAATTATTACAACTAGTGTAGTAACAAATTTTTCGAAAAGATATCCAGAATATTTGACAGGTAGACTTGTTGGAATATTTGACAGGTATCCTGTTTAAAAGTCCTGATGCCAAAAAGCTAAGCACAAAATTGCACTTCTTTAATTCATGTTCTTCTTCTTGTTTTAGTATATTAAAACATTAATATAAAAAAATTATTGATAATAAATATAATTAATAAGTATTATTTAAAAATAAACTTGTAAAGAATTGAATGGTAAAAGTATATAACAAATAAATGTTATATTTAATTATGTGGTTATAGGGAATCGGACACGGGGTAAAATTAAAGAAATTAAATAAATAAATCTTGTATAATTATGTAATTGGAAGGAATCGAACCCGAGTTGATAATCAAATTTGATATTTTGATACAATTATGTGTGTTCCATTAAAATATGGTTTTGAACATTAATAAAGAATATAGATTTATAGGGTGTCGACTCTGCTGAGTGTTTGACTCAGTAGATGTTACTTGAGATATGTTTGTGATTGTAGAGTAAAATGTTTCATAAATTCATACTCATTAATTTGTTTTTGAAACTGTTTGAGATGGTGCATCATTTGGTTTATAAGCTAGTCACAAGTTTTAGTTCTGATGGCCTGGCCTCACTTAATTTGCATTGCGACTTTATCTAAGCAAACTACATGCAATTAACTTTTTGATAGTAAGCATTCTTTATTCACTTCATTATATTTTTTATTCATTTTATGTTTTCTGATTATAAAATCGAAACCAAACCGATAACAATCAAATTCCAGACTTTGCAATCGAACATCGAACTGATAAGTCAATTGCGGTTGCAATTTTTAATTCTTATAATAAAAAAAAAAAAATTGAACTGATTCGGGTTCCAATTTATTCAAAAATCAAGTTGAACCGAACCGTGGTTCCCTCTAATATTGGGTGACTTCACCCAAAAACAATATATTTTGGTGATTTTCTCAATAGAAAAAGGAGAAAGATAGTGAATCAGAGTTTCATTTAGTGTTACTAACTAAACCAAACCAAACCAAACATACCCAGTATATCCCGCTCAGAGCAGGGTCTGGGGAGGGTGGATTGTACGCAGACCATACCCCACTTTTAGAGCGGGGAGGCTGTTTCCGTGAAGACCCTCGGCTTAGTGCACAACATATATAGAGTGTGGTAAATACAACGGAAATGATACGGAAAAGGACAAAGATATACCTGAGGCCCATGGCTTTCTCCACATGGGGCTTACCTACCTGCGGGGATTGATGAGACTCCTAGCTTGATGCGCTCCAACTACACGGCAAGTTCCGCACAAAGATAGCACCGCGCCAAGCTCCCTGCAACTGCAAAACCAGCAAACAGAAGACACTAAAAACTAGACGTGAGAACGCTAAAGCCGAACTACTAAAAAATCGCTAACCGAGACAACGCAACTCTGAGGCTCTCGACAATAGAGCCACAACCTAAAAGGGAATCCACCACTCTGATACGCCGCCTCCAAGAACACCTATCCGCAAGCATGGTCTCATTTATGTCTAAGGCCTTCAAATCCATCCTGATCTGCTCTTCCCACGACCTCCTCGGCCTGCCTCTCCTCCTCGCCCCAACAACCGCCAAACTCTCGACCCTCCTAACTGGGGCTTCAGCCAACCTCCTTCGAACGTGCCCGAACCATCTCAACCTTCCTTCCCTAACTTTCGCAGAAAAAGGCGCCACTTCGAGCTCGCTCCTAAACACCGAGTTCGGGATTCTGTCCAACAACGTGCGCCCACAAGACCACCGCAACATCCTCATTTCAGCCCCTTCCAACTTTCTTACGAGAGCCTTTTTCTCCGCCCAACACTCAGAACCATATAACATCGCAGGACGGATAACCGCTCTATAGAATTTCCCTTTCAACCTTAAAGGGACTTTCTTATCGCACATTACCCCTGAAGCTGCCCTCCACCTAAGCCACCCAGCCTTGATACGATGCGTTACATCGGCTTCAATCTCACCTTCCTTTTGGATGATCGAACCCAAATACTTGAATTTATCCGTCTGCGGGACGCTCTGGTCTTCAATCCTAACCTCCACCCCTTCTTCGTTGGACTCACCACTGAAGTTACACCAAAGATACTCGGTTTTAGAACGGCTCAAACGTAACCCTTGGGACTCCAATGTAGATCTCCAAAGCTCCAATTTATCGTTCACCTCCCTCCTCGATTCCGCCACTAGCACGATATCATCCGCGAAGAGCATGCACCAAGGGACAGCATCTTGAATCCCCCGTGACATGACATCAAGGATAAGGGCGAATAGAAAAGGGCTCAGTGCCGACCCCTGATGAAGACCCATCTCAACAGGGAAGAAACGGGAGTCCCCCACTGGGGTCCGAACGCAAGAACTAGCTTGTGAGTACATGTCTTGAATCACCCTAACGAACGCCGACGACACACCCCTCTCCTCAAGGCTCTTCCAAATAGCTTCACGGGGAATGCTATCATATGCCTTCTCCAGATCAATGAACACCATATGGAGGTCTATGCGACGTTCCCTGAACTTCTCCATAAGGCGTCTAACGAGATGAATGGCCTCGATCGTTGATCTCCCAGGCATAAATCCAAATTGATTCTCTGAGACTAATAACCCTTTAACCCCGAAATACGGGCACATATCGTGTACGAATTGAGATTAAAATATTAATATTAATAAATTATTGAAAATAAATATAATTAATAAGTATTATCTAATAAATAAATACTATTTAAATTATGTAATTATAGTTAATCAAACCAGAGAACTAAATAAATTAAAGTAAAAAAATCTGGTATAAATATGTAGTTGCAGACTTGCAGGGAATCGAACTTCAATTTAGTGATAACCAAATTTATTAATTTAATAATACTAGCCTATAACCCGTTGATCAATTATTTTAAATTTTAAATTTTTTACTTTTTTTTTAAATAAACCTATTTATCATATTATTTTGATTAAATAATTTAATAACATTTACTTACTTTGATACTAATATTTTATAAAAACTCATGTTTCTGTTGACCATAATTTAATTATCATAATATTTATAGGGTCTGGATCAAGAGAGAACTAAATACTAAAAGAAAATTGAAGAACCATTATTAGTCGTTGGATTACTTCTAGATAATACTTTATTCTCGACTTTTATTTCAATTTTTTAGTTAATAGACTCCTAGTAAATAATTTCATTATTAATTTAAATTAATATTTAATATTATATGTTGACCATAATTTAATTATCAATAATATTTATAGGATCTGGATCAAGAGAGAACTAAATACTAAAAGAAAACTGAAGAACCATTATTAATCCTAAATACTAAAAGAAAACTGAAGAACCATTATTAGTCGTTGGATTACTTCTGGATAGTACTATATTCTCGACTTTTATTTAAATTTTTAGTTAATAGACTCCTAGTATATAATTTCTTTATTAAATTAAATTATTATTCAATATTATGTGTTGACCATAATTTAATTATTAATAATATTTATAGGGTCTGGATCAAGAGAGAGCTAAATACTAAAAGAAAACTGAAGAACCATTATTAGTCGTTGGATTACTTCCACATAATACTATATTCTCGACTTTTATTTCAATTTTTAGTTAATAGACTCCTAGTATATAATTTCATTATTAAATTAAATTAATATTCAATATTATGATTTTAATTATTTAAATTAATTAATATTTAAATTAAATTAATATTCAATATTATAATTTTAATTAATCAAATTAATTAATATTTAGTGGCATGCCGTGTTATACATGACATACCATTAAAAGGGAATTTCTGTTTTTAATAAAGAGTATAGATTGCGTGCTATTAAAATACTCCCTCCGTCCCGGTTTATGTGAGCTGTTTTGACTTTCACCGAGATTAAGAAAAGATAGTAAAAATAGAGTAAAGTTAGTTGAAAAGTGGGTAAAGTGGTGGGACCTATGAATATTTAATAATAGATTTGAGATAGTGGAGGAAAGTAGTGGGTGTAATAGTGTAAAAAATAATATATAATGGAGAAGTAGTGGGTGTAATAGTGAAAAGTAGTGTTCAAAAATAGTAAATATATTAGGTTCATTTAGAAAGAAGCTCACATAAACTGTGACGGAGGAAGTATGTTTTTGTACATTAACGAAGAATATAGATTTCAAAAAGATTAGATAAAGTTTTAACGAAAGTTTGAAATGTGTCCATGTCAATTATTTTGAGTTAATGGCGGTTGTAGTAAGACGTGGTCAAGCTGAGTTAAAAACAAAACAAAGAGCTTGCTTTGTCGTTGAAAAGTCTTATATTGATTGAACTTTAGGCATGGGTAGGGCTGTAAACGAGACGAGCCGAACACTGTTAGGTCCGAGTTCGAATTCGACAAAATAGTTCGGACTTGAGCTCGAGCTCGAGTTCGATCGAGCCATAAATATCAAGCTTGAAGCTCGGCTCGTAAAATGTTCGATATGTTCGAGCTCGGTTCGAAAGCTCGAGTCGATTTTATGAAATAGTGAGAAAGGCTTGAATGTTACAAGTTAGCTCGATTATATATATATATCGTAAAATGTTTGATATGTTCGAGCTCGGTTCGAAAGCTCGAATTGATTTTATGAAATAGTGAGAAAAGCTTGAATGTCACAAGTTCGGCTCGAGTTCGACTTGATTAAATATGAAATATATATATATATATATATATATATATATTAAATATTCATAAAATTATATAAAAATAACATATAAATAATATATAAATAATAAATAAAATACAAGTTCGATTAGGTTCGCGAGCCTCGCGAACCGAGTAGTAAAGCTCGAGCTCGGTTTGGTAGACTATTCGAAAAGCTAGAGCTCGAGTTCGACTCGATTATTATCAAATCGAATTCGAGTTTTTTACGAGCCGAGCTCGAATTGCTCATGAACAGTTGGGCTCATTTACATCCCTAGTCGTGGGCGTACAAGTGAAGCATGCTATAAAATACAGAGCTATGCATTCGGGATATACACAATTATAATATCAAGAAGCTAAACACAAGAATGCAGTTGTTTCTTTTTCTGCTTCTTGTTTTACTGTATTTTTCTCAGGGATTAAAACAGCTAGAGTCGACCACTCTCAACATCGATACCACCAATCATAGTATTCTGAAGGCTCCAGTCAGTACAATTAAGCCGGAATGTCAGAGGAAATGCGGAAACTTGACGGTGCCATATCCGTTCGGCATTGTTTCGAAGGGTCTTAATTGTTCCATAGATCCTTCCTTTGATATTACTTGCGACAATTCTTTCGATACTCCCAAGGCCTTTATACGAACTACTAACCTTGAGGTTTATGATATATCGAACACTGAGTTAAGAATGTCTACTTTTCTGTCTTACAAGTGCTATAGTCAGTCCGGCGAGATTGAACCTGAAGACCAATATTGGTATGTTAGTTTAGGGGAAACATATTCCAATCTTTGGTATTCTGACAAAAATGTGTTCACAATCGTTGGTTGTGATGACTTTGCCAGCATTTACAACGTTGAATATTCCAAGTACCCTAAGCGTAAGCGTAAAGGATGCATGACAACATGCAGCACCACAGAGGAAGTCACTAAAAACGGGTGCTCCGGAAGTGGTTGTTGTCAAGTATTCGTCAATCTTGAGAAGTATTTCCAAATCTTTCTTACAAGCGATTTGAACCATACAAATGGCGTCTCATCATTTAACCAGTGCGGTTATGCATTTTTGGGTGACAAAGATAGCTTCAAGTTTAACGGTATATCAGATCTTAATGATCCAACCTTCGTGAATAGGACTAAGGCTGATGTTCGTATAGTACTAGACTGGGTTATCGAGAATAAAAATTGCAGTGAAGCAATTAAAGACCAAGATTCTTATGCTTGCAAAGACACAAAAAGCCACTGCATTAATGATATTGGGTCTCGCGGATACCTTTGCAGTTGCAATGAAGGTTATGAGGGCAATCCGTATCTCGAACGAGGATGCCAAAGTAAGTTTATTGTTCACTCTAATTTTAAACTTGTGGAACAATTATTCAGTTGAATTTGTCCTGTCAAAAAAATGAGTTGATTTAGTACCTAACATGTTTAATGATTAATTTGACAATCATGTTAGACATTTTTAAATTGTAAGTACTATCTTCATGGACAATTTGTATTTGCCTACTTTTTTAATAAATTTAATTTGATTTTCATACTATGTAAGATATCAATGAATGTGAACAAGGACATGACTGTGAACAACTCTGCATGGATAGCATTGGGAATTATAGTTGCTATTGCCGACCGGGGTACGATATTGACGTTAAAGATGATAAAAAATGCATTGCTAAGAGATCCAAGTCCAAAGTGATCCCGTTTGCATTGGGTAAGTTAGTCCTCAGTTCGCAATACATTTAATGTATTGATATAAGTAATACTTTACTTTTGTCATGTATTCGCATATTACTGTATGATTGAATCTACGGGTTGAAATTGCAGCTATAGGGTTTTGCTCCCTTTTCGTAATCATTGGAATCAATTGGGTGTATTGCATCATGAAGCAAAGAAAACATTTCCAGTTAAGGGAGAAATTCTTTGAGCAGAATGGGGGTCGCCTCTTAAGACAGCGAGGTATCTCTGAGGGTAGTAATGTTGAGTTGATAAAACATTATACTTACGAAGAATTGAAGAAAGCGACCAACAATTATGCTGCTGACAGAATAGTTGGCCAAGGTGGTAATGGTATAGTATACAAAGGAATTTTACCTGATCAACGTATAGTGGCAGTTAAAAGATCCAAGGGATTGGATCTGAATCAAGTAGATCAATTTATCAACGAGGTTGAAATTCTTGCACAGGTTAACCATAGAAATGTGGTCAAACTTCTAGGATGTTGTTTAGAATGTGAGGTACCATTGCTTGTTTATGAGTTTGTATCCAATGGTACTTTACATCATCATGTCCACAGTATTGATGGAGGCTTGTCATGGTTATCTTTGGACAATCGGTTGAGAATTGCTGCTGAATCTTCTGGTGCCCTTGCCTATCTTCACTCGGCAGCTTCCATGCCAATTATGCATAGAGATGTCAAATTAGCTAACATATTACTGGATGACAATTGTGTCTCCAAAATATCAGATTTCGGAGCGTCCAGGTTGGTACCCATGGATCAAACTAAAGTGGTTACATTAGTCCAAGGAACCTTGGGGTACTTAGACCCCGAATACTTCCATACAGGTGAACTAACCGATAAAAGTGATGTTTATAGTTTTGGAGTGGTTCTTGCAGAGCTCTTGACGGGAAGGAAACCAATTTGCATGAATAATTCTGTGGAGGAAAAAAGTTTAGCTACATATTTCATTACATCCCTAAAAGAAAACCGATTATTCCAAATTCTTGACCGTCGAGTAGTGAGGGAAGGGGCGATAGATCAACTTGAAAAAGCTGCTCAACTTGTGAAGAGGTGTCTTAACTTTAATGGCGAGGAAAGACCAACAATGAAGGAAGTGACGATGGAAATCGAAAGTTTAAGGAAACTTTCGAAACATCCATGGGCTGACGCTGAACAACATATCAATGAAGACACCCTGAGCTTAAAAGGTCATCCAGACATTCATCAGTCCGACCTTTATGAAATCCAACTAAGTTCTTACCATAATGCTGTGAATGACGCTGAACAATATAGCTCAAGTAGTATGAGTAATATTAGTTTGTTGCATCCGCCAAGCAGCCCTCGCTGAGGTGTGTCAAGTTTTGTGATATGTGTAATATCCATAACAAATTTACGATGCATGTGCATATGTATTTCATTTAAAGTGATGCGCTTGTACTTTTGTAATTTATGCAGTTTGATGAATTTTGTATTTAATTTCAAACATCCAGTCAATAAAATCCTCCTCTTCTTATAAGTTGTAAATTTTACTTATATGCATAAACAATTTTAACAAAATACTTCAATAACTTATAAGTAAATTTATCCAAACACCCGTATTAACTTATAAGTATTCTTCTAATTATCACAATACTTATTAATTTAAGTTAAAATCCATTTAATTTAAGTTACCCCAAATACACACCTATAGTAGGGAGCAGAATTAATCTAAGTTTGGTATATAGACTCCTAGAGTGAAAACTATTTCCATAAGAATAAAAACAAAAATAATTTTAGAGGTAAAAGAAAAACATAAAATGACAACAATTAATCACTTATCATAGTTTATTCCATTAGACCAACGATTAACATTCCGGTTCAAAATCGAGAAGATTTTAGACTTGTGATCACTTATTAATTTATAAGTCAAAATGATATTATTAACTACACAAACAAATCATGAACTTCTAAAGACTTATGATGAGATTGTGGATTATCAAATTTGATTGCATTTAGGTTAATATAGTTTGATTTATTTCAAAATCATGAATCATAATAGAGACTTAACCCAATTTTCAAAAAAAAAAACTAAGTGAATGTTAAGATTACAAATATAACTACAATAAACCTCGACAAATTCAAGAGTACAAATTTTAAGAAACTCGAATCCAATGAATGTTACAACTCTAATTATTTTGGTTTGGGAGATGGGATGAAGTACATATGTTATAACTTATAAGAGAGAAAGAGAGAGATCCATTATTTTTTTTTTCCTTATAATCAATCCCCTTTTCCTTTTATTTTATAGATATTTACTACTCCCTCTGTCCCAAATCTTTTATCATGTTTGACTTTTTGTGGTCAAATTGACCAAATTTTGATCAATATTTACGTATTATTCTTTTATAGTTTACAAAATCTGAAAAATACATATTAAAGTAGATTAGATGTACTTTCTAATGATATAATTTTTATCATAATTTTCATATATTTTATATATGTAATATATGGTCAAAGTTTGGTCAATTTGATCATTAAAAGTCAAACAGGACCAAAGATTTGGGACGGAGGGAGTAGTTGATTTTTTTTCTCAAATATATAATTATCATGTAGCACTTATCTAAAAACCAACCTTTTCTTTTAAATTAGACTTCGACTCTAACAATGAACTCGTAAAATTTTACCATCTTTTTTTTTTATAAACGGAGACTTTATATTAGAAAGGAAACTTGTATCTACACTGGGATCATACATTAGAGTTGAGACATAAGATCCTACAAACTGCTACAGCGAAAACTACAGAAATGAAACAAAAGCTATGCCGCTCTACATCAGCAAAAGCATCTATGGTCCTTGATGTTTGGAAAAACAAGGTAGATGAGCGCACATATGTAGAGATAGGTTATCATACTACTACCGCTAGCTTAAAACCATTACTAAACTTCCTTATTGAAGAACCACTTCACGATTAGACCACGTCTCCTAACGGAGTGTTGTCACCCACAAACAACATGGACTCATCTGCAGCTATCCCTCCCTGAAAATGTTCTTCCTTCACTCCATCCATGTCCTCTTGGCTCTCATTTACTTCGATGTCTAAGACTACAGTCCCTGGAGCATCAATCTGACCTAAGCCTAGGTTGTCTATTTGATCTGAAAGAGATAGTGCTCCATTGAAATTCACTGGATCTGGAGCATTGCTAGCAAGAACGACATCGACGTAGTCTGGGTGATCCGGTCCCATCCCCATGTCCCAATCTAGTAACTCCTCAATACCAACCACCGGTCTGTCAATGGTGTATAGTCTGTCACCCACTTCCATTGCAACCTTTGCTGCATATCTGGCCACCCTATTACGAGCTTGGAAAACAAAGGACAAAGTGCAAAACCAACGAGGGTCACGAATGCAGATGTCGATTTGGGATATGATATCAAAAACCTGAGCAGGAACAGCTGTGTTGGAGTTTCTGATGTGTCTATATGCCTGAAGATTATCCATTTCCACGATTACGTCTCGATAGCCCTCAAGGAAGGCACGTTTGAGCGCAATGAAGATAATCCATAGCTGGTTACCAAGGGGAGTTAAGTTTGGGATTACACCTATAGTTATGCGCCTTAGGTTACCTGCTGAATCTCGATAGATAGCAGCCATACCAGTATCATTGCCATTAGGGAGGGTGGTTCTAGCAGCTGAACCATGGACGTTGATTTTAAGAGTGCCTTGTGGGGGTGGAACCCAATGAAAAGCCATTGATAAGAGTTTGAAGTTGTGTTTTGCTGGGTGAGTTGAGAGATAAGGATGAGATCCCTTTGCCTAGTAAGTATGTCTATATATATAAAAAGGCCTTGCAGCTGCATTAGGCTTCCCAAGTAATGACTCATTAATGCTTCAGGTGCCAATCCCATCGCTATCAGAGGTGTCTTAAATTTGATGCCAATATCCTCTGGCGATAACATAACTATATACTGATATTTGCATGTATATGTTTAACTGTACCAAAGATATCACTTGAGTGCCGAGATATTATGACTTAAAGACGCCGAACCTGTCTATTATCATCAATATTATTGTCTCCTCCCTAGCTTCCTCAGTTAATAACAATTATTTATGTGGGTATTTCTTACTTACATCCAAGCAGCAACCATTTTAACTCTCTTGCATCCTTCCTTCGCCAATCTGTCTGCCTCTGTGTTGTGGGATCTATCAATATGAATTACCTAGATATACTCTATATCATTAATTACACTGTAGGCATTATCTTGTGAGGTAGATATGCAGAGTCTAGCTTTGCATTTGAGTATATAGCTAAGCTAACTAAGACTTTTGAGTCTGTTAGTATAATACATGTTTCCTGTGTGATGCCCTTTGTTCTAATCGCTTGGCAGATAAAGTTGAGGCGTGTAATTCAATTTCCCAGCCTTTGAGGTTTATACTGGGGCCTGAAAATATGAAAATTACTAAGCCCTCTTTATTTAGAATGTATCCTCCAATTCCCGTTGAATATGTTTCGTCTGCATTTCTACTCCACGACCCATCAACAAAGCCCACGAAATGGCCTTGGTCCATCCAGTTTCTCAGTTTTGAATGTAATGAACAAGCCAAATGTTTTCTATAGGCTAGGGATGGGTTAGCAGCTTATTGGGAATGAAAATCTTTGTTAATAAGACCAAAAGAGATGCTCCAGGCCCATGCTCTTGATTTGATTAATATCTCGATTGTGTCTATTTTAGGCATGATATTGCGGAAACAGCAGTTGTTTCTAACCAGCCAAAGGGTCCACAACATGGCTAGCAGACATGTTCCGCCACCTATCGTATGTTCTCTTTTATTGAATATCATCATTGCTGAACTTAGACTGATAAAGGAACTGTGATCGAGGTTGATGTTGAACCATTGAAACAGAATTTCCCAGCATGATTTAGCTAAAGTACAGGACCAAAATAAGTGTTTCATATCTTCGGTGTGTGTTCTGCACCACTTGCATAATGTATCAATTGTCAACCCTCTATGCATGAGGAACGAGAGAGTAGGTAATGTATTGTGTAGTGCAGACCACATGAAAACCTTAACTTTAGGTGGAGCTTTCTGCTTCCACAGCAGCGACCACAATATTTGTGTATTGCCAACATCATCTAATAGTTCATATCCTCTCGACGTTGTGTATTCTTGATTACCCTTTTTCCATTATAAGGCATCTTGGCATTCCGTTAGCCGAATTGAGGTGATAATATCTGATAATTCACTTTCCTCCTGCAACTCCCATCCTCTAAGGTCTCTACGCCAAATCACCCTCGGCCATTTGATATCATTTCTTTGACAGAGATGTACTTGTTTTGGTGAAGGTTAAAAAGTCTTTTAAACTTCTGCGCCAGGGTGATACCTTTGAACCATACATCATTCCAGAATTCTATCCTACATCCATCACCTAGCCTCCAGAAGAAGTCATTGTTTTCAAATAGTTTGAGTTCCTTAGCCTTGCTGAATTTAATTATTCTTTTCATGATAGGTGATAAGGAGTTCCTCGTTCCCTGGGGATTGGTTAAAAACTGATCTCCATATTTGCTCTTTAAAATGTTATACCATAACTTGCCCTTTTCCATTTTGGATCTCCACCACCATTTTGCTAGCATCGAAATGTTTTTTCGATCTAGGTTTTTTACACCCAAGCCACCTGTAAGGAATAATGCAAACCCAGCAGTGAAGTGGACATTCCAAAGGAGAAGGAAGAAACACGGGACAAACAATTAGAGAAAGTAAATAAAAAGAAGTATTGACTGGAGCATTGACTGAGAAGGGCAAAATAGGAATTTCGTGGCAAGGGGTATAAATAGAATGAGATTAGGGTTGAGAATGTTATGTTGAATATTGTTTAGATCTGAGAATTTGGGAGGCGACCTCTTCCTCGAATTGGGGCTTTATCTTGTAATCTTTTCATTTATTCTGTTTGTTTTGACATTTAATCAAACTCCAGTCTTATTATCAGTCTCAGTTTCATCTCGTATATAGTTAATTTGTTACAAAGTGGTATCAGAGCAGTTCGTCATGGGACCTCCAACAGCGGCGCAGAGAATGGAGTTGTTGGATGAGCAAATAGCAGCGATACATACATCGATACGAGCTACGGTGGCGGAAGAAGTGACGGCCGCCATCAAAGGGGCAGTGGCCGCAATGGAGCAAGCGTTGACAAACCGTTTCACTAACAGCTTTGAAGAGACACTTCAGAGGCAGGAGATTAAAATCGATGAAACAACAACTCGATTGGAAGGGCGAATAAGCAGATCGCGAGAACACCAAGAGCATATGCTCGCTCTCCTCAAAGATGACTAGTTACGTTTTCAATCGGAGGTACGTGGGGCTTTAAGAGATCTCCTGACCAAAGACAAGGCACCGTTGAAGCTATCAGAGGTACCCTGTAACCCTAGTTTAATTACTGATGTGGAGAAAATTGGGGAAACAGGGATGGGTGAGAGTAGTAGTAGAAATAAAGGGGTTAGGGAGGAAGCGAGTCATGGGGGACAAGGGTCAGGTGGTGGTCCAGGTGGAGGGCCTGGAGGCGGAAGTGGTGGTGGACTAGGCATGGGATACACAGGTGGGGGAGGAGCGAATTGGAGGTTTAAAAAATTGGATATGCCATTGTTTGATGGAACAAATCCAGATGGATGGATTTTGCGGGCGGAGAGGTATTTCCAATTTTACAGATTAACGGAGGAGGATAAGATTGAAGCTGCGGTGGTGGCGCTAGAAGGAGATGCCTTATTGTGGTTCCAGTGGGAACACAAATGGCGACCCATACTGAATTGGGATGAGATGAAGGCAATGATTCGCCGAAAGTTCAGATCAACAGCCATGGGAACCTTGCACGAGCAGTGGTTAGCCCATCAACAAACTGGCAGTGTGGGGGAATATCGGAGGAGATTTATTGAGTTACTCGCACCATTAGATCGAGTACCGGAGGAGATTGCCAAGGGCCAGTTTCTGAACGGATTGAAGGAAGAAGTTAGGGTGGAGGTGCGACTACTAGGGCCTGGAAATTTGGATAATGCCATGGATTTGGCCCTGATGGTGGAAGATAAGTTGCGTATTGGAAGTCACAAAAAAGAGTTTAGCAGAGGGGGTTACACTACAAATGGCAGGGTAGCAGCTCAAAGTTCACCCGTGTGGTCAGCACAAGGCAGTACAGGGCAAAATTCGATGGGAACTAGAGCACCTAGTGTTTATTCAAATTCGAGCCAGTCGGTGATATCAACAGGGGGAAGTGGGCCAGTTAGGAGATTGACTGATAAAGAGCTACAGATGAAAAGGGAGAAAGGATTGTGCTACCGGTGTGATGACAAGTGGTCCGTGGGGCATCGATGTAAGAGAAAAGAGCTTAGTGTATTACTCACGTGCGAAGGGGAGGAGGAAGAGCCAGAATTGAGTCCTCACAGTCAAGTGTCGGAAGAAAACAGTGAAGTGTACCCTAGCTCACCACAACCAGAGATCTCACTTAATTCAGTGATGGGGCTTACTAGTCCACGAACAATGAAGCTTGTAGGGCAGATTGGAGGGAGTGGGGTTGTGGTGATGGTAGACCCAGGGGCTACACATAATTTCATCTCGAATGAAGCTGTAAGGAAGTTAGGAATCCCAGTAACACCGTCTCAAGAATTCGATGTATCCTTGGGGACAGGGGAAGCAGTAACAGGGAAGGGGGTGTGTAAATCAGTGGTGCTGGAAATGCAGGGCATGGTAATAGTGGAGAATTTTTTGCCACTGGACTTGGGAAATTCTGATGTGATTTTGGGGATACAATGGCTAGAAAAATTGGGAACTACGACAACCAATTGGAAGACTCAAACCATGCGATTCCAACTGGGCAATGAGATAGTGACATTAAAAGGTGACCCATCTTTGGGGCGGAGTGGAATTTCCTTGAAGGCAATGCTACGTCAGTTGAGAAAAGAAAAGGCAGGGTACTTAGTCGAATTCAACTTTCTGGAAAAAATCGGTGGGAGTGACAAAGGAATCTCAGATTGCCCAGAGTTCTTGGAACCAGTATTAGATAAGTACACACAAGTGTTTGAATTACCGGTAGGGCTACCCCCTACACGCAGCCATGATCACGCCATCATATTAAAAGAAGGGACGGATCCTATAAATGTCCGTCCGTATCGATATCCTCAAGTACAGAAGAACGAGATTGAAAGATTGATAAACGACATGCTCAAGGCCAAAATTATTCAACTATCAACGAGTCCATTTTCAAGCCCGGTGCTGCTAGTGAAGAAAAAAGATGGCTCGTGGCGCTTTTGCGTCGATTATCGAGCATTGAACAAGGCTACAGTACCAGATAAGTTTCCGATACCCGTTATAGATGAATTATTGGATGAGTTACGGGGGGCATCGGTGTTCACCAAGCTCGATCTTAAATCAGGTTATCACCAAATTCGAATGAAGGAGGATGATATTCCTAAAACGGCGTTTCGCACACACGAGGGGCACTATGAATTTTTGGTGCTACCTTTCGGATTGACTAATGGACCGGCAACGTTCCAAGCGATAATGAATGAAATTTTCAGACCCTATTTAAGGAAGTTCGTATTAGTCTTCTTCGATGATATCCTCATTTACAGTCGGAGTAATGAGGAACACGTCAAGCATGTCGATAAGGTTCTGAAGATCTTACAAGAGCACCAGCTATTTGTTAATCGAAAGAAGTGTGAGTTCGGTCAAAAGCAAGTCGCCTATTTGGGTCATATAATTAGCCAAGAAGGAGTGGCAGTGGATGGTTCCAAAATTCAAGCAATGCAAGATTGGCCCCTACCAAGAAACATCAAAGAACTCCGGGGTTTTTTAGGATTAACCGGCTATTACAGAAAATTCATACAAAATTATGCAAGGATAGCGGCACCTTTGACTGAGCAATTAAAAAAAGACAGTTATCACTGGAATACAGAGGCTACAGCAGCGTTTCAGGCTCTCAAGAAAGCCATGACCGAGGCACCCATTTTATCACTTCCAGATTTTGAACAAGAGTTCGTTATTGAGACAGACGCCTCCGGCTTCGGGGTAGGAGCAGTGCTATTGCAGAATAAACATCCTCTTGCCTACTTTAGCAAGCTGTTGGGGCCCCGTAACAGACTCAAATCGATTTACGAAAAAGAATTAATGGCAATTGTGTTTGCCGTTCAAAGGTGGAGACATTATCTCATGGGAAGAAAGTTTGTGGTGCGCACGGACCAACAAAGCCTGCGTTTCTTATTTGAACAGCGAGAAGTGGGAATGGAATATCAAAAGTGGGTCTTCAAACTAATGGGGTTCGACTTTCAAATTCAATACAAACCAGGGGCAAGCAACAGGATAGCCGACGCCTTGTCGCGTGAATATGTGGGGCAAACTGAATTAGCCACATTGGTAACAACTTGTGGCATTCCATGGAATGATATAGCGTCTCAAATCAGGCTCGATCCGTTCATTCAAAAGGTACTGGAGGATATCAAGAAGGGGGAGACAGCACCTAAGGGATACACAGTGGATCACGATCTTTTGAGGTATAGAGGACGGATTGTTTTACCAGCAAAATCAAAGATAGTGGAACAAATCTTGAGTGAATATCATGACAGCCTCATTGGAGGGCATGCTGGGGATTTTAAAACTTATCAACGGATTGCACAGGAGTGGTATTGGTTGGGTATGAGAAAACGTATCCAATTATATGTGCAAGCGTGCCCAGTTTGTCAGCAAAACAAATCAGAATCCTTGAGCCCGGCTGGTCTGCTTCAACCGTTACCCATTCCTACAAGAATATGGGAAGACATTTCTTTGGATTTCGTGGATGGATTGCCCCGTTCCCAGGGCTTTGATACAGTGCTGGTAGTCGTGGATCGTTTATCGAAATACGCCCACTTCATAGGTCTGAAACACCCCTATACAGCCCCATCAGTAGCTACGGTGTTCATCAAGGAGGTAGTAAAACTTCATGGGGTGCCTGCGACCATTGTGTCGGACAGGGACAAGGTGTTCCTCAGTCTATTCTGGAGAGAACTATTCCACTCACAAGGCACCAAACTGCACCGTAGCTCAGCCTACCACCCGCAGTCAGACGGGCAGACTGAAGTAGTAAACAAAGTCATGGAGAATTACTTTCGTTGCTTTATCAATGGACAACCTAATTCATGGGCCAAGTGGCTGCCTTGGTTAGAATACTGGTACAACACTTCTTATCAAGTTTCAATAAATAGCACTCCTTTTAAGGTGGTATACGGGCGAGACCCACCTCACTTGGTCCGTTTTGAGAAAGGCAGTACTGCTGTGGCAAGCTTGGAAGAACAGTTGGTAGAACGAGATGCCATACTGGATGACATTAAGGCCAATCTGTTACGAGCACAACACCGTATGAAGAAATATACTGATGTGCACAGAAGAGATATCGAGTTCACAGTGGGGGAGATGGTGTATCTTAAGTTACAACCCTACCGCCAACAGTCTTTGGCCAGGCGAGTTTGTGAGAAATTGGCAGCACGTTTTTATGGTCCATTCATGATCACGGAGCGGATTGGTAAGAGGGCATACCGATTGGAGCTACCCCCAGATTGCAAACTCCATAATGTATTCCATGTGTCGTAATTAAAGCAAGCTATCGGTCAGCAGCCGTGTAACCCGACTATACCACCACAAATGACAAGGGATTTAGTACTGGATGTGGAACCCCTGGCAATGATGGGCACCCGAAATGCAGGGGATGGGAGTGGTAGAACAGAGGTCTTGATCAAGTGGATGGGCATGGCGGACTGGGAAGCTACTTGGGAAGATTCCCACCAGATTATGGAGATGTTTCCTTCTTTTCACCTTGAGGACAAGGTGCAAGTTTGGGCCCGGGGTAATGTAAGGAATAATGCAAACCCAGCAGTGAAGTGGACATTCCAAAGGAGAAGGAAGAAACACGGGACAAACAATTAGAGAAAGTAAATAAAAAGAAGTATTGACTGGAGCATTGACTGAGAAGGGCAAAATAGGAATTTCGTGGCAAGGGGTATAAATAGAATGAGATTAGGGTTGAGAATGTTATGTTGAATATTGTTTAGATCTGAGAATTTGGGAGGCGACCTCTTCCTCGAATTGGGGCTTTATCTTGTAATCTTTTCATTTATTCTGTTTGTTTTGACATTTAATCAAACTCCAGTCTTATTATCAGTCTCAGTTTCATCTCGTATATAGTTAATTTGTTACACCACCCTGCTGCTTGTTTTTGGAGATTAAATTCCAGTTAACAAGATGCAATCTCTTAACTGTGATAGGGGACTCACTCAACTCTCTCCAAAAAATCCTTCTTTTGTGACGTTCTAGCTCCGTTGATATTCCTTTAGGCATTCTAAACAAAGGGAGCCAATATGTAGGAAGAGAGTCTAGTACTGCATTGATCAGCACTACTCTTGCTGGTTTTGAGAGGGAGTTGCATCTCCATTTAGGAATTTTTGTCTTAACTTTGTTGATGAGAGGTTTCCAGAAGCTTTTCCTCTTTGGTGAACTACCAATTCCTGATCCTAAATAATTGAAAGGGATCGAACCCACTCCACAACCTAACCATTTGGCCCATGATGTGGATAGATCGGTTGAGCAGCAAGGTGCAAATAAGGAGCTCTTCGAGTAATTTATCTTCAATCCTGAAAGCATCTCAAAGATAGTTAAAACAATTTTTATACCTTTGATAGCTTCCCAAGAATCCTCTAGGAACAATATTGTATCGTCTGCGAATTGGAGGTGAGAGATTCTCATTACGTTACCTATATGGACACCTTTGATGATTCCTAATGATTCTGCTTTTTCTATTAGAACATGTAGAAACTGTGTAACCAGAATAAAGAGAAGGGGCGAAATGGGATCCCCTTGTCTCAGACCACGCTCCATTTTAAATTGACGAGAGGGACTGCCATTCACTAGGATCGAAGGCTTAGCCGAAGAAATTATTGTTAGAATCCATGATCTCCAAGTTGGTCCAAACCCCATCTTATCTAGCACTTGTATTAAAAACTCCCAATCCACCGTGTCAAAGGCTTTTGCAAAATCCAGTTTTAGGATTATCCCCTTTGTGTGTCCTCTTTGAATATTATGTACGACCTCATTAGTTATTAAGATCGAATCAGTGATATGTCTACCTTTGACAAAAGCAGATTGCTCTTCTGAAACAAGCCTTGGGATCACTCCTTTCAATCTATTAGCTAGTACCTTGAGTAGAATTTTTAAGGTACAGTTTATTAAGCTGATAGGTCTAAATTCAGACACCAGTACTGGGTTTTGAACTTTTGGAATCAAGGTCATGAAGGAGGAGTTGACACCTATAGGCAAGAAACTCGTTTGCATCGGGATCGTAGTGTTCCCTTCTAAACGACCCGGAGCCTACTTCAACAGGGACCATAGCCTCGCAGCCATATGTTAAGGAAAAGGGAGTCTCTCCAGTTGTGGTCCTTGGGGTCGTGTTGTATGACCACAAGACCCTTGGTAATTCTTCAGGCCAATTGCCTTTGCTCTCCTCTAACTTGGCCTTCAAAGTATGTTTGATTATTTTGTTGATGGCCTCAGTTTGACCATTTGTCTGGGGGTGACTCACAGCTGAAAAGCTCTTCTTAATCCCCAAGTTCTCACAGAATTCTTTCATGTCTTTGCTATCAAATTGCTTTCCGTTATCTGATATGAGCTGACAAGGAATCCCATAGCGACACACTATTGCCCTGTACACAAAGTCCTTGAGTTTCTTTGCAGTAATAGTGGCAAGTGGCTCGGCCTCGGCCCACTTGGTGAAATAATCAACGGCCACAACTGCATACTTGACACCTCCCTTGGCCTTAGGTAGCTCCCCAATTAAGTCAATGCCCCACATAGCAAAGGGCCATGGGCTCATTAGCGAGGTGAGGTGGGAGACAGGAGCGTTGCTGTAGTTAGCGATCCTTTGGCAATTATCACACTTTCTTGCGAACTCAAAAGCATCTCTCTTCAAAGTAGGCCAGTAGTACCCTTGGCGAAGAATCTTTTGGGCTAGAGAACTACCCCCCGAGTGATTGCCACATATTCCTTCATGAACTTCTCTGAGAATGTAATTGCATTCTTCTCCATCCACACATCTTAGGAGCGGGGTGTTGAACCCTCTTCGATATAGGACCTCGTCATAGATGACATAGCGAGCCGCCTGATATTTGATTTTTCTTGCCTCTTTTTTATCTTGAGGCAGGGCTCCACTTTTCACATACTCCCATATGGGGGTCATCCAGGTCGACCTTGGGGTCGCTATCTCCATAACAAACTCCTCTGGGACACTGGGCTTTGTTTGAATTTCCAGTGGAATAATTCCAAGTAGGGTGGCCTCGCGACGTGACCCCAACTTTGCTAATGCATCAGCCCCTTGATTCTTTTCTCTTCTAATATGAACCACTTTGATATTGTTGAACTTTTTCATCAACTTCTGTGCACATCGCAGATATAGTTCAATCTGCTCACCTCTAGCTTGTCACCCACTCCAGAGTTGATATGTTACTAGCATGGAATCGCTGTAAGCTGTGAGATTTTCTACCTTCATTTCAAGTGCCAGTCTGAGGCCAATAATGAGGGCCTCGTATTCTGCTGCATTGTTGGTGGCCTCGAAGGCGAAGTGCACTGCACTTTGTATCTTGCGACCTTCTGGAGTTACTAACTCGATGCCGGCCCCAGCTCCTTCCTTATTTGATGCTCCATCAACATACAGTTCCCACCACGAGGCGGAATTTTCTTTCTTGACCTCGCTAGATGCGGCCTCTGGGATCGCTATGATAGCCAATTTATCTTCCTCAGATTGAGGAGGGAATTCCAAAATGAAGTCTGCAAGTGCCTGACCTTTAATGGGACCACGAGGCTTGAACTCAATATCAAATTGGCTGAGTTCCACTGTCCACTTCAACAATCTTCCTGAGGATTCTGGCTTATGCATTACCTGCCTCAATGGATAGGATGTGCGAACCTCGATGCTATGGGCCTGAAAGTAGGGCCTCAATTTCCGCGAGGCCAGCACCAAGGCATAGGCTAGCTTCTCCATGTTGGTGTAGCGAGTCTCAGCATCTAACATCCTTTTGCTAACATAGTACACAGGATACTGAACTTTCTCCTCCTCGCGTACTAGCACTGCACTGACCGCATGTTCTGATACTGCGAGGTAGACAATGAGCGTCTCCCCGTCCTTGGGCTTAGATAATACTGGTGGCGAGCCAAGTTGCTCCTTGATATTCTGAAAAGCCTCCTCGCATTGAGGGGTCCACTCAAAGTTTTTTCCAACCTTCTTAATTGCCTTGAAGAATTCATGACATTTATCTGATGATTTAGAGACGAACCGGTTAAGGGCTGCGATCCGTCCCGTTAGACTCTGAACTTCCTTCACACTTCTTGGGGATCGCATGTCCACCAAGGCCTTTATTTTTGCTGGGTTCGCTTCAATTCCCCTGTGATTGACAATGAACCCCAAGAACTTTCCAGACTCAACTCCAAAGACACACTTCTGTGGATTGAGCTTCATTCTGTACTTCCTCAGTATATCAAACATTTCAGCGAGGTATGCGATGTGATCCCCAGCCTCTTTGGATTTCACCAGCATGTCATCTACATAAACTTCCATTGTCTTCCCAATCTGCTTCTCAAACATCATATTAACGAGCCATTGATAGGTGGCCCCTGCATTAAGGAGACCGAAGGGCATCCCTATGTAGCAATAGAGACCTCTATCCGTGATAAACGAGGTGTGCTCTTGATCAGGGCCGTACATGGGTATCTGATTGTACCCAGAATAAGCATCCATGAAAGAGAGGAGTGCATGCCCTGCTGTTGCATCCACTAGCTGATCAATCCTTGGCAATGGGAAACTATCCTTTGGGCAATGCTTGTTGAGATCAGTGAAATCCACACAAGTTCTCCATTTTCCGTTTGGTTTCTTCACGAGGACAGGGTTCGCGAGCCAGTCAGGGTAGAATGATTCCCTAACGAGCCCGACCTTGAGTAGTCTATCCACTTCTTCTTTGAGAGCCTCGGCTCGCTCTCCACTTATTGGTCGCCTTTTCTGTCTAACGCCTTTTTTGCTTGGATCCAAGTTGAGCCTATGGCACATCACATTAGGATCGATCCCAATCATGTCTTCATGCGACCAGGCGAACACATCAAGGTTGGCCTTCAGGAAAGTGACCAATCTCTCTCTCAGATCAGGGTTGAGTTGCGACCCTATTTTCAACACCTTTGAAGGGTCCTGCACATCAACAAGAATAGGGATCGTGTCTTCAGCTGCCCCAGCTCGCTCCACATGCTCTGGGATGCGAGGATCCAGGTCTAGATCATATTCACGAGCCTGACTAGATTCCGCCTCGCAGGGGTTGACACCTGCGTGCCCAAACTCCTTAACAACAGTTGTTGTCTGAGTGATACCATTTGGCAGTTCTGTCAGTGTAGATGTTTCTTTGCGAACCCATTTTCCCTTTCGGGCTCGCACAGCAGCCTGCTCTAGGCTCTCCTCGCTATCGCTATCTGTAGCCTCTTCAACAATTCCTTCCTGGAGAACCATTACTGGCTGTGAGGTTTCCATCATTAAAGCACCCGGTACTGGCTCTACCTGAATTCCCAAATTATCAAAATAACCAGCTGGGAGTTCCTCGATTGATATGATGTTGCATTCATTTGAGGGTCGCGAGGTCGGTTTGCGAGTCCTATCTTCCTCCTCGCTATCCATCCTGTCTACCATAGATACGCTACCCTTTTCAGCGGACTTAAGGGCCTTGTTGTAACATTCTCGTGATTCATGCTGCGCCCCCTTGACACATCCCACTCCATTTGGGGTAGGAAACTTCATGGAAAGATGATAGATTGAAGTGACTACCCTCATTTCCTTAAGTATAGGCCTCCCTACAATAGCATTGTATGCTGAAGGTTGATCCACCACCATGAAGTCTGCGATCTGGGTAGTGATGCAGGGCTCGTCTCCTAAAGTCACAGGAAGTCGTATGAGACCCTTGACACTCACTGAGGCTCCAGTAAAACCATACAAGTGTCCCACAGTTGGGATGAGATCTTTATCCACGTAGCCCATCTTTGATAGACTTCGTATGTCAGGAGATTCACAGCACTCCCATTATCAACCAGAACCCTGTAGACATTCTGCGATCCAATGCGAATTCGAACAACGAGGGCATCAGAATGAGGGTGATGAACCCACTTCGCATCCTCCTCAGTGAACATGATGTTTGTATCTTCCCCCTTGAAGAGCTTTGGGGGTCGTTCCTGCAAGTGATGTACATTAGTGAGGGGTCGCTCCCTGGCCTCGCGAGCATATCTCTCTCTGGCTTTATTGCTGTCTCCCCCGATGTGGGGTCCCCCAATTATCACATGAATACTTCCGCCTCGCGCTTCCCTTTCTTTGATGACTGGGTTCTGTTCAGGTGGGGGGGGCTTGATTATACACAAGGCCAGACTTGGGATTATGTTTCTTCACTTCGCGAACAGCCCACTCTGTTAACTTTCCTTCACGAATTAACTGATCCACCTGCTGCTTCAGCTCTCGGCAGGTTGATGTATCATGCCCTGTTTGCTCATGAAAGGCACAATACCTACTCGTGTTTGCAGTCCCTTTCAGACCCATCGGTGTAGGTTTCCTGAATATCCCCTTGCTTTCATTGACTGCATAAATGTGATCAATTGGGGCGACCAGAGAGATATACTTGTCTCCATCCCTCGCGGGGCGAGATCTTGGTGGGGATCGCCTCAAAGGATCGCGATCTCTCCTTTTTGGGCTGGGGCTACGACTTCGATCCCGTCCTCGCCTCGGACTCCTGGAATCCTTTCTTTTTACCCCCCGATTCCTATTCCAACTGCCACTCCTTTCATTGTTCTTCTTTAAATCTGCGAGTGACTTCTCAACACGCTTGAAAGGCTCAGCGATCTTGTGCAATTCGGAGAGAGTGCTAGGGGTTTGTTCTTGTAGCTTCTTCCAAAATTCTGTACCTTCCCTTACTCCAGCGATGAGGAAATTTTTCACAGCTTCGTCATTTGCACCTCGCACGCGAGGCACCTCAGCATTGAACCTTTTGAAGTAATCATGAAGGGTTTCGCCTTCCTTTTGTTTTATGTTTGCTAAGGTGGACACAGGGGGTGCATAGAGCATCGAGGACTGGAACTGTTTGATAAAGATGTCCACGAGTTGCTCCCAAGAATCGATGACAATCAATGCCCCTAGCTTTGAAAACCACTGCTGAGCACTTCCCCTGAGCGAGGCTGCAAATAGTCTACACCTCGCTAGTAATGAAACCTGATAAACATCCATCTCGTTATTAAATCGAATCACGAACTCCGCTGGATCAGTGTCGCCATTATAGGTCATATCATGCTGATGGCCTCGAAACACTGCAGGAAGCGGAGCGGTTCGAATTTCGTGAGTAAAGGGCGATGACGAGCCCATAGTGCTAAAGATCCCTTTCTCACTATTCATCGCGTCCAGGGCCTTCTTCAGCTCCTCCAGCTTATAGTCTCCTACCTTGACCTCCTTTTCAGCCTCCTTTTTACCCCCCGTGCTTCCATGATGAGACTGGGTCTTTTTTAGGACACTGGACTCCTCCTGGTCATTCCCACGATCCTTCTTTTTACGATCTTCTTCAAGATATTGAGATCGTGCCTGGTCTCGATGAGATGGGGGTCTGTCATCGCGACGATGGGACCGCTCACGCTCTCTATGGAGAGAGGGGGGTCTGTCATCACGACGATATGACCGCTCGCGATCTCGAGGAGACAATTGTCGATGCGTGCCCTGACTTCTGTTCTTAGATCCTTCATGACGAGGCGCATTAGCCTTTTCCAACTTTAGACGAAGATCGTGCTCAGTCAACTTCTTCCCGAGACGATCAAAAACACTGACCGATCTCCCTTCAGATGAGGCGACCTTGTCATGCGATCTCCCTTTCTGTCCGAGCGAGTCCTCCCCCTCATTCCAGTCAGGGTTGGTTTGATCTGTTAGGACATCATCGAAGTCATCAACAAGTTTCTTAGGGGGGAGTTTGCTTCCTTCCCCAGGTGCTCTACCGCCTGTCCTTGCATTCCTCTTCGATCCTCTAGAACTATAGCGCCTCTCTACCTTTGCGACCCTTTCATGCACAGCGGTGACCTGCTCACCGAGGCCTTTTAGGAAAGACATGACCTCGATGTTCAATGTCACCCTCTGTGCTGGGGGAGTGTGCTCCTCCCTGTTCCCAGTCTGAGAGTTGTCCTTGGACGCCTCGTCCTCTGGGGGGCCTCTTGTCAGCGGATCGTCCTTGTTCACCTTATGCGACCCGGGGGTCTCACCATCGTTCCTCTTCTTGTGTGATTTAGTCATCGTTCTCCCAATTCAATGACCGCCCCTCCTTCTAGCGCCAAATGTTATAGGGAGAATATTGTATAACAATATTTTGGAGGTTTGCTGGATTTATGGAGCAAAATACGGATATTTTGCTGAAAGAAGAACAAAGGATTAGGGTTTGTGTGTATGAATGTGGCTGAGCTTGATAGGTGTTTTTCAGGTAAACTGTTTCTCATCCGTATCAAGGTGCCTACGTACCCTATTTATAGGGATCAAACCTGACGTAGTTCTTGGGCCACAAGTTACCTAGGCGGGCTAGGGTTTTAAGAGATAAGCCAAAGTCCAAGCCCATGTAGCTAGGGCTGACGTGGCAATGAGTCATCAATCCTATCCTTGATCCAGCTGTAGAAGCCCATGACCTCGAACGGATAGGTTTGGAATGAAAAGTCCATCAGGGCCCTTGCATGCGACCTAGAGAGGCCTGGCCACGCGAAGCGATCCCTTAACGGGAGCCAAACGAAGCGATCCCCGGGTAGCGACCCCGGTAGATGCGACCCCGAGGCTGAGAAGCATGAGAGGCGCATGGGCCTAGCGTGAGGATAGACAAGGTGCTCCTGTAGCGAGGCGCTTCAGCACGAGGTGGAATCATGTAGCGAGCGAGGTGCTCCTATAATGGTGATATTATGTCCAAGGTATGCTGGGCTGATTCCAATAATGGGCTTTGGTGACCCAATGCTCATCTTCTAGGCCCATCATAGATCATGAAGCATCAATTTAGCTAATCAAATCAATTTATCCATTATGCCAGATTTGGGCATAACAAGATGGAAATGGTGCTCTAAACATATAGTTTCTTCTTCTGAGAGTCTTTCGAGCCTTATCGATCCCATGCTGAGACAACCACTAAATGACCTAGCTTTAAACCTCTTCTCAAAGTGAGAGGCAAATTCAGCTTTGATTAGTAATGGATCTACTATCCAGTAGTCATTACTCCAAATACCCGTAATTGCATTTCTGGAAATTCTTATTTGAACCTGTGCATGGAAAATTTTTGTATTTGAGTCTCCTTCCCATATCCATGTTTCTCTTGATTTCTGCTTGAGCATTGAATCCAAGTTGTCGTATTGAATACGTAATCGCTGTTCGAGATAATGTCTATTGGCAGAGAGGGGGTCTTGATCACATTTCTGAAGCAACACTTCCAAATTCTTGATTTGAACCTCACATTTCCCATTGACATTTGCATTCCAGTTTGCAATTTGCCTTCTCAAGAATCTTAATTTATCATTTAGATTCAGTTCTTTATTGTCATGTTGAGATAAAGAATGATTTATCAGGGTAACAAATCCCGGGTTCTCAAGCCAACAGTTGAAAGGTTTACACGATTTTGGACCCCAGTTGGGTTGTTCTGAGTTCGTAATCAGTAACAAGATATGGTCCGACGATTTTCTTTCCACCCCTTTTAAAACCCATTGAACATTAGGGTCCCATTCCCTATTGAGCAAAGCTCTATCGAGTCTACTGCATTTGTTCTTAGGCCCAAACCATGTGAAGTTGTAATTTGAGATTGGCAAATCCCACAGATTGTTGTCACATATAAATATCTTTAACCATTCTATTTCTGTTGCTCTGTAAATACAGTTGAAACATTCTGAATTATGATGATGAAATCCCCCACGAAACAAAACGGTTCTTCTTTATAGACATTATAGAGGGTCTGTAATTCCATCCAGAAGATTTCTTTATCCCTACGGTTCTGCGGCGCATAGATATTGATAAAATTTGATTGGGATCCCCTACAGGTAGAAATTGTTCCTCTCACCCAGATCCAATTTGGACTGAATTTGCTATCAATGATAGATAATTTAGAAGCATCCCATGATGTTATCAATCCTCCAAATAGCCCCATTGATGGCGATACCATCCAACCATGAGCTATGCTATCCCATATAGAATCTTTGATGGCCTCAGAGACGTTTGGACATTTAGATTCTTGGATGCATAAGATTGTAGGTTTTACCAAAGATATTAGTCTTCTCAAATTACGTCTTGCAATTGCGTTATTTATCCCCCTAATGTTCCAACTCAGTATGGAAAAGGAAGCATCCATACTTTGATTGCCTAATGAGGTGCTTGACATCTAAGGATCGCTCTCTACCCCTAAGTTATCATTGATGATTTGTAAAGGTCTGTCCTTCTCAACGTTGATCGATAATCCCATTAGTTCACTGACTTCCAAGATTTCACTAGCTAGGATCTGAGGAGGGGGAGGTAAAGAGGGTTGACAATGATTACCTGGTTTGAAATTGCATTTCCTTTGCATGTCGGACTCAGAAACCTTAAGCTGCATTCTCGTATTTTTCTTGCTTCTCCTCTGTTTATAGGTGAAGTCAAAAAAATGATTTTTTCGTGGAAATTTCCTCGGTCGTCCCAGCTTTTTGCCAAGTCCTAGAGAAGACATGCCACCTGTTATAGTCTCACCAAGGTCTTGATAATTATCTTCGTCCGATACTTCCTCTATGGTACTAAGATCACCATCGCATTCCTCTATATTATCGTGAATAAAATTTTCATGTGACATATTGTCTGATGAGGACGACGAGGTATCTTTTCTGAGCTCCCAAGCTTCCATTGGGGTGTTCATCCCTCTGATTTCTATCCCATGACTTACACTATCCTCCTCATCTCTTGACTGAGATTCATGAGCACACTTTACTAACTCCTCTTGTTGAATGTTATTGACCAAAAAAGGAGTATCTCTAATTTCATTAGGTTGATGTTCCAAACCCCTTTTTGGGCTATTCCTTGTCAGGGAGATTTGTGAAGGGTTGTTTCTTGGTGGTGAGGTTTGTAAAGGGCTGTTCCTTTCTGGGCTATTCCTTATTAGTGATGATTGAAAAGGGGGTGTCTGATTTTTTTCAAGTGAGTGGACGTTATTTACTTCGTCTTCATCTTCTTGAAGGGAAACATCATCATCTTCTTGAAGGGAAGCAGAAGGGGGTCTCGGGGGGTGTTGTACATCTCGCTCATCATAGCAAAATTTTGATTCTTTCATTTTAATCCAATAGCTTTTGTCTTGGATGACAACTTTCAATGTTTCTTCAATGTCCTTGACACTCTGAGTTTGGATGCAAATCCTTAGCTGTTTAATCATACCACAACTTCCTGGATTAAAGTTACAGGAGATTATGTATCTCCAGTCTCCAATGATTTGCTTCCAGTTTGAAAGATTCCATGCCGTCATTGGGAGACCATCACAAAATATCCAAGCTAGTCTAGGAGGAACTAAATCCAAATGATTAATGTCTTTTAACTGGATAAACCATTCCCCTAAGAAGCAAGGACACGGGTGCGGGGGTGCGGGTGCGTAGTACAGGGACACGTGAATTCGAAAAATTTAAAAATACGGGGATACGGGTGCGGGGGACACGTCATGCATAATTATAAATTTTCATATATAGTTCAGGT
Organism: Saposhnikovia divaricata; assembly: GCA_036435485.1. Classification (NCBI taxonomy): domain Eukaryota; kingdom Viridiplantae; phylum Streptophyta; class Magnoliopsida; order Apiales; family Apiaceae; genus Saposhnikovia; species Saposhnikovia divaricata. The sequence goes on along the minus strand of CM071599.1, from coordinate 184,436,310 downwards.
TATACATATAGAAAACAATAGACAGAACCAAGAATTGCATGGAAACGGAATAAAATGCTTAATTTATTCATCCAAAACATGAAAATATAAGTATGATCTCTTCATTTATACAAAATTGAACATGATAATCAATACGTTTGTATTTGCTTATGGGTATTAATACTTAATTTTGTTAAAGTACTTAATTAACACAAATTTTTACTACAATTGGTGAAAACAAAATTTGAAAGTAGGATTGTTGAAGAATCCCCGTGTCTAATACGGGGACACGCGTGTCCAAGAATCCGACACGGGGATACAGTGGATGACCCAAGTGTCCCTGCTTCCTAGCCATTCCCTAAGAATATATTGTGGAAAGTTGATCTTTTCATCAATAGTAGAGAAGGTAATCATGAATTTTTTATGTGAGATGCCTGTAATCTCTAAAGAATTGAGTCCACTCAGCCAGATTTTCTCCTGGAGTACGTCCGCCCACTCATCCTCTTCTGTTAAGCCTATTATACTTCTCTTCATTTCATTGAGTCTGTTCTCCTTAATATCTAAGGTGATCGTTCTATGCTTTGGTTGCTCTTGAAGGGAGACTAGATCTGGTAGTTTGCTTGGATTGACCTGGGTTTCTAAAGGCACAGTAGATGTCTTATTTGGGTTCTTGGTTGCAACCTTTTGGACTATGTTGCTATTGTGCTTAACCAGTATTTTGTTTGAGTGGAGATAGGATCCACTGAAGCATGTTACCATATTTCTCGCAGTTGCCTCGTCATGTAGCTTGATAAATCCGAATCTGATTCCGTTGATATCTCGTTTCTTTGGGAGAATGATATCCTTTATGTTATGATATCTGCCAAAGAAGGTCCAGATTTCTATGGTTGAAGCATCTTGCGGAATGTTCAGTATGAAAAGAGTATGTAAGGTGGGGATGTTGGGAGGGATAGCTTCAAAATTGATTTGGTTTCTGCGGGAAGGTTGACGTAAAGTATCCGCATAAGTTCTTTTTGAACCCCTAAAAGCTCCGTAAGAATCCCCATGGTTGTGACCTGCATCAATCGGAATTGATGTTCTCTTATCCTTTTCATTTCTTCCTACAACGAACCATCCATCACGATTGTAGTTACTGTTCTTCGTTGTTGATGAATTCAAATTTTGAAATTTGAAATTGTTCTCTCTCTCTCCTAAATTCTCTCTCCATATTTTTTTTAACTAATCATGATTAGTAAATTAAGATTAAAATTTTAACATCTAATGTAACTATTTTTAACAAATTTTATGCACAATCTAATATAATATTCGAACTTTCCATTTATGGTTCTTTAAACAAATAGACTACATGTTTTCATATTTTTAAAGAGAGTAGGGAGCCTGAGATAATTCTCAGGTAAGTTCCCTGATATAGTATAATTTTATATGTAAATATGGGTGGGTATTTTTGTAAAATCAAGATTTTTTTTAAATTTTATTAATTAGCCCTGCGTGCCCAATAAATTTTAAAAAGTATCTCAAAAAAGTTTCCTGAAATTAATCTAAGGGTCCTTTTTCTCCTTTTTAAAATAGTTATTTATATGTTGAACCAAAATTTTTATGATATAATTATATGTGAGATTGACTTACTAAAAATTTTAACGAACTACGGATGATTATATTTATGAAACTAAAATGCTTATGAATTTTACCTTATTTTTTAATACATATTTGCGGGTCCTTTTAGTATAAAGATGTGACAGAATAATATATCTTTTTGCTAAATTTGATAAAATACTTTTAAATACAAACACCGAAATATTTGTTATCAAAAACTTTCTGCACAAAAATAGGACATATTTGAATAGTTTTTAGATTACCGTCATTCGAGTGACGTGGTTCGCTTGTTGGCCACAATTTAGAAATGCAATCAGTGGGGTTTTTACATGAATACATGATAAGCATATATGAAATGGTTTTCATTTATTTTTATTTTTTTTATTTCGAATGTTATATTATATAAACTTTATTTTAGAGTATCTATAATCTCAATTATCTTATATTAAAAAGAATATAAATTATATATATGATATTTTTTCATCAAATTGGACACATACTATTTTCTTAATTCAAATTGAATGCATATCTTTCTTTTTTTAAAAATTGTTTCTTATGTGATAATTTCCTAACTTGATATATTAAAGAAAAAAAATTAATGTTCCACTTATTCTCTCTTCACCTTATTTATTATTTTTTATTATTGTTTCATTTATTCTATCTCCAATTCATTGAGCTTTTCTTTCTTCACCAGCTCTTCTTTCTCATTTTCTTTTATGTTTCATTAAAAATAATTCATTCTCTTTTGATTTCTCATTTCCCATCTTTTTTCAATTAAATTATAAATTTGCATTTAACCTATTTAAATAAAATCTAAAATATGTCAAATTAAAAATAGTATTGTTTAATAAGTATAATTATATCTATCATATTTCACAAATATATAATATATCACCAATAATAATATATATTTAAAAAAAATTATTAAATTTTTATTAAAAAAATAATACATAACCGAGCATCTGTCCGGGAACTAATCTAATTAAACATATATGTATTGCAAAAAAAAAAATCTTTTTTATTATACACATCTACATGTTAGTTATGTATCCCATGTAACTGTGACTATCACGATATATATATATATATATATATATATATATATATATATATATATATATATATAGTTAAGTTCTATGGAGATCAAATTTTTAGTGGAGACCGGATACCATATATCAATCAAAACATTGTAATGAAAACCATGTTACACGAAAATGACTATTTCATTTATTTCATTAAAAATCTTGAAAATCATATATGTTTTACATGCAAATTTCATCAAAAATCTTGAAAATCATATATGTTCTGCAAACAAAATATTGCATAACGTATTGTTCTCCTAAACATGTTCTGCTTGCAAATCATATATTATTTTTATGATTTTAAATGAAATAATAATGTTCATTGAACATTCTTTGCAAATATATATGTTTTTTGCAATGTTTTGAGTGCATAATTATTGCTTTATGTTATGTACAACTTTTCTACATTAAATTTTTTTTTTTTGTTAAAAAAAGAGCAATGAATCTAGTTTCTAAAATGAAGTCAAAATAAATGTTACCAATTGAAAATTAATCTGGATAATTTTTATAGTAATATTGATACGGACTTTCATCAAATTGTAAGCAGCAACGAAAATTTTCTAAAAAACAACTCAAAAACTAGAAGATATAAGAATCAAATTATTAGTATCACTAATTTCGATAATATTATTGACTAGACAAATATTACTACTATACAATTTCTCAAAAGAATGATTTTAAAGATTAATCAACCATAGAAAATGAGTTCTTTTTTTATGATTATAACACTGCTCAAAAATTGCACAGAAATTATGGAATAAAAAAATTTTGAGTTTCTAAAATAATTCTATCGATTATAATGAAATGCTTGTTTTCCGGACAGACTACTATTATACAAATTATGTTCTCATTCATAAATTTTTATTCTCATATGTACATATGTTACCATAAACTACTACATAACGTCATTGAAATAATGATAAAAGGAGAAGTAAGAATTGCTTTAACTTTTCTATGACAATCGAGACAATCATCCTCTTCTCGAAAATCGAGATAGTAGTGAAATTTTTAGTGGTTACATTTATTTTTGTATCAATGAGTTAATCTAAGATCCTAAAAGCCAAACTATCTCAAATGCACACCACGAGTTTCTCGGATCCATAATTCATATGAAGTGTTTATTAGATTCAGGATTAAAGAGGTTCTGGAATTTTATTTGGATCTTTTTGTGTAGAGACGCAAAACTGTAGCATGGTACCAGGATCTCCGAAACTGACTGTGGTTCAAGGTGACCTCAACTACAGATCCTTTGAAACGAGTCTTGATGTATCATGAATATTCCTTTTTTTTACTTAAAATTCTTCTTATGATCTACAATTGATATTTAGAGAAACAAATGACATTAAAAGAAAATTTATATTCAACAAAATTAAAGAGAATCACAAAGTAACTATGTAGGAAAAATCTCAGTATTCTATATATGGAAGATTGGACAAAAAAAAATTATTAACAAACAAATTATTAGACATGATAAAAGACCTTTGTAATGTGAGATTTTATGCACACAATGAAAATGGGATCTTAATCTTATGTATTCAAAGAAAGTGAGATCTTAATCTCATCACTTTGTTTCTTCAAATGAAAGAGTACACCATGTATAATTTTTTCACTTAATTACCATCATCAGATGTCGATCTTACATTTTGAAATAATTGCAAAAAGAAATGTAATACTTTGTAAGTGATTTGAAAACATACTACAGAAAAAATAATACAAAAACTATAAGACAATACCAGCATACTTGTTAACATTTGAATTCATTCGTTCACAAACTCTAATTTATATAAAAAAAATGAAGAAAGCAAGAAATAATAAAGAAAGTAGAAAAATTGGATAGAATAACTATAGTACTACAAATAAGGAGAATGTCTCATTTTCTCTCACAGAGCAACAGCTACTCCCATTTGTCTAAATGCGATATCTGTTAGGTCCAATATGATTGTAGAAGGGGGGGGCTGAATACAATCTATATCAATTTCTCAAAATTTATTCGTTAAATAATTTTCACTTAAACGAATATTTTGTGCGGAATAAATTAACTTGGATTTCAAGTTGAATATAATTGTATATTAACTTGATGTTGTGTTACAAAATCAATACAAACTATTATCAAGTGTTTAATAACTAATTAGAAAATTCGACATGAACTTTTCTAATTTAGTTAATAAATCTCAAGATAAGTACTAGGAAACTTAATTCGATAGTAGTACAAGAATCACAAGTAGACAAGTTCTATCGGATAGAATATTACAAAGATGATGAACTTGAATTTATATGAATTAATTTGTGCTTGGTGTTCTTGATATTTGAGAGAGAAAGCTGCTGTGTATTTTCCAAGAAATCTGTTGTGTTCTGCACTGCCTTGATTCTGCTGCTTCTGCTGATTTATATAACATGTATAGGTCTGTACTGATTAGATATGACTTAAACTGCTTCAAGACCTATTAAATCAACTGTCAGCATGACTTAATCTTGTTCCAAGACATAATTAAACCTTCGATATGACTTATTTTCTGTCGGTATGACTTAGAAAATGTGTCGGTATGACTTAATCTTCAACAGTGTGGTCGGTATGACCTAAACCACTTTTGTCGGTATGACTTAATACCTTTCCAGAAATATCTTGTTTCAGTATGACTTATTTCTCTCGGTATGACCTAGCAGCTTTGAGGTCGGTAAGACATAATTCTTTTGCTCGGCATGACTTAACCTTTTATCATGTCAGTATGACTTATCTTAAGTCATACCGAACCAAACTCAGTCATGACATAATCTATTCAGCATTTAATTAAGTCATATTGATCCTTTTAATTAATTAATGATTAACTAATTCATGATTAATTGATACAATAATTAACTTAATAAATAAATTAATTCTATTAGAATTAATTCATTAATTAAACCAATTAATGATTTATATCAATTACAAATGAATTAAATTAAATCAAAAACTAATTAATTTAATTCTACCAAACCACAGAAAATAATAAAGAATTACCACTGACTTATGTTGACGTTCGATGTACTGCCTCGTTCATGAACGACTAACTTCAATGATGCTTCTTCACTTCTGACTTTAAGCTGTGGTTTATTTCTTCTCTCAATTTTCTTGTACTTTGATTAATTTTCAATCTATCACTCGAAAAATCTCTGTCACTGTAAATGAATCCATTCACTTCAATGTTATACTGAGGCTTGATCAGATACCTGATACGTCTTCCAGTGTGAAACATCAAAACTATAGATTGACTTCCTTCTTTCTTCTGACAGATATTGCTTCCTGAGATTCCTGTGATAGATTATACGGATATTTACTTATTACAATTTGGTTTAAGTTGATTAGGATCCTCGAACTACAAATAGGCTGATTCATATGCCTTTCAATATCTCCCCCTCACAGCTAATAGCGGGAAAGAAAAGAAAATGAAGCCACGCGGTCGAGATCTATGCAGTAAATTTTTAATCCTTACCTTGTTTTTTCTTTCATAGTAACTTCTTTAAACTGTAATTTTGATTTTTATTTATTAAATGTAGTTGTTGTTTAAACTTTAACAAATGTAACTTCAATTTTGGCTTTTTAAAACTCCAACAATCATTTATTAAATGTTGTTTATGTTTTAGCAACTTTTAGGTATTCTTCTACTTATCACGATACTTATTAATTTAAGTTAAAATCCATTTAATTTAAAATACCCTGATAAGTGCATATTTTTCTTGCATATTTATTGCTTGGACTCGTATTTTAATAAATTAATTTGTTACATTTCAGGAATTTTAAGGGTAAAATAAGGAAATGACAAAAACAAAGAAAAAAGGGACAAGAAAGGGCAAAAGAGAAAGAAAAAGGAAGAAAATGCAAAAAGGCAAAATAAAAGGGAGCTTGGTGCAAAAAGGAATAATTTGAGAGAGAGAAGGGCACACATGGAAGGTGGGGATTCCACCAACACACCCACCCCCCAAAACCCTATTTCTAGCCTATAAATACCCCCCTTTCCCCTTGTATTCTATACGTTAGTTTTAATTTAGTTATCCTAGTTGTAGTAGTAGCCTCCATCTTTATTTTGTAGTAACTTTCAAATCTTGTAAACAATTTCTTTCATATTAATGTAAGCTTTTATTTCTCTTGTTTATTACATCTTACTCTCTTCATTTCATACTTTGGCAATGACCCATTTCATTTTTGCAAGTGGATAAAGTAGCAAATATGCTAACCACTTGTGGGTTGAAAGGAGCCTAGCTTTATTTTAATTTTAGATCTACTTTTGTTTAACTTTTAGCATCTTTTTATTATTCCGGCAAGAATTGGCTTCAACACAAACCCAGTTTCGTGTTCGGAGCTATGTTTCCTGTTATACAAATATTACAGCCTTGTTTACGCACTTCGAATTACATTTTTGATTATATCATTTAGCTTGGTCCTTTCGTTATTATTAATCTACTTTTCATGTTTTGAATCTCGTCTCTCGTCTTTATGTATTTAGTATGCACTGCCTCCATTAATTTAGTTAGTATCAACTTGATTTTCGGGTCCAGCAAGTCTTTGTATTCCGTTTAAATCACTGTCCGGCACATACCTATTTTTTCTGCAACAGCTTCAATATTTTCACATGTTATAGTACTTTTATTAGAATTATTCCCTCTCGTTATTTCATTTTGTGGTCAATTAATTTTATACATAAATAAATGTCATGCTTGTTGAGAATTCTATTTAGTTAGCAAGCTTTAGTTTTTTTTGAATATTTTGGCTTATAGTCTTTTACAATGAGTATCCGTTCATTGACAAATCTCGTGGTAAGAGAGTATCGAACCCAGAACCTCTGGGCCAACTAGAGGTAAGCTCAACCAACTGAGCTACCTCAACTTGCTTAGCAAGCTTTAGTTTTTAATTCTCTTGTCTTATAAATATCCACGTATGTATGATTTGCTGTGTTTGGTAGCCTAGTCCGTGACTCCATTCTAGCCCACTTAGCTTCTAGCCCATTTCCTTTCCTGGTCCATATTTAAGTTTCTAATTTATTTGATTTGCTTTCCGTTTCAGGCCCAAAAATTGAACATTAAGTCCATGTATCTAAAGCTAGTATTTTGTTTTGTTTTTCACACAAACCATGTGCTGCGTGCTGTGTTGTTTCGATTAAAAATCATTTTACTATGTCAATAGCTTTCGTTGTTAACATTTATTGGTTTTAATATTTTAACCATAATTGGCATTCTGTTTATGTAACTCATGTCTCATGCATAATTTTAATTCTAGATAAATTAAATTCACCTCAAAATTAATTGTTCTAATTCGCCTAAATTAATAATTATGGATTGCGAAAAATATATAGTCTCTGTGGATCGAATCATAAATAGTAAAACGATGATCGTGAGCTTGCGATATTTTAATTGTAATATTTTTAGCACATCATACCCCAAACACACACTTAGTAGGTGATAGGTCCATAATTAATCATATTTTTAATACCTATTTTATGTTCGTTTTTGTAATTTTATAAATTTTTTTATTTTGTTTTGTAGGAAAATAAATAAAAACAGATTTCAAGCAGGAAAAGGTGCAAAAAGGGAAAGGAGGTGGAAAATACTTGAAGTCAAGGAAATTGGAGGAAAAATCGATTACTTATCGGAGAAGAAAAGGGAAATTGAAGAAATTATATTCAAGATCGGATTGTAATCATAGGACCCATGCTCATTATTTTTCCCTATATATAGGGCTCCTCTCTTGTATTTGAGACACCACTTTAGACATCAATTTAGACACCGATCTAGATTCATAATTTAGGAGTAGGAGTAGATTTAGTTGTCCTTCAATACAAACAATTTTTATTTGCTTTATTAAAACATTTTTTCTGTTATTCAATTCATGCTTTAAATTCTTGTTTGTTTTTCGATATCATGTCTAGCTAGTTCTCTTATCCTAGGATGAAGATGAAGTTGATTTAATTACTCTTGATTTCTTCTCGTTCTTATTAATTGATTCTCATGATTTTTCTTGGTGCTTAATTGTTCAATTGACAAAGTGATTTTGATATATTATTGTTACCGGATTTATTTTTCATAGCCTATGCTTGCTCCTTGAAGTTTTGATAGGTTATTGTTAGATAACAAGTTTCATAGTATATGCTTGTCTCGTTAATTGATATATCTTGTTTGTGAAGAAAAGAGCATTGGTTTTAGGGCGAGGTGATATTAATTGTGATTGATTAACGGATTCGGATTCCTAGGTTTTCCATATTATTTGATAACCTTTGCTAATTAGGTTAATTAAAACTCATCTCAAACCTATTTGTCTAGTTCGCCTGATTTTATCCTATTTTTTCGGTAACACACCACATTACTTGCCTAGACCTTTTTGTTGTGCAGCCTTACGTATATTTGATCCCAATTGTCAAAGGCTAGTAGGAAGTTGTGGGAGTAATAAGGTGTAGGAAGTTGTGGGAGTAATAAGGTGTGTGAGATGGGGTTTACTTTTGTTCATTACTTTTGGGAAATATTGGGATTTGTTGCTTACTTGTCGGTCGTTATTCAATAAATTCTTGAAGAAGGATTGTGGTTTCTTATATATTTATATTATCTATCTTAGCTCTCCAAAAAAAAAACAAAAGAAAAAAAAAGGTTATATGAGAGCATACTTATGTTTCTGTGTTTTGTGTGATCCTTCTTCATTCGACTATTCGAGAATTTTGTTGAAAATTTTTAGAAATCCATGTATGGGGAGGATGTATGGTGTTGTGTATGATTTATTATGGTTCCTACTAGCTTTAGACACTTCACCTTATTTGGCTTTATTTGACATACCTTGTCCCTAGCCCCATTACAACCCAAATAAAAGACCTTTTGATTATCATCATTAATGTATGTTGTGTTAAAGTTAGATTGATACCAAATGTCAAGCATGCTTATGATTTTGTTGGAATTGAGTGATACACTTACGCGTAGTTGGTAATTCTATTGCAACCGAAGCTAAGTTAGCTACACTCACTAGACGTCTAGAAGCCTTAGAAACCAATAATGCGTCCTCTCAAATGTCTCTCTGTGCAAACTATAGTTCTCCTAATCATGTGGTAGAGAATTGCCCAGAAATTGAACAAGTCAATGCCATGTTTCAACCTAGAGTTAGGAATGATCCTTATGCACCCACATACAATCCTGGTTGGAAGAGTCACCCAAATTTCTCGTGGAACCAAGGTCAATATAATCAGTACAATCAAAATCCTCAACCTACCTTTCAAAAGCCCAATCCTGGTCCATACCCAACTCAAAATCCTAATTCATATCCACCTCAAAATCTTGGTCATTATCCAAACTCAATCCCCATGAATCCTCCTGGTTTTAGTGAATCTGATAAGAAATTGAATTCTATTGAAAAGAGTATGGAGGCATTACTCAAATCTCAACAATCTTTCATGAAAGCTATGACCCAAGATAGGCAGTTACTGAATTCCAACACTCAAGCCATATCTAAGCTAGAGGTCCAAGTCAGTCAATTGGCAAACACAATTAGTGAGAGAGAGAAAAATAGATTTCCTAGTCAACCCGAGACAAATCCTAAATTTCATCCAAATCAAAAGTCTCATGAAAATGTGAATTCTGTTATCTCTCTAAGATCTGGTAATCAATTCAACAATCATGCTGGTGTCAATACTCAAGAAGAAGATAAGCTAACATCTGAACCAAATCCTTTACTCTTGAATCCTAGTCTTAAGCAATCTTCAAATTCCGAGAGTTCTGAAGTAGATAAAGCTGATGAGTCATCATCATCCGATGAACCACCTTCGAAACCCCACTCTGATGTGTCTAATGAAAAAGTCTTTAAGCCGAAAGCCCCGTTTCCTCAAAGACTTACTTCAAACAAACAATCTGCTCAGTTAGATAAGATTTTGGAAGTCTTTAAGCAAGTCAAGATTAACATTCCTCTTTTAGATGCGATTCAACAAGTTCCCTCTTATGCTAAGTGTCTAAAAGATTTATGTACTCATAAAAGAACCACTCATGTTCCTAAGAAAGCGTTCCTAACCTCTCATGTTAGTTCTATTTTGTCAAATCAAATCCCTGTGAAGTATAAGGATCTCGGTTGTCCTACCATCTCTTGTGTCATAGGTGATACTTTCATTGATAAAGCTTTACTCGATCTAGGAGCTAGTGTGAATCTTCTTCCATTATCTGTCTATCAAGCCTTGGGTTTAGGTGAACTTAAGAAGACTAGTGTCACTCTTCAGTTAGCTGATCGTTCTGTTAAAACTCCTAAAGGTATAGTGGAAGATGTGTTGATTAAGGTTGGTGATTTTGTATTCCCCGTCGATTTCGTTGTTCTAGAAACCGAACCAGTCAAGAATCTCAAAAATAAAATTCCTATTATTTTAGGAAGGCCTTTTCTTGCTACCTCTAATGCTTTGATTAACTGTAGGAATGGTTCGATGAAACTCACTTTTGGAAACATGACGATAGATCTTAATGTCTTTAATGTAGGAAATCAACCTAAAGAGCTTTTTGAACAACCTGTAGGAGTTAATTTGATAGATGAGGTTGTTTCGTGGTCAAATCTTGAGGATAGTGCGATTGAGTCTTTTTTTGAGGAAGATGTTATGTTAGAGTATGAGAGTAATAAAGAACTTCATGAGCTTTATAGAAATTTTACTTCTTCTGAGATGTTAGATGAATTGAATGCCATTTGTTCTAATCATGAAACTCAACTTGAGGATACTTCTTTTGATTCTAAGTCCGTTGGTGAGCCACCCACATTCGTTCCTAATCCGTCTTTTTCCACTCTTGATCAGTCTTTGATAGTTGATAATGAGACTCATCATGTTCTTTCTAGTGACATAGTTCATAATCAAGGATTTCAAGTAATTAATTTGCTTAAACAAAATAAAGAAGCGTCTAATTGGTCTATGAATGATGTTAGGTGTATGAGTTTCATTTTAGTGTGTGATCTTAATTCTCTAGTGGATAATGATGTTTTTGTGGGTGTGTTTCACATGTTTGATGATTGTGTTACATGTGTTGTTTTTCCTCGATCTGGTATTGGTTAATATATCTGTTTCATGATGTATCTCCCATATAGTCAAGTGTAGGTATGGGGGAACAACTGCATGTGTGTGTTTCTTTTATATGTGAATATGTGTCTGTGTGTGTGTTATAGGTAATAATGTTTCTTCGTCATGCCCTTATCAGGTATTCTCGTCCTTTTACTTTGTTATTTTTCTCTCATTTGCATACATTGAGGACAATGCATGATTTAGGTATGGGGGAGGGATTTAGTAGTAGTATTATTTTTATTAAAAAAAATTGAAAAATGAAAAAAATACAAAAATAATTCTAGCCTTGTGAAATGATTACTTGTTAAAAGTTGGCTTGATGCACCCTTACATGCTATAGTACTCTTGTGTTTCTGATGCTTTTGATTGAGAAGTGATTTGCTAAGTTCTTGTGCACACACATACACTAGCGAGTTGAAACTAGTCGACTTATTGAATGTTGTAAGTAATTAAAAGGACATGAATATGTGCAAGAAGATTTGGTTTCCATGCTTTGAGTACAAGTAGGTGCATTAAAGAGATTTTTGCTTGGGATTAATTATGTTTTGCCACCAAGTGAGATTTTGAGCTTATATGCATATCTTTTGCATTTTATATTCGTTTGCTTGAGTGTCCACATATTGTTTGCATTGCTAGCACTTGTTTGAGACCTTTCTTGAAATGCATGACATTATTTGATGATAAGATGATAAAGGCATTTAGGAATAACAAATTATTATCCAAATTACCACACCCTTTATATATGATCAATTAGTTACCCCTTTGAGCTTTATCCTATTTTTTCGGTAACACACCACATTACTTGCCTAGACCTTTTTGTTGTGCAGCCTTACGTATATTTGATCCCAATTGTCAAAGGCTAGTAGGAAGTTGTGGGAGTAATAAGGTGTAGGAAGTTGTGGAAGTAATAAGGTGTGTGAGATGGGGTTTACTTTTGTTCATTACTTTTGGGAAATATTGGGATTTGTTGCTTACTTGTCGGTCGTTATTCAATAAATTCTTGAAGAAGGATTGTGGTTTCTTATATATTTATATTATCTATCTTAGCTCTCCAAAAAAAAAACAAAAGGAAAAAAAAGTTATATGAGAGCATACTTATGTTTCTGTGTTTTGTGTGATCCTTCTTCATTCGACTATTCAAGAATTTTGTTGAAAATTTTTAGAAATCCATGTATGGGGAGGATGTATGGTGTTGTGTATGATTTATTATGGTTCCTACTAGCTTTTGACACTTCACCTTATTTGGCTTTATTTGACATACCTTGTCCCTAGCCCCATTACAACCCAAATAAAAGACCTTTTGATTATCATCATTAATGTATGTTGTGTTAAAGTTAGATTGATACCAAATGTCAAGCATGCTTATGATTTTGTTGGAATTGAGTGATACACTTACGCGTAGTTGGTAATTCTATTGCAACCGTAGCTAAGTTAGCTACACTCACTAGACGTCTAGAAGCCTTAGAAACCAATAATGCGTCCTCTCAAATGTCTCTCTGTGCAAACTGTAGTTCTCCTAATCATGTGGTAGAGAATTGCCCAGAAATTGAACAAGTCAATGCCATGTTTCAACCTAGAGTTAGGAATGATCCTTATGCACCCACATACAATCCTGGTTGGAAGAGTCACCCAAATTCCTGCGAGGTGATATTTTTTTTTTTTTGCCACGAAAGGAAAGATTTTATTACTGAATCAAATCCTTACACAAAACGATATTAAAATCCGGGTGGACATCCCCCACCTTCCAACTACGATCAGCTATTGAACAGCTATATCTCGCTAGATAGTGAGCTACTCTGTTCGCAGACCGTCTAACAAACCTTAAATTAACGTTTTGACTCTGTAAACCTGAAAGAAGAGCTCTGCAATCTGTTATCACCTTGCCAAGATATGATAGGCTGGAATATGAACTTCGGATGAGCTGCACTACCTGCAAGCAGTCAGACTCCAGCACCACATTTACATAAGTCTTGTTCTTGAGCCAACTGAGAGCCTCTCGGATGCTAACTGCTTCTGCAAATTCTGGACTCACTCTCCCTAGCTTGCACTTCGAACCTGCTTCCACCAGACTACCACAATGATCCCTAACAACGAAAGCATAACTGTATCTGTTAGGCTCTTCGAACAAAGCTGCATCGGTGTTAATCTTAACACTATTATTCTCTGGTTTGTGCCACTGTTCCACACCGTCTTCTGGATTCACAAAAGCCAAAAAACGATCAAAATTCTTGTCTTGAACAGATCTCCATTGGTTAAGGATTGAGAACGCCGAATTAACAAGTTCCGAAGAATCAATACTTCTCTGCTTCCATATAGCATCATTCCGATTTTTCCATAAAAGCCAACAAACAACAACATAAAGGTGAACTGCATTCTGGTCATGTTTTTCGAGAATAAAACTAAGCCATTCTGCAAAAGAGTTAGTACCTTCTTGAATCAATGAGGGAGAACTCAGTTGATGGCAATGTTCAGTAAAAGAACAACTAACAAGGATATGCTCAATAGATTCATTCTCAACTTGACAGATTGGACACACAGCATTGATATTGACATTGCGAACTCGAAGAAGGTCTCTAGTAGGCAGAAGTCTAGACACCGCACGCCACAAGAAATTTTTAACTTTGGAAGGTAATTTCAGCTGCCACAATTTCCTCCAAAACCCAGAATTGTCCACTGTACTATGATTTCCTTTACTTTCCTGGAGCCGAATGTAAGCACTCTTGACGGAATAGTGACCCATTTTTTCAAACCGCCAATACCAAGTATCCTTATCGTTACCTCCTAACTCAATCGATAAAATTAACTCAGCATCTCTATCTTCAAAAATATCATGTATGACATCTAAATCCCATCTTCTCTCCCCTATATGCATCAAAGAGACCACCTTCTGGTTAATCAAAGACTCACTATTCGAATGAATAAAAGGATCAGACACGAGAGGGAGCCAAGGCGTGTTGAGAATCTGAATGTCTTCTCCATTACCAACTCGACAGGAAATCCCTTGGATGATCAAGTTTTGAGCTTCAAGCAGACTACGCCAGATGTAACTAGGGTTAGCCCCTAATTTGGCAGATAAAAAAGATTCATTGTGATAATATCTTGCCTTGAATATCCTGCTTACTAACTTATCTGGCTGAGTAACTAGGCGCCAAGCTTGATTCCCTAACAGAGCAACATTGAAATCTCGAAGACATCTGAATCCCATTCCTCCTTTGACCTTGGATAAACACAATCTATTCCAACACATCCAGTGAATATTTTTATCTTTCTTGCTGTCTGTTCTCCACCAAAATTTTGTCATCAACATTTCCAGCTCTTTACAAGTTTCAACAGGCAGGATAAAAACGCTCATAGCGTAGCTTGGCAAGGTTTGAGCTACCGATTTAATCAAGATTTCTTTGCCACCCTTCGATAACTTCTTTTTATCCCATCCCTGGATTTTCTCTTGATATTAATTGTGACTGATTAACGAATTCGGATTCCTAGGTTTTCCATATTATTTGATAACCTTTGCTAATTAGGTTAATTAAAACTCATCTCAAACCTATTTGTCTAGTTCGCCTGATTTAATTATTAGGGTTTTGAAAATTCATAGTCTCTGTGGATTGACCTGTATTTGCTACAATTAACCACTGTGCGCTTGCAGTTATTTTACACATCAGTAGAGAGTAGAATTAATCTAAGTTTGGTATAAGGACTCCAAGGGCGAAAACTATGTCCATAAAAATAAAAATAAAAATAATTTTAGAGGTAAAAGAAAAACATAAATGACAACAATTAATCAATTATCATGGTTTATTCCATTAGCCCAACAATTAACATTCCAGTCCAAAATCGAGAAAATTTGAGACTTGTGTTCAATTTATAAGTCAAAATGATACTATTAACTACACAAACAAATCATGAACTTTTAAAGACTTATGATGAGGTCGTGGATTATCAAAGTTGATTGCATTTAGGTTAATATATTTTGATTTATTTCAAATTCATGAATCATAATCGGGACTTAAACCAATTTTCAAAAAAAAAAATCGAAATTTCATCCAAGTGAATGTTAAGAGTACAAATATAACTATAATAAACCTGGACAAACTCAAGAGTACAAATTTTAAGAAACTCGACTCTAGTGAATGTTATAACTGTAATTATTTTGGTTTGGGAAATGGGATTAAGTTATATGTTATAACTTATAAGAGAGAAAGAGACGGATCCATTATTTTTTTTCCTTATAATCAATCCCCTTTTCCTTTTGTTTTATAGATATTTATTAGTTGGTTTTTTTTTCTCTAATATATATTTATCATGTAGCACTTATCTAAATACAACGTTTTCTTTTAAATTTGACTTCGACTCTAACAATTAGCTCGTAAAAGTTTAACATCTAATGTAACCATT
Source organism: Saposhnikovia divaricata (assembly GCA_036435485.1). NCBI lineage: Eukaryota > Viridiplantae > Streptophyta > Magnoliopsida > Apiales > Apiaceae > Saposhnikovia > Saposhnikovia divaricata. Next base: position 184,420,226 of record CM071599.1, on the reverse strand, counting down.
TTTTACAAATTTTATGCACAATCTAACATAATATTGAAAATTTCCATTTATAGTTCTTTAAACAAACAGACAACATGTTTTCATATTTTTAAATTAGTTATTTATATGTTGAACCAAAAATAATACAATTATATGTGAGATTGACTTATTAAAAATTTTAATGAACTATAGATGATTATATTTATGAAACTAAAATGCTTATGAATTTTATCTTATTTTTCAATACATATTTGCGGGTCCTTTTAGTACAAAGATGTGACAAAATAATTTTTTTCCGCTAAATATGACAAAATACTTGTAAATATAAACACCAAAATATTTGTTATCAAAAAGTTTCTGCACAAAAATAGGATATATTTGAATAGTTTTTAGATTACCGTCATTCGAGTGACGTTGTTCGCTTGTTGGCCACAATTCAGAAATACAATCAGTGGGCTATTTACATGAATACATGATAAGCATATATGAATTAGATATCATATTTTTTTATTTTTTTTATTTCGAATGTTATATTATACAAACTTTATTTTTGAGTATCTAGAATCTCAATTATCTTATATTAAAAAAGAGTAAAAATTATATATATGACATTCTTTCATCAAATTGGACACATACTATTTTCTTAATTCAAATTGAACGCATATCTTTCTTTTTAAAAAAAAAAATTGTTGCTTATGTGATAATTTCCTAACTTGATATATTAAAGAAAAAAAAAATTAATGTTTCACTTATTCACTCTCCACCTTATTTACTATTTTTTTTAATTATTGTTTCACTTATTCAATCTCCAATTCATTGAGCTTTTCTTTCTCCACCTGCTCTCTTTCTTTCTCACTTTCTTTTATGTTTCATTAAAAATAATTCATTCTCTTTTGATTTATCATTTCCCATCTTTTTTCAATTAAATTATAAATTTTTATTTAACCTATTCAAATAAAATCTAAAATATGTCAAGTTAAAAATATTATTGCTTAATAAGTATAATTATATCTATCATATTTCATAAATATGTAATATATCACCAATAATAAAACATATTGTAATATATATATATATATATTACTTATGTCATATACAACTTTTTAACATTAATTTTTTTTGTATTAAATAAAGAGCAACGAATCTAGTTTGTAAAATGAAGTCAAAATAAGTGTTACCAATTGAAAATTAATCTAGATAATTTTTATAGTGATATTGATACAGACTTTCATCAAATTATAAGCAGCAACGAAAATTTTCTTAAAACCAACTCAAGAACTAGAAGATATAAGATTCGAATTATGAGTATCACTAATTTCGATAATATTATTGACTAGATAAATATTACCATACAATTTCTCAAAAGAATGATTTTAAAGATTAATTAACCATAAAATATGAGTTTTTTTTTATGAGTATAACACTGTTAAAAATTGCACGAAAATTATGGAATAAAAAAATTTGAGTTTCTAAAACAATTCTATCGATTATAATTAAATGCTTGTTTTTCGGACAGACTACTAATATACAAATTACGTTCACATTCATAAATTTTTATTCTCATATGTACATATGTTACCATAAACTACTACATAAAATCATTGAAATAATGATACAAGGAGAAGTAAGAATTGCTTTATATTTTATATGACAATCGAGACAATCATCCTCTTCTCGAGAATCGAGATAGTAGTGAAATTTTTGGTGGTTACATTTATTCTTGTATCAATGCGTAAATCTAAGATCCTAAAAGTCAACCTATCTCAAATGCACACCACAAGTTTTCTCCAGATCCATAATTCATATGAAGTGTTTATTAGATTCAGGAACAAAGAGGTTATGAAATTTTATTTGGATCTTTTTGTATAGAGACGGAAAACTGTAGCATGGTACCAGGATCTCGGAAACTGATTGTGGTTCAAGGTGACCTCAACTACAGAGCCTTTGAAATGAGTCTTGATATATCATGAATAATCCTTTTTTTACTTAGAATTCTTCTTATGATCTGCAATTGATATTCAGATAAACGATTGACATTAAAAGAAAATTTAACATTAGCGAAAAAAGAAAATTTATATTTAACAAAATTGAAGAGAATCACAAATTAACTATGTAGCATAAATCTCAGTATTCTGTATATGGAAGATTGCACAAAAAAATTATCAACAAACAAATTATTAGACATGATATAGGACCTTTGTAATGTGAAATTTTATGCACACAATGAAAATGAGATCTTAATCTTATGTATTCAAAGAAAGTGATATCTTAATCTCATTATTTTGTTTCTTCAAATGAAAGAGTACACCATGTATAATTTTTTCACTTAATTACCATCATCAGATGTCGATCTTACATTTTGAATGCAAAAAAAAAATGCAATGCAGTGTAAGTGATTTGAAAATATACTATAGAAAAAATAATACGAAAACTATGAGACAATACCAACATATTTGTAAACATTTGAATTGATTCGTGCACAAACTCTAATTTATATAAAAAGAAAATGAAGAAAGCAAGAAATAATAAAGAAAGTAGAAAAATTGGAAAGAGTAAACTATAGTACTTCAAATAAGGAGAATGTCCCATTTTCTCCCACGGAGCTACAGCTACTCCTATTTGTCTAAACGCGATATCTCCACCTCACAGCTACGCAGTCGAGATCTAAGCAGTAAATTTTTAATCCTTATCTTGCTTTTTTTTTCCTTGCTTTATCATTTGTTTATATTACTTTTTCTTCTTTCATAGTAACTTCTTTCAACTGTAATTTTGATTTTTCATTTATTAAATGTTGTTGTTGTTTAAACTTCATCAAATGTAACTTCGTTTTTGGCTTTTTAAAACTTCAACAATCATTTATTAAATGTTTTTTTTGTTTTAGCAACTTTTAAGTATTTTTCTACTTATCACGATACTTATTAATTTAAGTTAAAATCCATTTAATTTAAAATACCCCAAACACACTCCAAGGGCGAAAGCTATTTCCATAAGAATAAAAACAAAAATAATTTTAGAGGTAAAAGAAAAACATAAATGACAACAATTAATCAATTATCATGGTTTATTTTATTAGACCAACAATTAACATTAGAGTCCAAAATCGAGAAGATTTGAGACTTGTGTTCAATTTATAAGCCAAAATGATACTATTAACTACACAAACAAATCATGAACTTTTAAAGACTTATGATGAGGTTATGGATTATCAAAGTTGATTGCATTTAGGTTAATATATTTTGATTTATTTCAAATTCATGAATCATAATCAGGACTTAACCAAATGTTTAAAAAAAAATTCACGATTTATTAAACCCATGGTTAAATCAGTCCACAGTTTTCTAAGTTCACGATTTTGAACCGTATCTAATTTTAATTTATTTCGTCCACGATTTTAATATGAATAAATTATTTCATTATCATCTCTTCTTAGTAACAAGATGTAAAGTTTCAATGAAAATTTTATTTACAATCTTTGTGTTATATTTCACATTAGAATACTCAAATATATATGTATATATAACTTAAATTTTTGTAATTAAATCTTACTTAATATAAATAAATATTAGAATTTTGTTGATCATTTTAATAATCATTCAATATTACATACAAATATATTTATACATATTGAAAATTTAAAATTATGTTTCAATATCATTTTTTAATGCAACTAAATTATTCTTGCACACGAATAATTTTTTCCTAAATAATTATGAATTGTCAGTGATTTCTTACAATATTAAAAAAATTAAGGAATAGTATAAGAATTAAATAATAAATTTGAGTAAATGTGATATTTTGATGATCTCAACTCGTTTGGTTTAAACCGGGCTTGACTCAAATTTCAATAATATTTTATCCGTTGTTCAAGATTTTTATGCTTTTTAGTGAAGTTTTAAATTTCACTTCTCATTGATTTAAGTATTTAGATTATAAGTGTGCAATCACCATGTTTAGTGGGTTTTAAGTATGTTGACCTATGTTTTGTTGTCGATATTAAAATATGCCATTATATCAAATATGAGTTACATTTTTCTATGTACGAACTTGACTAATTAAAAAAAACATTATAACCACTGTTCTAAATTGGCGATTAATCTTGTTAGTCACAGAGGCATGTCTGAACTCATCTATATAACAAGCCTATGGTTGTAGTAATCTCATGCATTACTTACATGATCTCTTAACTGGGGACCCTTTTGTAATTTGTTTTTCTGTCATGAAATTGTACCTAGCCTTAGGAATCAAGCTCTTAATAAAGTACAAAAATCAGTCATGTAATAAATTCTTCAAAGAATATCATTGGATCATGCCTCAAGATTGAAGAAGAACTGAAGAAGGCTACAAAATAAAGATAGTTGAAGTTTGAAGAATAAAGAAATTTGCCTAAGTATAAATTCGAGAAGTGAATGTCTATTTGAGAAGTCAAGCATTCGACATGTCAAGGATTCCAAAAGTAGAAACACTCTATTCGATATGTCAAGGATTACAGAAGTAAAATGTTATATTTGATATGTCAAGGATTCCAGAAGTGAAATGCTATATTCGACATCTAAAGGATTCCAGAAGTTGAAACACTCTATTCAATATGTCAAGAATTCCAGAAGTAAAAAGACTCATTCAATTCGATATCTCAAAAAGACTTGATCCAGAACTCAGAGATCTCTAGCCATTCACAAGTAGTTCTCGAATCAAGTACTTAGTCATTTCTCAAATGTTTTTAAAGACAAATTTCAACAAGATTCTCAAGAGATAAAATCAACATAAACCAAGACACCTGCAGTGGTCCAACTGTTGCATTGTGCACCTGGTAAGTCTACAAAGAAGTTTGAAGAGAAATTCAATGAAAAACAACTAAAAAAGTGGATCTTGTCAGTATACAAAACAAGAAGAAATCACATGTTACCAGCTTTCATCAAAATGGTATAGACATGCTTAGCTTACTAGTTTTTCTGTTACTAGTTTTGTAAACGTGAGTTGTGCACATGTTCTATAAGTGCACAGACTCCTGTTTTTAGTTAAGATTTCAAGTATAATATTTAGAATATCTCTTTGAAAAATCGAAGTTGAGAATATTATCTTATATTCACAGTTTGTAGCAATATATGATCTAATACAATGTTAGATTTAAAGTGAGTTTGTGTGTTATTTATATTCCGCAATATTTATCAAATAACATACACACTCAAGCAACAAGGGATAACAGATTCAAACATTTAACAAATCAAAGAAAAAGTTGATAATACACTCACCGCCTCTCTATTATTTACATATTTCATCCTCAAAAATCTGATTAATCGGCCGATTAATCGTTAGACGGGTGATTTTGTCTCGATTAAGCGAAAATCGGATCAATGATCGATTTTTAAAAAAATCATTCAAGAATCAGCCGATACGGTGATTAATCAGCTAAAACGATCAAAAAATCGATCAAAGTCCAAATAGATTAATATTTTTTTTAAAAATAAATTACAATTTGAGAAAGTAAATTATCTGAATCTAAATCCATAATTTAAATTTTTTCTCAATGTCAGCTTTAAACTTATTTTAAATCATTAAATTTGAAAAAATTAAGAAGTATAAAACTGTGAAACTTTTCAGTACTATCTAATTTGTTATTTCTTACAATTTATTTGTTGAAGTCTAGTTTTAGAGTATCGTTCACAAGAAATGACTGATATCAATACCAATTTCAAGTTTTGTATCTCTTACGTTCAGAAGTATGGAAAATAGTTTGGTGATATACAATATATATGAGAGAAAACAATCCAAGAATTAGGGTTATTCAATTGGCTATTTGATATCTAGTTTGTATTTCTTGTTTTGTTAAAAATAATCCTTCTAATGTTTATAAAAACTTCTCCCAAGGTAAATTATAGTGCCTGCAATTATCACTTGAACGCTTCTCATGATCATATAAAGTAAAACTATACACTAATAAAAACCAAGTATTACCAGTTTGATAATTCACATATCAATCTTCCGATCTAATACTTCAAACTTTGACTTGTTCAAATAACAATTAAGGCGAAGTAGGGCCAGGAACGATGAATCTCTTTATGATAAACTGCAATCCATTTTGCAAGTTCGTCATCACGGGTAGTTCCTACAAAGGATCGGACTAATGACGTATACAATACTTGAATTCTCAGTGTAGATGCTACATAGATGGTTCTCATCTTCAGAGACTACGAGTATAATAGGAGTATCCGTCGACAAAAGGATCATTGTGTCTATCATACCATGTACTAGAATTACAACTGCTCTCCCGATTCGTTATAATTCGTAGAGATTCAACTAAAAGTTCGCGACTCTTCTAATTGTATAAAGGCACAATGACAAATTAACAACTAACAAGAAAATAACAATACAATCAAACAAACTCAATAAGCCAATGAATACTACTCAATCCTTAGATAAAAGGATTAGCTACTCATGATAAGATAAAACAAATATGCATTAAGAGCGCAAACCATGAGTTAAAGAATTGAAGTACAAAGAATACAACTTTAATGAATCCCTTCACTCCTTCTTCTAATCTCACTCTCAAAATGTTACTCTCCCTTCTCACCCAAAGTACATATATCTAATTTTATTCTATTTTACAATATGTTGATGGTTCTCTCTACAATATTTGTAGAAACCTAATATAATAAAATGTTTATAATGTTTTCCAAGAAAATACAAGTAATTTCCCGAACAAATTGAGTAAAATATTAAAATACAAAATGAAAGGCATATGACTCAGCCTATTTGTAGTTAGAGGATCCTAATCAACTTACACCAAATTGTAATAAGTAAATATACATATGAACTGTCACAGGAATCTCAAGAAGTATTATCTGTCAGAAGAAAGAAGAAAAGTCAATCTATAGTTTTGATGTCGTACACTGGAAGACGATTCAGTTATCTGATCAAGCCCCAGTATAGCATTGAAGTGAATGGATTCATTTGAATAGTGACAGAGATTTTTCGAGTGATAGTTTAAATGTCAGTTACAGTACAAGAGAATTGAGAGAAGAAACAAACCACAACCTAAAGTCAAAAGTGAAGAAGCATCATTGAAGTTAGTCGTTCATGAACCAGACAGTACATCGAACGTCAACACAAGTCAGTGGTAATTCTTTACTACCTTCAGTGGTTTGTAAGAATTAAATTAGTTATTTATTGATTTAATTAAATTCATTTATAATTGATATAAATCATTTAGTTGATTTAATTAAATGAATTAATTCTAGAAGAATTAATTTATTTATTAAATTAATTATTGTATCAATTAAATATGAATTAGTTAATCATTAATTAATTAAATAGATCAATATGACTTAAAGAAAGAAGGTTGGATTATGTCTTGGAGAAGAAAAATTCGGTATGACCTAAATTAAGTCATACCGACAGAATTCAAAGTTATGTCTTACCGAGCCAAGAATTCAAGATTAAGTCATACCGACCTCCTGCCAGCTGTGTTAAGTCATACCGAACTTTTATTAAGTCATACCGACCAGGTTTATGTCTTAATGGAGGTTTGTGTAAGTCTTAATGAAGAAAAACTAAGTCTTGGAAGCAGTTTAAGTCATGCTGGAGCATTTAAATATCCTACAGAAAGCTAGCAAGACTTATGACTGATACAAAAGAACAGAACACAGCAGATTAAGTCATAACCAAGAAACAGAGCAGAAAATATTATATTTAGCAGAACAGAATTCTCTCTCAAGAAAACCAAGAAACAGAGCAGAAAATATTATATTCAGCAGAACAGAATTCTCTCTCAAGAACACCAAGAACACCAAAGCTCAAACAATTCCCAGAAATTCAAGTTCTTCATCTTTGTAATATTCTATCCGCTAGAACTTGTCTATTTGTGATTCTTGTACTACTAGCGAATTAAGTTTCCTAGTTCTTATCTTGATTATTATTAACTAAATTAGAAAATTTCATGTCGAATTTTCTAATTAGTTATTAACATCTTGATAAGTTGTTATACTGATTTTGTAACACCACATCAAGTTAATATACAGTTATATTCAACTTGAAAAATTGTGTTAAATAATTCCGCACAAATTTGTCTTTGCCAAAATATTATCTAACGGACAAATTTCGATAAAAAGGTAAAGATTGTATTCAACCCCCCCCTTCTACAATCTTATCGGACCTAACACTAAAAATATTGTGAAATAAGCTCAATTCCTTCCAAGTTTGAGAATTTTTATTTTTTGTCATAAAATATTAAATTCTAAGTAATAATATTCAATTATTTATAAAATACAAAAAATATGAGAATACCAATTAATGTCTTTACCCAATGTTACAGAAATCGTTAATCGAATTAAATCGATTGAGCTACCGATTTGCGATTCATCGGAAATCGAGGATTTATCGGAATGTTAAATTAGAATAAAATCGAAAGTAATTTAATATTATTTTTCCTATAATATATATTAAATAAGATCATTATTATTTTTATACAAATAAATAAATAAAAACCCATATATGCAATAAAATTACACATAAATTAACAAATAAAAAAAAAAGCAATAAGTCAACTCAATATTGCTACTATATGGTACGTAGATATTTGGTTTGGGCTCACATAAATATATATGGGCCACGAATATTACCTTAATATTCTTTTCCAAACCAACTCTCTTTTGCATCTTCTTTCCCAAATTTTCCAAATCATTTCATCCCATTACTTTCCCTTTCATTTTAATCATCAACACTTCTTATAATCTATTGTGCGGGGCTGATATATATCTCTCTCTCTCTTCCCATTGTAAGTGTCAAGATCTCATTCTGATACTATACCTAAACACATATTACATACTATATGTATGTATGTTGTTTAGTTTCAACAAACGGATGGTGAAACCTTGAAGATCGGATTGGTGAGGTATGAGGAAGAATAAGTAACTTAGCGACCCGATTTTTTATATAAACCCGAATCCGATATTGTTTTCTATCAACAATTTTTTCACAGAATCACAATATTGTGTATAAACTTCTTCGATTTTTGCATGCATTGGCCCGATTTTCGACAATTTTGACCCCCATTGATAGGAAAGCGTTTTTTTTGGCGATTTCACGAAAACAGATTGGTCTCCGACTTCCGATTTCTCGACCGATTTATCGGCGATTTGTCCAATTTTTAGTACCATGTCTTTACCAATTAATGTCGATTTTCGCTTCTTAGAGAATCTCCAATGGTACTGGCAAAGTGATTGGCTAAAATGATATAAAACAATGATTATGTAAAATTTGTTGAATTTGTAAGGTGTTTTACTCCAATAGAGTTTGACTATATTGGTTGGCTATAATTTAAAAATAGTATGTTATTATTATTCCAGGTCGTTAAAAATAGAATATATTATTGTAATATGGTAATTGATGATGTGGAGTTTCACTAAAAGTCTTTAGAGTTTCGACAAATATAGCCAATATGATAAGATTATCTAAAATTTTAGTTAAAAATTATGTCCCATTGGACCTGTCAATGGATCGGATATCTGATCTGATCTGCACTGATTTAAATGAATATGGATTGGCCTGAAAAAAATTCGATCCGGAATCTGATTCGATAAGAACGACTCGAATAATAAATGGATCATATATGGATTTAGATTGATCTGATCCGATTATCCACGATCTGATCCATTTAATTACATAATAATATATTATAATATATATATATATATATATATATATATAATATTATACATATATAATATTATTTTCAATTTGTTAAATATTTTCAAAATATTTTATATTGTAATAAGTTAGGTTATTGAAAACCCTAAGCCTTATACCTAATCTAATATTTCCTTACTCTTCCAAGCACTGTTTCAGCCACTAAAATTTAACGTCATTATATTTTTCTCTGATTAGCAAGACATCGAGTCTTCATCTTTGAACAATGAAATTATTGAAGTAGTTTAAAGTTTTGATTGCTACTTAAATTTACACACTTAATTCTAGATTATAACTTCTTAAATTTTTCTAATTTTCTTTTAAAATGGTGAATGATGAATACGTAATTAATTTTTTTAATATATTTTAAAAGATAAATGGAGCAATGGATATCCGAAATCTGATCCGTTTATCCATTAAACTAAACGGATTGGATATGGATAAGCTCTAAACTATCTGAGACGTAATCTGATCCGATAAAAATAAATGGATATAAATATGGATTTAGGTCGATCCGATCCAAACTCGACCCGTTAACAAGCCTACCGTTGAAGATGAAATATTTTTGAATAAATGACAAAAATAACTTATTTCACTGGATTTCTAACGAAACTAACCACTCTTAATTAGGTGGCCAACTATAGCCGATTCAATACACAACCAGTAAATGCGTATTCAATGTATTGAAATATGTTGCTTTGTATTGGGGATGTTTGGGGGAACTTTTTTTCAGAATAAGTCAACTTATTTTAAGACAAAGTTAGAGATTCCTAACTTTCCAACTTATTTTCCAACTTATTTTTGAAACTTATTGAATCTCAAACATACGTTAAATATTTGTATAAAAAAACAATTTCAAAATATAAATTTTTTACCCGAAAATAAGTCCGTAAATCCTTAAAATATGGTATGCCAAACAGGCACATTAATCAACAACTGTGCTTGCTGATCATTACGGAGGATAAAGATGGACAAAATTATACAGACATGGTCAAGTGGAGGTCAGCAATGTCTTGTCTTCTCCCTGTAAAAGCATTTGATGAGCCGCCGCCTTTTCTAAATTATAGTAGAAATAAGCATTCTAAAAATGCGTATTCAGTTTATATACTCCATCATCAAATGCGTATTCCTTGCTGCATATCACACAATACCCCATTTTGCAATGCGTATTCTACTTTTTAATATAAATTAATGAGAAATACTCCATCAAGTGATGCGTATTCCATATACTTCATTCCAGAATGCGTATTCAATCGGTTAAAATTGGCCACAAATTTGAAACAGGTTATTTTGGTGTATTTTGATTAAAAAATAGGCTAAACTTGTCCTTTACCCAATACTTTTATAGATACTCCATAATTTTTATTTATGACATATCTGATACACTTTTAGTTAAATGGTATATATGATTGGAGATGCTCTTCAAATACCGATTAAAAGTTTAAAACACAATCTATAAATTTCAGTTTCACAAAAGTAAATTTCAATTGTGTTCGATTAAAAAATTATTAAATAATAAAAATAAAAAACTCGGCTCTCAGTTCGAAAACTATATAAATATAAGCCCTTACCTCGATCTCTTCCTAGATACATAAACCAAACACTGCCTTCACGTGAAAATCCCCAAACCCTAATACTTACATCTTCAATTACACATCCACCTTCCCCAACTCAATTCAATTCAGGTGAATTTTAAGTCGATTCACTATCATAATTGTATATATGGACCATCAAATTATAGTTTGATTCATTCATTTTACTATTTTTTTTTCAATTTTCTTGTATGTACTGCAACAGGCTTGATTTGAAAAATTGATTGAAAGATCAAAACGATGTCGGATGATGAAAGAGATGCGAAGGAGCTTGATCTCTCCTCCCCTGAAGTTGTCACCAAATACAAACTCGCTGCTGAAACCGTTAACAGTCTCTCTCTCTCTCTCTCTCTCTCTCTCTCTCTCTCTCTCTCTCTCTCTCTCCCTCTCAATCTCTCTCTCCCCCCCCTCTCCATCTCCCTTTCTCTCCCCCTCTCCATCTCTCTCTCTCCCCCCTCTCCATCTCTCTCTCTCTCTCTCTCTCTCTCTCTCTCTCTCTCTCTACACATACCCTGTATGTAATAAAGCTGAAATGGACAATGGGTTGTGTACTTGCTGGGCAGTAATTATTTTATTTTATTTTCTGGGTTATGTGTGTTTTTAGGTATATATATTGAATATAGTGTATGGAGATGGTGTTTGTATATGTGTTTGTATGGGTAGTGAAGCTTGATGGGGTGATAATTTTTTGTTTTTTAATTTTTGTTTTTGAAGGGTATGTGTGTTTTGTTGTTGTATATGTTATGTTATATAGAGCTGGTTGAATTGTTTTTTAAAAAATGTGTTTTTGTGAATGTACAGAGGCTTTGCAATTAGTATTGGCGGCGTGTAAGCCGAATGCAAAGATTGTTGATATATGTGAGAAAGGGGATGCATTTATTAGAGAGTATGTTTTCAGCTGTTGTATTGTTTCGGTTTTATTTGTCTGTTGTTGGTAATGGGTATTTGAGTCTAAAGTTGGTTATATTATAGGCATACTGGAAACATGTACAAGAATGTGAAGAAGAAGATCGAGAAGGGTATTGCTTTCCCGACTTGTTTGTCTGTGAATAATGTTGTCTGTCATTATTCACCATTGGCCAGTGATGAGGCAGTTTTGGAAGAGGGTGATGTTTTGAAAATGTGAGTGTTGTTTATTCTTTAGTGTTTCTTGATTGTGATGTGCCTCAGGCCCTCAAGTGTTCTGTTTGTAATGTGTTTATGATCATTGGCCAAGTCGTAAAATTGGATTACTAATTTTGCAGTGATATGGGGTGCCATGTAGATGGATTCATTTCTGTAGTTGCACACACTCATGTTCTTCAGAATGGGAAAGTGACTGGTAAAGCTGCTGATGTTATTGCTGCCGCAAACACTGCTGCTGAAGTAGCTTTGAGGCTTGTCAGGCCTGGAAAGAAGGTAATCAATTGACCATTAGAGGCCACATTTTTCTATTTCTTTGTGAATCGAATAGTTGATACCAGGTAATAGATTTTTTTTACCTTTATTTGCTAATCACTGTGTTACAAGCATTGTAATTATAGTGTTGCATGTGTCCTTTAGTGATTGATTGCCCTCTGCTCTGCTCTTTGACATGTTTTATCTGATAATAAGATATTTTTCACCACCCACCCCAGCCTTCATTTAGGGTCATATGATTTATACAAGCTCCTTATTTTTGGTGCATACTTCTTTTTCAAGCTATTTGGGGAGCAATGAGCTATGCAGGGTGTTCTTAGTTTATTAAGGCTTCCCTAAATGATGAATAATTTGTGTAAGCTATAGACTATTGTCTATGTGAAGCTTTTTGTCATAGTTACTCTGATAGGAGATACTTTTCAATTCCACTGTATTATCATCTTGATGGCAAACAAGGGTGTGTAGAAACTCCATGGTGTATATTATAGCTTTTTCAAGTGCATCATAGGTAAAAAAACTTTTCATATAACTCTTCAGACTGTTAGCATGACATGAAGAAGATATCAACTGGCCATGGAATTTCTAGGAGTGGAAAGATGTGTTTTTATTGATCATGACCTTATGTGATTCTTTTATCAACAGAAATTACCTGAAGTACAGTAGGTCTTCCAATTCCATGCCAAAACTGTGCTCTTTTGCTAGTCAATTTGTCTTCTGCTAGAAGATTGTCGTGATTGTCATCACATTTCTATCTTTTTCCACCAGCTCACTGCCCTTGTGCAAGTTATTATATATGCTTAACCTTGTCCAGCATGTTCAGTTAGATTCAATGGTTGTAACCGTCTCAGTTTTTTTCCGTTGCATCTTTAAAATTTCCGGCTTTCCATATTACTCCTTCAGATGGTTAGCATCACTCTACATCAAGAAGATACTGATTGGCTATTCAATTGTATTTCCGTGAAGCCACATATAGTCATGGTTACACTGAAAGATGTCATGCGTTTTTCCTTTTAGATAATTTTATTTATCTTTAAAGAAGTGCAAAGATGTGTTATTGATCACGTGCTTCTTGTTTTAACAACTAATACCTCGAGTACTGTGGGGCTTTTACTTTCTATGTCCTTGAATTTGTCCATTATGTTCAATCAGAACTACTATCATTGTTGTATCTGTTTGAGTTGTGTTTCAAGTGCATAATGGTGCAAAAAAAAAAATTCTATCAATGCAACCCCTTTGAATGTCAGCATGACCCTACATGAAGAAGATACTAACTGACTATGGAATTTTACCCCCTGTGAAGCCACATATTGTCATAGTTACACTGATAGAAGTCATGCTTCTTTTCTTTTAATAAATTTTCCTCCCTTTAGAGGTGTGGATAGACATGTTGCTTATATCATGTGCTTTTGTTTCACAAAATACCTATATTTCAGTAGGAATTTTAGTTTCTAAATCCTTGAACATTTCCATTATGTTTAGTTAGAACCACCATACCTCTTGTATCTCTTTTAGTTTTTTTAAAATGCGCCATAGGTACAATTTCAAGCTTTCAATATAACTCCTTTGGGATGTCAGCATGCCTCTACATGAAGAAGATACTGACTGGCTATGGAATTTTACTTCCTGTGAAGCCACATTTTTGTCATAGTTACACTGATAGATGTCATGCTTCTTATAAATATATGTGTTATTGATCACGTGCCTTGTTTTGACATAAATACCTCCAAGTATAGTAGGAGCTTTAGCTTCTACATCCTTAAACATGTCCATTATGTTTAAAACCCCTATGATTGTATTTCTTTTAGTTTTTTCAAGAGCATCATAGGTACAATTTTAATTATACATGCTAGTCCTTCGGATCGTCAGCATGACTCTACATGAAGATATTAACTGGCTCGGAATTTTATTTCCCGTGAAGCCGCATATAGTCATAGTTACACTAATAGATTTCATGCTTCTTTCCTTTTATTCAAATTTTTCCCTTACAATGAAGGGATATTAATCATGTCCTCCTTTTTACCTAAGTACCATATGTACGGCAGGGCTTTCAATTTCCATGCCAGAACTGCTAGTCATTTTTTTCTTGTGATGGTAGAATGAAGTGATTGTCATCATGTTTCTCCCTCTTTTCCACTGGCTGAATGTCGTTGCGCAACTGATTCAAATCTTGCCACTGGATTCGTAATTGATATGTTGGTGCTCTGAGAAATATGGTCGAGTCTTGTGTACTTGCTATTTGCTATGTATCTTTGTTTTGGTTTTGTTAGATATATGGGTGCACATACAATGTGCGCATCTTTTGTGGAGTGCTGATGCTTGTGCATGGGTAGCAATTCTATATATCATTTGTTAGATTTTTGATTGCTTGCTTCATTTTGGATTCATTTTTTTCATACCTGATGATTTGCTAATGCTACAACTTTTCAGGATTCATTAGATTCAGTATTATAATAAAATTCCAGTCACCTCTCTTCAGTAATAAATAATACATTTATTGCTGTGTCAGAACAAAGATGTGTCTGAAGCGATTCAAAAGGTTGCCGCTGCCTATGGCTGTAAAATTGTTGAAGGAGTTCTTAGTCATCAGCTCAAACAGTTTGTGATTGATGGGAACAAAGTTGTCTTGAGTGTTTCAAACCCTGATACAAGAGTTGATACTGCAGAGTTTGAGGAGAATGAAGTTTATGCAATTGACATTGTCACCAGTACAGGAGAAGGGAAGGTAAGATTGATTTCTCGAAATTTCTCTAATCTGAAATAAGATATACCACGTTGATTATAATACGTTACATAAAAGAGGCTCTTAACTCTTCTTCAAATATTTAAGAGTCTCATTTCATTAATAGATGATTTTAACCCATTCCTAAACAATTTATATTAATATCTTTCACTCTTTATTCTTTTTAACTTGTTGTCTTCTTTCCTTGTCAATGCTTTAGAGCATCTCCAACAAACTCCTAATTGGCTCCTAAATATAATATAAATTATATAGCTCTTAGCAATTTAGTACATAGATTTCCGTGTCTAACTCCAACAATACTCTTTATCTTGGCTCCTAATTTATATCTTATTAATATTTCAAATCTAACCATGACAAACAATTAAATTCAACCATGTGCAAGTGAATATTTTATTAGTAGAAAATAGTTAAGAGCTATGTAGTAGCTCTTAAAATTGAGGAGAGAGAAGAGGCTCTTAAGCTTTTTAAGAGCCACTAAGAGTCTCTTGGAGCCTTTTTTTTTTCATGCTCTTTATTTTTGGACTTAAGAGCTTGTTTAAGAGTCTCTTGGAGATGCGAGTCACTTTAAATAATGAAAGAATGAATAAGGTTTAAGAATAAGGAGGATTGTTTGGAGATAACACGTATAATGAGGTAATAAGTTCTTAGGAGTGAAGTTAATTACTATTATTTTTAGAGAAAAATTTAGGAGATTGTTGGAAATGATCTTAGTTGGTTGCTTTAGAAATGTATTAATAGCTTTTAAATAGAGTAGAAAGTAGTTTTTATATGCTAAATAACCCCTTTGTATGCTTGAACATTACAGCCCAAGTTGTTGGACGAAAAGCAGACAACTATATATAAAAGAGCTGTAGACAAGAATTATCACTTGAAAATGAAAGCATCAAGGTTCATATTTAGTGAGATAAGTCAAAAGTTTCCAATTATGCCATTCACAGCAAGGTTTGTCATTTTTTTAAATCTAAAGGTGCAGCTTGCAACTTGTTTTCATTGATCTATTCATTATCACTTTTTAGAATCCTGAAATGTTATCTGGCAGGGCTTTGGAAGAGAAACGAGCTCGTCTTGGATTAGTGGAGTGTGTTAATCATGATCTTCTGCAACCATATCCTGTTCTTCATGAGAAACCTGGTAAGATTTTATGTAAGACTGATTATATAAAACCGTTATTGGATGTGCCCTAAAATTTAACTTGAGTTGTGTTTTTGTATTTTTACGGGCTGATGAAATTGTTTTTTCTTGTGTGCAGGTGATTACGTTGCACACATTAAGTTTACTGTTCTACTGATGCCAAATGGATCGGACCGGATCACTTCGCACTCTTTGCAGGAGTTGGAACCTTCCAGAGCCATAGATGATCCTGAAATTAAAGCCTGGTTAGCACTTGGGACTAAAACAAAGAAGAAAGGTGGTGGGAAGAAAAAGAAAGGTACAGAGAGAAGGCACGATTTCATTTCTGCTTTAAAATTTTCATTACTTCCAGTTTTTTTTTTTTTTTTGCTTAAGATTAGCAATATACTAAAATATAAAGGAAAAAAAGGCTGTGTTTTTAGTGCGAAGTAGGACTTATTTTTGTTTTTTGTTAATGCAGGAAAGAAGGGTGGTAAAGGTGAGGAATCAACAGAGGCAGGGTCTGTTGATGCTCCAATGAATGGCAGTACACAGCAAGAATGAAGACAAGCTCATTTTGAGTCTTTACCTTATTTTTGGGCTATTCCATTGTACCTGGCAACGTTGCTTATGAGCTCTCTTGGTTTGAAATGCTGAAATCCAACGGTACCAGATTGCCTGGTCCTTGTACATAAATTAACTTGCAATGAGTTTTGGTCTTGTAAGAAAAATATTTTAGCAACCAATAAGAAGTAATTACGAATGTCATGTTGGCAAATTTATATTCATTTGTTCCTATGTAGTTCGGCGCCCCATTTGGATGTAAGAAGTCGAATGAAAAACTATGAATAAAATTAAAGGTGTGAGAACAGATGAAAGTGGGAAGATTGGGAAAAAAATAAAATAGAATTCCAACCTTTTATATTGAGGTTTGAGAAAAACGGAAGGTGGGAATGAGGTTTCCTCAAATGTCTGGGGTTGGTTTCTTGCAGCCTGTTTGGCAAACTTGGCTTAAAGCTAAAAATGGCTTTAAGTCATTTTTGGCCTGTTTGTGTAGTGTGGTTTTAAGCCGGTTTTAAGTTAAAAATTTGCTTAAAGACATAAGCTCCATTTAGATAATTTTGACTTATGACTTATTGAGTTTTTTTTTTTCACGATTCTTGTAAAGTTTAAATATTATGAATTTAAATTTTTTTTAAGTCAAATTTCACTTTAAGTTAAAATTATTAAATCCCATTTAACTTTAAGTAAAATTATCCAAACACATTCATTCGTAAACAACTTTACTTTTTCCTTTAAGTTAAAAACACCTCCATTAAGTCAAAAGTAACTTATTTTAAGCAATCCCAAACGACCTCTTGGTCACAATATAAAAGCTTGTTTGACTTATCTTTATTCTTCAGAAATGTACGCAAGTTACTTTCTTCTTGAAAAAAATAGAGTCTTATTGAAGTATCGAACTGAAAGATGAATGCATGTTTATTGCGGAAGAGCATAAATGTAAAAATTGCCTTGTGCCTGGTGGATTATCAGATGGCAGCGAACATATGTTTCTTACTTCTAATTCTTTAATTTTCAATGTAATGATAATCTTGTCATCGTATTGAATATTTATTATCATTATCATTGCTGAGATTACTTGATTCTAAGAAACATGGTGTTGCCACATCTCCTTCGCAGCTACCTCTCTGCAGAATGGCAATCTAGTTTTCTTTCTTTTGTACAAGCTCTTGTACTACTAGTACTACAATCGTGATCTGTGTTCATGACGTTTCTAAATTGATAATAGCAAGATATAAAACAGGAAACCACACGATAAAACCGGTACTACAAAATCATCATTTCATTGCCATTTTGCAACCAACAGCGACCAAACCATTTTCATCAATTACAAGATCTGGCTGACTAACCATTGGACATTATACACACAACAGCTCTCCCCCACCCATGTATCAAACTTGAGAAACTCAAATGTGAAATATCCCTATGTGCCTAAAAACTATGCCATGTAAGGACAGCACTATTTACAGTGCTTAGATGACCTGTATACAGCAACTGCAACCTTGGCAAGTGACAAAATGAATTTAACAAATGTCAAAAAATGTGTGCAAACCGTCCTCATGCACAAGCCAAAAGACCCTCACTGCCACCTGTTAAAAATTGCAATACAAATAGGTAACAAAATAATTACCAATTCATCTCTACTGCATATATGGATAATCATTAGACTTTCGAGGCATTGAAAAAAATATCATATTTATATGAAATTTACTTGAGATTACCAAATAAAAGAAAACTTTACCCTGTATATATGTACTCCTTTAGGATTAGAGAAATGACCGGATATTGACGATGTAAAACACAATACTGACTGTAATATCAGTTCTGGCCTATGTCATATTTAAAGCCTGCTTCAATTGAGCAAATGCTGCAGGATGCATTCTACCGATGGTGGAATTAAAGGACTCCCCGTGAAGGGCCGCACAAGTTTGAAGATTTTCCCGCACCGAG
The DNA here is from genome assembly GCA_036435485.1 of Saposhnikovia divaricata. NCBI lineage: Eukaryota > Viridiplantae > Streptophyta > Magnoliopsida > Apiales > Apiaceae > Saposhnikovia > Saposhnikovia divaricata. The sequence continues at coordinate 184,401,215 of CM071599.1, read as the reverse complement.
TTCTCCAGTGATGACTGATGAACAGGGTCCGATAGTTTGATCTATGACAACAAAAAAGTCCATAAATCACTCAAGAAATATATTGCTGATGTATACAATTCTGGATTTTTTTTTTTTGCTAAGTTACAATTCTGGATATTTACCTGTCTCTTCCTGTACTCTTTGCTAGGAAACTGAGGTCCGGCAGAACTCATATTATCACTGCTGTTATAATTTTTTATTTTGGGAAAACAAAAGAGAAATGTTTTCATTATTAATTTCACAATCATTAACAATAATTTTCGTGAACTTGATACACTTTTGTATCTAATCTAACCTGGACTCTTCTTCTGATAAATCTTCGCTTCCACCCAGTATAACACTTGTACAAGCACTATTACAATTCAAAATGCAACAAGGTTTTTATCAAGAAGCTCAGTTCTATGCTTAAATGCAGATGCCTACGAAAGTAAGAATCTGAACAAATACCTCAGGATCTGATCAAGCTTGTCAAGTACTTGAGGTAATGTTAGTGTCAATATAATTGAAAGGGCCAAACCATATGTCTTCCTCTGAATCGACGTTACATTATCAATCTGCAGTCAGAAAAAAAGAACAAACAAGCAACTTTAATTAAATTTAATATTATCATGACAACATAGTGTGAACAGCTTTGGACACAAACACAAGCAAATTTAAAGACATGATGAAACAAGATTGTAGCTAATCCCCCAAAGAGGGACTAGAAAAACGCATACATGTAAATTTTATACTTACTGCACCAACTGACCTTGTCAAGCCATATGTCAACCAGACAAAGAAGTACGTTTTCTTCACCTGGAAAACCTGCCTGCTGGAGGAGTACCAATAACGTTGGCTGTGTTGTTAACTGTGCAAGGTAATTGGTGTTCGTAACCAAAATCCTTGCCAGAACGGCTGCTGAAGAAGCTCTCACAGCTGTTTTAGAAGGATCGTGATCGTCTCCTCCAATTAAGCACACAACAATAAATTTCTACCAAAATAAAGTAAAAACACAAGTCCGTGTAAGTGTGTATATGTTATGCAGAAAATTCAGGTGGTACAAAGATGATTATGTTAGTAGCAACGTAAAAAAGATTTACCTGAAGAGTGCTGCTAATTAAATGGGGAACCTCGACAGGAAAACACTGCCAGAAAATAAAACACAAATTAGCAATGTGGTCTTTAATGTCAAGCAAGGCCCTTGCCTCAAAATTTATCACCACAACTCCAAACAAATGATAATATATTAACTGCTGAATACTTCAGAGAAATTTTCTATCACTGAGCCATTGAAACTTTTGATCCGGATCACTTATCACTCTATAAAAGTCCCTCCATCCCAATACAATGTTCCCTTTTAACTTTTGACTAGTAAATCAGAAGGAAATTTACAGCCAAAATCATTCCTCTCGCACGCATTTCTCTATGTTCTTAATTCCACTATTAAGATAATCTCTCCCTATAATACACAATATAAAGGATCTAATGCGTTTATGAATATCAATTTCCAATACACAAATGTCGGGAAAATCTAATGTTGTGTATGGTTGGGACGAATGAAATGGGAAGGAGATTTGAAGTATAAAATGAGTGAATATTCAAAATTTTCATTCATTTCTTCATTCCATTCCTAACCACCTAGACAATATTTCAAAAACCCCAATTTGAGAGGGAATGCACCATTCCTTACCCCCACCCAATTTCTTTACAATCCTTATCCTAACAAATTTGCATTCCCTCATTCTTTTCAAATTTTTCGTCCAATCTCCATTAGTTTCCTTTAATTTCATACATTCCTTTCACTCCAACCAAACAAAAGTTTTTCAATCAATATAAGGGTATCAGAGGAATTGTGATAGAATTTTACAATAATTTCTCAAATTTAATTCCAATCATCTAGAGGAAGAGAGGATGTTTAATTGCGATGAAAGGCGTGTAAATCGATTAAAAATGCAGTAAGGTGTTGTTTGACTGGGTAAAATGTTGCCAGATGAACAAACTGCTGTGCCGAAAAAGATTTTTCAAGAGAGGTACCTGAAGTAGAAGATCAACAACTGGAATAACTGACAGCAGCCCTTTATCATTGATATTATCAACAACAAAATCTAGAAGTTTGGAAACAGTAGAAGCATGCATATTTAGAAAATCATTACCACCCAAAAGTATGTACCCTTCAATGATATTGGCAGCAACCTACACTTCAAGGAATAACCCTCAGTGTTACACAATATTATGAGTTATTAGTATAAAGTGGACTTGACACAAATTACTGTTTAAACCTTCACATGATCAAAACTTCTATTCAAGATCTCCACAAGATGTGCAAAGAGTCCTAACAACTGAGGTACCATCGAAGGAGAATGAGAAACTGTAGCTTCCCATAACTGTAGAACAAAAACATTACTGTTAATAACAAATAAAAAGGATTGAAAGCGCTATCTCTTCATTTCACCTTTATGATGATATTTATAATGAAAATTTAATAACATTGAAATGGCTAACCAGAATGCTGTCTTCCAGAAGTTCATCCGGGCTATTTACAACGAGTCCACTTTGCAAAATGGGAAGTAGCATGTTATAACACAAAGGTGACTGATAGCCAAGTGCAACAACAAAGTTCTTCAGAGCAGAAAGAAGCTGAATCTGCAGAAGGTTTTCACCCGAAGATTCCTCCCATGCCTTGAAATGAAGGTTTACTTTCAATCAGTACATGAATACATTCTGGATTAAATAAGTACATAATTTTTACAACATTCTGCTAAAAGATGCAACCAGAGAAGCATATATGATGCACTTGACGTCCTGCTAAAACTGTAGGCAGCACATAGCCGCTTGACTTTACCTATTTAAGCTGGGTGTATTCCTTCTCAGTGCATTAGGCACACCATGGACAAACATCACATGCTCACTCTAATCACCGTCCAAAACAGCAAGACTTAAGTCTGACAACCTTTTGCACTGCTATAAAAGATCAACTATTTCTATGAATCCCACCAAACACTGCATCCTTTCTCTTCATCTTTTCTACCTTAATGTGACAGTTCTACTCGACTCCCCTTACACTTCCCAGACTAAATAAATTACTTAAACAGTCCCCAATGTTAAAAACATATATGCAAATACTTGATGCTATACATCCTTATATTTTTCTGTATCTATTTTTTAATCCTACAAGAAGTTCATAGTGACTTCTCTAGCTGGCTCAGATTGAAATATCTAATTTCAAACTACTTGATTAAGATTCTAGTGCAATTTGTTTACCATCTTCGTGCAGCTTGAAACCTTTTTTTTTCTTTTGTAGAGTTTGCTTTGCAAATCATAAAAGGTCAGCTTTTTACATTAGCACGCTACTATTTTGGTATACACAACAAAGCAAATACATTCTGTATCCTAAGAACTAGTAGAAAACATCAATTGTGCTTAATCTCAAGAGATGTAGGAATATCTTCTTAAAAGAGAACATTTAGCACATGTACTCTTGGGCTAACAATTTAATATATACTTGAAAGGAGTCTGCTTATTTTTGTGAGAAAAGTAAGCATTAGATTGGACATCTGCAAAGGACACAAGAGAGTGACACCGTTGGCACTAAAAAGTCAACTTTAAATGGCATTGGTTCATCTTTAAGACTCTCTTCACAACTTACAAAATGATGGCCGATAATATGAGCAAATACTATATAAATTCTTAAAATTCATGAAAAAGTTATCAACTCCAAGAAATTTACATCAAGATAAGATCTTAGGGTACACAATAATACCTTCTGAAAGAATTGCACCAACTTGCTGGCATATGGAATGACCCCACTGACATGGGTAATTAAAGCAGAAATGGTGTTTAGAACTTGAACCTGAAACAAACATGCAAGACAGGGTTTAGTAAATTAACTGGTAAGGCCAAGGTTGAATGAGTGATTTTTGAAATTTATTGAGTCTATATATCCTTCTTTAACGACTTACTTAAGTCTAACCCGAACTTGGATTACCCATGTTATTAGTAAAATTTATGATATAACAAGATTGTCTATCTTACCACTAAATTTAATGGTACTTTATTTTTATCTTTAAAAAAAGCTACAATGTTTTCTTATATGGTTGATCAAGATTTGGATCTTACTAAGAATATATATTATTTTATTTTATTTTAAATCTCTTAAATTTTAGTAATTTAGTAATAATAAGTCCATATCTAACAGATTCAAGTGTTATAACCAATCTGAGATGGTAAAAAATTTGTGTACAGGATGGATTGATTGTCAAATTTTGCTAAAATTATTTTTTTCTCCGAATTTTTTCATTTAGTAGTAATGACTGTTTACCACTTACTAAGCCACCACTGGAGGTAGATCCTGGGTACGCCTGAGTGTGTATATAAAATACATATTCGTGTGTAAACAGTCATCTGTATATGTATATTTTTACCATTTTTATCACGAAGACGACTAGTCGACTCGAAGGTACTCCGGCATCGAGGTCCTTGAGACTCGACTAAGTGCCATGATAACCATAATTATGGGGCGCCATCTCCCGAACTAGCCAATGACAACATGATAATTATGGAGATGGAGATGGACATGACGTTTAGATGGATGACTTTGCTTGATTTTCGTCATCAATTATGGTTTCATATTGCTTGGACATGTTTGACATTTGGTATTTGGAGGTTATTATGCAGTAACTATGCTTAATCTGAAACATGTTACTCTATTACGTCTGATTTAAATTATGAAATAGACGTGTTAGTCATATTCTATATCAAATCTAGTAAAAATATGTATATGAACGCCTTGTCGACTTTTTACGACTAGTTGAGCATTTTGTCGAGTAGTCTTCTTAAAGGTACTCAGACGTCGAACTTGACTTCGCGCCGTGATTATTTATGTAGGTATATAAATATATACATTTAACATATATACACGCACGTAGTATAATTTATTTGGTCAAAAAAAGTTGATGTCAAAATATTCGAAGTAAAAGTGTTAAACAATAGGACACCTGGGTCCGACCTGTATTTAATATATATTTTCGTCTCTAACTCAAGTCATTACTCATTTGATATTAGAGAAAGAAAGAGTTATTTTATTTTTTGGATCAAAATTTCTGCAAGTATCTTTAAATGGTAACCAACGAACTGCTATCGACTACATATATATAGATACTAACATGTAACTCCAAAGACTGATCACTTTCGTAGGTTTATATAGGCAAGTTCATACATTCCCATGGATTCAGCACTTTACATAATTCGGCCAGGATATACATGGATGACATAAAATAATGGAAAACAACACCTCCCAAGTGTTGGCATGGAATATATTGTTGGGGCATGAACTGCAAACACTGTGTTCAGCATGAAAACTCAATAGTACTTTTAAATGACCAACTAGATATCAGTATGTGTCTGGTAGAGAGGTGCGGTATTAAAGGTTTGGTATCTTGATCAATTGAGTTGATAGAAGGGGAGGAGAGCACCAAAATATTATTTACACCGAATTCTATCATCACATGATAGGACATTGGAGCAGAAAATTTTAACATAAGCTAATATTATAGAAAGCCAAATGCTTATGCGCTGAAGGTCCCTTTTGAGCAGTATAGAGAACTTACAAAAATGATAACGAAACATTAAAATAGGAACTCAATAATTTTTACCTTAGAGTCAAACTCCTGAACTTCCTCTACTAATTTAAAGCATGAGTCCCAACATACTGGAAGAAGATCAGAAAACTCCTGCTCTGAGAAAGTCGCATCTTCAATATGAAAATACAATGACCGAGCCGCTGCCAGCTTAAAAGATAGAAAAAATATAATTTTAAAACTATTTCAGAAAGCAAAGATGATTTAGAAGGTGGTAAAATGAAAGAGGGATAGAAGGAAAAAACAACTGGGATGTCTTATCTATACATACCCTAACACATATATCACTGTCCTGAAGCAATCTAATTAAAGCGCAGTAAACTCCTCTTCTAGTGTCATCTTTAATCTGTAAAGAAGCTAGCAAATATTAAAGAATTCTCTGGCTAGTAATAAAGCACAGAAATGTTACCAAAACTGGACAAATATAGTTAAATTGTTGTAAAACCCAAGGAAACGATGCTATTGTAGAGCATTCGCCCTCCTTATAAGCTCTATGCCAAATGAAATGAGCTTTAATAGACTTAGTCTTGTAATGTGTATATAGCTAGATATGAAATATAACATAAAAATAAAAGAGCAAGATACCTTTGTATATGTAAAATCAAGTGGCTAAGTTGACACACTATACCAAGTACCAACAGGCAACAGCTAGCTACATGATACTTACATCTGAAGGATAATAACTGACACTACATACAAGATACTATGAGGAACAGCACAAAAGATCGTTAAACCCTCCTCAGCAAGTTGAGAGATAAATTATTACCTCAGAGACCCACTGCCCAAGAATAAGTGCAACTTTCCTATGGATGATCCGCATATTTGGATGATCATTTGTCAACTCTAGAGATAATGCACCATTAAACCTACAAGACATATTTAGAGTCAAGAAGTCATAAAGTACATATACAGGAATTGTGTTTGGCATCCACTTAATAGTAAAACACACACGATAATTGAATCAATATCATAAGATTCTGATGGCTAATCAATGCCTATCAAGATGTCACAAGTAAATTACAAGATAAAAAACTTGATCACTATCAAAGCAGTTAAATCAAAAAAATATGTTTTTAAGTACAGGAAAGTAGAAATAAGAATCACATGTTTGATTAATCACTCATCTTCTTCCATTAAATAATTCAATAATTTACGTGGAGGTGTCTCTCTCCTGCATTTGGGATTCGTTGCCAATAATCAACCACCCCTGTTTGTGGTGACACGAGTTAACTTAGATATGCTGAGTTTTTGCACAAATATGTGATGATGAATACATTATTTTACAAAATAATGTCAGATTTTATTACTGATAGTGGATACATAATATTCCAGCTCGATGATGCTTGATTTGATCTCTACTAGACATGAAATTTTGGGGGGGGGGGAGACAATAAATCTTCAAAGAAACTGTACGAAGCATAAAAGAGGAATGTTAGAGTTAAGTAGGGGAAGATTGATGCAGAAATCACAGTACAACTAATACAAATTTGTAAATTGGAAAATAAACTACCATAACATCTGAAAATGACTTGTAGGCACATATTTAAGTGACAATTCAGGTTGCTATATATTTGTGAAAACAGTACCGGTGTTGCAGCATGACCAAATACATAAGTTTTCACACAGCTTATCATTGCTATCCGTCACAAATCAAATTAATAACTATTCAAACAACACGATGGTCGATGGAGCAGAAAACAGTAGCCAAATGCAAATTCACAAATTGAGAATACTAGACTAGGGTAATACAGCAACTTATATAAACATACCAGTCCTTGAAGCTCAAGTAATTTGATAGCTCATAATACACGTATGCAGCAGCACCATAAGCAGCATCTTTGAGAAGTAAACCCTGGGTGATTTCAGATACAGAAGAGGGGCACCCACCCATAGCCTCTTGTAGAATAGAAACCACAACAGGACCTAGAAGCTGAACAGAGATAATGATTAATACGCATTGCTATTGAGATAAACTTGTTAACTAAAAGATCTCAAAAATGTTGAGTACAGGATACCAAATATACTGTCGCTTACTTGGCTATGAGTTTCAAACAAAACAATGTATAGTGCTTCGGCACATGGCCTCAGTTTTTCGGACCAGAGAACAGAATCCTGCTCATGATGAAAAGACTCAGGGTTCTGGTACCATTCCTCCACATCACTTGCTGACAACACAAAATACCTGATTTAGGAATCACATAGTATTAGCTAAAAGACAATGTAATAACAGTCATCATTGATCAAAAGACGCAAAAATGTAGGCACGTTAAGTATCACAAAGTTAACAACTGCAAGTAGCTAAACAGAGTTTTGCAATAAGTAGCCATTTTCATTAGGTATAAGTTTGGGTTAGCATTTGAAGACAGAAGTTCTACAGATTGGGCATTTTAAATGGTAGCATATCTAGCAGAATAATGCTGTTCCAAATAACAGCCCTTAATTTTGGCTAAAAAAGCTAGTGATAATATCAAGGTAATATGACCGACTATTTTCTGTTAATTATGTTTGGCACCTGCACGAAATTAAAGAGATGGAAATTTGCAAATACCTCCTTATCAATATGTTACATAATATCACCACCCGGTCACTTGGCAAAAGTGAAGAAATCACACCAGCAACATGACTAGACAAGTTCTCTTTCATCTTCTCAAATGTAACTCCATTTTCACCCATCACGCGACCAGTCAGGTTTGGCTTGTATTCTTTACACTCAAGAATAGTTTTCACCATTGACATACACTGGATAATATATTGCTCAAATGACATTAGCTCCGGTCCAGGATCTGTAATCGTATTCAAGCAGCAATCTATGACAAGTGGTAGGACACATTTATCACCAAAGGAATATGGATTACACTTCTGAATTGTGACTAGAATCTTCATCAGTTTAGTACACGATTTCTTCAAGAACTCCCAAAACATGGGATGTTTCTCGCGAAAAGATGAATCTGCAGAAATAATTTTACATCGGCTGATCAGCATTTAAGCATTATAAAAAAGGTAGTTTTGACATATAAGTTTCAGTGCAAATACAATCTACATTTTTTTTTTGCTAAACGATACAGATACTACTTTATAAATCACAACGTCTAATCTGGATAATTTCAGAAGGGTACATCTTTAAAGCATAGTGGCATATTAGAAGACATACTGTACAATATGTGGAACAATAACTTTCATAGTGTCTTAATGTTGAGGGCAATTCCGTGGAGGATAAGCAACACACTTTAAGTCAAGTTGAATAGAAGTATTTCCACCAAGTTCATCAGCAAAAATGAGCAACATTTGCCAATAAAGAGTAGCTTCGGAACATTGCACCTAACTTTTTTACCACTACAGAAGCACCAAAGCTAATGCTTGAGTTTCTGGATTCTAACAATGGAAGAATAATAGAAGCATGGATGCTTGTGTGATCATAGATATGACAAGTGAACAGAAATGAATTGTTTAGAGGCTAGAGCTATTAAAAAACAGTGATTCTCACAGTGTGGAAGAAATGATTCAATGGCCTTCAAAAACAAAGGAGAGACCTCTTTGACTGGTCGAACCTCCTGAAAGAACATTAAATCGTGTTTAATGAATTTCTACTGCCAAATAAGAATTTCTACTGCCAAATAAGAATTTTTACTGCCAAATAAGAATTTCTACGAGGGGATATCAAAGCTGTAATGAATTCTACTGCCAAATAAGAATGAGGTTTCACTGCACCGATACCTGCATAGATATTGAATCACTTTGGAACCCAGCGATAATCAATTGGCGTATAATCTTTGAGCATAGATACCATCTCTGACATGTTAAAAAAAGGTCATCATTTGTCTCCGAAGCATTAGATGAGCTTATACTTTGAGCAAGCGTAGAAAAACCATGCAGCATTGACTGTGCATCCCTCTGCCAATGCTGCCAGCAATAATCGAAGAATTGGGAAGATATCTGTATAGAAGAGAATTCATAAATTATATCCTATATATAATAAGCATAAGAGATATCTTATCCAAAGTACAACCCAAGGTCAAGGGTTCGGTTCTTGATAATTACAAAACATAATATACATTTATAAGTATTACCAAAATTGAAAGGTTAAGTTTTTTTCCAACTAAGAAAAGTACTACAGATATGTTTCTTAATATTATGTTGTGTACAACTGAAATTTTAGATATTCACTAAAAGAAAATAATTCAAACTACACATTATCGTCCTTAAATATACTAGCTTATAACCCGTGCAAAGCACGGGTTGCTTTCGAATATTTTAATTTTCTAAATTTTAGATTTTTGTTATTAAATAAAATAAATATAGTAATGTGTGGTTGATGTAATTTTAACTTTATTAATATTTTTGGAACAAATATAATAATTTCTAATTTCTAATACATGTTACTTTTAATATGTTTTATGGAATTCGAAACTTAGACCTTTGTTAGAATAATATTTATATATCTAAAGGTTATGATCAATTTGACTTGAATGATCTAACGGTTGCGGTTGAAAGGGATAACCAAAATGAGGTGTGAACCAAACTACAAATTATACCCCATTTTACTTATTATAGTTTACTAGCTTATAACCCGTGCGATGCACGGGTTTCTTTGATATATTATAAATTTTATTTTATTCTATAATTATGCTTTTATATAATTATTAATTTTAAAAATTATTTTGATATTAATTTAATAAAATTTGAAGTAAATTTAATAAATGATTTTCATGATTTAAAATTTATAAAATAAAATTTTAATTTAAATATGTCGTTAACAGAATTTGAACCTTGAATATTTAGTAAATTAATTTAATCATTAAATATACCTTATAATTACATCTAACGGTTCTTATTAATTACTAAAAATCTAACAGTAATATGGTGTCATAATTTTGGGTATACATTAATGATTGTAAATTTATGTTTTAAATTAAAAGGTAGTGCATTTAATTAGAAAAGAAATATTAATGATTGGAAGATTATGATTGCAAAATTATGTTTTAAATTAAAAGATAACATGTTTTAATTAGAAAAGAAATATTAATGATTGGAAGTTACGATATTTTAGGTACATATAAAGGGTAATATGTTCAATTAAAAGTAAACGTATTTTAAATTGTTTGAAAGATAAGATATTTTAGGTATTTATTAAATTTTAGTTAATAATACAATTATGTTTTTATATAATTATCAATTTAATAATTTTTAATATTTTAATTTAACATAATTTAATATACTCATATTTACGTATTATACTAATATTTTCTTATTATAAACAATGTACAGGAATTTTTAATATATTTTATTAATAATTAAAAATATAATGTGATAATTTTGAGAATATATTAATGATTGTAAGATTAGTTTTAAATATAAAAGGTAACGGATTTTAATTAGAAAGGAAATATTAATGATTTGAAAATATGGTACGATTGATGTTTTTATAAAAGGTAAGATCTTGAATTAAAAGTAAATGTGAAAATGGCAATAACTAATTACCATTAGTTATATTATGTCATTATTTATTTTAATAATTAGGATAACCAAACCGAAAACCAAACTGACCAGACTTTCAATCTTTCGGCTTTAATATATTAGTATAGATTTACTATTATATAAGTTATATGATTCAATATTATTATTTTCTTATTTAAAATTAGTTAATATTAAAGGATACTCAAAGAGAAGGCGGTTAACTAAACTACAAATAATACCATGTTTTACTTATTATAGTTGAATATAGATTGATATAGATATTTTGCTTATTATAGTTTACAATAATATATTATATATTTATTTAGTATTATTTTTTATTTAAAATTATTAAATATTAAAATATACCCAAAAAGGAATGTGTAAAGTGAAAGGGAAGGTGTTAACCAAACTACAAAGTATACCATGTTTTGCTTATTATAGTTTAGTATTAGTATAGAATTCTCTATTTCATATGTATTATTCTAATTCTAATTATATTTGTGTGCTATGAATTTAATAATAAAATTAAATTAAAGGGAAGAAGTTGAATGGAGGGGGGATGCCTGCATGCGTGTGGGTGAGTTTTCTTGAGTTAAAAATTATATAACACATAAAATAAATACTAATAATTATAAATTTAAAAATTCATGCATTCAATTTGAGGGCTAGTATAATATAAATGGTAACCGTGGCTGAACCGTACTTTTTACCAGTGGCCCACCATGGGAAAAAGTGAAACATAAAAATCGTCTGAATAATCAAAACGATAATCAGATAATATACAGCAATTAAAAAAAAATAAAAGGATAGTGGTAAAACACATGCATACACATATACTGTGTGTGTCCTTGGCATAGACAGTATACCTGAGCCAAATTCCTCTGATCTGCAGCAAGACGTTTTGTAGACAACTCCTTTAAAGTTCGGAAGAGGATCATAAATATTCTTTGTGATGTAAGAATGTCCGCTGATTGAAGTTGCTGAGACAAGGTAGAAAATAGGTCTGGCCTGAATAATTAATCAACAGAGTGATCAATATCTAGATCTCAATTAAGTACAAGATATACTTAAGAGAATCATTACAACTAAAAACCACAATTTCCAATAAATAATATGACACAGCTGCAAGATATATAATGTTTGGACTAAGGTAATTGAATAGGAATATATAATCTTGAGGTTGCTCCATCAAATCAAAGGATATTAATAGAGAACTTTCAAAATTGGCAGTAAATAAATAAATAATCGTCGTAACATGTTCTACCAGATTTAGATGATATTCTTGTATAATTACCCTAATGTTTTCTTCCCAAATGCCCTTATCAAGCCTGGTTCGCAGACCACTGAAACTTACGATGATAACCCTGCATCGGTTTAGCTAGTGACCAGAATAATTATGTAGATAATGTATATCAGGATTAACTATGAAGGATAAGTCATCCACTTCCGGAATACACTTATATTGTTTGGCAAGATGCTAGTAGACTGTGCAAAGAACAGGTCTGCTTCGATAACATAAAACTGAAGTTTTCATTGTGTAGTTGGGTGTTAGGTTGGTATTTCACTTTTTTAATATAAAAAAAAAATTGTAATATAGTCTAAACTACATTGGTAGATATATCTAAAGTAGAAATTAAATAAAGTTGCATCAAACTGACAAATAAATTATTTTTCTGCAAGTGTCTAACTGAGAAGAAATAAACCATCTACTAGCAAAGTACCTTTATGATTGAGATCCAGAGGTTCTTCCTAAGACATTATCAACAGCATTTAGTGCACATAATCGAGAAGGGTAACATTATAAAGCAATAAAATCTTTAAACTCAAGTTCTACATGTACTAGTAGCCCAATATCGATCTCATTTTGTGACTCTTGTATGACATGAGGAGCAGAAGTATATACCATTCTTTAGGATAGTCTATTCGAGCAATCTTTGAAATGAGCACAGCCAATGTAGCAGCAATCTGCATAGTACCAGAAACGAAGAAGTTAAAAAAAGACAACCAAATAATTAGAACTGACGCCAATAAGAACCAAAAACAGCAAAGCTGATTTAAGTATGGTAGTCTTTTTGACCAGTAACAAATCGGAGAACACACTTTATCTTCCAGTTCAATTATATGTTTCACCAATTTGTCTAGGAGTAAACGGAAATGCAAGTAAAACAAACTTAATATATAAACATTTTTGCCAAGGAACTAGCACATGACGACAAGAACGTGTGCATATTTGAAACATTTAGATATATTACCTGATAATTTTCCTCTCTCAAGTGAGACAGCAGTTTTTGTCTTAAATAGAATTTCTCCTCCTTGCTAATTCCACTGCAGCAATTAGGATGCTAAGAATTAAAAAAGCAAATCATGTAGATAACCCTAACATACAAGGCATGAGCCGTTAACAGCACGACAAAGCAGTTAGTCGCACAAGTCCACTAGGCAACAGTCGAATCCCAAAGCCCCAAGTAGATCACTGAGGAAGGAACACTTGAATATAATCATATTTAAATTCCTAATGAAAAAAACATTAAATGCACACTTCTGCAGCCCATCCAAAGAAACTGCACATGCTTTTCTTTCTTACGGTTTAATAACGATTATAGCTTAACTATAGGAGACTATCCAACTTAGTATAACATAAGACGCTGAAGTTAATTTAATATTTCTAGCTTAAAACTTTTATTTGTCCTATGGGTGCTGTTCGAGGAGCCACGGTTAATGTTTACTTTCAACATCATACATACAACATCAGGCAACATAATACTTATTATATAAATGAATAACAGGTCTAACACTATCAAAGAAGATCTTTTGAACTGTATGAAAAACTCAAGTCAATCATCTAACATTCAAGCAATACCGGAATCAACAAAGTGGCAACTTACTGGCTCTCACGCCTATTCCTCCAGTATCTGCTAACACTATTCTTAAAATACACCGAAGCCAGTAACCGAACATCCGTCTGAGTTACCAAATCCTTCGCAGTAATCACTTCCTACACTCCAAAAAAAACAATTACATATTTATGTGTGTGTGTGTGTGTTGTGGGCATCACATCCTAAAGCCCTAGAAAAAACAAAATTAGTGATCACTTTATGAAGATATCAAAAAACTAGAGGTAATTTTACATATATATAAATGTGTTTGTGTATCACATTCTAAAACCCTATGAAAAACAAGATTAGTATCATTTTACGAAGATATTAAATTCTAGTGTACACTTTACGGGGATATAAATGTGTATGAATTATCCTAAAACCCTAGGAAAAACAACAATAGTGATCATTACACAAAGATATCGAAAATTGAGTGTTCACTTTACCGAGCTACAAATGTGTGTTTATCTATCACAGTAATTACAAAATTAGTGAGCATTTTACCGAAAAACTAGTGTTCATTTTACGGAGATACAAATGTGCGTGTATCACATCCTAAAACCCTGAAAAATACAAAATTAGTAAGCATTTTACCGAGCTATCGAAAAAATAGTGTTCATTTTAAGGACATAGCTACAAATGTGCATGTATCACATCCTAAAACCCTAGAAAATACAAACTAGTGATCAATCTACGAAGATATCAAAAATTAGAGTTCATTACACGGAAACATAAACGTGTGTGTATCACATTCTAAAACCCTAGGAAATCCAAAATTAGTGAGCATTATACCGAGCATCGAGAAACTAGTGTTCATTTTAAGGAGATGGCTATAAATGTGCATGTATCACATCCTAAAACCCTATAAAATACAAAACTAGTGATCAATCTACGACGATATCAAAAATTAGAGTTCATTACACGGAAACATAAACGTGTGTGTATTACATTCTAAAACCCTAGGAAATCCAAAATTAGTGAGCATTATACCGAGCTATCGAAAAACTAGTGTTCAATTTACGGAGATAGCTACAAATGTGCGTGTATCATCCTAAAACCCTAGAAATCACAAAACTAGCAATCAATCTACAAACATATCGAAAATTAGTGTTTCATTATACCGAAATATAAACATGTGTCTACACATTCGAAAACCTTGTGAAAAACAAAATTAGTGCTAATTCGTCGAAAACTCGAAAAAACACGAGAACAGGCAGGTACCAGTAGACAAAAGCAGAAACCAGGGCGATTTTCGGAGTGCGAAAGCGCTGCTTCAGCAGGCTTACGCAGGCTATCATCGGCACTAAGTGAATTAGAGAGAAGTGTATACATAACAGGTAGGTCAGCTTGTGTAAGTGCCATGGCTAGACTAAATAAAATCACAATCACAATCAATTGGTTTGAATTTAAGTGATTACTGGTGAGTTTTTGAATGAATTAGTGTCAAGGAATTAATATGAATTAGTGTGTGTTTGTGTGTGTGTTTTTATTTTATTGATTTGAGAGTGAAGGGGTTACCGGGTTAGAGAGTGTGTTTAGTAGAGGAGGAAGTTACAGAAGATGCCAGCTAAGAATGAGAGTGAGGTTGTGGTGTTCAATTTCGTAATATGATTTTCCTTCCTTATTTATGCATCTACAAATTGCTCAAGTTTTGGCCCAAATTTTTTAAGAAAATGATCAAAATACATGTTTTTCACCATATAATGATTCAAAATACCCAAAAATGTTATAAAACATTATTGTATGACTCTCTACAATCTCAACTCTTGACCTTTAGATATTCCAACTCTTGACCTTTCATACTTATGTAACTTAATACAAAGCTTTTGGCTTTCCAAGTGATGATGTAACTTATATGTTCTAAACACTATATATATCATGTAATGATCAGGAGTTAGATACATGAATAAAGATGATTTCATCTCTCTAACTCTCTCTATTCTCTCTATATTTTATATATAGCTCATTCTATCATAAATCGTTATCAGCACGATTAAAGAAAAGTGGGATAAAAGTAGCAGGCGACTTAACTTTTGACTGGAACTTCTCAGATTATTACAAGACACAGTAAAATCTTTTATCCAGACAATCTTTTAGGCAAACTTTTATATTCATCTATATTTTTACATGATATGTCAACCACATTCATATCTACAATCATTTGATCAAATGGTAATGAATAAAGTTATCTATTTCTGCCAAATAAAGTAAAAAGCTATGTGTAGATTATCTAGAAAGTAAGCCTATGCATATCTCAGTAAAATTAATGCCGCCTCATTTTTGCACGCAGTAGAGACAATGGGGCCTAAAGTACTTTATACATAAAAAGGCAGCAATGTCACAAGCCCATATTGAATGTCATTTGGATACATGTAATACTAGTAGTGTGCTACACCTTAACTATGCCAAGTTCATACACCAAGATACCAACCACTGAAGCCCAGTAGGGTATTTCACAAACAAGGACCGGCATAACATTGAAAGGATCAAAGTGCAAAAAGAAATGCTGGCACTTGTGAAATAGAAAATATAGTTCATCTGTATACACGGAAAGAGGTCTTTTTGATATTATACATGACTCCTCAAAAATATTGAAAGATTATTAACTCCCATATATATATATATATATTTTTTTAATCTTGCGAGATTTTGTATTGTTTGATTTAGTGACTTTATAATGTTTATTGTGTGAATTTTAGTCTAGGAATAATTTACTTTTGCTGGTATAGATTTGATATTTGTTGAGTTGTTTATCCCTAACACCATTTTAGATGTTATAAAATCATATACAATTAATATATATGAGAACTAAGTTGCTTACCATTGATCTTGGATAAACAAGTTTGTAGTTTAGTTTACATATGAATAAATGAAACTGAATGTGCTTATGCTAAATTCATTTATGAAGATCGTTTGGTTAACTATTATCGTGGGTTAAGTGAAAGAATTCATTCCACAATCAAGACAAAAGGTGCCTTAATGGTAGCAGGAATGATTTGACGAATGATTCCTACAGTCTTAAGTTTTAAAACGGACCATTCATAAGTAACGAAGGACCCTTAAAATTGTAGTTGTCTCAGATTCATGAAAATGGATCATTAAAATGAATAGGATCAGGTCAGATTGTAATTAAATTTGTACCACTTTACGAATAAATATTAATAAGTTTTACCACCTTAGCACATTTTAGGTGTTCTGAACTTGTCTGTAGATATGAGATGAAGGATATTTTTTAAGGTCCATTTCAATAATGCCAACATATTATTATTAGGCTTTCTAAAATCTTGATTAAATAGTACTAGACTTTGATTAAGTAATGTGATTGCGATTTGTTAATATTATACCACATGTATATATATTTTTATGATTTATTATGAATTGTGCACTTCTGTATATGCTTGTTTTTATATACTAATTTGATTTATGTTTATAGTACTAAAAATGTCAAACCTCACAAAACTTGAATTCAACGCACTTGATGTCACGGGAAAAAATTATTTGACATGGATATTGGATGCTGAAATTCATCTTAGCGCTATGGGTCTTGGTGACACCATAAAAGAAGGGAATAAGTCCTCTGAACAAGACAAGGCGAAGGCTATGATATTTCTCCGCCACCACCTTGATGAGGGATTAAAAACTGAATACTTAATTGTAAAAGATCCCTTAACCCTTTGGAACAGTTTGAAAGAAAGATATGACCACCAGAAAACTATCATACTTCCTAAGGCTCGCTATGATTGGTTACACTTGCGCTTACAAGATTTTAAAAGTGTAAGCGAGTATAATTCTGCAATGTTTAAGATTACTTCACAATTGAAATTATGTGGTGAAAATATCTCTGATAATGATATGTTGGAAAAGACCTACTCCACTTTCCATGCCAATAATATGCTCCTGCAACAACAATATCGCGAAAGGGGATACAAAAAATATTCTGAACTTATATCAGTTTTGCTCCTTGCCGAGCAAAACAATGAACTCTTGCTGAAAAATCATCAAGCACGTCCAACTGGTTCAACACCATTCCCTGAAGCGAATGTTGTGACTAGTAATGAATATGGACAAAATAAGCAATTTGGACGTGGACGTGGACGTGGATTTGGACGTGGGCGAGCCCGTGGACGTGGGCGTGGTTTTGGACGTGGTCGAGGCCATGATCAGCAAAAATTCTCAAATTTTAAGAAACCTCACCACCAGAAGTGGACAAAAAATGAGGAGAAGCCCAAGGGAAGTATGATGGATAAAAGAGTTGAAAGCACTTGTCATCGCTGCGGAATGAAAGGTCATTGGAGCCGTACCTGTCGTACCTCAAAGCACCTTGTTGATCTTTATCAAGCTTCTTTGAAGGGTGTGGAGACTAATTTTACTGAACAAAGTGATCCTTTGGGCATTGCCCACCTTGAAGCACACCTTGGAGGGAGAGATCAAATTAATCCAATCAACTCTACTCATATGGAAGTGGCAGACTTCTTTGAAGATGGCAATATGGAAGTGGTCAAATTTGGTGGTGATGATGCCAATATTAATTAAATAATGTTCTTGTCTTTTTGTTAAGATTTATGCTTGAACTATGAATATTTATGTTTGAACCATAAGGTTTTATGTTTGAACTTTATATGTTGCTTAATTATCTTATCATCAAAGAAATGTTAGTTATATTTCCAATTAAGGTGTTATTTATTTTTCTGAAGAAATATGGCTGGCAGCCTCTCTTCATGCGTTATAAATGATGATGAATCATTGTGCTTAGCGGATAGTGCAACAACACACACAATATTGAAAAATCAAAAATATTTTTCGCATCTAATTCTAGCTAAAGCTAATGTTAACACTATATCTGGTGCATCAGATCTTATTGAGGGCTCCGGAAGAGCAAATATAATGTTACCTAATGGTACACAGTTCAGCATCGATGATGCAATGTTTTCCACTAGATCACAAAGAAATCTTTTGAGTTTCAAAGATATACATCACATTGAGACAATAAATGAAAATGATGAAGAATTTTTATATATCACATCAGTTGTTTCAGGGATGAAGAAATTCATGGAAAAGCTCCCCTCGTATAAATCTGGATTGTATTATACCTTTATAAATCCAGTTGAGTCAAATATGGTGATAAACCAAAAATTAAGGGACCCGACTAATTTTATCATATGGCATAATCGTTTAGGCCATCCGGGTTCAACAATGATGTGAAGGATTATAGAAAATTCAAATGGACATCCCCTCAAGAACAAAATTGTTCCTTTGACTAAAGATTTTTCATGTGTTGCTTGTTATCAAGGAAAATTAATAACAAGACCATCTCCAGTAAAAGTTGCAATTGAATGTCCAAATTTTTTGGAACGTATTCAGGGAGATATATGTGGACCTATCACCCCATCAAGTGGGCCATTTCAGTACTTTATGGTACTTATTGATGCTTCCACACGATGGTCGCATGTCAGTTTATTGTCCACTCGAAACGTTGCATTTGCGCGACTACTTGCTCAAATAATTCGATTAAGAGCACAATTCCCTGATCACAATATAAAGAAAATTAGATTGGACAATGCGGGGGAATTTTCATCCCAATGTTTTAATGATTATTGTATGTCGATTGGGATTGAAGTGGAACATTCTGTTGCCCATGTGCACACTCAAAATGGTCTAGCAGAATCTTTCATTAAGAGGCTACAACTGATTGCTAGACCTTTACACATGAAAACAAATTTACCAAGTTCTGCATGGGGACATGCGATATTACACGCAGCTTCCTTAGTCCGGTTAAGACCGACTTCTTATCATCAATATTCCCCTATGCAACTTGTAAATGGTAAAGAACCAAATATTTCTCACTTAAGAGTTTTTGGGTGTGCAGTTTATGTTCCGATATCTCTTCCCCAACGAACAAAAATGGGACCCCAAAGAAGATTAGGGGTATATGTTGGGTTTGACTCTCCCTCAATTATAAAATATTTGGAGCCCATGACTGGTGATTTATTTAAGGCAAGATTTGCCGACTGTCAGTTTGATGAGACAGTTTTTCCTGCATTAGGGGGAGAGAAGTCAAAATTTGAAAAAGAAAGACAAGAAATTTTGTGGAATGCAGCATCTCTGTCTCATTATGATCCTCGCACAAATCAATGTGAACTTGAAGTTCAAAAGATTATCCACCTACAAGAGGTTGCAAATAAATTGCCTGATTCATTTACTGATGTCAAGACAGTGACGAAGTCACATATACCGGTTGTCAATGTTCCTTGTAAAATAACACTTCCTTATGAAGAAAATAAAATCATGCTAGCAAATGAGTCTAAAGCACGCCAAAAGCGTGGTAGACCTATTGGATCCAAAGATAAAAATCCTAGAAAATCAAGGAAACTTGATAAACAAGCTGGTATATCAAATGACATCATTCCAAATGAAATGGAATTGATCACCGAAGAGACGTCTTCAAAGGATGATCAAACACCTGAAATTGAGGACAATGAAGAGATCTCAATAAATTATATCATTTCAGGGAAAAGGTGGAACAGAAAAGAAATTGTCATGAATGAAATATTTGCATATGCAGCTGCTCTTGACATTTCTGAAGAAATCGAGGATCATGAACCTAGATCGATTTATGAATGTAAAAGAAGAAATGATTGGCCAAAGTGGAAAGATGCTATTGAGGCAGAATTAAAATCACTTGAAAAACGTCAAGTTTTTGGACCTATTGTCCAAACACTTGCAGGTGTGAAACCAGTTGGCTTTAGATGGGTATTTGTGCGTAAAAGAAATGAGAAAAATGAAGTTGTGAGATACAAGGCACGCCTTGTTGCACAAGGCTTCTCACAAAGACCGGGAATCGATTATGAAGAGACTTATTCACCGGTAATGGATGCAACAACGTTTAGATTTTTACTAAGTCTGTCAATTCTAGAAGGGCTCCAAATGAATTTGATGGATGTTGTAACTGCCTATTTATATGGATCACTTGATAATGACATTTACATGAAAATTCCCGATGGTTTAAAAATGCCAGAAGCATGTGGTTCAAGACCCCGAGAGATTTACTCAATCAAATTGCAAAAATCATTGTACGGGTTGAAACAATCGGGTCGCATGTGGTATAATCGTCTCAGTGAGTATCTATTGAAAGATGGATATATCAATAATGTTATTTGTCCATGTGTTTTTATTAAAAGGACAAAAATGGGGTTTACAATCATTGCAGTTTATGTTGATGATTTAAACATCATTGGGACCCCAAATGAACTTCATGAGACGACTGAATATTTGAAAAGAGAATTTGAAATGAAAGACTTGGGTAGAACAAAACTTTGTCTTGGTTTTCAAGTTGAACATTTATCCAAAGGAATCTTTGTCCACCAGTCAGCTTATATCGAAAAAATCCTTAAACGTTTTATAATGGACAAAGCATATCCTGTTAGTACACCTATGGTGGTACGTTCACTAGAAAAGCATAAGGATCCATTTCGCCCAAGAGAAAAGGGAGAAGAGCTCCTTGGTCCAGAAGTACCATATCTTAGTGCCATTGGAGCACTAATGTACCTTGCCAACTGTACACATTGAAAGTGTTTGTCCTAAATCCAATCATGTATGATGAGTTAGGAAGAACTTTCATGTATTCTTGTTTGATTTCATTAATAATAATAAAAGACTTGTTTTGATTTTATTACGGGCATTATCTGTTTAAAGTGTTTTAAATAAGATGTTCCATAGTTTAGAGTAAAGCTTCTATAATTATAATGAGATTATAATAGTGAGATCTAGAAGATGATAACTCTAGACTTAAACAGTTCCTGATCATAGGATAACTAATCGGAAGTTAGTGAATCCGCAAAGATCGGTACATATTATGCTTGCTCCCGTCAGGAGGATGTCTGTTCTCATAGGCATTTGTGTGGTGACACTATAGCTAGTATGTAGGTGCTTATTAGGGAATAAGTTCACTGAACATGACTCGATAAGTTGGACAACTAATGGAGTTTACTCATGTGTCAATAGTTATTCACTGAGTGATAGTTGTACAAGTGTCCTTAGACTTGAGATCGTTAAAGTTATCTTATATATAATGAACTGTGCTTTGGTTTAGTCCTTAGTCTCAAGGACATCCATTAGGTCTATTCTGGGTACAGGGATTTATGTATGGAGATAGTTAACGATCAATAAAGAATCTACCCCTTCTAGTAAGGAAGTGAATATCCTATGTTATTCTTAGTATGCAAGTTCTGGAATCTCTGGCCAGAGTGTATGAAATTAGAAAGGAGTTTCTAATTTGCATTAATATGAACTTTGCATTATGAATAAGAAATCATATGATTAAATTTGATAGGCTTGACACGAGATCCATGCCTTGTATTTAATCGGGATATTATAGGGTAGAAGGAATTGATTGTACGGTAACTAGTCACTAGCAGGTTCTTGGTATTCTAAGCAGTGAATTCATATTATCCGGATAGTCGCGATATGTTGAGAAGCATCACTCACGATGTAGAATAAATATAATTAATCAGTTAATTATATTTAATGAATTATTAGAATTCATATAAATAATAAATAAAATGTTTATTATTATTTATTTCTACTACCGGCTTAATATTGAACCTACAGGGTCACACCATAAAAGAATATTTTCTTTGATGAAAGGTTTTAAATTATGAGAGAGAGAATTATTTTCTAAATAGTTTAGAAAAAGAAATAATGATTAAAATAGTTTTAATTATTATTTAATCATTTTATTAGATAAAGTGTAGGATTTATATATTAATATATAATGATATATTAATTATATTAAAACCCTACTTTATCCCTATAAATAGAATGAGATGAAGGAGTTAAACACACTTTTGGTTTTTGTGAAAAACCTAGTTGCCTCCTCCATCTTCTTCTTCATCTCTCTCTCTCTCTCAAATTTCTTAAACTCCATTTTTATAAAATCAAGATTTTATAAAAGGTTTCGTCGAAGAACAATTCTTGGTGGATACCGGTAGAGTGCTTCACACTCTGAGGAGCAACTGCTTGCAACACCATTTTTGAAAACCTTCGATTTTAAGGTATGATCACGATTCCCTCGCTCTTTTCATTTTATATGATTTTCTATATGTGCGATACACGGTTTTTACGGAAATAATTGTTATTTGCGCTTCCGCTCATCCGTAAATTCCTTCAATGGTATCAGAGCTAGGTTCTTGCATATAGAGAGTCATATAAAAATTTCAAATTTTTTTATGCATGTATGGATTTATTATGATTTTTGTAAGTTTATTTGGATTTAATTATGAATTAATTCGAAATAATTTTTGCATATGATTTTGACCACTAATCTGAGTTCTACAAGTGTTGTAGATGATCTGGGTATTTTTCTCATAATTTTGTGATGTGTAGATTATTTGTTATGAATTTTTTAAAATTGTTTTAATTAAAATTCATAAAATAATCATGCATGTGAAAAATATGGGATTAATATTTGCACAAGGATCCCCTTGCTTTTCTGTTAATTTTGCTACTGCCTGATTTAAGAAATCATATCCCTGTAATTTTTAATTAATTAATTGATTAATTGTTAATTAATTTATTAATATTAAAATTATAAAATTAATAATAATAGTTATTGTTAGTAAAGGGGAGTTAGAGTTTTTAATGAAAGGGGAGTTACAAAAGGGATACAAAAGGGAGTTACAAAAGAGTTTTTAATGCAACGGTCTGCTGTCCCGGGCGCGTGTAGGACACCCGCGGAGGGGTTGTCACGCATTTGTGAAATGCGTGACAATGTCTGTCGCGCATTTACTTCATGCGTTACACAGTTTAATGGCGTTAAATTGTTGTAACGCATTACTGTAATGCGTTACAGTCTTCTGTCCAAATTAAATTTGATTTTTTCGGAGTTTCGTAACTCCGTTTTGGGCGTGCGATATATCGTTGGATTCGTATTTCCGAGACGGATCTAATGGAGTGGTCAAATATTTTTTATATAATAATTTTGAATTATTTATATTTATGGGAGTGTTTTAAAGCATGTTTTAATTGGATTAATTGCTTTTAAATACTATAATAAATCCATACATCATTATATCATTGTGTGACATGATATTGCTTGCATGCTTACTTGTTGATTTAATTTTATATATGTGATATATGCCTATGTTTACCATGCGATGATAGATTTAGGTGAACTTAAATCAAAATAAGGCGTGCTCTAGAAAATTTAGAATAGGAATCGTTTCTTGCCTTAATAATAATATTATGAACACAATCATGAGATTCTTGTGTTTGTGAAACACGTAATTAAATATGAATTTTCAATATTGAGAGAATGGATGATTCTGTCAAAAACGGATTTCGATCTGTAAGAAAGGGGTATTAAGTGACGCCTCTTGACAATGCTCCCCCCGATCTGGGAATCATCCAATTATCGATTATTGATTTGAAATATTTAATTTAAAAGGAAGAATCTCTTTATAATATGATTATGATTGTAACATAATATAATCCCTCTAAAATTAAATAATATCAAGTAGTAATTGGCCAATGACACAACGGGCTTGTGTCGGTCATAGCCTTCCAACATGGTAGAAAGTAGTTCTCATTTTTGAATCATTGTCGTTTCGTGCTACAGTCGAGGGCTCTGATTTCGAAATAAGAAATACTTGTCTATTACATAGAGATGTGTACAATGAATTAGAATCTAATGGTCGTTACGTGCTACAGCCGTGGGCCATTGGAGACTGATTCAGTTGTACGGAATGTTGGGTTAGACTTGACTTAGAATATTGAGTTTGTCGTGCCACAACCGTGACTCAATTATTCAAGAGGCTAAAGTTTTATTAGGGAATAACATGAGATGTAATTGACAAGAGTTGTCTGCCTATTGAACATCACATGGCGTTTCGTGCCACAGCCGAGGTTGTGTGATGGAATATAGGATCCCTATTCCCACTAGCATTATGAATGCTTAATTTTTCACTTAGGGGGTTGAATAAATTATATAAACTAATGGGAGTCACTTATGAATAAAGACCCGATTCATATAGTGTTTTAAAATGAAATTGCATATTCGCTAAGTGTTGTTATGTGTTTATCATTTACAGATTTAATATATACACTATGTCTTCTGCACTATCACTCCGGAGCATACTGGATGCTCACAAATTGACTGGTCCGAATTTTGCTAACTGGCTTCGAAACTTGAGAATTGTTCTCAGGGTTGAGAAGCTGGAATATGTGCTTGACTCACCTAAGCCTGCTGAACCTGCTGACGATGCACATAATGATGAACATGTTGTGTATCGTAAGTGGATAGATGATGCTAATGTTGCTCAATGTATCATGCTAGCTTCCATGAACGATGAGCTACAGAAGCAACATGAGCTTATGGATGCTCACACTATCCTAGAGCATCTGCAAGAGTTGTATGATGTGGCAGGGAGGACAGCTCGATATGAGATATCGAAGGAGCTGTTCCGTTGTAGGATGTCTGAGGGATCATCCGTGAATGACCATGTACTTAAGATGATCAATTTGATTGAACGTCTTGGGCAACTTGGTTTTGTCATGGATAGGGAACTGACTCAAGACTTGGTCTTGCAATCACTTCCGGGTTCATTTTCGCAGTTTGTTGTGAACTTTCACATGAATAAGTTGGACGTCAGCCTGGCTGAACTCCACAACATGTTGAAGACTGCGGAATCGAATTTTCCCTCTAAGAAGAGTTCTGTTCTTCTAATTGGTGAGGGTTCCAATCCTAAGAAAAGGAAGAAGAACCCTTCCAAGAAGAAGAAAGTTGGTGAGAAAAAGCCGGTTCCACCAAAAGCTGAAGACCCCAAGAGCAAAGCTGTTTGCTTTCACTGTAACAAGGTGGGGCACTGGAAGAGGAACTGCAAGGTTTACCTTGCAGAAATGAAAAAGAAGAAAGATAGTGAGACTGTCGCTTCTGGTTCAGGTATGTTCATGATTGAAGTGAATATGTCAATAAATCAAAATTCTACTTGGGTATTAGATACCGCCTGTGGTTCTCACATTTGCAATTCGTTGCAGGGACTAAGGAGAAGTAGGACTCTCGAGGAAGAGGAGGTGATTCTACGGATGGGAAATGGAGCAAGAGTTGCTGCTGAATCTGTAGGATCGTTTGATTTACATATGCCTACGGGCAAGACTATTGTTTTAAATAATTGTTATTTTGTTCCCTCGATTGTGAGGAATATTATTTCTATTCCCATGTTAGACTTGGATGGATTTTCGTTTGTTATTAAGAATAATGAATGTTCAATTCTTAGAGATAATGTTCTTTATGGTAGTGGTATTTTAAATAATGGTCTATATGTGTGTGACATAGAACATGATTTACTACAAATTGAACATACTAATAAAAGGAAAAGAGATGATGAAAATCTCACCTATTTGTGGCACTGCAGACTTGGTCATATTAGTGAAAATAGACTGCGGACATTGCATAAGGAAGGGTTACTTGACCCCTTTGATTTTGAATCATATCCTACATGCGAGTCTTGTCTATTGGGTAAAATGACCAAATCTCCATTTAGTGGACATGGAGAGAAGGCTGCAGAATTGCTAGGACTGGTACACACAGATGTATGTGGACCGATGTCTACGCAAGCCATGGGTGGATTTTCGTACTTCATTACTTTCATAGATGATCGATCTAGATTCGGATATGTGTATTTGATGAAACACAAGTCTGAGGCCTTTGAAAAGTTCAAAGAATATAAGAATGAAGTGGAGAAACAAACCAAACGTAGTATTAAAACTCTTCGATCAGATCGAGGTGGTGAATACTTGAGTGGAGAATTTCTAGATTATCTCAAAGAAAATGGTATAGTCTCTCAGTGGACTCCTCCATATACTCCACAGTTGAATGGAGTATCTGAAAGGAGAAATCGAACTTTGTTAGACATGGTTCGGTCCATGATGAGCTATGCAAATCTTCCAGTATTCCTTTGGGGTTATGCATTGGAAACCTCAGCATATTTACTGAATAAGGTGCCTTCCAAATATGTTCCTCAAACTCCATATGAGATATGGAAAAAAAGGAAACCGAGTCTTAAACACGTTAAGATTTGGGGATGTCCGGCTTATGTCAAGAAAGTTGACCCTGATAAGCTGGAATCTCGATCCGTAAAATGTAGTTTTGTGGGATATCCTAAAGAGACTTTAGGGTATTACTTCTACACCGATCATAGGGCTTTTGTCTCCAGACATGCTACCTTCTTGGAAAAACAGTTTATCTTTGAAGGAAACAGTGGGAGCAAAATAGAACTTAATGAAGTTCAAGAAGCACAAACTACTACGGTTCAAGAGGAAACACCTGTTCAGACTGAACAACCTTCTGTGGTACAGCCCATTCGTAGGTCAGAAAGAGTGTCTCGCCAACCTGAGAGGTATTATGGCCTTGTCATTGAGAATGACAATGAGTTGTCAATCATTGATGATGATGACCCTATGACCTATAATGAGGCTATGAGTAGTGTTGACTCAGAGAAATGGCAGAGTGCCATGAAATCCGAAATGGATTCTATGTATACCAACCAAGTATGGACTTTGGTTGAAGCACCAAAGGATGTGAATCCTATTGGGTGCAAATGGGTATACAAAAGAAAGATTGGAGCAGATGGCCAGGTGGAGACCTATAAGGCCAGGCTCGTGGCAAAAGGATTCAGACAAAGGCAAGGGATTGACTTTGATGAAACTTTTTCGCCTGTAGCCCTGTTAAAATCAATTCGGATTTTGCTTGCGATTGCTGCTTACTACGACTATGAGATCTGGCAAATGGACGTGAAAACGGCCTTCCTCAATGGGAAACTTGAAGAGGAAGTGTATATGACACAGCCAGAGGGGTTTGTTTCTAAAGGGAATGAACACCTAGTGTGTAAGCTGCTAAGGACCATATATGGATTAAAGCAAGCTTCTCGTAGATGGAACATTCGTTTTGATGAGACAATCAAAGAGTTTGATTTTATCAAGAACATAGATGAACCATGTGTCTACAAGAAGGTTAGTGGGAGCGCGGTAACATTTCTTGTATTGTATGTGGATGACATACTTCTTATAGGAAATGATATACCGATGCTGCAATCAGTCAAAGTGTGGTTATCAAAGAACTTCACTATGAAGGACTTGGGTGAAGCATCCTACATTCTCGGTATGAAGATCTATAGAGATAGATCTAGAAGAATGATAGGTCTTACCCAGGGTACATACATCGAGAAAGTGCTTAAAAGGTTTAGCATGGAAAACTCCAAGAGAGGTCTCATACCGATGAGCCATGGAGTATCTCTTTCCGAAAAGATGTCTCCTAAGACACCTGAGGAAAGAGAGCGCATGAGTAAGATTCCTTATGCTTCAGCAATAGGATCTATCATGTACGCGATGTTATGTACTAGGCCTGATGTTGCTTATTCAATTAGTGTGACAAGCAGATATCAGTCCAATCCAGGTGAAGACCACTGGAAAGCAGTGAAGAACATCCTTAAGTACTTGCGAAGGACTAAGGATATTTTTCTTGTTTTTGGTGGATCTGAATTGAAAATAGAGGGTTATACTGACTCTAGTTTTCAATCAGAAAGTGATAGCAAATCCATGTCAGGGTATGTGTTTACTTTGAATGGTGGTGCGATTAGTTGGAAGAGTTCCAAACAGTCGACAACGGCTGACTCCACAGCGGAAGCAGAGTATATAGCTGCAAGTGAGGCTGCAAAAGAAGCCGTTTGGATGAGGAAATTTGTTTCTGAGTTGGGAGTTGTTCCAAGCATTGAAGAGCCTATTGTGTTGTATTGTGATAACAATGCAGCAATAGCACAAGCCAAGGAACCTAGGTCTCATAAAAATTCCAAACATGTTTTGCGGCGCTTTCATTTGATTAGGGAGATCATTGAAAGGGGAGATGTCAAGGTTGAGAGAGTTGACACACATAACAACATAGCAGACCCACTCACAAAGTCATTGTCTCAGATTCACTTTGATCGTCATAAAAAGGAGATGGGTATTAGATACCAGGGTGATTGGCTTTAGTTCAAGTGGGAGATTGAAAGTGTTTGTCCTAAATCCAATCATGTATGATGAGTTAGGAAGAACTTTCATGTATTCTTGTTTGATTTCATTAATAATAATAAAAGACTTGTTTTGATTTTATTACGGGCATTATCTGTTTAAAGTGTTTTAAATAAGATGTTCCATAGTTTAGAGTAAAGCTTCTATAATTATAATGAGATTATAATAGTGAGATCTAGAAGATGATAACTCTAGACTTAAACAGTTCCTGATCATAGGATAACTAATCGGAAGTTAGTGAATCCGCAAAGATCGGTACATATTATGCTTGCTCCCGTCAGGAGGATGTCTGTTCTCATAGGCATTTGTGTGGTGACACTATAGCTAGTATGTAGGTGCTTATTAGGGAATAAGTTCACTGAACATGACTCGATAAGTTGGACAACTAATGGAGTTTACTCATGTGTCAATAGTTATTCACTGAGTGATAGTTGTACAAGTGTCCTTAGACTTGAGATCGTTAAAGTTATCTTATATATAATGAACTGTGCTTTGGTTTAGTCCTTAGTCTCAAGGACATCCATTAGGTCTATTCTGGGTACAGGGATTTATGTATGGAGATAGTTAACGATCAATAAAGAATCTACCCCTTCTAGTAAGGAAGTGAATATCCTATGTTATTCTTAGTATGCAAGTTCTGGAATCTCTGGCCAGAGTGTATGAAATTAGAAAGGAGTTTCTAATTTGCATTAATATGAACTTTGCATTATGAATAAGAAATCATATGATTAAATTTGATAGGCTTGACACGAGATCCATGCCTTGTATTTAATCGGGATATTGTAGGGTAGAAGGAATTGATTGTACGGTAACTAGTCACTAGCAGGTTCTTGGTATTCTAAGCAGTGAATTCATATTATCCGGATAGTCGCGATATGTTGAGAAGCATCACTCACGATGTAGAATAAATATAATTAATCAGTTAATTATATTTAATGAATTATTAGAATTCATATAAATAATAAATAAAATGTTTATTATTATTTATTTCTACTACCGGCTTAATATTGAACCTACAGGGTCACACCATAAAAGAATATTTTCTTTGATGAAAGGTTTTAAATTATGAGAGAGAGAATTATTTTCTAAATAGTTTAGAAAAAGAAATAATGATTAAAATAGTTTTAATTATTATTTAATCATTTTATTAGATAAAGTGTAGGATTTATATATTAATATATAATGATATATTAATTATATTAAAACCCTACTTTATCCCTATAAATAGAATGAGATGAAGGAGTTAAACACACTTTTGGTTTTTGTGAAAAACCTAGTTGCCTCCTCCATCTTCTTCTTCATCTCTCTCTCTCTCTCTCAAATTTCTTAAACTCCATTTTTATAAAATCAAGATTTTATAAAAGGTTTCGTCGAAGAACAATTCTTGGTGGATACCGGTAGAGTGCTTCACACTCTGAGGAGCAACTGCTTGCAACACCATTTTTGAAAACCTTCGATTTTAAGGTATGATCACGATTCCCTCGCTCTTTTCATTTTATATGATTTTCTATATGTGCGATACACGGTTTTTACGGAAATAATTGTTATTTGCGCTTCCGCTCATCCGTAAATTCCTTCACACGTCCTGATATTGCATTTTCTGTTAACCTATTGGCAAGACATAGTTCTGCTCCAACTCGAAGACATTGGACTGGAGTGAAACAAATTTTTAGATATCTTCGAGGAACAATGGATATGGGTTTATTTTATTCTAAAGACTCAAAAGCAGAATTAATTGGTTACGCTGATGCTGGATATCGATCTGATCCCCATAAAGGAAGATCACAAACAGGTTATATATTCACATATGGTGATACTGCAATATCTTGGCGATCAACAAAGCAGACTCTTACAGCAACCTCTTCGAACCATGCTGAACTATTGGCACTTCATGAAACAAGTCGAGAATGTGTATGGCTCAGGTCCCTGGTCCACAACATCCGAGAATCTTGTGGTCTTTCAATCAATAAAGGAATTCCAACTATTTTATTCGAAGATAATGAAGCATGTATTACGCAAACTAGAGAAGGCTACATCAAAGGAGATAGGACAAAGCACATTGATCCAAAATTCTTCTTCACCCATGAACTACAGCAAAGGGGAGAAATTGATGTCTGTCAGATCCGCTCATGTGATAATCCGGCTGATTTATTCACAAAGGCACTTCCTACATCTCCCTTCGAGAAGTTGGTACACAAGATTGGAATGCGTAAACTTCGAGATTTATGGTGATTTCTATAGTCATGCTGAAATGAGGGGGAGACACTTCACTTTAATGTACAACACATGTACTCTTTTTCCATCACTAGGGTTTTTCCCACAGGGTTTTTCCTAGTAAGGTTTTAATGAGGCATGATGTATGTACGAGTCATCCAAGGGGGAGTGTTATAAAACATTATTGTATGACTCTCTACAATCTCAACTCTTGACCTTTAGATATTCCAACTCTTGACCTTTCATACTTATGTAACTTAATACAAAGCTTTTGGCTTTCCAAGTGATGATGTAACTTATATGTTCTAAACACTATATATATCATGTAATGATCAGGAGTTAGATACATGAATAAAGATGATCTCATCTCTCTAACTCTCTCTATTCTCTCTATATTTTATATATAGCTCATTCTATCATAAATAAAAATAGATTGTTAGTCCTATTTATTCACCGAATAATATTATATTATTATAAAATTGAACTTACTTAATAGGTTCAACGAGTGGTATGAGAATTTCGGATTGTAACATTATGTAAAAATTAGTGATAAAACCGCGCTTCGCGGCGGCGTTACAATATTTTTTAAAAAATTTAATACATTTATGTTATATTATAATATTAATATTAAAATTTAATAATTAAATAATCTTCTCTAATGAATCGATTTCTTGTTAAACACGATTCTTTCAATTGAGTCGCTCTCTCTTTAAAATTGAAATCCCAACTTTAACATATACTAGCCTATAACCCATGCAAAGCACGGACAGTTATATGTTATTAGTATTAACTTTAATATATTTTAATAATTTTTCTTTGTTGATTTTAATTTTTCGTATATTATAAATTTAATTTTTTAACATAAATCAATATAATTAATTTAATGTAATCCTTAAATTTATTGTTAAATATCTTAAGAATTTAATAAATATTTTAAAAAAATATTTCTTAAGTGTAATTACTACTAAAATCTTATAATGTCTTAATTTAAAAAATCTTACTTTTTTCTTGTACAACAAAAATCGTAGAATAAAGAATCATAGGAAGAAGTGTGAGCTTGCTAGGATTTTAATCATGATATAATTGAAAAGGTTTGTATTATTTTTAATTAATTATATGTAATTTAATTTATTTTGGAAGATGCTAATATTTTTTTAATTTTATTTTTATATAATCAATATTTACAATATTTTATTTTAATTTAAATATTAATAATTTAATATAAATTTAATTAATGAAATGCATGGTTTAAAACTTATATTATAAAATTTTAAAATAAATATGTCGTTGATAAAATTCGAACCTTGAAATTTTAGTAAATTAATTTAATCATATAATATATTTAATCATTAGATCTAACGATTCTGATTTTTTACTAAAAATCTAATGGTCTTTATTCGTAGTATACGGATTTTTATTATATTTAGTTAGTGATTAGAAGATATGGTGTGATTTTTTTGGTATACATTAATTATTGCTAGATATGATATGATTGTAAGATATGATATGATTGATATTATTAGGTATTTATAAAAGGTAATATCTTCAACTAAAAGTAAATGTGAAAAAGGCAAACGACTAATTACCATTGATTATATTATGTTATTATTTATCTTAGGTGTTTTAATAGTATAGACATCATATATATTTTTTTATAATGAAAGATAAATAAGTAAATTCACGAGATACCAAAAAGCATATACCAAAAAATAGGTACCAAAATTTTTAATGTTTCGACTATTATATAATTAATAAATTTTAATTTTATATAATTTAATAAACTCATGTTTACGGATTATACTAATGTTTCCTTATTATAAACAACGTTTACATATTTTTAATATATTTTATTAATAATTGAAAAATATGGTGTGATATTTTCGGGCATATATTAATGATTGTAAGATTAGTTTTAAATTATAAAGGTAACATGTTTTAATTCGAAAGAAAATATTAATGATTGGAAGATATGATATGATTGATGTTTTTAGGTGTTTATAAAAGACAATATCTTCAATTAAAAACCAAACCAAACCAAACCAAACATACCCAGTATATCCCGCTCAGAGTAGGGTCTGGGGAGGGTAGGTTGTACGCAGACCATGCCCCCACTTTTTAGGGTGAGGAGGCTGTTTCCGTGAAGACCCTCGGCTAAGTGCACGACATATACGGTGTGTGATATAGACAAAGAAATCTAAAGGATATGCAATACAGATCACAGCACTACCTGAGCCCATGGCTTTCTCCACACGGGACTTACCTACCATGCCTCTAGATTCCAATAAGCGAAGCTCCCTGTACCTGCACAAACGGGCAACATCTGAAAAAAAAAAAACAATGAAAAAGGAAAAGATAACGCAAAAAGCTGAACTCCTAAGATAAGGCCATCCGAGACAACCCAACTCTGAGGTTCTCCACTACAGAGCCGTCCCCTAGCAGGGAGTCCACCACTCTGATCTGCCGCCTCCACGAACACCTATCAGCGGTCATGGTCTCACTTAGGTTCAAAGCCTTCAAATCCAACCTAAGCTGCTCTTCCCAGGTCCTCCTCGGTCTGCCTCTCCTCCTCACCCCAACAACTGAAAGATTCTCGACCCTTCTCACTGGGGCTTCCGGCCGCCTCCTACGGACGTGGCCGAACCATCTCAACCTCCCTTCCCTAACTTTCGCCGATAGTGGCGCCACTTCAAGCTCGGTTCTAAACACCCTATTAGGAATTCTGTCTAGCATCGTGCGGCCACACGACCACCGCAACATCCTCATTTCCGCTGCTTCCAACTTGCTTTCGTGGGTCTTCTTCGCTGCCCAGCACTCAAAACCATATAACAACGCGGGTCGGATTGCTGCTCTGTAGAATCTCCCTTTCAACTTTAAAGGAACCTTCTTGTCGCACATCACCCCTGACGCTGCCCTCCACCTTAACCACCCAGCATTGATACGATGCTTGACATCGTCTTCAACCTCACCTTCCTTCTGGATGATCGACCCCAGATACTTGAACTTATCCGTACGAGGGACGGTCTGATCTTCGAATATCTTCAATTAAAAGTAAATGTGAAAAAAGCAATTGACTAATTACCACTAATTATATTATGTTATTATTTATTTTAGGAGTTTTAATAATATAGATATCGTTTATTTTTTTCTTTATAATGAAGGGTAAATAAGTAAATTCACGAAGTATCAAAAAATAGGTACCAAAACTTTTAATGTTTCACTATTATATAATAGTAAATTAGTAATTAAAAAATATGGTGTGATATTTTCGGGCATATATTAATGACTGTAAGATTAGTTTTAAATTAAAAAGTTAATATGTTTTAATTCGAAAGGAAATATTAATGATTGAAAGATAAGATACGATTGATGTTTTTAGGTGTTTATAAAGGGTAATATCTTAAATTAAAAGTAAATGTGAAAAAATGCAAATGACTAATTACCATTAATTATATTATGTTATTATTTATTTTAGGAATTTTAATAATATAGATATCGTATATATTTTTTTTATAATGAAGGGTAAATAATTAAATTCAAGAAGTACCAAAAAACAGGTACCAAAAAACCGGTACCAAAACTTTTAACGTTCAGGCTAATTAATTAATTTTATTTTAATGTAATTTAATATACTCATATTTACGGATTATACTAATGCTTCCTTATTATAAACAACGTTTACATATTTTTAATATATTTTATTAATAATTGAAAAATATGGTGTGATATTTTTGGGCATATATTAATGATCGTAAGATTAGTTTTAAATTAAAACAGTAACGTGTTTTAATTCGAATGAAAATATTATTGATTGGAAGATATGATACGATTGATGTTTTTAGGTGTTTATAAAAGGTAATATATTCAATTAAATGTAAATGTGAAAAAAGGCAATTGACTATTTACCATTAATTATATTATGTTATTATTTATTTTAGGAGTTTTAAAGATATCGTATATATTTTCTTTATAATGAAGGGTAAATAAGTAAATTCACGAAGTACCAAAAAATAGGTACCAAAACTTTTAATGTTTCGGCTTTTATATAATAGTATAGATTATAAAGACTTATATAATATTTTTTATCCATAAAATTGAACCCTAAAAAAAAATGACATGACTCATGATTATCAAATTCTAATAGCTAGTACAATCTTTTCTAGTGAGCCATTTTCCCGTTAAATACGTTTCGAGTCGCTCTTATTTGGAACTGAAATTCTAACTTCATTATATAAAGACAGCAAATTTTAATTTTTATATTCTTTAAACTTTCTAATATTTATGGAGTTTTCTCGTTAAACACGGTTATTACTATTGATCCGCTCTATCGTTAAGAACAAAAACCTAAAATTTTACATACATCACTTGTATGATAATGTTTATCCATAAAAATCAATTCCTAAAAATAAATAAAATTTATAACATTAGTATTATATTTTAATAGCTAATACAATTTTATAACATTAGTATGATATTTTAATAGTTAATACAATCTTTTCTAGTGAGTCGTCTTCCCGTTAAACATGTTTCGAGCCGCTCTCGTTTGGGATCGAAATTCCAACTTCATTACATATTATTGATGATACTTATCTTACACTAACAACTTTTTTCCTTGAAATCAAAACCTAAAAAATAGAGTAAATTCCAATTTATACTTTCTCTAGACTTTCTAAAAATTATGGAGTTTTAGAAAATGAAAACACGCCTTATTTTCTCTTTATATTATAGATACTCATGTATATATTTAGGATTCCTGCATGAAAATGTTCTTTTATTATGTTAACACATCAATTATTTTTTTTAAATACGATGACTTTTTTTATTACAATAGTATTGGATTTATGAATAAATTTTCCTAATAAAAATATAATTAACTTATATAAAAAAAAATATAACTTAAGAAGATCGTACTTTCTATAAAAATTTAATTATATGTCTGCTCTATATATTCAAACACCTATTCTACTTTGAATAGAACTTTTATTTATATGTTTTTTCTATAAATTCGAACTCTTATTCTCTATAGATTCGAACTCCTATTCTACTTCCAATAGAACTTTTAATCATATGCCTTATAAGTACTTAAACTTCAAATCATATGTCTTTCCTATAAATTCAAACTCTTCTCCTCTATAAATTCGAACACATATTTTACTTCTAATATGTTAAATGATATTTTTATATTTATTAGTGTTTAAAATTCCAAAATTCTAGAAAATTAGAAAAATAGATTGAGACGATCTTAGAGTGCCACATAAGCTCCCATGTATCCTCCTTTATATGTATATATATATATATATATATATATATATATATATTGATTGATGATTTCAATAAATTAAATTTTCATTTAGACCTATGAAAAATTTATTCCACGATAGTTTAAGGGAAATGCAAGTGAACTTTTTAGTATGGGCATGGAAAATCATAGAATTAGATGAACTTTTGATATGGGTTGAGGTAAAGTCGGAATATAAAATGGTAATAGATTCGGTTCAATTAATTTTATTAGCATAAAAGTTTTTGAAATATGATAAAAAAAAATTAGCATAATAACCCGTGCGAGGCACGGGTCAATTTCTAAATATTTTTTGTTTAACACGTAACAATAACATTCTTAATTATTCTTTTACTGAGAATATCTATAATGTTTTAGATATATCAAATATAAGTTGACTAAGTATCAATGCTTTTGATTTGTACGTAAGACATTACTAATTTGCGCTATGTTGGTAATTTAGCTCATAAAGTGAATGATACATTTTTATGTTTGTGACATGTAATCTGCATGTATTGAATGAGTACAAATTATGTAGTTAGTGGTAAATATTGGGTCACTACGTGATCGTGGAGTGATATCTTCCCCCCATCCCAATCCTGAATCCGACCCGATCCAGAAATAAAAATTATTTTGCTAACTAATCTCCGTCCCATATGGGTTACGGGGATCTCGCGGGAAATGTAGAATTCTTATTTTTTCTTAAAGTAAAATTTTATATATTTTAGAACCTATGCGAGTGACGAACTATTTTCTAGTATCAGATTTAAATATTTGTACTAATGTCGTTCGAGCATTATTTTGATCATGATCGAGTTGCATATATTAATTCAATAACATTGTATGTAATCCACAACCTATATATTTTTTAATACAGGTGATATTTGAAATTAATGGATTTATATGCGATGGTCAAATTGCATTGATCAGTGAAAATCTTTTTAATTAATAACAAATAGTTTAATTTTTATTATAAATTCGCATAAAATATTAAATCAAGACAATAAATGACCTTTTTGAAAAAAAATCACCATTTTTAAAATTGACATAAGCTAATATTTTAAACTGTGATATTTATTCAAACTTTTTATAAAATTGTGGAATGTTATAAATGAGTTGATTAAGTTTAATTGCAACAGGTCAAATTCGACGTATCTTTAAAATCATGTCAAGTTCTTGACCTAAAAACCCACCACATACTAATATTGTAATTTTGATATGCATTATATTAACTTGCTCTTATAGAGGCGTCAAATACACTAATTCGTAATGATGTGGAGTGTTACAACCCCTATCGTAGTTGGACGATGATCTCGTCTATCCCACGAACAAACAAACATACTAAATCTTACAAATGACGATGCGATTCCCGCCGGATAAGGCTAATATCTAATGTATAAAATGATGAAATTTTGAGTACTTTTAAAACATCAAGTCATGCTCCGAGTTTGAATCTGAAATATGTCGAACTACATTGGTTCAATGACTTGCATTTAAATGTTCTGATTATTTCATTTTCATTAACCATTTTTCGAAATAATATGCATTTAGATGTAATGAAAAATTTTAAACATCTAATAGATATCTTATATTTATCTATATATATTGTAAATAGGGCTTGATGTGCCTGAGGTTGTCCTCAGGGTTCTCCCCCTGAGGTTAAAACATTTTCAATATAAATTTAAGGGTATATATGTAAATTACTGTAAAAAAAATTATATTTACAAAATTGCCCCTGCGGGCCCACATGTTTTATAGTAACAAAATCTTTTAACCTCAGGGTTCTTCCCTGAGGTTGTCCTTAGGCCCAGTTTTCTCTTGAAAATACTTAATTTTAATATTATTTTATTGAACTGAATGATTTGGAAATGTATAAGTTGACTACATATTATAAATCACTATTTTTTACTATTAAATAATATGATTCAAATTTGTAAATGTAATACGAAAAAAATGATTTAAAAAATTTAATAGTCATAATACTAAATATTCTTAATTCACGAACACATAGTATGTGTATGATTCATAACACATATGATTGAGTTTGTAGTGATAGGATGGTGTGCAAATTAATGGTAAGACTTGAGTTCGATTCTCACCTCCCACATTTTTAAAAAAATGAAAATATAAGGGCAATTTAGACAATTCAAATAGAATAAAATGTGTCACTATTTAAGTTGGTTAAAATGTCTCTCTAATTTAAGCCCCTTGTTGGGATATTATATATATAATAATAGATAAATAGATAAATTTTTGGGAGTTCGCTATAAAATGACATAGATCATTTGCATATCTTAACCTATTAACGGGTCATAAGTCTGAAGAAAAAATCATGAATTTATTTGAATATCTTAACCTCCTCATAAATTATACTCCCTCCCTCCGTGTCTTCCAATTGTTTACATTTTTCAAGGGATGTTCAACATGCATTTTAAAGTACATTTAAGGATAGTTCCATAACTTATTTTTAAAATTTTTCTTTTTTGAATAAAAATTTAAACACCCCTTGAAAAATGTAAACAATCGGAAGAAACGGAGGGAGTAAGTATCATGTGAAAAAATCATGAATTCATATATTGTCTAACAACCCTAAATTATATGATCAAATTTATATTTTATCAAAATTGCTACTTAATTTTTATGACATATTAGTATTTGAAATTTTTTCTTTTACTTTTTATGTCTAGCATATAAATAAGTAATCTCATTATTTTATTTTATACCAAATAATACAATTTATGTACAAGCAATCAAAATTCCAAGAAACTATTAATTTCAGATATTATCTAAAACACCTACTTTTTTTAAATTTTGTCGATAAATATAAATTTATCCCACAATTAAGGGTGTTTATTGGTTAACTCTCATACTAATTTACTTATCTTTGACTCTTGGTTACTTAACAATTTTATTTTAAATACAATAATTATTGTATTAAAATTTAACATATCCATGTATTACATATTTTTTAATGTCAAAAATATTTTTAGAAAATTACAATTTTAAACAAAAATCAATCAGGATTATACAAATGTATAATATTAACAGATTTTCAGCGCAAATTTTCTTATAAATTACTATTTTTTATAGATAAATAATTCATCAATAAAATGGCTACAACATCTACAAAAATAATCAAAATTGTAGGTTTTCTTATCAATCACTATTTTTCATAAGTAATAATTCATCAATAAAAGGGCATACAATATCTACAAAAATAATTAAAATTGAACAAACACTTTGTAAAATAGATCAGATCAGGATTTCATTCATCCAATTATTTTGATTAGAGATTTATTGGGGAAGGGGCCTCGACCCGAGTAAATCTTCAATTGTGGAACATTCATCGCTTATATAAGTGAAATACATAGCATTTTGGTGAGATAATCTAACAATTTGTTGTAATCATGAGGAATATATACATCTCATTTATCAGAATGTATTCGAACAATTGATCATAACTACGATTCTATACTATCCAAATCAATGAACTAATATAATAAAATCCTATATATGGTTAGACAAAATCCACCAACGGGGTACCAGATCCTTAATAAAAGAGATATTTATTAAAAAACAAAGTAAAATCAAGAAAAAGAAAAAAGGACCTTATCATTTATAAGGAGATAGTACAAAATCCCATATATCGGTTAATAAAACCCACCAAACGGGGTACTAAACTCCCAATAAAGAAAGATAATTATTGGAAAACAAAGAAAAATAAAGGAAAAACAATAAAAATGAGGCTTATCATCAACCAAAAGGCTGATGTAGACTCTTAACTTTTAGTTTAGTTTTTGTGGGAGGAGGAGAGCGAGAGAAGTGGCCACAAACTTTTTTATAAAAATCATTAATATTGATAACTAAATAGGTTGATACACATAAAATTATATATTGTTTTTAATAAAAGGGTACCTTTTTAATTTTATATTCTTGAATTAAAGTAACAGTATCAATTCCCATATCATAATCTAAGAGCATATATATTAAATATGCTTGGTTGGTTGATAATATTTATTTTTTAATATTAACAAAATCTAAAATATAGGTAAAAAAAACCTTACCAACCTGGTAGAAAGATTATACACAAAAAAAATTATTTATTAACAAGAAACAAAATTAATAAAAAAACAAAAAAGGAGGTCTTCATTTTGTGTGGGAGACTTTACACCATCTATACTACTCTTAATTTTGGTTGGTAGCATCTCGATGTGAAAGGCATATGACTCAGCCTATTTGTAGTTCGAGGATCCTAATCCAATTAAACTAGATTGTAATAAGTAAATAATATCAACTGTCACAGGAATCTTAAAAGATGATAACCGTCAGAAGAAAAATCAACAAGTCAATCTATAGTTTTGATGTTTTACACTGGAAGAAGATTCAGATATCTGATCAGGCCTCAAGGTAGCATTGAAACAAGTGGATTCATTTAAGAAGACCGAGATTTCTATTAGTGACAAGAAACAATTACAGTACTGAATGATTGATGAGAGTGAAGAGTATAAAAAGACCACAGTGTTAAAGTCACGATGAAGAACAGAGATTGGAGTTAGTCGTTCATGAACCAGACAATACATCGAGCGTCAACATCATTCCAGTGTATGTTCCTTATCATAATTACGTGGTTTTCAGCAGAGTACTGACTATTAAAGAATTTATATTAATTCTATTTTAATTGATTAAGTCAAGTAATTAAGTTAATAAATAAATTAATTCTATCAGAATTAATATATTTGTTAAAGTGATTATTAGATTAATTAAATAAGAATTAATATGAAAAAGGAATAATTAGTTAAATGATTTTTAATAAGTCATTTAATTAATTATAAACTGAAAAATATGATGATATAACTATCAAACTGATAGTTATACCGATAGTCATATTCAGTTTATAAAGGAGATAGTCATATACAGTTCAAATGAGATAGTCATATTTCATTCAAATGGAGAGTTATACCGAATGTTATATTGACATGGAAAGTTATACCGAATGTCATATTGAGCTGGATTGTTATACCGAAAGTCATATTTAAACTGGACAGTCATATTACATTCAATTGATAGTCATACCGATTGTCATATTAATGTAAAATGATTGTCATATCAGTTTAAACTAAGTAATATGACTATGGCTGTGTATTTAAGGAAGCAGAATGCAGAAGATGAAAAAGCAGTCGAGCTAAACACAAGAAAAATACACAGCAGCCATTCTCTCTCTCTCTCTCTCTCAAGCTTAAGAACACCTACAAATTTAATTCTGTAAATTCAAGTTCATCTCAGTTGTAATATTCTATCCATTGGAACTTGTTTACTTGTGATTCTTGTACTACTAGCGAATTAAGTTTCCTAGTTCACAAATTGATATCTTGATTTTATTAACTAAATTAGCAAAGTTCATGTTGAATTTTCTAATTAGTTATTAATTACTTGATAATCATTTGGACTGATTTTGTAACACACATCAAGTTAATATATTGTTATATTCAACTTGAAATTTGTGTTATATTATTCCGCACAAAATATTCGTTTAAGTGAAAATTGTTTAACGAATAAATTTTGAGAAAATGGTATAGATTGTATTCAACCCCCCCTTCTACAATCTTATCGGACCTAACAATTGGTATCAGAGCCTATTGATTGATACACAAATCAAGATCCTATTTTTACTCAATCAAAAATCAAGCTCGAATTTTTAACTCTCTTAAAAATTCATCATGTCAGCCAAAGGCAATGTTAAAATTCCTATCTTTAATAAAGATAACTATGATATGTGGAAAAACAAAATGGAGTTATTTCTTGATGTAGCAAACCCAAGATTTTTGTGGGTTTTGAAAAATGGACTAGTAACTCCCATGCAACATGATACTGAAACAGTTGTAAATGGAACTGTAACAGTACCTGCCAAATCCTATCCAAAGGACCCTAAGAACTATACCTCTGAAGATAAGGAGGAAGCTGGATTGGATAAAAATTTGAGACTCATTCTATTGGATTCCCTAGATGCTGTAATGTATAGCCATGTGAGGAATTGTAAAACTGCTAAGCACATCTGGGAAACTATTGAGATCATTAATGAAGGGACTGATGAAGTCAAGGAAAATAGACTTCAAATTCTGACTTCTGAATATGAACACTTTAGAGCTGGCCCTAATGAAGGCATTCAGGAAGTGTTCGAAAGGTATAACAAGATAATCAACAACTTGCAAGTTCATGGCAAGCAATATACTCAGAAGGAGATCAACATGAAGTTTTTACTAACTATGCCTACTCACTTGGAGCATAGAATCACTGCCATCAGAGAATCTAGAGATCTAACTCAGGTTGCTCTTGAAAGGCTGTTTGGTGTTCTAAAAACATATGAATTAGAACAAGTACAGCAAAAGGAATTCTATGGCAAAGGCAAAATGGCAAATTCTTCTACAGCTCTAGTAGTTGAGGTTCCTAAGGAAGTGGAAACTAAAGTTGTTCAACCTAACAGTTTCA
The DNA here is from genome assembly GCA_036435485.1 of Saposhnikovia divaricata. Taxonomy (NCBI): domain Eukaryota; kingdom Viridiplantae; phylum Streptophyta; class Magnoliopsida; order Apiales; family Apiaceae; genus Saposhnikovia; species Saposhnikovia divaricata. The sequence goes on along the minus strand of CM071599.1, from coordinate 184,358,214 downwards.
ACAAGGAACAAACTGAAGTAGAACTTGGCCAAACACCAGCTACTCAGGATGGTGGAGAATTTTATTCACTCGAAGAGCTGGATCAATTGGAAGATGAATCTATGGCAATGATGGTGAGACAATTCAGTAACTTCAGATTCAGAAGAAATCCAAAGTTCAGGTTTAAGTCAAATAACAGATTTCAGAGAGGAGGTTCTTCATCCTCTAGTAACAGGTTAGGTTATAAAACTGGAACTGTTGACAGAAGCAAAATCCGTTGTTTCAATTGTAATGAGTTGGGACATTTTGCTACTGAGTGTCAGAAACCCAAGCAAGCAAAGAAGAAAAGTGGAAGAGCTTATGTAGTTGCTGGTAAAAGCTGGGATGACACAGATAGCGAAGATGAAGAATATGGAAACTTTGCGTTGGTGGCAAATGCTGAATCTTCAACTTATTATACCACACCGGTAATTCTTACTGATGCTGAGTTAATTGATAGTTTACGTAGTTCCTTGAATAATGCACAAAGAGGGTATGAGAGAATAAGTCTTGTTAACACTAACCTTGAAAATGAAATGTTAGATTTAAAAAAGGTGCAGGTTAATCAAGATAATAATGTAGAAGAAATAGCTCGACTTAACTACAGAGAAAAGGGTCTAGGAGAATACATGGTAAAACAAGTTGATAGGATTGCTGAACAAGAAACCAAGATTAGAGAACTTGAAACACAGGTTAGAGCTTGTTATAATTCTGTTAAAGTTTCTAAAGAGTTCTTCAATAAACAAGCAGTAGAACAAACTGTAGGAATAGGGTTTGATTACAGTCAAGCTGTTGGTTCTTTGAGTAATCATTCTCCTAATTCCATCTCAGCTAAAGAAAGAGGTATGCCACATATTCTCAAGAATGTTGAAAAACCAATGTTTACAAAATCTGATGCTGGCCCACCAGATATTCTTTCTATGGTTATACAAGAAGAAATGAGAAATGAGGATAGTGCAAATGGCACAGTTCTTGTTAAGGATAAATGTGTTAAGGATAAAACTGTTAAGAACTCTAATACAAAGAATGTGTCATCCAAGAAAAATGTCACAGTATTTGTTAAGGCTAAATCAGTTGAGGACGTTAACACAACAAATGTTTCATCCAAGAAAGATGTACCTAAAGTACCAATCAAAGTTGTTGAATCAGCTAGTTCTTCTAAGACTGGATTAGGTAGTAATAAGTTAAAACAGAAAAATACCATGTCTACTATTGATTCTAATCATAAAGCATGTGGTATTATCAATTGTACGTCTTGTGCTTTTAACAGTATGCGTGCTAATTTTAATGGTAATTATGCATGTGTTAAACAGAATGCTCCTCGACAGCACATGAACAGGAACAATAATGTTCGATCTAAGACTGCTTTTCCTCCTCAAGTTAGGAGAGAGACATTTGCACCTAAGACTAAACAAAAGATTACCAAGAATGTCTACCAGGTCAAATGTCCAGTCAATGACACAAGTGTTACTGCTGCGAGAGAAACATGGATACCCAAGATTAAACAAAAGATTTTCAAATCTGTTTATAAGGTTAAATGTTTATTGACTAAAGAGGTTAAAATTAAAAATGTTGTTTTTCCTGATAAAGGTCAATACTTTAAATACGCAGGACCCAATCAAATTTGGGTCCCGAAGAAGGTTTAACTCATTTGTCATTGCAGGGTATTGAACAGGTTGATCGAGTAACCTGGATCTTGGACAGTGGATGTTCAAGGCATATGACTGGAGATAGAACCCTGCTGACAAATGTGGTGGAGAAGGCCGGCCCAGTAGTTACCTTTGGAGATAACAGCAAAGGTAGAACTGATGGATATGGCAGACTTGAAGCTGGAAATGTTATCATTGATGAAGTTTCTTTTGTGAAAGGACTTGAGCACAATTCTGTGATAAAGGTTATGAAGTTCATTTCAACAAGAAGAATTGTCTAATTTCACACAAGAGACATGAAAAGCCACAACTGACAGGAGTTAGAAAAGGCAATCTGTACGTAGCCAATATGAACTCAGGAAGCACTGAAGAAGTCACTTGCTTCTACACTAAAGCATCTAATGATGAGAGTTGGCTATGGCACAAGAAACTTTCTCATCTTAATTTTAAGACAATGAATTCTCTGGTCAAAAGAGAATTGGTGAGAGGTTTGCCTTCAATGGAATTCACTCAAGAAGGACTGTGTGATGCATGTCAAAAGGGCAAGCTAAAAAGGGCAAGTGACAGGAGCACTGATACATCTTCAATAACTGAACCATTACAATTACTTCATATGGATTTATTTGGTCCAGTTAATGTGATGTCTATGTCAAGGAAGAGATATGCTCTAGTGATTGTTGATGATTTTTCAAAATACACATGGGTTCTGTTTTTGAATTCTAAAGATGAGACTCCACAACTGGTGATTGATCACATTAAATTAATTGAGCGAGATTCTACGTATCCAGTGAGAGCTATAAGATCAGACAATGGAACTGAATTCAAGAATGCAGTTCTAAATGACTTTTGCACTGAGAAGGGTATAACCAGACAATATTCAGCTCCAAGAACTCCTCAGCAAAATGGGGTAGTGGAAAGAAAGAATAGAACCTTGATTGAATCTGCACGTACTATGCTAAGTGAATCAAGGCTTCCATTGTACTTTTGGGCTGAAGCCATCAATACTGCGTGCTATACCCAGAATCGAACTCTAATCAATAAAGATCAAATGAAGACACCCTATGAAATTATGGCTGATAAGAAACCTTCACTCAAATACTTTCATGTATTTGGAGCAAAGTGCTTTGTGCTTAAAGAAGGTGATGCTCAAGGTGGTAAATTCGATACCAAAGCATTTGAAGCAATTTTTATTGGTTATTCAATGAGAGCATACAGGGTGTATGTGATTGATGAACAGAAGATGATGGAAAGTGTCAATGTAACATTCGATGACACTAAACTCCCTAGTATCCAAACTGAGAATCCATCTGAGAAGCTATCTTTCGCTGACATGACAGATACAGATTCAGATGATGACAATGCACCTGAGATTTTTGCTGATGCTAATGACAACAATGATGATCAGGGTAATGGTGATGAAATCAATGATAGTAGTCAAAATTCCCCTGACTCTAATAATCAATCATCATCTAGTCAACCTAGCAACAACTCAGGGGGAGAAAATGAAGGGTCAACTGGTCACACACAACATCCCAATGAAGGTCAAGGCGAATCATCAAGATCTAATCTTCCCAGACAGACTGTTTGGAATAGAGCTCATCCTTTTGAGTTAATCATTGGTGATCCAGTTGTTGGTGTAAAGACTAGAAGAGCTTTTCAGAATCAATGCAATTATTCAGGGTTTCTATCTGAAATGGAACCTAAGAAAACTGAAGAAGCTCTTTCTGATCCTGATTGGGTGATTGCTATGCAAGATGAACTCAATCAATTTAAACAACAAGAAGTTTGGAAGCTGGTACCCAGACCTACAGACAGACCAGTAGTTGGCACAAGGTGGGTATTCAGAAACAAACTTGATGAAGATGGCACAGTGACGAGAAATAAAGCAAGACTGGTAGCAAAGGGTTACTCCCAATCTGAAGGCATTGACTATGATGAGACCTATGCTCCAGTGGCTAGACTTGAGGCCATAAGAATATTCCTGGCATTCGCAGCATTTTCAAACTTTAAAGTTTATCAAATGGATGTCAAGAGTGCTTTCTTGAATGGCAAGCTAGATGAAGAGGTTTATATAGAACAGCCCCTGGCTTTGAAGATCCAGATTTAATTGACTATGTCTACTTCCTTTTCAAGGCTGTCTATGGTCTTAAGCAAGCACCAAGGAAATGGTATGACACTCTCTCTGAATTTTTACTTGAAAATGATTTTGTTAGAGGTGTCATAGACAAAACTCTCTTCACAAAGAAACATAAGAATGATACAATTATAGTCCAAGTCTATGTGGACGATATAATATTCGGGTCTACTAATGATCTTTTGTGCAAGAAATTTGCGAAGTTAATGCAGGGTAGATTTGAAATGAGCATGATGGGTGAGCTGAAGTTCTTTCTTGGATTGCAAATAAGTCAAAGGACCGATGGAATATTTATCTGTCAATCCAAGTATGTCAAAGAGCTTCTCAAGAAGTATCAAATGGAGGACTCTTCTTCAGCAAAGACACCATCATCCACAGCTGCCAAATTTGGAGCATGTGAAAATTCTGCCAAGGTAGATATCACAAGCTACAGAGGTATGATAGGCTCATTACTTTATCTTACTGCGAGTAGACCTGATATTATGCATGCTACGTGTTTGTGTGCAAGGTTCCAATCGGATCCTAGAGATGTTCATCTCATTGCTGTTAAACGAATTCTGAGATATCTTAAAGGTACGCCTAACCTAGGTATCTGGTACCCTAAAGATTCTGGTTTTAATCTTGTTGGACATACAGATTCTGACTATGCAGGAAGTGTTGTGGATAGAAAAAGCACATCTGGGAGTTGTCAATTCCTAGGTGGTAGACTAGTTTCCTGGTACAGCAAGAAACAACAAACGGTTTCCAACTCAACGGCTGAAGCTGAATATATAGCTGCTGGAAGCTGTTGCGCACAGATTTTGTGGATCAGGAATCAGCTGAGAGACTATGGCTTTGTGCTTGATAAAATTCCAATTTTATGTGATAATACAAGTGTCATAGCAATCTCTAACAATCCTGTGCAGCACACAAGGACAAAGCATATTGATATCAGGTATCATTTTATTCGAGAGCATGTCATGAATGGTACCGTGGAGTTATTTTTTGTACCTACGGAAGAACAAACAGCAGATATTTTTACTAAGTCTCTTGACGAATCCACATTTACCAGAATTGTTGGTGAATTGGGTATGTTAAATAGTCCTAGTAATTAAACTGGTTAATATCTGAGGTTTGATCTTTAATAATTTACAAGTGATTGATGTGTTAATATTTGTTATTAAATCACTTGTATAATTATTTTATCAACTTATACTCTTGCTTGTTTCATCTTAAATCATTGTTATTATCTTCTGTACATATTTTTAATTACTTCGTGTATTTTTAGATTAATTCATTTTCTTTAAAAATATTTTTCTCGAATTTTACAAGCTGTAATTTATGAGAAATCTATTTTTCTTGAAAATGTTATTGTTTTAAATTCAGTTTAATTATTTTTGTTGTTTAAATAAATCATAGTTTCTTTTTGAATAATTTTCTATATGGAAATTGTTTTATTAGAAAATTTATAGATTTATTAACTCATCAGAAATAATTATGTAAATATTTAGTATATTATTTGATTTGTAATGTTTGTCCTTTTGTTATTAATGTTTGATTTCGTAAAAGGGACTACATATGATCGTTTTTATAATTTTTATTAGGTTTTATATTTGTAGTGTAAATTAATTTGTTTTTCTTTAATTTATTACTTGCTAAAATTCTGTTAATGTTCTGTTTTTGGTTAGTTATATTAATTGTTTTGTTGAATATAACTATCGGTATAACAATCTACTTGATTGTTATATTCGAATTTGTGTTAGTTATATTAGTTATAATTAGTGTAATATAACTTAGTAATAAATTAGTTATAATTTTATTTTCTGAAAATATAACTGTTGTTAATTAATAGTTATATTGTGTATGTTTCTAGTAATATAACTATCGGTATAACTATTGAATCAATTGTCATATTTTTTTTAATAGTTATATTAAGGCTTAAATTAAATATAACTGTCGAAGTAGGATAGTTATATTACGTTTAAACGTAATATAACTATCGGTATGACTATCACCCGATAGTCATATCTAGCTGTTTTAATATATAAATCGATAGTCATATCACAGCTAAGTTATATTCTATAGTTATATTTGTGCTCTGTTCCTCTCTCTCGCGTGTTAAGTCACCGAGAACATTATATATACACATATACACAGATTTCGGTCGAATTGCTGTCGAAATTCTGTCTCAAATCATACTCAAAACACGATTCTAAGGACAATTCTTGATTACCCAGTCAATAATCTTCAAAACCACGGTTTAAACGTAAGATTTGGTCGAGGTTTTGGATTTTGAGTTTGAAAAGTTCGAATTTTTTGATCTAAAATTCTGAACAAATGGTGATGATTTTGTAAAATCTAAAAATATATGTGTGTTTGTACTGCAATCAAGATCTTTGCCTAAATTTTTCAGAATTTTTGATAAAGATTTTGATTTTTCGAATTTTTATTTATTTATTAATTCGAATTTTGTAATTTAATTGGGTTAAATTGTTGAATTTTGCAGATTTATTAATTTTAATCCCTGATTTGGAATGGTTGGTGCTTATAATAATTTTGAGCTTGTGAATCACAATTATATTGGATATTTTAATCCCGAGGATTGCCCAGTGGATCGGTTCAAGTCCTGGATAAAATTTCTAAACGAACAAAATATTTGTAGCCATTCTATAACTGCAAATGTTCCCATGAAATATGGTCCACTCAAACTAATGTGTACTACAGCTGTCTCAGATGAAAGATCATTTTCATTCGACTTTAATGACAAGACATATACAGTGGATGAATCTGTCTTCAATGCTGCTCTGAGGCTTCCTACTGAACAATTTGCTGAAGTGCCTTCAAATGATGAGTTGACTCAAATTTTCACAAATATCAACTATCATGGTCAACTGAATCTTAAACGACCACTCAAAAGCAATCTTGTTCAAGAATGGAATATCTTCTTCGAGATCATAACAAAGGTGTTTGCTAATTCTATAAAGAGTAACAATACTGTCATCACAGGTATGTTACAGTCAATTGGTTTCTCAATTGCTCACAATAGGAGAATCAATTTTGGCAGCTTGATATGGCCTATTCTGCTAAATCGATTGAAGAAGGCTACAAAGAACTTTGGAAAAGGTAAACTGGTTAAGTGTCATTATCCTCGGTTTTTGACACTAATTTTTATTCATCTTATGCCTAAGGATCAACCTGCTCCGTTTCCAAATGATCGAATTCAATGGTCTGGTAAACCAAACAAGAAGTTCTACACTAGGCTGGATACTTCTAAGGTCTTGTTGCATGTTCCTGTAGTCATAACACCATATATGTCTACATACATACATTTGCCAAATGTCATGCCACAGCCAGATGCTGAGATACCTTTAATTCAACAAGCTCCACAGCCTGAAGCAGAACAAGTTCCAGCACCTCAACCTGATTCTGAACCCTTGAATGCTCTTGAACATCAACTTCCAGTGGATCAACCCACTCAGAATGAAGATGATGTACATGTCAATGATCAGGTATTTGACTGAACTACTTTCCAATCTCAATATCTTTCTGATAGTCAAATAATTGTGAGAAGTGACCAAGGGATTGTAGATCCACAACCTTTATCCCAGGTCAATGCACCAAACACTGATCCTAAATTCTCCAAACACTATCGTAGAAAGAAATTGTCATTCAAAAGAGCTATCCCTAGTAGTGATATCTTGAGTGAAACAGATTTGCCATCACAAAAGAAAGGTAAAACCATGTCAAAGGCAATCTTAAACCCATTCATTCCTTCAAGCTCACCCCTGTTACTCACAATGGGGGAAGATATTTTCTCACATGAAGCTGAAAACATTGTTATGCAAGAGGAGCAAGTTACAGTGCCTGCCATTGTTACGGCAGAAGAACCTTCACAGGTTGATCGGGATTTGCGAACTCCCATTGCACCATCACTGACCTTCCAAGAGGAGGCTAGGGTGATCTCTAGTGCAGGTACAATGGATGCAGCTCAGGATTATGAGAGGAGTGATGTGAGAATTACTTCAAATCTGAGTGAAACACTAGCACGTGAGGTGAGTGATACTCAGAGAGCTATTGAGGTGAGAGCACACAATGACACATACACTTTATCTCTCATAACACAACTCAATCAAATGAAAGAAAGTCTTGCTCGAGCTGAAGAAGACAATAAAAACTTGAGGTTTGATATGGATAACATGAGAACTATCTTCAACAGCAAAATCAATGCACTTAAAATTTCTCAACAACAAGCAGTTGAAGACTCTGGAGATGTCACAGTGGCTCAAGATCTTATTATATCTTCTATGTCTAATCAGATTGAAGATCTTCAGAATAACATATATGAGAATCACTTAACCACTGAACATCGTCTCAGTCAGATTGACAAGCAAAGTGATCATCAAGCAAAGGGGTTGAGACATTTATATAATATCATTAGCAGAACTCACTCACTTACAGCAGAAGAGAAGAAATTCTTTGGAGGTAGTGATGGAAGTGACCTTGGAGCTGGTACAAGTCACAAGACTGTAGAGGATTCCTCAACTAAGGGGGAGAAATCTAGAGGGGGAGGAAGTGCAAGTAAAGAGAAAATTGAAGATAGGAGTGAAGGGAAGAAGAAGACAACTCATCAAGCAGCAGAACAGGAAGATGATGATATTGTAGAAGGTTTTTACTATACAGGTGAACCTGATATTGATCTGTTTGCTGACTTACAGTTTCCTGATGTTGGTGAAGAATTTGATGAACCAGATCTCAGTTTTTGGGATGATGAAGAGCAAATAATTCCTGATTCTGTTGAAACACAACGAATGAATTTTGAAGCAAATAAAGAACTCGAACAGAATGAAGCTAATCTGGCTATGAGAGAAGAAAGACTCAAGAAGACACTCGAACAGTTAGCTCATAATGAAAGACTTCAAAAGGCAGAACAGGAAGCACTTCAAAAGCAACATGCTCAAAAGCTGGAAGCTAGGAAGATGTACATCAAGTACAAAAATGGTGATAAGTGGGAACGTGCTCAAAAGGTAATTGACTCACCACAAACTTCTGACTATGATGATCGTCGGATGATTGCTATTTTTGAAAGCTTTAAAAAGAAAAACCCTATACATGACATGTATTTGAAAGCTTTGAAGACAGAAATTGTGAGAATAACCACTGCATCTGATCCTAAGAATGGTGAGCTACTAATCTTTGTTGAATGTCATAAGCTCGGATCTCACAAAGTATCGCTTCAGTTCTTCTATGATAGATCTCTGTCAGAGCTTTGGGTGTTGAGACCAAAAGTAAGAACATCTTCTGAACTAGGCATACTGCTTCATGAAAAATTTCAAGAGTTTGCTGAAAGAGCTGGTCCTGAAGTTATAAATGACCCTCCACAAGTTAAAATTCTTAAGAGAGAAGTTATTCATACTGTTAATCTTCAGACAGACGAATTGTATACACACCTTGCCAGACATTTGGTATATGTTGAATATGCTCTTCGAAATCATGGTTTTGCATCACAAGAAAAGATTGAAGCTGCAAATCATATTCGATCCTATGCTCAGACCAACATGAAGAAGTACAAGCAGTATCAAGGTGAGTTGAGAAAGAAACTTGGAATACCACTGGTTTATCCTACAGATGTGTCATCCAGAAGGGAATTACTTGTTGACTCCGAGTTGATCAAGAATCTACCTGATATGGATGAACAAGAAGAAGGAGAAATCAACGAGGAAGAAGGTGGTAAATGAAGATTAGCTCTACAAGTTATATCATTAGAGCTTTGATAGAACAAGATAGGATAATTGTCTTATATGATCAGTCTAGAGGATCATCTATCTTGTATTTATCTTTTCTGTTTGAATCTGGATAATGTTAATATAAACCAGAACTTTTACATTATTTACTTAGCATTTAAAGTGTTTTCTTTTACTTGTTTAATTGGGATTAGTTGAAGAATCCTCTAGGTATTTGCTTGTTATTGTATAACAAACAAATAGGGGGAGATTGAAAGGCATATGACTCAGCCTATTTGTAGTTCGAGGATCCTAATCCAATTAAACAAGATTGTAATAAGTAAATAATATCAACTGTCACAGGAATCTCAAAAGATGATAACCGTCAGAAGAAAAATCAACAAGTCAATCTATAGTTTTGATGTTTTACACTGGAAGAAGATTCAGATATCTGATCAGGCCTCAAGGTAGCATTGAAACAAGTGGATTCATTTAAGAAGACCGAGATTTCTATTAGTGACAAGAAACAATTACAGTACCGAATGATTGATGAGAGTGAAGAGTATAAAAAGACCACAGTGTTAAAGTCACGATGAAGAACAGAGATTGGAGTTAGTCGTTCATGAACCAGACAGTACATCGAGCGTCAACATCATTCCAGTGTATGTTCCTTATCATAATTACGTGGTTTTCAGCAGAGTATTGACTATTAAAGAATTTATATTAATTCTATTTTAATTGATTAAGTCAAGTAATTAAGTTAATAAATAAATTAATTCTATCAGAATTAATATATTTGTTAAAGTGATTATTAGATTAATTAAATAAGAATTAATATGAAAAAGGAATAATTAGTTAAATGATTTTTAATAAGTCATTTAATTAATTATAAACTGAAAAATATGATGATATAATTATCAAACTGATAGTTATACCGATAGTCATATTCAGTTTATAAAGAAGATAGTCATATACAGTTCAAATGAGATAGTCATATTTCATTCAAATGGAGAGTTATACCGAATGTTATATTGACATGGAAAGTTATACCGAATGTCATATTGAGCTGGATTGTTATACCGAAAGTCATATTTAAACTGGACAGTCATATTACATTCAATTGATAGTCATACCGATTGTCATATTAATGTAAAATGATTGTCATATCAGTTTAAACTAAGTAATATGACTATGGCTGTATATTTAAGGAAGCAGAATGCAGAAGATGAAAAAGCAGTCGAGCTAAACACAAGAAAAATACACAGCAGCCATTCTCTCTCTCTCTCAAGCTCAAGAACACCTACAAATTTAATTCTGTAAATTCAAGTTCATCTCAGTTGTAATATTCTATCCATTGGAACTTGTTTACTTGTGATTCTTGTACTACTAGCGAATTAAGTTTCCTAGTTCACAAATTGATATCTTGATTTTATTAACTAAATTAGCAAAGTTCATGTTGAATTTTCTAATTAGTTATTAATTACTTGATAATCATTTGGACTGATTTTGTAACACACATCAAGTTAATATATTGTTATATTCAACTTGAAATTTGTGTTATATTATTCCGCACAAAATATTCGTTTAAGTGAAAATTGTTTAACGAATAAATTTTGAGAAAATGGTATAGATTGTATTCAACCCCCCCCTTCTACAATCTTATCGGACCTAACACGATGTAATGTAATTGTATATTTTTTCTAATCGCATATTTTTATTTCGTTTCGTGTACACGAAAAAATTCGGATAGTTTAGTGTCATTTTATGTTCAAATTTTGGTTACACGATTTAATTTCACGTCGTTTTCGTGCAAGACCCCAAAGTACACGACATTATTGTACACAAAACAAACGATTTGTCAAGATTGCATAAGCGCTTTCTTCTAATATATGTCGAAAAAATATACTCAATGTTAAAGTAAAAATGAATTTCATGTTATGTAACACAATAATTAAATTATAAGTACACGTATATAATAATGTGATTACGTGTTTATATATTACACACTTGATTTTAGTTTTGTAGATAGTTTTTTTTAACAAGTTAGTCAAATAGAAAAAAGAAAGGTGATACTCATTTTCAAATGTCTTATTGGACGAGTAAAATAAACTAAAATTTAATATACCATGTTTTAAAATAAAAAAAAATAAAAATCCAACATTCAAACTCTCACACTGAAAATACACATTTTAAGTTGTTATTATAAACAAACTGAGGGCAATCACCATAAACTCTAACTCTCATATATCTTACTCTAACAACGCGATATATTTAATTTGTTTGGCGAGATATATTGGATTTTTTTTTGTTGGTTGATAGCATTTATTTTTATATATTAAATCAATTCACTAACAAAAGAACATATAATTTGTAAAAATGATATTGAACGAACACATATCAAATTAGATTAGATGAAAGATTACTTTGTTATAACTACGTTCGTTTTCAGTCTCAAGTTGACATAGGGGTATATTTAAAAGTTAGGGTTTACCAAATATTAGGGTTTATGGCTCAAGAGAGCGGCGATGGGTGGGGAAAGATCAAGTCTTTGTGGGCAAAGCGTAAGCCAGTGAATGTGTTTTCTAGAACAGGAGCTGTAACATTATTTGGAACATTGATTCTTACTAAGTTGTCAGATTCCACTATGAAAGAGGCTGCCGACCGAGCGGCGGACTTTATCAGAGGTCTGGTTAGAGGGGGAGCTCATGTCCCGTATTTGGAGCACTGGCTACGGAGAGGGATCGATCGGCGGCCACGGTAGAATGGTTTTACACCGCTGTCGAAACTCTATTAGGTGCTTCGTATATATGAAATAGTTTTTGTTGATGGAAATGTTTGGAAGAACTTTAATACTTCAGATATTGAAGTCTTGGTAACTGTAGATGCATCCAAGCTTTACGTAGTGACCGTGAGGCCTTGACACTGATCTTGTATTCAGATATTGTTAGACAAATCAGCCCTTCTAACATTCCAGTTACCTAATTGCCCATTATGTGGTTGTATTCCCCTTCATCGTGTGATGCGATCTTACTTAGATATGATTCATGATTTGTTAAAAAAAAACTACGTTCGTTTCGTGGATCTTGCACAATAGAGATCCTTTCTCATATCGCTGAAACATGCAACCTTTTTTTGAGAGACAATCTAATGATTTAATGCGATCGTGAGAAATAGGTGTTTCTGAATTTTTAATATGCATTCATAAAATTGAGCACAACACATACAAATATTTTCAATGAACTAATATAATATATATTCTAAGGATCCACGGTACTAAACCTTTAAATATACTGAATTTACAAAAGAACAAAATTCAAAATATGGATAAAGAATTATTAATTTGTAGAAATATTCTCAATAAAAAGAGAAATTAAATGAAAACTAAAATTAAGAAAAAAAAATAATAAAGAGGGGTTTTGAACTTTTTTATGGGGGTGGTATGTTTTTATTAATTAATTAATACATTTTACCGATAGGTGTGTAGCACAAATAGAACGCTAGCCCCCAATTGCACAGCTTGTGAATTATTTGATTTATCAAGCAACATTATAACTATTTTGACTTATTAGTTAAAATATTTATAATTATTTATTAATTTATATTGGAATTAAGGACTTGTAAGGGAAAGGACAGCGTCATCATGTGCCATACCGGTACAGATCCTCAACCAACCGAATTATAACACATTACCGAGAATGTGGTACTTATGGAAAGGCAGATTGGATAAACACAATTGGAAACTAAACGAACTTGAAAATGATGGCAATGCAAAAAATTATGGTTAGGGAGATGAGTAAATACCTTTCAATTGTGGTAATATTATTGGAAATATATTGTTTCCTACCCTAACAGTTTGCATAGGATCTCTAATATACTTCCTCAGCTGATGAATTTTGGAAACAGCAGACCCAAGTATTCTCATGAACATCTTGATGGTTTTCTAACGTGGATTCAAGACACGGATCTAATTAGAATAGGTACGTACAGGAATCCTATTTGTTACCGGTACCATCGTTACCGTAACTTCACCAAAAAATAGAAATAATTTGATTATCTCCATTGTTCCTACAATGACACCATCATTACACGCCCCAGCTAAACCATCAATCCTATGCTTCAAATGGGTCGCAATTTTACAATTATCTACCAAAATAAAGAATGCAGGTAACTTACAAACCTATTTCCATGGTATACATTGTCCCAAACAGGATCAATGGTTACTCCACTCGCAATGGGAGAGAGCCAGTCAAGATTAAACGGATCGAACCTAAACAATACAAAAATTATCAAACCCTACTCTATATAGTAATAAAAGTAACAGAAATGAAATCTTAAATGAAATGAATAATTATAATCTTACATGACGATAACAAGTATCCGGCAATGTAGGGATTTATACGCAACCTCAGGAGAAGGAGATTTTTGCGATGAATTTTTAAGTCGGTAGTTAATTTCTATAGTGTAGGTGTAATACCCACTACTTTTTTTAATTAATTATATAGATTTATGATATTATTTTACGAAATGAAATTTTGGAATTGTAATATATACTTTATTTATTTTCTTTTTATTTATACGATTACTTAATTTAAAGGATGCATTAACTTTTAAAAAAAACGTAAAAGTGGTTGGTTAGTTAGGATAAGAAGGATTTGAATTGTGATATGTTATATAGTCTTTTAAATCAAATCTAACACTATCTTTTGGTTAATATTTAAACACGAGTCTCTGTTCATTTTTTTTGGGATTGCAAAAAAAAAGGGTACGTTCCTAAACACCATATTTGATTTCTATGTATGCAAATTATTGTGATGACTCTGTGTGTTATATTTTCTATTTACTGTAAGTTGAAAAGAATTATGTAGTTGATTTGCATATGTGAACAATAAATTATTTTAGCACGATTAGCATGTCACTTAATTAATTGGTGAAGGTTTTCTGAACTTTCTTGTCATTGTTTGATTTATATATTAATCTATGTTTACAAGTTCGATTACTTATGTTTGTTAAGTATTAATATAAATTACATAATTAGATCTCATATTTTGAATTATGTTAGTATTTTAATTATAAGTTTTAATTAAAATATGTTGATTCTTTATTTAATGGGAATATGTAGTTTTTTATTTGTATTAATATTATATTAAGAATGATTTTCTTTTGTGGTAATTAATTAGAACTCGTTTTATGTGCATGATGGTCGTGCACGAGGATTTGTGTTTTTTTTTATTATTGTTTATTGTAATATTATATAAACATGCTGCTTATTAGCATGACTACAGTAGTACAATTGGAGTTTGATTTTTTCTTAACTATTATGTTAATATGCATGCATGTACGGGGGATCTTGTATTATATAATGGATATTTTTCTTTTGTCTCATGAAGTGCTATATGTATGTTTAACTTACTGATTTGTTTACAGCCCGTCATCAATTGATGTATTGTTAATTTTTGTTAAATATTATATAGGATCGATTCGTGCTGTTTATTTGAGTGGTTATCATGTTTTAAGGTAAGTTAACTTTTCATACTCTCCCAAATATTTTTATATATTTTTATATATAAAATGTTTTATATTTATAATAATTTTGTTACGAAAATTTGGATCGAGTATGATTTTTAGATATAAGAATCCCAGCTAGCTATGACTTATGAACCCGTTAGTAATTGCATATAGTTCCGGAACTAGCCTATGATACCTTACTAGGGCGTGCTTTTTATGATGCCTTCGGGAGTGCACACTTTATGATACCTTAGTAAGGAGCGCATTATTGACACTTATGAACCTATGGTACCGTGTCACCAGGTATTTGTGACCTTAGCGAACTGTGGAATTTACTGTACGTTTTTGAGTTTTGATTCTGAAACTGTGATTTACGAACTATGAAATTGTGAACTTTGATTTATTGAAATTTGTAAAATATTTTTGTGAAACTTACTTGATCCACTGGTTAGTTCGATTAGTTATCTTGCTGGGCTGTGTAGCTCATTATTTGTGAATTTTCAGGTACTAGCGCTGGTATTGCATTTGGATTGGATTAGATGGGGGACTTATGCCCCTAAATAATGATCTAGTTTTTAGCTGTCTAGATTTGAGGAACTGCGCCTCTATGAATTTTGGTTTTACATTGGATTATTTTATGTAGTACCATTTCTGGATTTTAGAATATTTTTACGATTTTTTGGAATTTTGTTTTGTAAGTTTATTAAATTTGAATTTTGTTCGATAATTTGATTGAGTGATAACAGTCCGAAAAGTCGGGCTGTTACAGTAGGTGCCTTTTTAATTCGCCGCCCCTCCACCCTGAGAGGTTTAAATGTGATATAAAATTAAAAAAAAGTAATACATTAATACTTATTAAATTATTTTTTGGAACAAAATATTATAAAATGTTTAGTTTTTTTATTTAATTAAATTAAGATGGCGTTAGTTAACTTTAATAATTAACTTTTATTTAATTATATAAGTCCATCCATTGCTAATCTCTTCATTTAGACCTATGAAGAAGCTATTTCAAGATGGTTTAAAGGGGAAGGCAAATAAATCTTTTATTATGGACGTGAAAAATGAGAGAAGTATATGGACTTTTAGCATGGGTTAAGATAAAAGTTAAAATATAAAATGATGACGGTTCAATTAACTTTATTAGCATAAGATCTTTTGAAATATGATTAAAAAAATAAATTTATGGGAGTTCGGTACAAAACGACATAAAATTATTAGTGTCAATAATTGATTTCTTCTGTGTGCATATCTTAACCTATTCACATAGATCATAAGTCTCAAGAAAAAATCGTGAATTTATTTGGAAATCTTAACCTCCTCATAAATTATAAGTCTCATGTGAAAAAATCATGAGTTCATGTATTTGCTCAACGATCCTAAATTATATAATCAAATATATGTTTTATCAAAATTGCTACTTAATTTTTATGATATGCTAGTATTTGAAAAAAAAAAAATCTTTTACTTTTTATGTCTCCTATATGAACACATTATCTCATTATTTTATTTTATGTAAAAAATACAATTAATGTACAAGCAATCAAATTTCCAAGAAACTATTAATCTCATATATTATCCAAAACACCTGCCTTTTTTTAATTTTGTCGATGAATATAAATTTATCTCACAATTAAAGGTGTTTATTGGTTCACAAATCCGATCAAATGGAACCAATTCGATCCTATTTTCAATCGTTAAGTTGATTAAAAAAATCCAATGTTTGATTGGTTTACCAAAATTTCAAATAAAATTAAATGGGTTGGATATAAATTTCGTGTTTTTTCGATCAAAACAACCTAATCTGAAAAATTACTAATCTTGTTCGATATATATTATAGTTTCATTTAAATCTTCCATGTTATATAATTTTAAATATTTTTTATTAATTATTGAATTCATTTAAATCGATTTAAGCTAACCCAAATCGATATATGATAGATAAAATCGAATTAGAGCATCTCCAATGGTGTTGGCTAAAATGGTTGCCCAAAATGTTACTCACTTCGTCCCATCCAATTGTTTATACTTTTCAAGGGGTGTCAGCACGCATTTTGTTTAAATTTTTATACAAGAAAAGAAAATTTTAAAAATAAGTTATGGAACTATGCTTAAAATGCACCTTAAAATGCGTGTCGGACACCCCTTGAAAAGTGTAAACAATTGGAAGTGACGGAGGGAGTATAAAATAAGTATTATGTAAAATTTGCTCAAGGTGTTGTATTCCAATGGAGACAATTATAATGGTTGACTATATTTTAAAAATAGTATGTTATTATTATTTCAAATGGTTATAAATAGAATGCTATATTGTTTCAACATGAAAATAGGTGACATTGCTTTTCACTACAGGTAACTACATGTTCGACAAATTTAGCCAAGATGTTTAGGTTGGCTAAAACTTTAGACAACAGAAATGATCCATTGGAGTAATTTTTTTATATAGTCTCTATAATTCTTATTTATAGTATGTTATATTGTTGTGGAATAAAAATCAGGTTGAAATTATTACAGCTAGGGTTTGTGTATTTAATGCTAAGGCTCGTGAGCTTCGTGCTTTAATGGCTGCTTCTGCGTTCGAGACTTAAACGGTCCTCACAGAATGCCTACGTATCTCTGTATTAGAGAATCAAGCCAAGAAAACGTAGTTCTGAGAATGAGGGGTCAGACCCTTTATATAGGCTGAGAAGCCTTAGAATTATGGTAGGATTCGGAGACTTGGTGGGCAAGTCACCTCCCTGAGGAAGGTTCCAGATCAATTCCTTGTAGGAATCAGTTTCCATATCGAATTGGATGCCTTGGTGGCTAAGTCTAATGGAGATAATATCCTTATCCAACTCTTATTCCTGAGCTGTTTATTTCCCTTAATATTAATTACGAAATTAATATTAAAATAGGGATTCTGACCTCATTAATGGGCCCCACGTTTGGACCATGCTGGGTCTAATTAGTGCAACATTAAATGTGTCTTTAGGGCTTATTTTTAGCCCATATCATTTGCCCCCCAACTTCTAGGAAAACTGATCAGGTTTTCGTAGAAGTTATATTTGCCTTAATCGAGACTCGGGGTCGTTTTTATCCCTTACCTGGGACTTCTTAATTTTTCTACCCTTATATGGGAATTTTGGTTTACACTAGTGTTTCACGAGTATCGTCTTGATTGTAAAGTGTGGAGCGACCTACACATTTACGACGATTTGCCTTATTCGAGGCTTTAATTTGTGCTTGCTTTTAGCAATTTCGGCACTTTCATAGAGCTTTTATGCATTAT
This sequence comes from Saposhnikovia divaricata, assembly GCA_036435485.1. Taxonomy (NCBI): domain Eukaryota; kingdom Viridiplantae; phylum Streptophyta; class Magnoliopsida; order Apiales; family Apiaceae; genus Saposhnikovia; species Saposhnikovia divaricata. Next base: position 184,339,938 of record CM071599.1, on the reverse strand, counting down.
TAGCATAAATTATTGCTCAATTTGTCAAGAAAATATTTCTATAATTTTCCTCGTATTTTTCTGTACTTTTCCTAATATTTTAGGAATTTTTATGTACTCACAAGTATTTTTCGTAATTTTTCCTAATAATTTAGGAATTTTTATGTACCAGGTATTTTCCTTAATTATTCCTAATAATTTAGGAATTTTTATGTACCAACAGGTATTTTCCTTAATTATTCCTAATAATTTAGGAATTTTTATGTACCTACAGGTATTTTTCTAAATTATTCCTAATAATTTAGGAATTTTTATGTACCTACAGGTATTTTTCTAAATTATCCCTATTAATTTAGGAATTTTTATGTACCAACAGGTATTTTCCTTAATTATTCCTAATAATTTAGGAATTTTTGTGTACCAACGGGTATTTTCCTCAATTATTCCTAATAATTTAGGAATTTTTATGTACCCACAGGTATTTTTCGTAATTATTCCTAATAATTTAGGAATTTTTATGTACCAACGGGTATTTTCCTTAATTTTTCCTAATAATATAGGAATTTTTATGTACCTACAGGTATTTTCCTTAATTATTCCTAATAATTTAGGAATTTTTAGGTACCCACGGGTATTTTTCTAAATTATTTCTAATAATTTAGGAATTTTTATGTACCAACAGGTATTTTCCTTAATTATTCCTAATAATTTAGGAATTTTTAGGTACCCACGTGTATTTTTCGTAATTTTTCCTAATAATTTAGGAATTTTTATGTACCAACAGGTATTTTTCTAAATTATTCCTAATAATTTAGGAATTTTTAATGTACCCACAGGTATTTTTCTAAATTATTTCTAATAATTTAGGATTTTTTTTTTAGCATCAGGGACCATTTTGCAAATGGCCAAAACTTCAGGTACCTAATTGCACTTTAGCCATTCAACCATGAAATAGAAGCTGGGCGGGGGTGCACCCGCGTAGGAGACCCATTTTGCTTCCCACGCCCATGAATGTTGCTTGGGTGGCGTGGGTGTTTTTCTTGTTTTTTTTGTTTTTTTTGTTTTTTTTTTTAACCATCAGGTTTTATACATTTTATTTTCGATAATTTTTACCAAAAATAAAATGTTGGGCCTCATGCCTTAGAAATAATTTTATAAATTATTCAAACATTTTTTTTTTGATTTAATAGGTATTTTTACCCATTTTATCATCACTTCTAGCCTATTTTCAGAATTTTTAAGGATTTTATTCCTTTTTTAATTTCTGAAAAATGGCTTGTCGTTCGAAGAGGAGCCCTGGGCGTGGGTACCCCCGCCAAGGAGGCACTTTGTGATACCTTGTCTTATGATTTTAAGTCTTCTTGGCGTGGGTACTTTAATACCCTTCATTTGTTACTCCAGCCTTGGCGTGGGTATCCCCGCCAAGGAGGCTTTATTTGATCCAACGCCTAGGAGATTTAGCTTCTTGGGCGTTGGTGTTCTAGGCTCCTATCCTTTGGGCCAATTTTTATTTGTGGACCGTTTCTTTGGTTTTTGTCGGGCTCTCAGCCTTATTATTTTCGAATTTTTGAGATTCCTGCAGAACCTTGAAAGGACCCGTTTCTTAGCTTTCGTGACCTTCAGGGCCTTAATTCGTTTGTTGAGTCCTTGATTCGAAAACGAGAATTCATTCGTGGTTGTTGGTTATCATCAACCATTCAACCTTTAACTCTCATTCTAAGATGTTGAAATGATGGAGTCCCTTAGTTTTTGCCCTCTTGCTTCATATAGTGGGGGTCTTGCTTCTCGGTTGATCCTTCAAGAAGTTCACTTGCCACTGAGCACTTGACTTCAAGTCTGGTGTGCCTTGGCTGGTTGTCAACCCTCTATCTTACTTCTAGGTTTCCAACCTTCTTCTTATACTTGTAGAACCTTGGCTAGGTTTTAAGTAGCCTGATGCCTCTTGTCAGGTTCGTTTGGAGGCAGATAACCTTGTTGGCCATCAAGGCTTGAATTTTGAGATTTGAAGTTCAAGACCTCAAGTGTGGAATTGTAAAGGACTTCTTATCTCAACACTCTCATTAACAGTTTCCGTGCTTTCAGGAAATATCAAGGAGCCAACCAGTCTTAAGATGACCTTTGATAGGGTCTATCTGACAGCTTCCTACATCAAACGGTGCCACCAACTTCGAATCGATGGTGGGGGTCTTCAGGACTTGGAAGTAGACGCTCCCAGAATGGGTCTCGACCCTTGAATTGAGATAAGGCATTGACCTTTGTATTCTCCTTCCTTGGGATATACCTGGCACTCATCTAACTGGGCTATCGCAGCTTTCACAATCCTCAAGCACTTGGCCATATTCTTTTCTCTAACCTCAAAGTCTCCATTGACTTATGAGACTACCAACTTTGAGTCTCCACAGACTTTCAGGTTCTTGACCCTCAGGGCTCTTGTCAGTCTAAGGTCGGCTATCAGAGCTTCATACTCCGCCTCATTGTAGGTTGTTTGGAAGTCCAACTTCAAGGCATACTCGAGTGTGAACCCATCGGGGCTTTGCAGAACTTAACCTGCACCACTGGTTTTTGTTTTTGATGCCCCATGAAAATAGAGCTTTTTGTTTTTGATGCCCCATCAAAATAGAGTATCCAATATTCCTTCTTCTCTTCCAGGGGTTTCTCACCTTGCTGACCTTCCTGGTCTATTACCTCCTGCCCCCCGACTTCTTGGTTGTCAATGGTATATTCAACCACGAAGTCAGCTAGAGCCTGGGCTTTGATGGCCATCCTAGGCTTGTACTTAACATCGAATTCTCCCAGTTTGATTGCCCATTTGATGAGCCTTTCATTGGCTTTCGGGCTATGCAATATGTTTCTTCAGCGGGTGTTCCATCAGGACTTCAACGTTTGTCTTTATCCAGGGTCCTTCAAGGACTTAAACTCTTATCTGCTGTAACCTAACTCTACCCTTCGGGGTATGCATTTGTTTGTTTTCATTCGTGTATTCTTTTATTTTCGGTACTTGGTCTTCTTTGACTCACACATCAGGTGCTTGGCACATAAATAAAATCACAATCAATGAATGGAAAACAAACTTGCATTAATAACTTGAAATGGGTTCAACCCTTACATAGAGTACTACTGTCCTACTCGGAGCAACATGCTCTGCAATGGTTTTAATAAACCTTATTTCTACTTCTACTATATAAATATGAAGCTAAGTCCTACTAGGATAACTTAAGCCCAATCGAGCCTTTTCAAGACTAGGTTTGCACCACTTGATTTTGTTTTTGATGCTCCATCAAAATAGAGCACCCGCCACTCCTTCTGGTCTCCTCATTCTTACTCTGCAGTTCACTTCCTGCTCGGGGTACTACCTCCTGCCCCCCAACTTCTTGGTTACCAATGGTGCACTCAACCACAAAGTCAGTTAACGCCTTAGCCTCAATGGCTGTCCGAGGCTTCTGTGTGATGTCCTCTGCTGACCTTTCTTTGTGTTCCTTACCACTGTGGACATCCATGTCTTCAATCGGAAGGACCTGCCCCCCGACTCCATCAGGCCTTAGCGAGGCTACATAACATCTTCGTGCCATCTTCTGATCACCTTTATGTTCTCCAACACCATTCCTGGTAGGGAACTTGATCTTCACATGATAGGTTGAGGCAACAGCCTTGAATGCATGAAGTCCAGTCCTTCCAAGGATAGCGTTGTACGTTGAATCCGCCTTGATTACCAGGAAGTTCAACATCCGAGTGGCCTCATTGGGCTCTTGCCCAATAGTTACAGGCAGCTGAATAGTCCCTTCAACTTTGGATTTTACTCCATTAAATCCGTATATAGGCATGTTATTGGGGGTCAACTGAGAATCAGTGTATCCCATCTTCACAAACGCATCATGAAACAGAATGTCAACGGAAGCTCCATTGTCTATCAAGACTCGCTTCACCTCCGAGTTCCCAATCACAGGAGTTATAACCAACGGGTCATCATGGGGGAACTTCACCCCTTCCAAGTCTGAGTCATCAAAGCTAATCGCTACCTCAGTTTTTGCACGCTTCGGGGCCTCTCCCACGATGTGCAACACCTCTCGAGCATAAGCCTTTCGAGAGTTCCTAGTTGTCCCGGCCGCAGTCGGGCCTCCTGAGATCATGTTGATTACTGGCCCTCGGGGCTGTGGGTTGCGATCTTGATCGTCATCCCTTCTATTATAGTCTCTTCTCTGGTTACCACGGTCTTCACCCTTAGTGAAGTGCCTCAGCTTCCCTCTACGGATCAAAAACTCGATCTCATCTTTGAGTTGCTTGCAATCATCAGTGTCATGCCCCACGTCTCTATGGAATCTGCAATACTGATTCTGGTTTCTCTTTGCGGGATCACCCCTGAGTGGCTTCGGCCATCTGAAATCCTTATCATTCTCAATGTCCAACAAGATTCGACTCCTAGGAGTGTTCAACCTTGCATACTCAGTAAACCTTGACCCTTGGTTCTTCTTAGGGGCAGAGTCGGAGTCCTCGCTAGTTCGGGGATACTTGTCCCTAGCATCATACCCTTGATCATCATAGTCCTGGTCTTGCTTTCGCTTCTTGGAGTCATTGTTACCTCCCCCTCCACCTACGGTGGTTTCTTTCTTCAAGCTATCCTCAGCTTTAATATACTTATCAGCCCTTCGTTGGAGCTCAGCCATGTTCTCCGGGGGATGCTTCGCCAATGATCTCTTGAAGAAGAGGTCAGTGGTTCCGTGCTCCAGGGCTACCATTGCCACCTTATTTTCCAAATCAGTGATATTCAGGGTCTCCTTAGTGAATCACTTGAGGTAATCCCTCAGATTTTCATTCTTTCCTTGCACCACATACATAAGAGATGCAGAGCTCTTCTCATGAACTCTTCCACTAATGAATTGGCTGATAAAAGCAGTGCTCAATTCCTTAAAAGATCCAATCGAATTTGCAGGCAAACGACTGTACCACCTTTGAGCCATACCCGACAGGGTTTGAGGGAACGCCCTACACTTGAGAGCGTCACTAGCAGGCTGCAACAGCAGTGCGTTCGAGAATGTTCTCACATGGTTTGCGGGATCACCCGTTCCATCATAAGCCTTTATTGTAGGCATCTTAAACTTCCTAGAGATGTGAGCATTCATCACTTCCTCGGTGAACGGGGGTGTTGGATCATCAGGACCATCCTTGTGGTTGTTCTTCCGAATGAGGCATCAGCCCTTCTTTGTCTCCTTGAAGACCTCTCCAAATCAATGATGGGAATCCTTCCTGCAGTTGGAGGAGGCTGAGTTTGATTTAGCCTAGCTTGTTCTCTTGCCATATCTTCCTTCAATTTTAAGATCTCGGCCTCATAAGCCTTGATCCTTTCAGCAGTTGTCAAAGATTGTCCATCACGGATGTCTTGAGTCCTCCTTCGAGGTTCTCTACTAGCACGTCGCCTCCTCGGGGCTTCATCACGGTCATCATCCTCATCGTCGGAGGAGGTTTCATCAGTATAAGGACCCGAATAATCGTGATACTCTCGATCTCGGATCTGCAAAGCGTGACCACTTGGGCCTGTCCCTTGGATAGGAGGATAATTAGGCAGCCCGTATGTCGGGTTAGTACTCACGGGGAGATCTGTAGTGTGGATCTGGACCCCATGCAATGGGTTGTTCAGATCAATAAGAGGAGAGACCACCATCTGAAGAGGATTGGTTTCTCGTCTTGTACGGGTAATCGGAGGTAATGTACTCTCAACGTGGGGGATCGCCCCTGATTGTTGAGAAACTTGAGATTGGGTGATCGCCCCTGATGTTGGCGGAGCTTGTTGGGAAATCGCCCCTGATGCTGGGGGAACCTGTTCGGTGATGGGTGGAGCAGATCTGAGAGGTATGGCCTCAGTTGCAACTGGTGTTGTTCTTCGTGTTTGAACCATGGTTGATGTTGTCTTCCCACAGGCGGCGCCAAATGTTGTGGAATAAAAATCAGGTTGAAATTATTACAGCTAGGGTTTGTGTATTTAATGCTAAGGCTCGTGAGCTTCGTGCTTTAATGGCTGCTTCTGCGTTCGAGACTTAAACGGTCCTCACAGAATGCCTACGTATCTCTGTATTAGAGAATCAAGCCAAGAAAACGTAGTTCTGAGAATGAGGGGTCAGGCCCTTTATATAGGCTGAGAAGCCTTAGAATTATGGTAGGATTCGGAGACTTGGTGGGCAAGTCACCTCCCTGAGGAAGGTTCCAGATCAATTCCTTGTAGGAATCAGTTTCCATATCGAATTGGATGCCTTGGTGGCTAAGTCTAATGGAGATAATATCCTTATCCAACTCTTATTGCTGAGCTGTTTATTTCCCTTAATATTAATTACGAAATTAATATTAAAATAGGGATTCTGACCTCATTAATGGGCCCCACGTTTGGACCATGCTGGGTCTAATTAGTGCAACATTAAATGTGTCTTTAGGGCTTATTTTTAGCCCATATCATATATATATTTTTAGATAAGAATTTTATATGATTGGAGATACTCTTACACATTTACTTTTTACGAATTAGATAAGATCAAATTTTAAGAAAAAATGTTAGATTACACAAAAATATAACCGAGTTCGGGAAACAAATTTATTTATTTACATTCATCTCCAAGTAGATATTAAATTATTAAAATAAAAAATAAAATTTGATTTTAAGAAATATGCATTTCTTAATAATTGCATCACATAATATTTAGGTATATAAAATTTTAAATATATGAATAATTTAAACAATTCAAATAATTCGTAAATAGGTGTATTAGTTTAAATATGTTCATATGAATTGTGTGATATATAAAATTTTAAATACGGTGTTCTTCAGGATGATACCAGCCAGGCTCCGATTCCCATTCGTCTTTCCTTCCGTCGACAGTTCAATTGACAAGAATAAAAGAAAAACAGGTCGGTTTTGCTGCTGAAATTGATTCAGTTTAAGCTTTGCAGAAGCACGTTCATTTGGATATTTCGACTGAGCAGACTGAAGAAACTGGGTAATATCCATATCCATTACTTCTATAGACTGAAACAGATAATAAATTGAAATACAAGAACAAATAACGTCACATTAGATAAATGTGCAACAAGTAGAATATTAATACCTCAATGCATTCAATTCAACCATCATGTATGAGAAAAAACCATTTGCCTCCAAGCAGAAGATGGATTGGAATTCGAATTCCAAGCCTTGTTCAATATTTCAATTTTAATATACAAAAGCATTGTGACTCTTATCGAACACATAATTTCAGCCTTAAAGTAAAAATATGTTTTCAACACAGACCTTAAAGCTTCCACTAAAAAACAAGCAAACAACGCAACAAAATACACACTAAAAAACAAAGATATGTAAATATTCAAATAAAATATACATATACATATATATATATATATATATATATATATATATATATATATATATATATATATATATATATATATATATAACCTGTAAATTATCTCCAAGCAAACAATCAAAAACAGTCATCAAACACAAGCAAACAAATACACATTAAAACCCTAATCTCAAAACATTCAATTATAACAATAACATAAAATCAACAAATACAACACAAATATTAAAAAAAAAACCCTGATTAAACCCAATAAAGAAAAACAATAACATCGATTTCAAAACCCTAATTTGTAAAAAAGAAAAACTGTACAAATGAAATCACACAATAAACACTTCAAAACACTAGATCTATGTAAAAACAAAAAAACAAACCCTAACGAGTTCATTTACAATATTAACAAAAAATTACCTCAAAAATCGTAACGAAACCGTCATCCGAAGCGAATCGAAAGCCAATCGGAACTCTTCGATGTCTTCTTAGCAGAGAGTAGAAATATATGTATGTATAGGTGTGTGTATAGGTGTAGTTGTGTGTGTATATACACGGATTATATATGAAGTAGATGTATTTCGAATAAAATGGGCGGGAGGCGGGGTTTGTAAAACAAATATTAACGGGCAGGGGATGTTTGCTGCCCAGTTTTGCTGACCGTGTAAATTAAGTTACTACCTTATATATAATTAGTATTTTTGCCCACTATGCTTCGACGTTTTTCAATTAAATTTTATTTCTATTACTTAATACCTTTTAAAAGTAATTTTTATATTTTACATTTTTCCCAATTCAGATAAAAAAAATTATATAAAATATTGAAAAACAATTTTCATTTATGTATTTTACTACCCCTAAATTTATGATACAATTTCTTAATTGAATGAATCAATTATATTCATTATTCAATTGGACTCTCACCCTCGTAATATCCATAAAACATCTTTCCATTTTTAGTCGGATAGTACTGAATAATGTATTTTATATGAGAATGGGGACCTGATATATATCTCAGGTAACTTCGCTAAGATATTGAGTAAAATCAGTTAAAAAATCTTGGTGCCCCTACGGGGCTTACCCCTGCATAACCAAAACTAAGTGTTTTGGGATAGTATCTCAGGAAAGTTACCTGAGATGTATCTCACGTTGTTTTTTCTCTTTATAATATTAATCTCAACTTTGACTTAATTTGTATTCAATTGCTCTTCTCAAGATTTTTGATTATCCTCCATGTTTTTTAGATTATTAAATCGATCTCTATTTCACTACCTATTTCAAATTTTAGTACCCATTTCAACAGCTTCTGCTTCTTGCTCTAAAAATGCATAAAGTTTACTTAAAAATTAGCGAAATTTTTTTATAAGAATCATTTGTTGTTCTTTAATCTAACATTATATGTTATATTCTTTTATTAATAATGTATTTATATATAACCTTATTCTCCTACATATATTACAATTATAAAATTTCATTGAAATATAACATTCATGATATATATCTATATATATGTGGGTGTCTAAAAATATTTTTCAATTCATTTCAGTTAGATGAAACTAATATATTCTTGATGTTTTTATATATCTATCCGTTTATAAATTTTGATCGATATATAAGAATAATATTATTAGTATAAACAAATAGATTATGTACTTATACTTTTAAAAACCACAATAACAATGATGGTTATTTAAATTTGATATACTTATATATTTATTGATGAATTTATAAGGTTAATATTAGATGCAAAAAAATTAGGAAAAACTTAATAAATTTATTGATGAATTGATAAATATTATATTAATCGAGGCAATAATTATTGATTTATAGTAACATTCATTAATATATATATATTTTTATTAGAATTAAAAACATGTTACAATTAACATATTATACACTACAAGAAATTATGTCATATATTGATGCACCTTCTTCTAGCAACAACATGTCATTGACTTGTTTCCACTTTGTGTAATTTAAAGTGTTGACCAATCATGTTGAAGCAGCCATAATCTTACGCTCTCTACCTAACCATACGAGAACATACCAAAGGTGTTGCTACCGATTAAGACTTTTAATATGATGGTAAACTAAGATTTCATAAACATTTATTCAAATGGAAACACTCAGAATATCAAGAGAAAATATGATTACGAATTTTTACATTAATCTTATTCAATGTAGAAGTCCTACATTGATAATGCTATTCAATGTAGAAAATCTAATTATATATGATTTAAATCATTGACATATACATTTTCGTATTTCAATATAAATTTACATTTTAGTTTATAACATATTAAAATATAAAACATTTTTTATGCTAGATTCAATGGTTTTCATCTATTTATTTTAAGTTTTTTGTCGTACGGAGGACCAGACTACCAATTATCAAAATTTTGGAAAAAAATTTCTTATACTTATTATTGATGTCATATGATTTGAATATGTGATTGCATATTTACGTTCATATTAGTTGTGACAACCCTGAGGTTTAAGATATAATACACTACAAGTTAGGGTATTTTTGTAAATATTGGAACGTAAATTCTATTATTACAAAAATACCATTCACCATTTATATTAGAAATCAACATAACCTCATGAAGTACCCTGAGGTCAACCTCAAGACCATTTTTCTCTAACATAAAATCCATATAAGGCCTCTCTCCGAAATCTTAAGTGAAACTATATTAAGATGATTTAAATTAAAGAAAACTGGCCCTGAGGTCACCCTCAGGTGTCTCCTATGATTATATCAATTTGTAATATAAATTCCTTATATTTGTATTATAATAGGTTTTAATCTCATGTGTTGTCTGAGGTCATGCTCAGACACATTAAACTCTTCAAATTAATATATGAACGACTAAACGTACTTCTACTTGTAAATCTTTAAAACGTGCATATAATTGAAAAATTAAAAGATTAATGTTTTTTCGGGAAAGAGAAAAGATAGTCTCAGGAAAAAGAATATTGTCAGCAGGTTTTAGGGAACTGCTGCATAAAAAATGTTCTTTACGTGTGAATTGAGTTTAAGAGTTTAAAAGCAACTTCAACAGCTATCCTATATACCATCTTAAATTCAAAGTTTTATTCTCAGGACCGATCTACACTTCTGATAGCTTTTATACATAGTTGGAAGCTCTTAGAATTGTTATATCGACTTGGGCATATTCACACTTGTCTTCTTGCAGTATATCAATTTTTTCTGACTCTAAACAATTAGTAGATGAGTTTGAAGAATTTCATACTCTGCATAAAAGAGACTCTAAGACGAGGCTAATGCTATCAGAATTGGATCTTAACCCAATGGGCCTCTGTTTGAAACATGTCAAAAGAGATTTTAACAAAGAAGCCCATGACTTGGCAAAAAGGGGAAAGGATTTTAGTTCCATGAGATGGAATTGGGCTGCCTCATAGAATCTTAGGCCCATATCAACGACTACAACAACGAGTTACCATTTTTTAGTTTAAGATAGAATGGGTTTAATTATCAGGTTTGTTATTTCTTTATTCCCTAATCATAACGTTAACAATAGGTTTTCTATTATTATTATTTTATTAGGGGACAAAAGATACAGAGGCATGATTATCTGTTAAGAGGAAACGTACAAGCAGTCATTCTAGCAGAAAATCGCCCAGTCCCTAGAAAAGCAGCCGTATTTTGCTTATCTCAAGATGCAAGCGAGATCTCCAATGTCAGCACATATCCCATGCAGTGTATTTAGCAAGCCATTAAGCCTCACTCGGGCCATTTAAATCTCAAGTCATAACTTGCATGAGACTACCCCCTCACACAAACCTTCTTCTCATTCTGTTTAAACCTTCTCTCATCTACTTTACTCTATCTCTTAAGCATGAACATAGTTTGGATTCCACCTCCGTTTGGCTTTGTTAAACTCAACATTTTTTAGACTGGTCAAGAGATTCCACTTGAAAATGGAAACACAAATGGGGTTTGTATCATAATGCGAGACCACAACGGTTTCCTCATTTGGGGTGTTATGGGTCCTTTCAAAGACTTGACACACTTTCAGGCACAACTTTGGGCGATCCACATGGAAATGAAAGAGGCTTTCTCTAGAGGTTTTAACAACATACTCATAGAAACTGAACATGTAGAGTCGTTCCGCATTCTTCGTCGTCAGGACTTTGGTGAAGCTTTCAGGGAAGGGCTGGTGGAACCGATACAGGCGATCTGAGCCAATGTGCAGAATCTACCCATGTTTGCAGAAAGGAATTAAGTGGCGCGTTTTGGAGCCAACTTTGGACTGCATGATCTTTCTGAAATTGTCGAAGTGGATAAATTTTCGATTGAAAATGTATATATATTAAAATAATTTTGTAACTAAAAATACGATAAATGAAAAGATTTCGATTTTATCTCATATTCTTATAGTTATTTTATAATATTTGGTATATGAATTATGTTTTATACAAAATTAATGTACCAATATTTTATAATTTAATTAGATTTCATAAATTTGGATAATTATTAATACGATAGTAATCACATGTTTACTGTTAATTTTTGAAATATTAATTTAGTGTTTAAAATGGCGTGAAATCAGCTTTATCAAAGTGAATATTTGAGTATAATATAAATAATTATATTAGTAAAATTGTCCATAAATAACATAGAGGTTTGTAAATTCATGTGATTTTAACGTAAGCAAAAACATATTACAAAATCTCTTAATATTATGTAAAAGTCGTCTTTGTGGTTCGTATATACATACATATTTATACACATTTAAGTTCAAATGTTTTCTTTTAGTCTAATGCTTATTGCACAATATGAAATTCTGTTTTAAATATTAGGTAGTTTGAAAACAAATATGTTATAATTTTGAATTATTTTTTTAACACAAGTTTAATTTGTTTCAACTATTAAAATTGAAGTAAAATATGATTAAACGACCTTAATGACTTGTACTCTATATGGTATCTAAGATCAAGTTTTTTTTTGTTATATCTATAGTAATCTATACTATCTATACTATATTATAATAATATAAGCAAAAAAGCGTATAATTTATAGTTTGGTTATCCTCTATTTTTGGTTATGGTTATCACTCATTTACAACCGTTAGATTTTCAACTCAAATACATCATGACCGTTGAATAAAACAATACTAAAAGTTATTATATACAGAGATCTAAGGTTCGATTCTCGCCAACAACATACTAATTTATATTTAATACTAAAAAATATTATATACAAAGATGCAAGGTTCGAATCCTCTCAATAACATATTAAAATTAATATTTATAATATTATACTATTACACTATAAGCAAATTATAAAAAATTAAAAGTAATTCGTGCTTTGCACGGGTTATAAGCTAGCTAATACAATATTAATACAAGTATGTGTTACAACTCTACCATTATATATTATATTGATCAATTTATTATATTATATGAAAGTTCATATAACCGTACTTTATAGTTGAGTTATAATATAATCGGCCATTGTTTATAATTATTGCAGTTTTGTAATATTTATGACTCAAAAATCATATCTTCTTTCATTCATTATTGAAAATTAGTTAATTTTTTTTATATATAACATAGATTCATTTTTAGAGTTCTCACCTTTTTAACATAAATTCAATTACTTTTCGTATTTTTTTAAATATTTATGTTTTAACACCAATCATACATTTAAATTGCTGAAAGTCTAAATAATAGGCCAACCAAAAATCTCTATTATGATTCACATATTTAAAATTTTATATACCTGAAAATTATGTTAAGCAATTATTAATTATGTCTGATTTGATAAATAAGATTTACATATTTCTTAAAGCCAAATTTTATCTTTTATTTTAATAATTTAATATCTACTTGGAGACGGATGTAAATAAATACATTTTTTTTCTGAACTCGATTATATTTTTGTATAATCTAAAATTTGATTTTTAATTTCAATCATTTAAAATGGCGAAAGAGAATCGTAGAGTATGCTTAATAGATTAAAATTTTTTTCGTAATTATATTCTTAGTAGTATTCTAAAAATAACACAAACCAATATGTTATTGAGTCAAAATAAAAATAGAAAAAATGGGATAAAAGGAGAAGATGTGGTTTATCTAATAAGATTTTTAAAGGATACTCAAAAATAAGTATAGCATAATGGTTATGACATGAGTTTGAGAGTGGAAGGTCATGGGTTCGATCCTTGAGGGTAACATAATTATATTTATTTTTTACATAAATTTCAAAAGGGTGACATTTTAGTTATTTTTCAAAAAATAAGGGTAAAACAGTAATTTCACAGCCCTCGAGGGTAACATAATTATATCTAATTTTTACATAAATTTTAAAAGGGTGACATTTTTATTATTTGTCAAAAAATAATGATAAAATAGTAATTTCATAGCCATTAAAATGACACCTTTTGCCCTGTTGAAGTTTAATATATAATAATATAATAATAGATTTTCATATCAATTTAATTAAATTGGGTTGATAAAACACCTCCGACCCGATCCATGAACAACCCAGCCCACGAGCACATCAAAACCCCAACAGATACAACAGTGATGCAACAATCACAATCTCTTCAATCCCATTGGCTAAAATTCGTGTAACTCATTTAAATAATCCACGTGTCACCTACTAAATTCAAGAACCCTCTCGAATTTTTATTTTAATCCCCCCGCCAAAAAATAGAAGATATCTATTTAACGCGAATCTCTCACTTTATTTTTCTTTGTCATCAACAAAAATCCAGAAAAAATAACCTTTACTTCTTCAATTTTTTCAAGAATTTCAAGAATCAAACGACGTCGTTTTGGGTTGAAGATATGAATACCCGGGTAGCGTTTTGTGTGATTTTCTTGGTGTTTTTTGTTCTTGTTGAGTCCAAGAAACTTGATCCTTACAAGGTACTATAATATTTTTGAATTTTTCATTTGTATGTAATTTGTGTGTATATGTGTGTTTCTTTATGGGTTTTTGATTAGAATTAATGGGTTGTGTTTTGATTATGTTGAATTGTGTTATTTTTGTGAAAAGTTTTGATTTTGTTGTGATTGTGTGAGTTTCTTGATTAGGGTTACGTTTTTTTGGGAATTTTATGGATTTTTTGGTGTTTCGATTTTGAGGGGAATGAGGATTTGAAGCCATGATTATTATAATGCATAATGTATGAGTTTATCTGATGGGTTGAATTGTGGGTTTCAGGTACTTGGGGTTGACAAGAATGCGAGCCAACGTGAAATTCAGAAAGCGTTTCACAAGTATGTTGTTTGTGTTTCGGGTTTTTGCATTTGTTGTTGTTGAAATTTATGATATTTTTGCTTGAGTGACTGTTTTATTATGATTGTGAAAAAATGAGACTATTGTATGATTTGGATTAGTGAACATTGGTGAAGAGATGGTACTTGTTAGGAGTTAAAGGACTAGTGAATCGCGATGAGTTTTATAGAAGGGATTGAATTTAAGCGTCTTCTAATATTCAATTTGATAAAACATTTTTATAGCTTAATAGTATGGTTGGAAAACTTGTGTCTGTGCTGTCATTGTATTGTAATGCTAGCAAGTCGTGACGCCTGACATAAGAAGCTTATAAAGATTTAATTCTATGTGTAATGCTATAAGTCGTGTCTTATTTCTAGCAATTTTTTTTTGTAAGTTTAAAGTTTGTAATGTCTAAAATGGCAATAAAATAGGCTGGAGGTGTCCAACAATGATGTGTCCAAGTGTCGCGGACTCAACAAGATTTTGAAAAATTTGCATGTTTTTTAGCCTTAAATGAGTTTCGAGTGTCCGAAAATGGTACTTAGATAACTTCAAAGACTAGGGGTAACAGAGGTTTGATACAGCCTGAGTTTCCAGCAGGCGTCTACTCTTATGTTTATAAGCGCACTTATGTAGTCAACTTTGTGTCATTGTATCCGTAAACATGCTGCCTCTTTAAGGAAATTTTTTTCTAGCTTATCAAAGTGATTTAAGACTTTAATTAACCTGAATGTTTAGAAGTTGGACACTTCACTAATTTGAGGTTCCTATATAAATCATCATATTATGTGCTTAATTTTAGTCACTGTGCACAAGAAATGTTTTACCTTGGTTTCCATCCCCCACCAACGAAGTCATAAAAAAGGTGTATGATGTGATCCCTAACACTCTGTGTTCTGATTATGATTTTTAGGCTGTCTCTCCAGTATCATCCTGACAAGAACAAAAATAAGGGTGCCCAAGAGAAGTTCGCTGAAATAAATAATGGTAAGTTAAATGTTGCTTCTTTCATTCCTTATATGGCACTTCCTCTTCAGGAAATAATCTGACCTCGTGGGGAAAAAAACAAATTCATTCGTAGCATGAAAAGGTAGCTTATCTATTGTTTTTATGCACAGTAATTAAATATAACTACGTGTGAAGAATATCTGACACCTCTTACTGTACTGGGGTTCCCACCTTATCTGTATTTTAAATATTAGATATGTCTTTCCGGAAAATAGGGGTGATCTGCGGTATAATTATGTCCCCCCGACATATATAGAGATTTCGCTATACTTTCCGTGAAACGTAAGCCTGTTCTCCGAGACCATTTACTTTTCTTGCTAGTAAATAGAGTTTGGATAATTGGATTAGTTGATTTTTGTTAATCATGTATATTCTGGGAAAATGTTGATTGGAGTTTCATATCAACTGTCATATACCTTTTCCAATAGTTTTTGATAAGTGATTAACACTGGTTACCTGTTTCCAGCATATGATATCTTATCCGATGAAGAGAAAAGGAAGAATTATGATCTATATGGAGATGAGAAGGCAAATCCTGGATTTAGTGGTGGCAGCCCTAATGACCAAGGTCATACATATTTCACAAGTGGTGGGCCAGGACACGGTGGTTTTAACTTCCGCCCTGATGGATGGCAAAGTATGGGTGGTCAAGGAGGTTCAAAGTCATTCTCTTTCTCCTTTGGTGGACCTAGTAGTGGTGGCTTCGGTTTAGATGATATTTTCCCCAACTTTTTTGGTGGTAACATGGGAAGTGGGAGCCAGTTTGGCGGGAGTCAGTTTGGAGGGAGCCAGTTTGGTAGTTCGTCAAGGCCTGATTCTGGACCCTCTAGGAGCATTCCTTCAGTAAATTCACAGATGTATCGAAAAGAAGTAGCTGGCAAAGGAATGACTTGGCTTTTGTTATCGTCTATTTCCTCACTTCAGGACATCCAGTATTATGAACCAGTTGTACAGGAGGTTGACGGCTCTTTACAAGGGGCAATAAAGGTATCAGATTTTTAATACTAGTGTATTTGAACTGATTATTATTCAATAATAAAATAATTTATATCCATGCTGTATGTGATCATATTTTGAAATCTCTTTCAGGTGGGTAAAGTAAACTGTGATACTGAAGCTTCACTCTGTAAAGAGCTTGGTATATTTCCTCGCAGAACTTCCAGGGTGTTTATTTATTCCTATGCAGCAAGTGGAAGTGGTTCACTAGTAGAATACAGTGGTGATTTAGCTGCGAAGAGTTTAAAAACTTTTTGCCTAGAACATTTGCCTAGATTTTCAAAACGTGTCAGTTTGGACCAATTTAAGTTCCCCTCTGGTGATGAAGAATCTTTACCTACAGTGATGCTTCTTTCCACAAAGAAAGACACACCTGTTATCTGGCGTGCTCTTAGTGGTTTATATCACAAGAAATTCCTCCTCTATGATGCACAGGTAATTCTTAATTTATAACTGGTTACTTGTTAGTTCGTTTATAGTGGTACTGTGATAGTAAGCTATACAAGCTCTTTTTCTACTACTCTTTTTTTTTTCTTTTTTTTTTTCTCCTATCTGTTTTGTCTCTAAATCAATATTTTACTATGTTATAGGTTCATGATACATCAGATTCAATGGTGAAGAAGTTAGGCGTTGACTCACTTCCGGCTTTGGTTGGTTGGACTTCAAAAGGGGAGAAACATATCTTAAAAACAGGGATCTCTGTAAAAGATTTAAAATCTGCAGTTCACGATCTTAGTGGTTTACTTGATGGTTTTGAGAAAAAGAATAAAAAGGCTGGTTCTACAAGCAGAAAACAACAGACCAAATCAGAGGACAAGCAGATACCTATGCTTACCGGATCAAATTTTGATTCCGTCTGTGGTGAGAATATTCCTGTTTGCATAATCGGTGTTTTCAAGTCATCCAAAACAAGGACCAAGCTGGAATCAATTTTATTGGAGGTGAGTACCAGTGACCTTTTCAATTTAACATATTGAGGATTACATAGTTACGTTTAAAAATATGCTTATAAGTTTGCGGTGTCTATTGATCTACATCGATTTACACCTCATCGTCTCTTGATCTATATTGATCTACATATCATCTGCATTGCTTGTTTGTATAGGTTTCCCATAGATCGTTATCAAGACGTCAGTATTCAGCCTCTGGTGCAAAAGACACTATTGCTTATGCTCTATTGGATGCAACAAAGCAGTCATCGTTTCTAAACTCATTTGATAAATATGGATATAAATCATCAGATGGTCTTTTGCTGGCCTACAAACCACGAAGGGATAAGTTTGCAGCATTTGTGGGTGATATCTCTATGGAAGAAGTAGAGAAATTTATCGGTTCAGTCCTCAACGGTGATGTACAATTTTCAAAAACTAGGCAGAAACCGAAACTCAAGTGAGAGCTGTATAGCTAGTTGTAGCAAAGATCGCAAACAGTTCGCACCCACAGTGTTTGTATATTGTAGCACAAGATTTCACAGCGAATCAGTTTCAGCAGTTCTTTTTAGCTGCGCGCATGTATAGAGGACTGAGTTACATTTGAAAGAACAAGGCAAAATGCCAAAATGTGAGGGAATCATGTATATTACCAGTTAAACCATGTCCTTAAAGTGACATTTTGCTTCATGTTAAAGTGAACAGAAGATTGAATGTGCCATTTTGTTCAGTTCTAAAGGATGTGTTGTTTCCTAAAAGATATGTCTTGCAAAAAAGATATAAAAATAAAGTTTTAGCTAAAAGATGCATGGATTAATGATTGACCAGTGCTACGTACTCCGAAAAGGATTCCAAAAATATGTTTTCGGAAACTCCTCTTAATGATTATATCTTTATTTTCCAGTATCAAGTTATTTTTTCGAAATAAAAGGAGCTTAGAATTGATATTGTTTTGCAGAACATATGTACCTGTGAGTTGCAATTGACAGAAAGGTGCAACAATGTTAGCTAAATTAGCGGAGAGGTGGTCTAAATCAAATGTACATGAATGAGATTGTAAAATGAGATTTTTTTTTTTTTAAAAGAGAGAGAAATCAGTCAAATCACCGAAAGTGTTTACATCGATAAATGTATACATGTTAGTAATTTGAGAGTCCAAAACCGGTGCGCTCACCGATTCTTCTCGTACCTTCTAATCATTTTATTTATTTATAGAATCCAAAATTTTGTTGTCTACATGAGATATATTTCCTATTAACATATTGTTTATATTTTGCAGAATAATATAAAGATTTTTTCTTGCGTTTGGAGCAATACTCACAGAGAATCCAACTGTAGAAACTTGAATGAAAAAGAAAAGGGATAAGTTTAAAACTACCCATGTCAACTATTAGATTTTTAAATATATACTACCAACCTTTCTAAAATTCTAAAAATACCGACCTTGTTTTCAAAATTCCAAAAATACTACCTTCCTCAGTTGCAACGTTTGCAACCTCATTTGCAACTTCCAGTTTTCAAATTTCTGATTTCAAGTTCTGGGTTCAGATGTCATTTTCGACCACTTTTTTGGAATCTATATATCTAGATTCCAAAAAAGTGGTCGAAAATGACATCTGAACACCAGAACTTGAAATCAGAAATTTGTAGCATCTCAGTTGCAAATGAGGTTGCAAGGCCCCGCCAGAGGCACTCATAATTGGTGAATTTGGGTTGCAAGGCCCCGCCAGGGGCACTCATAATTTGTGGATTTCTGATTTGCAACTTTCAGTTTTCAGTTGCAAACCGCAGTTGCAACTGAGGTTGTTGCAACTGATGTTGCAACTGAGGTTGCAAAAGTTGCAAATTAGAAATCCACCAATTATGAGTGCCCCTGGCGGGGCCTTGCAACCCAAATTCACCAATTATGAGTGCCTCTGGCGGGGCCTTGCAACCTCATTTGCAACTGAGATGCTACAAATTTCTGATTTCAAGTTCTGGGGTTCAGATGACATTTTCGACCACTTTTTTGGATATATATATATATATATATATATATATATATATATAATTGGAATATTGTCGTTATTAGACGATGATTCTGGTAAAAGGTTTTGAGATTCTTTTTTCTCGACGACCTTTTTTTATTAAAACTAATTCGTCTTTTATAGTTTGTTTTAAAGAAATTATTTCATTTTCTAAATTTATAAATTGATCACCTAGACAAGTGAGAAAGGTATTAGTATAATTTTGAGACCTTATTATCTCATTTAGATTTTTCACAGTTACTTGAGTATTTTCAAGTTTTTGAAGGCTAGTATAAGCCGTAGCTTCTGTTGTATTACTAAGACAAATTGTTTGCTCGGGTGGAAAGGGAGAGCTAACGGTATCTCCTTTTACAGTCTTCCAAGGTCTTTGTAATACTAAAATCTCTTTATTAGTATTATTAATATAAGTTTTTATAAACCAATGAACAAAAGGTATATAATTTTCTGTCCTAGCTAGGTAAGAATAATATTCATCTTTAAACCTTTTTAGGTCATCTGACGAATAAGTCTTAAAGTACCATTGCCTAAATTGGGCATGTTTTTCTTGTTGGAATTCCTTATTAAGGATTTCCCTCATCGTGCTTCCTGGGGATAAATCAATCATTGATATGGAAGCTCATTTCTGATTGAGTAGGAGATTGCCTACTTTTCTCATAAATTCCTTCTGGAATTCTATTTTGGCTAATTTGGATGTGTTCTAGTAATTCTGGTTCTCTTACTTGTGAAGTAGAGGCTCTAGCTGAAACGCTAGGGGCTGTGATATAATCACTAGCGGTAGAGTACCTAGAGGATATAGATCTAGGGAGTCTAATAGTTCGTTGAGGAGTAAATTTAATTTCTATATCACCCTCAACTGTCTGGATTATTTGGTCAACTTCTTTGTTGACTTGAGGCTCGGGTTCTAATTCTTGAGGAAGAGACCATGTCTCTGGAAAATCAATTTCTTTCCACTTAATCATTCTATTAGTGGCTATGTTAGAGGTTAATAAATTGGTTTGAACTACAGTTGTGGTTCCTGGACACGATATTTGTTTCGCTTTGGGGTTTAATGTATTTAAAACTTTGTAATAAATTTTATAGCATATTGCTATAATCTCACTACCTGGTTTAAAATTATATCCGTGAGTATGTAATGTTAGTTGCATAACATCTAACAAATGATTATCTGTTAAAGATAGGGTTAAATTTGGAGCTACGTCAAAGTAAACGGGTCCATGACATAAACTGGTTTCTATTAACGCAGCTAGAGATTGTTTGAAATCTCTACATCGGCCATCTCTAACAGAGGCCATTATACTCGTGTTTAAACCTAATAAAGTTAAAGGTTTAAAGGCTATTTGAATTAATCCAATATGGATAAAATTATAGCTTTTAAAAGGAATTAAATCCTTCTTATTTAATAATCTAATTGTTTGGTTAGAGTCAGTGACTCTAATGGTTTGTTCCATTGTTTTTATAACCTGTCTTGATTTAAAATCAAAGAATCCAATATCATAAATATGATCTAAGGGAACATAGGGTATTACCCATTTATTTAGTTTATCCAAATTCTTTGGATACTCAGCCAATTCAGCATTTTTAACTAAATCATTAGGATGATCATCATCCTCCAAATTATTCATTATAATGAAAAATGAAGCTAAAGCTGTTGTGGTGGATTGGACCTCTAAGTTATGTAAGTATGTTTATTTGTTACAAAAAGTAAAAGGGCGAAAATTTAAAATATTTTTGGTCATCTTTGCAAATGACTGACTCGTTTAACTGTCAACCAAAGGGACAGACGGATAAAATCCACGAAATCAAAGATGTGAAATATTTTTAGCAAAAATTTTATTTTACGAAATCATCCGGAAAACTCCCATTTTATCTTTCGGGATAAAAGATGACATTTTAAGAAAACACTAAAAATATTTCGATTTTTTGACTTTTTTTTTTACATACTTACTTTACTTAGAACATCCAACCTTCCACAACAAAGATTTAGCTAATAACAGACATTAATTAAAAAGAATAAGATAGAAGGGTGTACCTTAACCAGGGCTATGAACAACAATGGCTCTGATACCAACTAGGCGGAAGCAGCAAGGAAGCAGCAATATAATATTAAAATTTATTTACAGTAAGAAAGGGCTCAGCACATGAGCAAGAGAGAAGAGAAGAAAATAGAATGTTATTCAAGCGTACTGAACAATGTTACAAGGCTCTCATTATATAGAGAGTCATACACGCTATTACAAACTGAATGATTATAAAAAACAAACAACTTTAACTAAAAGATAACATTATTGTTGCCGGGTGCTCATTGGGCCCCATCGTCACAATAATAATGTTTCTTCTTTTTACAAGAAAACAAAATACTTTAAAAAAGACATTCAATAATGCCTTATCCCACTACTAAAAAGCAGATTACATTATCTTTATTCAAAGGTAAAGCATGATTGCTTCAGAATTATTGCTGATAATTCACCTCCTCCGAATCTGCTTTAAACTGTTAAGTTGGCTTCTTCCAGAAGTATGATTCTGCAAGATTCATACTTTAATTTTACGTCGCTTCTCCTATTGTTAAGCCTCCTGAGTTCTGCAAAATCCACAGCGATTTGTAGAGAAGTTCGATTTTTTCTTTCCATTAAAGAAGCTTGCTTGTACTTCTGATCAAAGCTGTCAATAAGTTTGTTGAGAGAAATTAATTCTTTTTCTCTTTTCTTTATTTTTCTGAATGCTGGATTTAGAGTATACATGATTAATTTGCCGGATCCTTTCCTTTGCCAGAATTTTTCTGAGCATACAATTGAATCATAGCATCCCAATAATCTGATAGGGAAGGCGGGTCCTCTTGGACAGTTTCTTCAGCTTGAGATTCACCTGCTAGACAATTATTAGAATCCATTGATCCCTGTGAAGAAGTTGTCTTCATTGATTGATCATCTTCCTTTGCGGAGGATTGAGAAGGAAAAGTGCTAAAGAATTGTTCCTTCATGAAATCTAGAACTCGAACCATTATTTCTTGTTCTGATTCTGTTGGATATTTCTTCTGAAAATAATCTCTCATGTTAGTCATTAATGGTTGAGAACTTTGGTTCCTGGGAATTTTATCTTTCTCTTATGAGATAACTTCATGGATATGAACCACTATTCTTTGAATATCTTCGCTGCTCATCTTATTCCACCATTTGTAGAAAAAGTTTCTTTGAAGAACTGGGATATGTAATTGCTTATCCTTTGATACTGATACAGTCCACCGCCAAATCCATGGGATTTGAAATTTTGTAAAGAATAAAAATGGACATTGTCCAAAAATTAATCTTGTGGATAATTTGGAGATCATTAGACTATTGTCACACCAAGGTTTGTATAAATCCTTGAGTTCTTTGGGTAAGATTTCCAGAGAGGGACCAAATTTTGACCACCATTCATAAAACCAATTTGGAACTTGCTTATTAAGCAGGTCGGGATTAACGGAGAAAAACCAAGAATGCTTATTCTTAGGGTTTTGGTAATAAAAAGCTTTAGTAAAAGCTTGGATATAATCCCAATAGTTGTAGTAAACATAGTTACCTTCGGAAATTCTAACAGCTTTGTCAGTATTTGGACTTAGTCCCCATTCTCTTGGTGACAATATCTTATTGATATGGCATTTACTGAAGTTTATAAAACTTTCAGGGTTATTATCTTGGTAATGATGGGTAACAGTTATCGATTCGGTAACTGATAATAGAATTTCTAAATGATGCCTGGCTTGATATGCAAACCCGGGTATCCTCTTGATTCAAGATATCTGGTTCTTAGAACCCAACCATCATTAGGACTTATTTGTAAGTCTTCTTCTTCAAGAAACAGAATATTTTCTGTAACAGGATTTTCGAAATATTCTTTCTCCTGAAAAGCATAAGAAATTGCTATATCTTTATAGGTTGAAGAGAAAGGTATATCTTCCTTTTTTGGAGGTGCAGGTAATTGCTGCATATTTCTATTTCGGTTTTGGAATACTGTCCAATCTCCTATTATTGGAACAGTTGAATCCGGACGAGGTAACATATTGTTACTCCCATATCCTCGACCACGGTTATAACCGCGACCTCTTCCCCTATTAGGGGTTGACATTACCCTGTAAAAATTCACGAGTTAAATAATCAGCAAGAGAATTATTTTCTCCTTTATATATTGAATATCAAATTCAAAAGCTGACAGCTGGGCTTGCCATCCTGCAAAAATTTGTTTTGCTACAAGATTTTTTACATCTTTTTCAATAATTGATTTAGCTGAGCTACAATCAATCCTTAACAGAAATTTCTGATTCAGTAAATCACTCTGAAATTTAGTGATGCATTTAATAATTGAAAGCATTTCTTTTTTAATAGTCGAGTATTTCGACTGAGTAGGATTCCATTTTCCTGATGTAAATCTTACTAAGACTTCTTTTGAAGTTTCAGGAATTACTTGTTTTAGTATTCCTCCATAGCCTATATTAGAGGCATCTGTTTCCACAATTTTGAAGTATTTTGGATTGGCTAAAGATAAGCAGGGTAAACATTTTACCTTAGTTTTAATCTTTTGGACCGCTTGAGAATGTTTCTCTGTCCAAGGTTCAGGTTTTTTCCGAAGTCTTGCATACAATATTGCTGTATCTTGTGCTAAATTAGCATAGTAATCTGAAATATAATTCAGACTTCCTAAAAATCTTTGTAACTGCTTTTTGTCAGTTATTATATCAGGAAATTTTGAAGCAAATTCGATACTTCTATCTATAGGGATAATTTTTCCTTGATTAATCATATGGCCTAAAAATCTAACTTGAGTTTGAAATAATTTCATTTTAGGAGCAGATATGACTAATCCATTATGTTTTATCAAATTCTTAAATATTTTTAAGTGTTTGATATGTTGTTTAACTGTTTTAGAGAATACTAAAACATCATCTATATAAACAATTATAAATTCAGTATAGGGATTAAATATATCATTCATTATATTCTGAAATTCAGAAGGGGCATTTTTCTGACCGAAAGGAAGGACATTCCATTCATAATGACCAAAAGGGACAGTAAAGGCAGTTTTATATCTATCAGATTCATTAATCTGTATCTGCCAATAACCTGATTTCATATCAAATTTAGAAAAGATTAAAGCATCACTTAATCTATCTAACAAATCCTTTTTATTAGGAATTGGATATCTAATCCATTTTAGCACTTTATTAAGAGGTTTATAATTAATAACTAATCTAGGGACTCCTCTTTCTTTTTCCGCAGCATTATTAACATAAAATGCTGTACAACTCCAAGGGGATTTAGACTTTCGAATTAAGCCTTTTTCTAAAAGAGAATTTATCTCTTTTTTACATAATTCCAAATATTCTTGGTTCATTTGGGCTGGCCTAGCCTTAGTAGGAATTTGGTTTTCATTAAAACCATCTATATAAGGAAGAGAAACAACATGATCTTTCTATTCCAGAAAGCATTAGGAAGATCATTACAAACTTCATCATGGAATTGTTTTTCAATACTTTTTATTTGATTTTTAATATTGGGATTTTTGAGTTGTTCATTAATACTCAAAACTTTTATTTCTTCTTTAAGAAAACACAATTGATTTTCTTTGCCAAGGGCGATCTCTCACCTCATTAAGTATTCTAGTTTGGGGATCGGTAACAAATTCAAATTTTATGCTTTTACCTTCTATTATGGTAGAAATTCCAGTTTGGTCAACATTGTTGAGGGGCATAATATTGTGAAGGAAAGGGGTTCCTAAAATTATTCTATGGTTAATATTCTTTATTAGAATAAAAGATGTGGGAAGACAAATGTCTTGGTTGCAAATATAAGCATTTGGCAATTTATACCTAACTTGTAGTTTGTCTCCAGCCGCATGAGAAATGGATTGGGTAGTTTTCTCAAAATATTTAGTAGGGATTATTCCCTCTTCAATACAGTTCAAGTCAGCTCCACTATCAACTAGAGCTATTTCATCTTTAAGAATAATTTTTCTATCTATCATAAGAGTAACTTTAATATACCATCTTTGAGATGTTACTTGTTCTAAAAGATTCAAGTATTCTGTAACTTCATTGTTACTGGTAGATGGGATATTTTTTTGTTCTTCCTTTTTAGAGGAGGAAGGTTTTTCTTCTAACAAAGTAATTCTTTGTGCTAACATGGTGTTACTCTATTTAATCTGACTTATTTCAGATTTTAATAAATTAACTTCTTGTTTTAAATCATTAATGGAAACAGGAGTTTCTTTTTTAGTAGATTGCTGAAATCTATCTATAACCTCACTAAATTGGTAAGGTGCTTCTATAACTATAGGAGTTTCTTTTTCCTTATTATCTTTAATAAGGGCTTCGAGCATTTGCTTCTTTAATTCAAAATTTGTAATTGATTCTATAATTTTTAAGGCTCGATCTTGATCAGCCGTTAATACATTTAATCCATTCATATCTACTATGGATTTGTAATAATTTAATTCATTACACTGACAATCATTATTGTCAGAACTAGCTGAGTCTGAAGAGGACTCATAAATTAAGGCTAGATCTTCATTATTAGAAGATTCTCTTTCTTCATCTGAACTATGAAGCATGACTTTTTCTAATTGTGAACGTAATTGTTCATCTTCTATCTCATTAAGAGCTTTCTTTGTCCAACATTGGTTGGCATAATGGCCAACTTTGCCACACTTATGGCAAGTTATATCAATCTTTTTGGCCTTTCTTTTCTTTTTATTCGGGACAAAAGGTCTTTCCTTAGATTTATTATAAGGTTTTCTTTTATAATTCCTTTTATAAGAATTATTAAAAGGATATTTTGATTTATAAGAATTATTCTTATAGGTTTTGTTTCTTTTATAAGAAATCTTCTGCTTTTTCTTATCTTGATATCGAGGAATTTTTCCTATATCAAAGGCGAATTGATCGCAAAATTCTCCTAATTGGTGTTTCTCAGAAAGCTTTTGCTTTTTTAACTGATTCCTTAATTTTATGTCATTACATAAAGTTAATCCTTCGTTAATACAATTACTAACAATCTCTCCGTAAGTTAGAGAGGAGTAATTAATGTTTACTCCATCATTCTTATTTCTTAAGGATTGTCTAACTCTTTCAGCAAAGAGATGGGGTAAACCGTCTACAAATTTAGACTTCCAATGAATTGAATTAGGGTCATGAAGTTGATAAACCCTAGATAAGAAGGTATCTTTATACCATCTAAAATGAGTTAATGAAGGGCATCTAAGATTTTGTAAAAGCGTACATAGCTTCTCTGTTACAGGAACATTTGTTCCTATAAAATGTTGTAGAATAGCTAGACACAGCGTATAAATTGCATCTTCTTCTCCTGTAGTGGCAACACCATTTTCTACTTTTATAATTTTTTTATGATTAAGAATTTCTAATCTTTGGTCAAGGGTAAGATAATGATCCCACCATCCTCTGATTTGTCCTACAAATCCAGTTGAAATAAAGGATGCTATAGCACTATCAGTACTTCCGTTCTGTTTACAAACAGTGGAATACATAATCATTCTATGTATAACATCGAAAATTTGTTTTTCGTTTAAACCATCAACATTCCATTCGTAGATGGCTTTTCCCGAGTATGAAGTTTGAATATACTCCGGTTCTTCAAATAGAAGATCTTGAGGAGAAGGTCTTTGGTAGTAGAATTTCTCTAAAGGTTTAGGAGCATAAATAGGGTTTAGCTCCGCATGACTAATTTGTTGTTTAGCAAACATGGTTGATAATTGGTTTATGTCGTCATCTAGATCTTCAGAAGGGTCTGAAGCTTCTGATATTTGAGAAGATTCCTCTTTAGATATCACTGTTAGGCTTAGGTTTTGAAGCTTTTGCTGAAGAATTTGTAAAAATTCTTCGCCACTAGTTTCTAACTTAAATCCCTTTATTGGGATGGGAGTAAAATTGGAAGTAATTGTTAAAATCTTATGTATTTATGTAAATAACCCAAAAGAAAACGATCTCTCTCAACAAATACTAGGGGTATCTTCCACTATTTAGTACATTACCAAGTTGACAACACGTGGTCAAAAAACTTAGCATAAAAACATGTGGTCAAGAAGTCAAATACAATTATAGTTAAAAAATACAATTATAGTGCCTGTTTGGCTTAGCTTATTTTAAGGACTTATGGACTTATTTCCGGGTAAAAATTTTATATTTTGAAAATTTTCTTTTATACAAGTATTTAATATATCTTTGAGATTCAAAATAGTTGTAAAAATAAGTTGGAAAATAAGTTGGAAAGTTAGGAATCTCTAACTTTATCTTAAAATAAGTTGACTTATTCTGAAAAAAAGTTCCCTCAAACACCCCTTATAGTTAAATGTCTTTTTAAACAGAACTGTAATAACGTATTAATTGACACATTTTTTACGTAAGTAAGGTCCAGCACATCTTCACCGGTTTCATCTTAAAAATGGTCTAAAAAATATTACAATATTACACTTTAAAAAACTCCACTTACAATACTACATTTTCAAACCCGTCACATTTTGTGTATCATCGTGTATTTCAATTAATCCCGTTAGGTTATTTTCGCCCCATAACAATAAAATCTGATAAATTATCCATTATATCACCTCATTTTCTTCAAAATTTCCTCAAAATTGAACGATATATATATATATATATATATATATATATATATATATAACACATATTTCATATTATTTTTCAAATTGAATTCATTCATATATATATATATATATATATATATATATATATATATATATATATATATGTATACATATACATATGTATACACACATATATATATATATATATACATATACATATACATATACACATATGTTCATATACATATACACATATGTTCATCACTTTAATTTGAATTTAAACTTGATTCAAACAAAAATTGTTCATAACATAGTAAGAGATGGAGGTTATAGTTAGAGATGAAAACAAAAAAAGATTAAAATCTGAAATGGATTTGATTTAAACCCTAAATTTGCATACAAAATACTACATATTAACGGAGTTAACTAAAAATTGACGGCAGTACACAAAGTGTGACGGATTTATAAATGTAGTATTGTAAGTAAAGGTTTTTGAAGAATAATATTTCAAGTGGTGTCTCGATCAAAATACAGGTACACAAAATGTAGTTTACTCTTCTTATGATAAACACCTACAGATGTCTTAGCATTTAGAGCAATACTCCCAGGCGGCGTGACAGAGAGAATCCAAGCATCTGTAATGAAAAAGACATTACCAAGTTGACAACATGGTAGTCAAATACTACTATACGAAAAGTGTTTTCTTAGAATTTTACTTTTTTACATAATTATTATGTAAATAAAAAAAGGAAAAAAAATACTAATAAATATACGTTTCCAAGTCTTTTTCCGACCCACTGTACCGACCCCCAGAAAATAAATCAACTAAGCAGCAAGCCATTTATTCATGGTATCAGAATCAAAATACACTGAATTATTTTATTTCGGTCCTTCTAAACCGCCGCCCCTGCGTTTTTCTTTTCCTCCAATTCTTTCCCTTTTTACCTCCCCTTAAACCCTTAAACCCCCACACCAAACATATAAATACCCCCCACCACCATCTCATATTCCACACACTTTTCTCCTCTGACCCCCCACCACCATCTCATATTCCACACACTTTTCTCCTCTGTATCATGGACACCAAGATCTTAACCGTTACCACCCCTCCTCCTACATGCAACGATCTCGGCTCACCTCCGAAAAATAGTTCTGTTTCATCCATGCACGATGCTTCTACCAATATTAACTCATCCGAAGCCACACTAGGCCGTCACTTGGCACGTAGGCTAGTTCAAATCGGAGTAAATGATGTTTTCTCCGTGCCCGGGGATTTTAATCTCACGCTTCTTGATCACCTTCTTGCTGAGCCAGGGCTTGAGTTAGTTGGATGCTGTAATGAACTTAATGCAGGATATGCGGCTGATGGTTATGCTAGGTCTCGTGGCGTTGGTGCATGTGTTGTTACGTTTACTGTTGGTGGATTGAGTGTGATTAATGCGATTGCTGGAGCTTATAGTGAGAATCTTCCGATTATTTGTATTGTTGGAGGACCGAATTCGAATGATTATGGGACCAACAGAGTGCTTCATCATACTATTGGCTTGCCTGATTTTTCGCAGGAGCTTCGTTGCTTTCAGACTGTCACTTGCTTTCAGGTATGGCATATATCACATAATTTACTGTTTTTTTCTATGAATCGAATATTTTGTATGATGGTAATTTTTATCTATTAATTAAGATAATTATAATAAATAATACATTTGTTTTTCTTTTTAATATTTGAATGGTACATTGGTGCCTGTTTTTTTCCCTTACTATGAATCTATTGTATGCTTTACGGTGTTTAATTTGTGTGGTGTGGTGGTTTTTTTAGGCTGTGGTGAATAATCTGGAAGATGCTCATGAACTGATTGATACTGCGATTTCTA
The DNA here is from genome assembly GCA_036435485.1 of Saposhnikovia divaricata. NCBI lineage: Eukaryota > Viridiplantae > Streptophyta > Magnoliopsida > Apiales > Apiaceae > Saposhnikovia > Saposhnikovia divaricata. The sequence continues at coordinate 184,309,959 of CM071599.1, read as the reverse complement.
CTGCATTGAAAGAAAGCAAACCTGTGTACATAAGTGTGGGATGTAACTTGGCTGCTATCCCACATCCTACTTTCAGCAGAGATCCAGTTCCTTTTTCAATCTCTCCCAAGTAAGCATTCGTCCCTTAGGATACATTTGAGTTGTTTCGAGTTTAATTTAAAATTTTAATAGTATTTTGTTATGGGTCTATGTGTGATTTATTAAGATTCTGTTTTTGGAGTTGATCAAAAAAAAAAAAAAAGATTCTGTTTTTGGGGTTGTGTAGATTGAGTAACAAGATGGGATTGGAGGCTGCTGTAGAGGCCACTGCTGAGTTCTTGAACAAGGCTGTTAAGCCAGTTATGGTTGGTGGTCCGAAAATGCGTGTGGCCAAGGCTTTGGATGCTTTTGTTGAATTAGCTGATGCTTGTGGCTATCCTATTTCTGTAATGCCATCGGCCAAAGGAATGGTGCCTGAACATCATCCACATTTCATTGGGACGTATTGGGGTGCAGTGAGCACTGCTTTCTGTGCGGAGATTGTGGAATCAGCTGATGCCTACTTGTTTGCTGGACCGATCTTTAATGACTTCAGCTCTGTTGGGTATTCTTTGCTTCTCAAGAAGGAGAAGGCAATCATCTTGCAGCCTGATCGTGTAGTCATCGCAAATGGTCCTACATTTGGATGTGTTCTGATGAAGGATTTCCTTCAAGCACTTGCAAAGAGGATTAAGCACAACAAAACTGCCTATGAGAACTACTACAGGATTCATGTTCCAGAAGGTCTCCCTCTTAAAAGTGCACCCATGGAGCCTCTAAGGGTTAATGTTCTGTTCCAGCATATACAGAACATGTTGTCTGGTGACACTGCTGTCATTGCTGAGACAGGGGACTCTTGGTTCAACTGCCAGAAGCTAAAATTGCCAAAAGGATGCGGGTGAGCATCACTCTCACAATCTATTTCTTCTCCGACATATTGTTTACATTTGTTTAACCGTAGGGATGATAATGCAGGTATGAATTCCAAATGCAATATGGATCCATTGGTTGGTCTGTCGGTGCAACTCTCGGGTATGCACAAGCTGACAAGAATAAGAGAGTAATCTCTTGCATCGGTGATGGCAGCTTCCAGGTAATTATGTCTTGTTCCAAACCTTAGGTTCTTGCTGATACTTAAATTGTGCATGAAAATCTTGGACTGCCATGATTTGTTAGCATTAGCAACTTGTTCAGTTTAGATAATTCATCCTATGAATCATGTGGGAGTGAGTTGGCGGAATGTACTGGTCGATGAGCTAAAATAATTCTCTATGTTCAGGTCAACGATATGAAGGTGACAACACCTGCGTAGGGTTTTATAATATGCATATAACTAACATCATACGTGGTTCATCTCTGGCAGGTTACTGCACAAGATGTGTCAACAATGCTGCGAAATGGTCAAAATCCGATTATATTCCTGATAAACAACGGTGGTTACACCATCGAAGTTGAGATCCATGATGGACCATACAATGTAATTAAGAACTGGAACTACACTGCACTGGTAGAAGCAATCCATAATGGTGATGGCAAATGCTGGACTGCTAAGGTCAGTCAGGATCAAAGAATTATGGATTATTACTTTCGATGAAGCTATTTATTAAATTCTTTTTTGCACAACTATAACTATAATTTCAGGTGTTCTGTGAGGAGGATCTTGTGGAAGCAATTGAGACAGCAACCGGAGAAAAGAAGGATTGTCTTTGCTTCATTGAAGTGATTTGCCACAAGGACGACACAAGCAAAGAGTTGCTCGAATGGGGATCTCGGGTTTCTGCTGCTAACAGCCGCCCTCCCAACACCCAGTAGATCTTTTGCTATTGTTACACCCCGGATGGAATCTTATTATATGCTGAACAATGGCTAGCAGTTTTAAGTTTCTTAATTATAAGGAAGTTGATAATTTTGTTTAGTGAAAATTAGTATCACGTACTTGTACTTGGTATTTTTCTGCTATAGCTACATTTGGATTATTATTATTATTATTTAATAAAAATATTCATTCTTGTTAGAAGCTTATGTCATTCTGATTCTGAAAAACAGTACTCCAGTAGCAAAAAAAATGTAGTGCCTTTGATGCTGATTGCTGAGGCCTTTAATTTTCTTAGTTACGACACATTCGTCATTTTAGCAGCAACATTCTGAAGGGATCTATTGTTCGTCATTTTAGCAGCTACTGCAATATCTTTTTTGATTACAAATAAAACTTTTAAATTCAAACACAAAGAACACTTAAGACAACTAAAGTTCCAAGTGTACAATGATTAGATATTAAGGTCCTCCTTAATGCAAAGAAACATGAGCATAAGCTGACTGCAAAAAGGGAATTACATTTCATATTGATTGACCCAAGGTCCAAATTCTTTACCATCAACATGTTTTAAGGGTTCGATCTGTGCTCTTGATGAAGCTCTAGGAAATTGCATCACCTCTTCTGCCATTTCCAGTGCTACATCCTTATTTATGTCCCAGCCATGGACGAACAGGGTTTTCAGCAACGGAGAGTGACCTAGTAGAAACTTGATTAGCTCCAACTCAGCTTTGAGACCTCTAAAATGACTTAAAGTGACAAACAGTAGCTATAGCGATACAGAATGTGTTAAAGTGCGTATGAATCACCATGATATGTAGTTTGCACAAGTTGGGAGAACTCCGAATCAAACAAAGCAAAGTAGAAACCTCAGACAAGTCAGTCAAATTTATGCAAGAGATACTTAGAGTCTTTAGGTAAAGCAATGGTTCACAAAGTCTTTTTGGAGAACCTCCTGCGGCCAAGCACTTTTAAACAAGTTGCAAACAAAGAGCACACACAATTAGACGTTGATGAACAACGCAAAGTTACAGTTGACAAAATATAGAAGATTCAAATATTACCTTGATAAAATTCATTCCTACTAAAAACTTCTCAACTTTAGGTACACTACTAAGAACCTTGACCACATTAAATGTTTTTGTCTGTGTTATTGGCTCTCCTGACAACCAGAAAGAATATTCTGTAAGGTTTTCTAACCCAGCTAAAGAATATTCTGGAGCCATATGCCAATACAATTGATGCAAGCATTTGAGCTTAGGAGCACGAAAGTTTGTATGGAAGAAGCCTTCACAATTTACCAAGGTCAACTTCTCAAGCACAGGGCAATCGAAGATGCATTGTTCAGAAATATAAACCTCAATCAACTCAAGATTTGTCATACAAGCAAGTCGTCCAAATGCAGGTGTAGAAATTGTGATGGTTACCTTGTGTCATTGCTTGTGTGTGCATATGTGTAACGCAGCAGTGTTACAATATCGTATAAGCAATATGAGACTACAAGGGAAGCTGAACAACAATGTAAGAGAAAGAACAAACAAACTCTTGTATTGCTATGTAGTATTCAGCTTGATGATATTACATTAGTAAGTCCTAATATATAGAAGAACAAAGTGTGTAAAGGAATCTGTTCCTAAGGTAGCTAGCCAACTATGCTGACTTTGTGAACATGAGCTAGCCAACTATGCTGACTTTGTGAACATGAGTTCATAAACAGCTGTAGGATATAATATATTTAACACCCCCCCTCAAACTAAAGTTGGTTGAAAAATCAACTTGAGTTTGTAAACAATATCACCTGAAAAGGTAGGCAGATGAGCTTCGTAGAGGAGACATAATGTAGCAAATTCATGCCATCTTTAACTTGTTGGCTTATGAATGTCACAATCAATCTCTATTTATGTGTGTTGTTTGAAAACTCAAGCAAATATATGTGTATATAAAGAAGAGAAATTATGTGCTGTAGGATATCTACGCGCATAGTCCTCAATAGTAAGTTGATTGACGCCATTTCTTGACAATAAAGGAATCCACTGATCTATATACTCATGAATCACTCGGGTATCATGATCGAGATCTTGAGGAAAACTGAGGGAAAATTCGAGAATGGGACCATCATGGAGTAGGATAACTTTATTTATCACTAACAAATTTAAGTGCCTTAAGTTCTTGATCATGACATTGTTTTAATTTATCCTAGACGCTATCGAGGAATTGATCATCACAAATCAGATGTGGAATCGTAGTCCAGCATTTTCTCCATTTTCTTGACAAAATAGCGGTTCTCACTGCATCTCGTATTGGCAGAATACATAGGATAGCTTCTTTTATATTCTGGGGCAACTCACTGATTAAATCTTCCTTAGTGCAATCAGACTTTCTTTTGCTAGATTTTGCCATTCTCTTCTGCAAAGAAAATGTGTTAATATAGATAAATATACGAATATTCTCACACACGATGACAACTGACATTATCACAATATGGCGGGAAAGTTTGTTAGAATCTCTCAGATGTGTATATAACAGAATTGTACATAGAACATAGAGTAGAGTTTTAGATAACAATTTTACTTCTTTAAGCTTTCTCTCTGTAAAATACATGATGATGATCATGTTAGGAATCTGCCCGATTCCCGGTGAATGCGGAAGCGATTTGGTAAATATGTGTGCTTAGATCCCACAAATATACGTGATAGTAATAAAGCAACAAACCAACAATACAGTAAAAGAGACAAGAGATTTAACGTGGTTCGGCCCAGCCTGCATCCACAAGAGCAACAACTTCACACTAGATAAAAGAGATTACAATTATACACAAATTCAGCCCTACGATACCTATTATGTATATCCTCAACTCACTGAAGTGTTTATCTCAAATCCTCCCCCTATCACTGTTTCCCGACAACCTTTTCTTCTCTCCTTCTCCCAACCCGGAAAGTACCACACAACCTAATAGAAAGACCCCTGCAGCGGGACCATCTCCGATAGCTGCAGTCGGACCCAAGTACCCTAAGGAATAGTTTAGGCACGAGGACCTTCTATCCTGACACTTCCTGAAAGCGGGCTAAACCGGCTCCCCTACTAGACGAACTATCTAGCAGCTATATAGAGAGAGAAGAGAGAATTATGGTGTATTTGATAATGAAGGAGGAGAGGGGTATATATAGGAGTTATAAGATGTGGTAGGTGGTTGTATGTGGTGGTAGGTGAGGTTGGTGAGTTTGGAAAGAATCAAATGTCTAATGCCTAACAATCTCCCCCTCTTTCCAAACTCACAGCTCTTCACTTGCACTCCATACTTGCGCCATGTTGGCACAACTCCAACTTTCCTCGATCCGTATCATTCCTTACGACAAAGCTCCCCCCGAGTCCAAGACTCCAAACTATACCCTAGTTTGCACATTCATTCTCGAATGCCCACTTGCTATACGCACAAGTGTACCATTGACCTCTATTTGTCTAACTACATACATGTGAAGCAATCTGTTGTATACACACATACTCACTTGATTCACGTTGGCCAATCCCATATGTAGTCCATCACACACGCAAGTGTGACCATCACACACACAAGTATGACCATCGATCTTTCATTTACTCCCCAACTGCATATCAAACAAATCAATCTGTTGCATGGTTCACTGCTCACTTGATTCGTGTTGATCGATGCCCATATGCAGCTATAACACACAAACTACTCGTTGATGTCGTGGAAGCCCTTCGACAAGCATCCATCCCAGCAGTCTTTGCACCATCGTCTAGACTTGAAGGCAATACAACCGCAACAGTATCCTTCAAGTCACTCTTCCCTCGTGCATGAGATAATCAGATTTTCGAAGTTCCAGTACGTTCTGGCCACGTACTAATCAGACGATATATTCCCCCACGTAGCTCTCCCTTCATCCGAACCACACGGCCTCTATTGATATTCATAGCTCCCCCTACTACAGAGCATCTGTAGCCTTCTGAAGCTAACCGACCGATAGAGATTAGATTCTTCCTCAGCTTAGGCACATATCTTACCCCATTCAAGCTGCGAACTATTCCATCGAACATTTTGATTTTCACAATTCCAATCCCCTTGATCTCACAAGTTGATCCATCAGCCAAAGAAACTGTTTCATTCTTTGTATCTTGGAATTTGTCAAAATGCCCCCTCTCGGAACATACATGGTAAGATGACCCTGAGTCTAATATCCATTCTCCTGGAGAACTAGTGCCTCGATTGAAGACGGTGCAAACATCTTCACAATCGAGAGTAACCACAGCCAATGATGCATCTGGATCCTTCTTATTAAGCGGACAATTAGGCCTAATATGACCCCACTCCTTGCAACCAAAGCACTGCATGCCCTTTTCACTGTATCTGGATTTACCCCTGCTATTGGTAGATCCTCTCACAACACCCCTTCCTCTATTATTTGGACTATGCAAAGCCAAAATTGTCATTCCGTCCTTGTCACCATCCTGGTTTTTCCTTCCAGCATTTGACAAAAGTGCTGACTGAACCTCCACCATTTTTAACGTGTCCTTTCCGTACAAAATGGTTGTGACCAAATGATCGAATGACTCCGGAAGCGAAGTAAGAAGAATAAGGGCCTTATCTTCTTCCTCCAATTTTACATCAACCTTTTCAAGTTGATCAACAATACATTAAACACATTCATGTGCTCAATAACATTGCCTTGAGCTGCCATCTTCAGCTTGTATAACTCGCGCTTCAGATTTAAATTTGTAGTCAAGTTCTTCCCGAGATACAATGTCTCCAACTTTGACCATAATTCCTTCGACGTGCTTTCGTCAACAACATTATTGATAATGTTATTAGCAATGAATAGTCTGATGGTACTCATGCATTGCGACTCAGCATCCTCCCAATCTTCATCGCTCATCTTTGTTGGTTTTCCCTCTTCCCCTTCAAAGCCCTTGCTAGCTTCTGTTGGGTTAGGATATCCTTTACCCTTCTCTACGAAAGAGTAAAACTTCCTTTACCATCATATGGAGTCACCTTGAATCCTCCAATACTTGCCATGATCTCCGTTTGCACACACAAACCAATCCAAACAACTAAATCAATTGGCCAGGTAAATGTAAGAAACAATGGGAGCACTTCCGTCAAAACGGTGCCAAATTAGACAACCACTTTTCTTAACGACTTTCCTTCGGCACCAATAATTTAGACACAACTAGCTCTGATACCAACTGTTAGGAATCTACCCGATTCCCGGCGAATGCGGAAGTGATTTGGTAAATATGTGTGCTTAGATCCCACAAATATACGTGATAGTAATGAAGCAACAAACCAACAATACAGTAAAAGAGACAAGAGATTTAACGTGGTTCGGCCCAGCCTGCATCCACAAGAGCAATAACTTCACACTAGATAAAAGAGATTACAATATCCGGGTATCCGGCCCCTGAATTTTATACACAAATTCAGTCCTACGATACCTATTATGTATATCCCCAACTCACTGAAGTGTTTATCTCAAAACCTCCCCTATCACTGTTTCCCGACAACCTTTCCTTCTCTCCCTCTCCCAACCCAAACAGTGCCACACAACCTGATAGAACGACCCCTGCAGCGGGACCACCTCCGATGGCTGCAGTCGGACCCAAGTACCCTAAGGAATAGTTTAGGCACGAGGACCTTCTATCCCGATAATTCCTGAAAGCGGGCTAAACCTGCTCCCCTACTAGATGGACTATCTAGCAGCTATATAGAGAGAAGAGAGAATTATGGTATATTTGATAATGAAGGAGGAGAGGGGTATATATAGGAGTTATAAGATGTGGTAGGTGGTTGTAGGTGGTGGTAGGTGAGGTTGGTGAGTTTGGAAAGAATCAAATGTCTGCTGCCTAACAGATCAATATACCATAATTACATTTCTTTAGCATCGCTCTTCGATCTCTTCCATTTTTCGATATCATTTTGATATTTTTTGTTTCAATTCTTCATTTGATTGCATCTCAACTCATTGATTGTATCAATTGATTCGCTAATTTTGTCTCTTTTCCCTACGATTCTGTATATTGGGAGCTCAATTTCTGTTCAACAATGGCGGTTTCATACTCTGTAGCTGCATCTGGTTCTACAACTCTTGGATCTACAATTGACTGTACTCATCCATATTATCTCTCTCCTTCTGATCATCCAGGTATGATCTTAGTTACTATTACTCGTTTTGTTCATAACTATAGTCAGTGGAGTAGATCTATGAAGATTGCTTTATCATCCAAGATTAAATTGGGGATGGTTCAGTTGTTAAACCTGCTGCTTCGTCTAGTTTGTTCATGTATTGGTCTCGTTGTAATGATATAATTACTTCTGGGATCTTGAATACTATTTCGCCTAAGATTCGTCAAAGTATTATGTATATGGATTCTGCTCAAGCTATCTGGTCTGATTTAGCTACTCGGTTTGCTCATACAAATATTCCTAAAGTGTTTAATCTCAAGAAAGAGTTAGCATATTTGACTCAAGGATCCATGTCTATCTCTGCTTATTTCACTAAATTTCGATCTTTTACTGATGAACTTTTGAGAATATTCGTATCTTTATCAAACTCAGGATACTAAGTGTTTCGTTTCCTTCAGTAATAAATCTTGTTTTTTTCAGGACCCTGTCTTGCAGAGGACTAAAGAGATTGATTTTGAGCAAGGTGGTTTGTATCTTCTTCATCAGGACAAGCTGCACTTAAGCTCACCAACTTTGTTTCCTTTGCATTGTAATTCTGTAGTCAAAATTAGTTCATTTCATCTCTAGCATGCCAGATTAGGGCATCCCTCTATTTCTTCTATGAAATTTCTATCTTCTTGTATACTGAGACTCATGATCTTGATACTTGTGAAACCTGTCATTTAGCAAAACAAACTAGACTTTCTTTTCCTACTAGTCAAACTAAAAGTACTGTTTTGTTTGAATTAGTTTTTATGGATGTTTGGGGACCATATAAACATAAGACACATGGTAACTGTGCTTATTTCTTGACTGTTGTTGAATCTATGTCTAGAGGACATTTCTTTTCTCTGATAAATCTTAGGTACCTGATTTGATCTTAACTTGCTTATGTTAATAATCAGTTTCACACTAATGTGCAAGTTGTTCAAACTGATAATGGTACAGAATTTATGAATAAATACTTGACAACAAAGTTTGCCAAATTAGGCATAGTTCATCAATCATGTTGCACTTATTCTCCACAACAAAATGGTGTTGTGGAGAGAAAACATAGAATTCTTTTAAATACAGCCAGAGCTTTAAGAATTCAAGCTCATCTTCCCATCAGTTTTTGGGGAGATTGTCTTCTCACAACTACTTATCTACTTAATAGAACACCAACTCAATTGCTTGATGGTCTTACTCCTTATGAGATTTTGTTCAAGTCTAAACCAGATTATTCCCATATAAAAGTTTTTGGTACTCTTTGTTATGCTTCTAATCTATCACCTACAAAAGATAAATTTTCTTATAGAGCACACAAATGCCTATTTCTAGGTTATCCCTTTTCTAAGAAAGCATACAGAATGATGAATTTAGATACTAAAAAGGTGTTCTATTCCAGAGATGTTCACTTAATGTGTTTCCTTTTCTTGACATTCCATCTACCTCTTCTTCACCTTTATTTTCTTCTAGTTCTGATCATATTTCTGATGATCATCCACTTATTATCCAATTACTGTCATCTGATCCAGTTGTATCTGATTCAGTTTCTCCTGCTTTAGACTCTGCAGTTGTCACTGATTTTGCAGTTGTCACTAACTCTTCAGTTATCACTGATTCTGCAGTTGTTACTGAGCATGTAGTTGTTAATGAGTCTACAGGTGTCAATGCTTCTCACAGACCTCAAAGAGTCAAAACTATTCCTGCTAAATTTCATGATTACACTGGACTTCCAACTCATCTTTCTAACCTTGTTTCTTATGATAAACTTAGCTCTTCTTGTAAGCATTTTATTGCTAATATTGATCACATTCCCAAGATTTATTCTCAAGCTTGCAAAGTTAAAGAATGGTGTGAAGCTATGTCTGTTGAATCAGTTGCTTTAGAAGCTAATAACACTTGGTCTGTTGTTACTATACCACCAAATAAGAAGGTTGTAGATTGTAAGTGGGTTTATAAGGTTAAATACAAGCCTGAGTAATGTAGATAGGTACAAAGCTCGATTGGTGTAACACCCCCAGATCCGGGGTCCGGGATCCGATCGTTACGGTCTCCATTTCCGTCCACAATACTTGAACTTACTTCAACATAAAAATAAATTACATCTTTATGACCCAACACAACAATATAAAACACACCCGTTATAGTCCCAGAGATGAAATCAGAGTAACTACCAAATTTCATTAAGCACATTATGAGTTCTTACAATCCAAAAGAATTTCAATATGAATACATACTCTTTGCCATCCATTAATATAAGTCATACCAGCCCATATATTTGGTACTGAAAGAATGAATCTATCCTACCAATAGCTTTCTCTTCGGCTCTGGTAGTCTCATCATCCTCGCCAGCGTCGAGTGCGCCTTGTGCGAGTCATCTGGTCTAGCTGTTGTTGTGATATAATAATAAAGCAAGGGTGAGCAATAGCCCACCAACAATAATATATAACTGAACGATAATATATAACAGTTCAAAAGTATCTTTCAAACCATATGCCATGCATTTACAGAAATGATGCCAGTATAATATGAACGATGATGTTACAAGGTAACTCAAAATTGCATATATAGGTGGGAATATCTGCTATGTCAAAGATAAGCAAGATATTGTCATTTATCATAATTGAGGAACTTGCAGGAAAATATTGCAATTCCAATTATAAATAATCTTCCAATACTGCCAACAATGATAATGTTGCAGAAAATAAATGAATTTGAATGATGAACTATTGCTGGAGTATTCACCGCGCCCGCTGTTCCAATCTCGATGATCAGTCGAAATCGTACAGCTCAAATTAGATTTACTACCGGTAGAAGGAAGAACTGACGAATTTACTTGTCTACCGCCCTGTTAGATCTTCCCAACCAACGGTTGGGCAAATTGGGATAGACCGGCGCTACTCGGCCTCTTACACGACTCCAAGTTCGAAAAGAAGTTCTTGACTCTGAACGTAAAGTTCATCCCCCTTTCCCCAAGTATGATACTTGTTGATAAGACTCCACAAAGTAGTCGTATCTAGTTGGAAAGGAAAATTCAACATCATATCTCCCAAGCTGCTGCTTGTTAGAGGATACCATCTTGTTCCAATAATCTCACCCCTCGAATGATGAGAGGGTTACTCAAAGATTCGATTGATAAACAGCAACCAAGTTGCGAGTGAAAAGAATAGTTTTACAAGATTTATGACCGAGAAGTCAACAAGATAAATAACATTGCTCAAGTAGGTTCCCCTATAATATGGAAGTTTGAGCGAGCATTTAAATCATTTTAAGATAGATTTAAATGAAAAATAAAGAGTTGGGAACCTTTCCTTGATAAAATAGTCGTAAAAAGACTCCAAAATATTTTACATAATATCTGGAGGTGAAAGATAATCTCCAAATAATATAAATCATTTTAAAAAGAATTTAAAAGAATTAAATAAATATTCCAAGAATATTTATTAACTCAATAATAATTACGGAATATTATTGAATCATAATATTGCTCGTAAGTAATCCTCGAATGAATATATAGAATTTATTTACTAAATGAATATTCAAAATAATATTCATTAAATAATTAAACTCTAATAAATATTTAAAATAATATTCAATAAATTAGTCAAACCTTAAATGAATATTTGAAAATAATATTCATTTAATAATTAATCTCCTAAATGAATATCCAAATAATATTCATTTAATAAATAATCTTCTAAATGAATATCCAAATATTTAGTAATCAAAACTTTAAAGGAATATTCGAAATAATATCCCTTAAGTAAATAGAACTTCCAATGAATATTTTAAAATAATATTCATCAAGTACATAAAACCTTAAATAAATATTCGAAAGTAATATTCATTTAATAAATAAAATTACAATGAATATCAAAATAATATTCATTAAATAATCAACTCTAAATATTGACAATATCAATTCAGGGAACAGGTATCATAATATAATTTGACAATAGGCATGCATGCTATGGCATATGTAAAACGGCAATCACATATATATATTATCACAACAACAGGTTCAAAGTTTTGAACACTTGCCTGGTAATCGGGTGTGGGTGGAGATAGCGTGTCCTGGGTCTGCTCGATGATCTATAAACAATCAGAATATTCGAGATTAACCACTTAACACCTTTTAAAAGTCTAAGTATAACTTCACTTAAATCGAAACACGTTTTCGAATTATCTCGTTATACACCTTTTAGTGTAACTCTTTTTATTACCGATACAATCCGACATTTTTTCGTTATTACAACATGTCATCATACCCACACTCGATATATACTTAAGTCGTATAAGTTCTAAAGTCGATCGATTACGAATCGAGATTATACCTCGAGTTTTATCATTCGTGTTGAGTATTGAATACAGTAAAAGAATACAGTGGGGGGGGGGTGAATGGATTCTTGAACTTTTCTTTGTTCTTGAATCTTTGCAACAAGATATGTGTTGAGTGTGTGAGATATGTAAGTACAGATAACAAAGACAAACACAACCCAATATCACTTTAATCTAATATTTTATTAGATAAAGATTTTGCTACAATCTGTGAATACAAATGATAGTATTCTCAGCTTCGTTTTTCTCAGAGAGATATTTCTTCTTAATCTTATCTTTTAAGAGCTTATCTGCTAAGGAAGTGAGGCTGTATCCGTATAGACATGGATACACCTACTTACTACAAATAAGGTAGGTAAAACAAACTACTTTCCAGTATGTCTAACTCATTTGAGTAAGAGTCCAAACGGCTACATATTTGACTTTGCAAAGCCTGTTCAGATCCACTTCTTTAGCTCCTTGTCCCTTTGTCTTATCTCTCCAAGCTTCTTTGTAGGCTTTCCAATGTGCTTTATAGTACATAGTCAAATAAAGCGTCTTGGCTTGTTGCAGGTTTCTGACTTGTACAATTCTTCAGTATTTTGTCTCCAAGAATGTATTCGAGAAGTGGCTAAGTGATTGATTCGAGAACTCGAATTGACTTAATCGATAACTCTGAGTTCTCGAGTAGTGTTATATTGACATATCGAATCACTTCTCGAATAGCTCTTTTCTCTGGGACTCCTTGAGATATCGAATAGAGCATTTTGACATATCAAATCCCTGAGATGTCGAATAGCTTCTTTAGTCCTTGAGATATCGAATAGAGCATTGACCTGTTGACTCTTAGAGAACTCGAATGATGCTTTGACTTGTTGACTCCATTAGTTCTCGAATAGAGTAATAGACATATCGAATCTCTGAGATATCGAACAGTGTATTCAGAGATATCGAATAGTGTCTTCTGAGATATCGAATCTCTGACTTCTCGAATGCTAGACTTCTCGAATAGACAAATGTACTTCTCGAATTGGTACTTAGGCAAATTCTTCATTTCTTCAAATCCCAACTGTGATTATTTGGCAGTCTTTATCTCCTTGCTTGAGGCATGAACCTTGAAACTTCTTTCAAGCATTATTCTTGACTTTATAAGTACAGTTACACAACTAGGATTTGATGCCTACTACAAGTACAGAACAAATAGAAACTCTACAACTAGAGGTTCCCTCAGTTAAAAGGTCATGTAGGTAATGCACAACATTACACATACTTAGGCTTGTTATTAGATGTATTCAGGCATGCCTCTGTGACTAACAATCTCCCCCAAATTGTGAGTAAGACCCTTAGTCACAATTTCATGTCTGATAACAAGCCTAACATACATAAAGATAAAACTTGACAGTACATGTATGAATTTTGATTAGCAATGTGGATAGAACTACAGGGTGAGTAATCTTACAGCCTATGATGAAGTACTAGCCATTGTCATTTGTTTCCCTTTCCATAGCTTTGGCTTGAAAATCAACATATGCTTTCTGTCTTCTTTCTTTCTCCTTCCTTGTATTCTCATCCATAACTTTTATTATTTCTGCCATAGCATCCAATTCTTCAAGCAAAATTGAGTCTTTGAAATCTTCAAGTACTGAATTCAGAATGCTTGTAGGATAGTGGTTGAGTAGATTCATTCTGATGTGGATCTGATCCCCATTTCTCCTCCTATACTTCACCACATAGGGGTTAAACTGAACTCTACACAATCCCTTTGCCCTTAGCTTTTCTGCTTCAATCTCCAGTCTCTCAATTTCTTTATCCCTTGCTAGCCATTTCTCAAGACACTCTTTTCTGATTCTCTCCTCATGACCTCTCTTCATCTTCACAAAATCAATTAGCTCCAGCTTCCATACTCTTTCCACTTTATCTTCTGAGCTCAACAATGCAATGATTCTTTCTATGTCATGTAGCTTGCCCCAGTGTTGACATCCTCCTTGTTTGAATTTCTTCTCCATTCCATCAGTATATTTGATCTCAAGGCAGTTATCAACAATGGCAACATGATAGATTCTTTGAGCTTGTAAGAATTGCAGTTGGTCTTCATCAAAATCTTCATCTAGTGGTTGGAGTTTTAAGCCTGGATAGATTGTCAGAGTCCTTGATTTGGATAGCTTTGGTTTCCTTGCAGCTTGTTTGAATTTGATCCTTTTAACATGGTTGCCTGGCAGTAGCATGTGACCTTTGTTTGTGGACCATTGTAGTATTCCATTAGCATTTCTTTTTGAAATATACAGATGGTTTTTTGACTTGAATCTTCTTCTCTTCTTGAGGTGGCAAGACAGTTGCAGAAGCCATAGATGTAGATTTTGGTAGGTCAGTACTAACAGTATTCACCTAGACTTAGAGTCTTGTGATGTGGTGAGGTTATTGTCAGCAATGCCTAAGGCTTGTTGTCTTCCACTCTTCCTCTCAGAGACTTTACCTTGGTCATCATCCTTCTTATCCTTGCTGTCTTTCTTCTTCTTCTTATCCTCAACCCCCTTATCACTCCTGTGATGACTTCTACTTCCATCACTCTTGTCATCATCCTTATCATCCTTATTCCTCCAAGGTTGAGCTATTTCCAGAATTGAACCAGTAGCTATGAATGTTCTTAAGATGTGAAGTGCTTCCAACTCTTCAGCACTTCTGTTTCCATCTTTCTTTTGTAGCTGGTCAATAATAGCAATGATGAGTATGTGGTTTTTATGGTTAAGATCATGGGGGATAACCAGCTGTTTAACATCTTGAATTCTGGTACCAGACTGATAAAAGATGGTTCTTGGTTTGGTGCATACTTCAGGCAATCTAGTTAGTTGACCATCTTTTAGTTCAGTGTACAGTCTTTGGTTGTTCTCCCCTTTCTGCTCAATTAGTTCCAAGATAGCATCAATCTCAGAGTATTTTAAGGCTTTCAAGGTTTCAAATGATAGATGCCATATCTTGCCATTGGTCACCATCATGATTTCCTTGAGATAGATTTGATTTCGCTTTCTTGGAATAACTGTTAGATATTTGATTTGATCTCTGAGGCTTCTTCTGTAAAATAAGGTATCCCCTCCAACCCTTGCTTTTGAGGTTTGCAGAAACTTCAAGAATGCAGCATCATGATAAATCTCTGAATTTGCTACTTCTATCAGCTTGGCCTCTGTAATCACCTTAGCTTCCACTGGCTCATCTTCAAGTCTGGGTACTTGGACTGGATTGCTTGGCATGGAACCTGCCACTACTGTAGTAGTGACAGTTTGCTTTTGGCCACTAGGTGTAATGATGTGCACAGGTGGTAGAGTGACCACTGGCAGAGAAGATGGAGGTTCATCAACCTTGAGTTTGCCCTTGCCTAAGACATGAGATGTAGGATTTGAAATTTGTTGATGACCACCCTCATTAATCTTGATGCCTTTAGATTGAGATTGAGATTTCTCCCCCTTAGTCTCAGACCCCTTAGGTTTATTCCTTGTTATCCTTTTCTTCCCCTTAGGCTTGTTGTCAGGCACAGAGGTTGTAGTAGGGGCCTTTGGAGTTGAAGAGTCTTCAGATAGAGGGATACCCATGTGCTTCATCATGGCAGACAACATAGATTGTTGATGCAGAAGAACATCAGCTGTGGTAGTGGCTTGAGTGTTCAATTGCTCAGTCAGATTTGTAACCTTGCCTGCCAGATGGGCATTGGATTCTTTGAGAGACACCACCTCCCTTTCAAGAGTATCAACCTTGGTGAATAGCTCTTTGGCCTTGAAACCATTTAGGGATTGATCTTGTAGTCTCTTGAACTCATACTTTGACAGTTCATTCACAGGGACTTCAGTGACTAGCTTGTCTCCATATTGGTTTTTGAACATGGTCCTCAACATAGCATTGGCCTCTGTAGTCTGGTCAGATAGAATTTGAAATTTGCTTCCTAGACATGTGGCTGTATCTTTAAGTAGAGCTAGACCATTATCCATCTTGGTACAGGTGGTGTTGCAGTGTTTGAGATCTTTGACCACACTGTCTAGTTGAGGAAATTTGGCATCAAAGGCCCTCTTTACTTCTTCTACTGTAGTGGCTGTCTTGTCACCTTGTTGACTTCAGTTTTGACTCCCTTGCCAAGGTAGTATGCAGCCTTGAGGAAACCCTTGTAGGAATCATTGACAGCTTCATACACTTCACTAGGGGACATGGATTTTGCATTTGAACCCAGTGAAGTGATGTATTCCTCTCTAAGATATTGAAGTGCTTCACTGAGAGTTACATCATACTTTCCTTGCATCCAGGCATCTACATTTCCATCTCTCTCAGCATCATCAATAATCTTGGCCTTCTGCATCTCCACATCATCCCTATGGCATAGTAGGATGGCTTTATAATCTGGATTTGAGATTTTGGAGGTGACAAGGTTCTGGGCTATTTTTACAAACTCAGGAATATGATCCACAACATAGCTTTGTAGAGCTTCAATGGACATTTGTGGTGGAACAGACCCTGATCCTGAAGCACTGTCATGTTGCACAGGCTTCAGCCATTGGGACAGAAAGTGAGAGCTAGAGCTAGGCAAACTAGACTCCTCAGTTACAGATGCAACTTCTGTAACCGGATGGAAAGACTCTACTACTGTTGTCTCCACAGGAGTGGGATGAGTTACAACAGTAGTTGACACATGCACAGAGTCTCTAGTTAAAACTAGTGAATCCTCTGTGTTTGTGATGGTGTCATTAGGAGATGCCCCAGCATGCATTCCCTGACCATCTAAATGTGGTACCTGGGTGGTGAGCAAGGTGTCATGCACCAAGTCACTTGAATCCATTGGCTCATCAAGAGAAAAGAATTCTTGATGATCAATGCCTTGCTCCTCAATTGCTTGAGTTGCAGGCTCCAAAGAAATATGAGTGGTAGATTCTGGAAGAGAAGTGTGTTGTAGATTAGATTTTGGCAACTCCCCCTGAGAGATAGAGAGAGTTTCAATTGTGATGTGCTCTCCACTCAGTGTTGTGCCAGCCTTATCACTCCCTTGTGCTGACTCTTTACCGATAGGTGCATTTGGGAGGATGCTTGATTCTATAGATGCACCCTGTTAGGAGGATACATCTAGTGAGCTGTTTGCCCCTGATTTTACAACTTCAGCCATTTGGGTGACTGAAGAGGTGGTTTTAGATTTCTTCTTCTTCTTTAGGCTAATGATAGGTGACTCAGTTTCCTCACCTCCTAAACCTAATTCTATAGCCAAGGCTGCTTCAGTTAAGATGGTTAAAGGTTCAGAAGCAACCTGTTTTCTCTTCTTTTTACTAACATCACCCTTTTGAGAGGATGATGCAGTTGGCTCTTTGTTTGGTAGAGTGTTTGTCTGAGAGGGTTGGTTAGCAAGCCTTGGGTTAGCATTGTGTTCTTCTTGCTTAGGCTGTGCTAACTGAGACTTAGACTCAAATATTGGCATGTTGTGGGGGTAAGACCTAAACAAACCCTCCATGTGGGGAGTTATCTTAAGCCTTACATCCACATCATTCCTAGTCTCCAAGTTTCCAAAAATAAGTTTGGTCATGGACCTAGGATAGCCTATTTTACTTTTATCTAATCCAGGCAATTCAATCAATGAAGCATTTTTAAAATTAAGTACTGATTGAATAAAGCGGGGAAAGAAAATTTCAGTACCTTTCTTGGCTGTGTTCTTACCAAGTCTCCCATATAGCTCTTGTATGATGAGATGTCCAACATCTATCTTTCTCCCATGAGCCAAGGCAAAGGCAAGCTGCTGCACAGGTGTACTAATCTGATCAAAGCTCGATTTCCTGGTAGTGAATACCTGAAGGAGTGTGGCAAAAACATAGCTCCATTCCTTTCTTAAGTACTTCCTATTCAGCTTTCCAAGTTTAATAGCCTCTAAGTAGTTGATAAATTCAAAGAATTCTTCCAACTCAGCATCTGTGGCCAGGGAGTCATATGCCTTTTGCTGCAAATCCAAGGCTTCATTCATGTCTACGGTAGTGATAGTAATATCCACGCCTTGAATCTTGCAGTAGACAACATATGAGGTAATAGCATTCTCAAGGGCGATGACCTCCACTGTAGCTGTCCTCCAGAATTGTTCTAATAAGTCTATGTACAGGGTTGGGTTGGCTGATAGTGCACCCTTGATGTAAGATTCAGACAACCATCGAACAAAGCACTTGAAATTAGCATTTGGTGCTTCCACATCACTGGTAATTGATAGCCCACTTGATTTTGATGGTTAATTAACTACATATATTTTGCTATACTAACATGCTGTAACAGGACATTCAGCAAGCCGTTTCAGGAAATATTTACACAGGAACCATACGAAATCAGCAAGCTGATTTCATCCTTCAGCAAGATGTTATGACATTCAGCAAGCCATTTCTGGGAATACAGAAACTGTCAAGAACAAGTCCAGAAATACAGAGAGCTGCTATTTAGATTTAAATGTAAGGACTCTTATATATATATATATTACGTGTATTATGTATATCCTAAAGAGCTCAGAAATATCACAATCAAAACACTCAAGCATGGAGATACACTAAACAATGTTATATGACACGTCTCCATCCAAACACTATCATTCCATGACACATTCCCACGTTCTTAGCACACAAACTCAGACTTCTTTGCATAAGAATTTTTCTTGAGACACACTCCCACGTTCTCAGCACACAAACTCAGACTTCTTTGCATAAGAATCTTTCTTGAGACACACTCCCACGATCTCAGCACCAAACTCAGATTTCCTTGTATGAGAATCTTCTAACCACGCTCTTCATTCATCAAATCTGAAGAAACAACCAAACGGCTCTTTCTTGATCAAATCCGAACGTTGGTCAGTGATAGTATTTATACTTCACTTGTACAAACGAAAACAAGGACTGAAAAATGACTGAAACTTACATACACAAGCTTGAATATTCATCAAATCGTTTATACCTTCAGTCACCTCAAAACAGTTGTTTAACATTGCCATATTCACAAACAACACACACAAAAGCTCTAAAGATATATTACACGTTTATATATATATATATATATATATATATATATATATATATATATATATATATATAAGGGTCTATATCTTTGAGTTGTAATTTCAATCCTTCAAATCTGTATTGTACTTATTATAAAGGCATAGTTACTGGGCAGTGGCTTGTGGAACAAGGGTTTGGTAAACACGAAGCTAGAAAAGTTTGTACTACAGGGAGTGGTATTGTTCTTAGAGAGCAGGTTTAGAAACGGGGTTTCAGCAAGCCATTTTGACAGTAGCTAGGGAAAAAGGGAGATATATTATTGAATCTTGTAATCGGGTTTATAGTGATTAATAATATATTCTCTTGTCGTGTTTGGTAAGGGACTAGGACGTAGACCATAGAGATTAGGGGTCGAACCTAGCTAAAATCTTGTGTGTCAAGTTCTTCTATTCTGTTGGTTTATTTCTGCACTGCATTAGTTAATATCAGCAAGCTGAAACATTCTGCTATAATCATTTCAGCAAGCTGATATATTTCTGGAAGAATTTCTGTAAAAATAAAAATAGGCTATAGTTAACCTAATACACCTATTCACCCCCCTCTAGGTGCATACTTTCATTTGGTATCAAAGCCTTGCTATACTAATCATTTCTGTAACAGGAAAAGTATTGATCTAAATGGCTGACAATTATCCGCTCGGAAACTCAGACTCTAGGTCTAGGTACTGAAAACTACAACTGGTGGAAAAGTCGAATGGAGAATCATTTGGCCAGAGAACCACTGGAATGGAGAGTTGTAAGCAGAGGACCATACGTCTTCAGAGATGACAAAGGCATTACAAAGGATATTTATATTCTCACCGATGCAGAATTGAAGAAAATAAGCTACAGCAACCGTGCAAAGAATACTATCTTAAATGGTCTTAGTCCAACTGAAAGTGACAAAGTTTCATCATGCAAAACAGCTAAAGAAATGTGGGACACCCTCGAATCGTATCATGAAGGTTCTAAGGGAGTGAAGAAAGTGAAGCTTGGTACTCTAGTAAGAGAACTAAACGGTTTCACTATCAATGAAAATGAAACCATTAAAGAAGCTCAAGCTAGGTTTCAAACAACCTGAAACAGTCTTCAAGTGCTTGGCAAAAGGATACCTCAAGAAGAAATCAATATGATCATCTTAGGATCCGTCCCATGGAGCTTCGCCCCTAAAGTCACGGCGTTGGAATCTTCTCCCCAAATTGACACTATGGACAGCTTGGCTTTATTCTCTGAGTTAGAGCAGTTTGAGTCAAAAATTAGGG
Organism: Saposhnikovia divaricata; assembly: GCA_036435485.1. NCBI lineage: Eukaryota > Viridiplantae > Streptophyta > Magnoliopsida > Apiales > Apiaceae > Saposhnikovia > Saposhnikovia divaricata. Next base: position 184,289,362 of record CM071599.1, on the reverse strand, counting down.
CTAGCACATCAAGGATGACTCAAGTTTCTGTAGCCAAAGTGAAGAATCTAGCCTTACATTTGGATAACAGCAAGCTGGAAAATAACAGCAAGCTGGAAGATGAAGAAGATTCAGATTCTGATGAAGAAATTGCACTTCTCACAAGAAAACTCCAGAAAATAATTCAAAAGAGAAACCTCAAGAAGAGAGGCATGTATTCAGAAGCTAAGAAGGAAAAAAATGATGAAGGCTGTTTTGAATGCGGAAAGAAAGGCCACTTTAAAAGAGATTGCTTCAAACTCAAAAATAAAGCAAAACAACAAGATGACTTCAAAAACAGGAAGAAAGGGAAAGCATTCCTAACATGGAGTGATGATGAGGAATCCAACGACGATGATGAGATAGTGAATCTTGCTCTCATAGGTTTTGATGAAGAAAGCAACGAGGAAGCTCAAACCAAAAATTATCCCTCAATCTTGGATGACAATAACAGTGAGGTAAACTCTTCTAACTCTTCGTTTGATTCTCCTATAGAATATGCAGTAGATAGCCTAACCATGCAGGATTCGAGTAGCAATTCTATGGATGATACCGTGGAACTAAAAGAAGAAATCATTAAACTGAAAAAGAAGATTGGCTACCTAAGAGAGATCATTTCTGACTTAACGAATGAAGAATATCACGTTAAGGATCATAATGAAGTTGCTAATCTAAGAGCTAAGCTTGCTCAAGTCGAAGGGCTCAACAAAGTATTGCTGAAGAGAAATGACACCATGATGAAAGAATTCAGCGTGCTGAATGCTAAACTCATAGCAAAAGATTTACACATTGAGTCGCTACAAAGACACTCAACCCCCAAAGAAGAAGAGACAAAGCAGACACAACAATCTGAGAAGATACTTGAACTAGAAGATGAATTAAAGAAGTGTCAAGAAGGAATGGGAAAATTTGTCCAAGGCGAAGAAATCCTAAAAGCAATTATGAAGCAAACAAGATCATCATTGAGTAAAGAAGGACTTGGATTTAATTCAACACAGAAGAAAAAGAAGTTGAAGTATGAAGGCAAAGATGGAGTTCCATATGAATATGCCATGCCTTGGAAAATCTGCCCAAAATGTGGAAAGAAGGGACACCTACCAAAGTACTGCAAAACAGAATCAGCTTGCCGATATCATTCTGGCAGAACCCATGAAACCAGAAAAACAACATCAAAAGTGATCCAAATGTGGATCAAGAAAACTGACTTGAATGTTTCATATATTCCTGATGCTAACCATGTTGGACCCAACATAACATGGGTACCAAAAGGATGAGCTGTTTTTATGTTTGTTTTGGTAGATGTGTCTTGCCACGAAGTTGAAAACTGGACAATGGATCTTGGATAGTGGGTGCACTAGACACATGAGTGGAGATAAAACTTTATTCAAAAATCTCAAGATGAAAAAGGGTGGACAAAAATAACAAAACTCTTCAGATTCTTGGAAAGGGCTCAATAGGTAACAATTTTATATCAATTGATAAGGTACAATATGTTCAAGGACTTTCATATAATTTACTTAGTATTAGTCAGTTGTATGATGATGGTCATTTAGTTAATTTTGGTCGTGATAAATGTATTGTTACTATTTGCAATAACAAAGTCCCCCTAGTTTCTAGAAGGGAAGGAAATATATATATATACTAGACTTTGACATGCAGAAAACAGCATGCTGTTTAGCTGTAACGGACTCATCTCCTGAGATTTGGCATAGAAGGCTTGGTCATGTTAGCATGGAACAAATCGGCAAGCTGTCTTCGTAAAAGCTTGTTAGAGGATTGACAAAACTCAAGTATGTCAAGCTGGAAACTTGTGGTGCATGTCAACTAGGCAAACAAATTAGAACTCCACATAAATCAAAGACTATGGTATCCACTTCTAAACCCTTAGAACTTTTGCACTTAGATTTATTTGGTCCGGAAGCATACAAAAGTTTGGGAGGTAAACAATATTGCTTTGTCATAGTAGATGATTATTCTAGATACACATGGACTTTATTTCTACAAACTAAAGATTGTGCTTTCAGAGAATTTGAGTCTTTAATAAAGCTACTTGAGAAAAAGCTCAACACAAATCTTATAAGAATAAGAAGTGATCGAGGTGGAGAATTCCAAAAGGAGTTTGTTTCTTATTGTGAAGAAAAAGGTATCACTCATGAATTCTCAGCTCCAAGAACCCCTCAGCAAAATGGGGTAGTTGAAAGAAAGAATCGATCTCTGTAAGAAACAGCAAGAACTTTATTGCAAGAGAGCAAGCTACCAAGAGGTTTCTGGGCAGAAGCAGTAAATTCAGCAAGCTATATTCTCAATAGAGTCTTGATAAGGCCTATTCTCAACAAGACTCCATACGAACTGTTAAGGAATAAAACTCCAAACATTGGATACTTCAAGGTCTTTGGATCAAGGTGTTTTGTACTTAAAACAATCGACAAGGATGGTAAATTCGATGCTAAATCCTACGAGGCAATATTTCTTGGTTATTCATTAACTAGTAGAGCTTATAGAGTCTATAATTTATCTAAATTAACTGTTGAAGAATCTATTGATGTTTCATTTCAAGAATCTAAGCTTGATCTACCAGAAAATGAGGAAGATTTTGCAGGAACAAGAGATAATGACAAGCTGATATCTCCAGAAACTCAACAGACTGCAAATCAGCAAGCTGAAGTTGCAAAACAGCAAGCTGAAATCTCTACTGCAGATAAAGAAACGCAAGAATATGAAGAGATAGTACCACATTCATTTCCTAAAGCACCAAGAACAGTCAAGGATCATCCTCCAGAGCTAATCATTGGCAACAAAACTGATGGAATCAAGACAAGAAGGGCTCAAGCAAATATATGTGGATATGCTGCTTTTGTAGCTCAAGAAGAGCCAAAGAACATAACCAAAGCACTTCAAGATGAAAATTGGATTGTGGAAATGCAAGAAGAACTCAACCAATTTGAAAGATGTGATGTTTGGGAACTTGTAGAACCACCAAAGGATGTATCAATCATTGGCACTAAATGGGTATTCAAGAACAAAGTTGACGAGTTTGGTACAATAATTCGAAATAAGGCAAGACTTGTTGCTCAAGGTTACAATCAACAAGAAGGGATCGACTTCGATGAAACCTATGCTCCTGTTGCAAGGTTGGAATCAATCAGAATGTTGTTATCATTTGCATGCTTCAAGAAGATAAAGCTTTATCAAATGGACGTCGAAAGCGCATTCCTAAACGGCGTGCTGAAAGAGGAAGTATACGTCAAACAACCTCCTGGATTCGAAAGTCAGGAGTTTCCAAATCATGTTTACAAGCTGAAAAAGGCCCTGTATGGACTACGACAAGCTCCTAGATCATGGTATGAAAGATTAATTGAATTCTTAATCGAACATGGCTTTACTCGAGGTAATATTGATCCTACTTTGTTTACCATGCATAAAGGTAAAGATTTATTAGTTATTCAAATCTATGTAGACGATATTATCTTTGGATCAACTAATGCTTCTATGTGCAAGTGGTTTTCGAGATGCATGCATAGTGAATTTGACATGAGCATGATGGGTGAGCTAAATTACTTCTTGGGTCTTCAAATTAAACAAACCTCAGCTGGAATATATGTTCATCAAACCAAATATGTCAAGAATCTACTCACTAAATTTGGTTTTGAGAACATAAAGGCAAAATCAACACCAATGACTCCAATCAGCAAGCTGAATTCTGATGAAATAGTGATGCAGATTATGCAGGTAGTCAAACTGATCATAAAAGCACAAGTGGTGTCGGAACACTTTTAGGACAAAGCTTAGTCTCTTGGCAAAGCAAGAAGCAAACCTCTGTTGCTCTCTCAACTGCAGAAGGAGAATATTTGGCTGCGGGTAGTTGTTGCACTCAACTACTTTGGATGAGGCAAACATTAAGAGATTATGGAGTCAAATGTGGCAAAACTCCAATTCGTTGTGATAGTACAAGTGCAATCAACATATCAAAGAATCCATTAAATCACTCGAGAACAAAGCACATCGATGTCCGTCATCATTTTCTAAGAGATAATGTTGCTAAGGGAAATGTTGAACTTATATTCGTGCCAACCGAATATCAGCTCGCTGATATATTCACTAAGCCTCTTGCAGAAGAAAGATTTACTGTTCTAAGAAGAGAATTAGGCATGTGTGAAGTGGAAACAGCAAGCTGAATTGGAAAATGGCAAGCTGAAATGGGTAACATCGATTTTTGTTATCACGATGATTTATTATGTTTCATGTCTTCCAGTTAAATGCATAATATCAACCTATTATTCATTTGCTGTATTCTACCACTGTGATTATATGTTCACCTTTATTTTGAATATGCTAAAATGTTACATGAATATGCTAAGATGGTAATGAAGTTGATGCTACTACTCAGTCAAGGGATGACATAATCTAATGAACTCTGCTTCTATTTACTCCTTTTTAATGATTAAGGGGGAGAAAACATTTGGGGTTAAGTTAAGTTAAGTATATTGCTCAAATATGCCATGCCATGTCTATATGCATGAACTTAGGGGGAGAAAAAGAAATCTATTCTCTATTATTTATAAAATCTTTACAGGGAAGCATATGTTGAGGGGGAGAAATTCCCTCCCAAAAATATATGTTGGTAATCATCAAAAAGGGGGAGATTGATAGCCCACTTGATTTTGATGGTTAATTAACTACATATATTTTGCTATACTAACATGCTGTAACAGGACATTCAGCAAGCCGTTTCAGGAAATATTTACACAGGAACCATACGAAATCAGCAAGCTGATTTCATCCTTCAGCAAGATGTTATGACATTCAGCAAGCCGTTTCTGGGAATACAGAAACTGTCAAGAACAAGTCCAGAAATACAGAGAGCTGCTATTTAGATTTAAATGTAAGGACTCTTATATATATATATATATATATATTACGTGTATTATGTATATCCTAAAGAGCTCAGAAATATCACAATCAAAACACTCAAGCATGGAGATACACTAAACAATGTTATATGACATGTCTCCATCCAAACACTATCATTCCATGACACATTCCCACGTTCTTAGCACACAAACTCAGACTTCTTTGCATAAGAATTTTTCTTGAGACACACTCCCACGTTCTCAGCACACAAACTCAGATTTCTTTGCATAAGAATCTTTCTTGAGACACACTCCCACGATCTCAGCACCAAACTCAGATTTCCTTGTATGAGAATCTTCTAACCACGCTCTTCATTCATCAAATCTGAAGAAACAACCAAACGGCTCTTTCTTGATCAAATCCGAACGTTGGTCAGTGATAGTATTTATACTTCACTTGTACAAACGAAAACAAGGACTAAAAAAGGACTGAAACTTACATACACAAGCTTGAATATTCATCAAATCGTTTATACCTTCAGTCACCTCAAAACAGTTGTTTAACATTGCCATATTCACAAACAACACACACACAAGCTCTAAAGATATATTACATGTTTTTATATATATATATATATATATATATAAGGGTCTATATCTTTGAGTTGTAATTTCAATCCTTCAAATCTGTATTGTACTTATTGTAAAGGCATAGTTGCTGGGCAGTGGCTTGTGGAACAAGGGTTTGGTAAACACGAAGCTAGAAAAGTTTGTACTACAGGGAGTGGTATAGTTCTTAGAGAGCAGGTTTAGAAACGGGGTTTCAGCAAGCCATTTTGACAGTAGCTAGGGAAAAAGGGAGATATATTATTGAATCTTGTAATCGGGTTTATAGTGATTAATAATATATTCTCTTGTCGTGTTTGGTAAGGGACTAGGACGTAGACCATAGAGATTAGGGGTCGAACCTAGCTAAAATCTTGTGTGTCAAGTTCTTCTATTCTGTTGGTTTATTTCTGCACTGCATTAGTTAATATCAGCAAGCTGAAACATTCTGCTATAATCATTTTAGCAAGCTGATATATTTCTGGAAGAATTTCTGTAAAAATAAAAATAGACTATAGTTAACCTAATACACCTATTCACCCCCCCTCTAGGTGCATACTTTCAGTAATTACGATGAAATTGGTTTGGGATGGTATGGTGAGTTGAGTGTTTGCCATTTGAGTAGAGAAGAGAAGAGAATTAAGGTTGAAGAAGAAATTCGCAGTTAGGGTTTTCAGAGGTCTTAAGAGTTTAGATGCTTGAGAAATCGAACGAAATGAGTTGAACAGTTGTGAAATTGTATATTTATGACTAACTTGAGTTGTCGATTAGATCTAAGTTTTGTATCGACAAGACAGTCATTCGAGAAGTATAAAACAACTATTCGATAAGTCAAGAAAGGTGTAACACCCCCAGATCCGGGGTCAGGGATCTGGTGGTTACGGTCTTACATCCATTCATAATACTTGACTTGAGTCCACAATAAATAAATCACATGCTGTGACCCCACAATAATTACCACTCACACACACAATAGTTATAGTCCCAGAGATGAAATTGAAATAAGACTTACATTAAAGGGTTTACGAATAAAAGTTATTACAATCCCAAAAGGATAACATCATAGGTTTAAAAGTTTTGCCGTTGATTACATTAATTATACATATAGTTAAACAGGAAACAAAAGCTGTCTAACTATGCTACCTCAGCAATGGCGGCTAGCATCTCAGCGGGTAGTCCGGTGGGTCGGGTGACCTGCTTGCGCCGAGTGCGCCTGACGCGAGCCATCTGTCCTAGCTGTTGTTGTGACATAATATAAACAAAGCAAGGGTGAGCGAAAGCCCACCAACAAATATATAACTGAACGATAATTTGAAACAGTTCAAAGCTATCTTTTAAACCATATGCCATGCATTTACGGAAATGATGCCAGTATAATATGAACGATGAAGTTACAAGGTAACTGAAGTATTTGTTTGAAGAAATATCTGCTACATCAAAGTAAGCGAGATATTCTTATTGTTATTAAGAAGAGGAACTTGCAAGAAAAGGTTGCAATTCCAGTTATGACACTTTTCCAACTCTGCCAACAGTAATCATGTTGCAGGAAATAAATAAATTTGGATGATGAACCAATGATGGAGTATTCACCGCGCCCGCTGTTCGAATCTTGATGATCAGTCGAGATCGTACAGCTCAATTTAGATTTACTACCGGTAGAAGGAAGAACTGGCGGCTTTACTTGTATACCGCCTTGCTAGCTCTCCCCGGCCAACGGTTGGGCCAAGGGGATGGACCGGCGCTACTCGGCCTCTTACACGACTCCTAGTTCAAATAGAATTCATGATTCTGAATGTAACGTTCGTCCCCCTTTCCCCAAGTATAATACTTGTTGATAAGACTCCACAAAGTAGTCGTATCTAGTTGGAAAGGAAAATTTACCAATATCTCCCAAGCTATTACTTGGTAACGGATATCAACTTGTTCCAGTAATCTTACCCCTCGAAAGATGAGAAGGTAAGCAACGACTTAATAAGTCAACAGCACCCGAGTTGCGGGTGAAGGGAATACTTTATGACCGGGAAGTCGACAAGATAAATAACATTTTTCCAAGTAAGGTTCCCTTATTATTAAGGAGATAGACTCAAAGATGAATGATGTCTGGGAACCTTTCTTGATATAAGATTAATAATAATATGACTTCAAAATATTTTCTGTAATAATCGAAGAAGATAAACCTTATCGAGATTATTTTAAGTATGGAATAAATATTCAGGGAATATTTATTGAGTTAAAATATTGAAAGAATATTTGGGAATATGAAAGAATATCTTTAATCAGAGTATTTCTCAAAATAATCCCTGAAGAAATATCAGGAGTATATTTATTGAATAAATAAATATTTAAATGAATATTCAAAACAATATTCATTAATTAATAAGACCTGAAAAGAATATTTAAGGTAATATTCATGATTAATTAGGAATTTAAATGAATATTCAAAAGTAATATTTATTTAATGAATAATATCCTAAATGAATATCAAGTAATATTCATTTAGTAATCCAAGCCTTAAGGAATATTCGAGATAATATTCGATAATTAAATCAAGCTTCAGATGAATATTAAAATAATATTCATCAAGTATTTAATTTCTTAAATGAATATTCAAAAGTAATATTTATTTAATAAAATAATATTCTAAAAGAATATCCAATTAATATTCATTTAATAGTCTCATCTTTAGAAGAATATTCGAAATAATAGTCGATAGTCAATTCGACTCTGAATGAATATTGAGAAATATTATTCGTTGAATAGTTAAATTCAAATAATTATTTGAAGTAAGGATCGTTAAAATAATTAGTCTCGAACGAATATTCAAATAATATTCGTCGCCCAAATAATAGAAAATATTTACTTAAATATTTTCTCCCGAGGTAATCTCGATATACCAAGAAATATTGACTCCCGGTCTATATTTAACGAATAAGATGTATACGCCCTTCTATGAGGGTCTTACAATAACCGGCTTATAACTGATATATAACTATCTAGCTTATAAGCCAACAATAACATTCAGGGAACAAGTATATCAATTCAACTTGAAAGTAGGCATGCATGCAATGGCATATGTATAACAGCAATCATATATATATATATATATATATATATATATATATATATATATATATATATATATATATTTATTCAATCACAACAACAGCCTAAAAGAAGGGAATTGAAACTTGCCTGGTAGTCGAGTACGGTAAGGGGTAGTGGTAGCGGGTCCCGGTTCAGCTTGGTGATCTATAAATAGCCAAGGGATTCGGGATTAATCACTTAACATATTAACAGTTAAGTTATACTTAAATCGAAACACGTTCTCGAATTATCTCGTTATACCCCTTTTTGTGGATTACTTATTATCGCTGATCCGACCCGACATTCGTTCGTTAATACGACATGTCACTGCACTTATACTTGGGACATACTTAAGTCATATGAGTTCTAAGGTTGATCGTTACGAACCAATATTATACTCCGAGTTTTATCGCCCGTTTTCTAAGTGTTTTACCAAAGTTATAAAAGAGTCGTCTTTTAGGGGTTCGTTCGCGTTTAACCTTGACTCGAACATTTTTAATAAATCGAAAAATGCTCTTTCTGACATACGGTTTTCTTTCACACCTTCCTTCTTACCCCTAGTATTTATTTACCAAGATTCGCCATGACGTTACATAGCTTACGAGTGTCCAATTTCAGTTACGAACTTTCGTTTACGGATTCGAACTACTTTTAGTAATTTGGTCATAATTCCTAAACCGTAAGTCCGTTTCACGTGATCTTTATATCAAAACGAAGCTTAGAACATTACCTATCCTATCATGGCAGATAAGGTCTCTGGACAGTAGGGGTTCGACATGGAAAATGGCATACAAAACATGGTATTGTAAAATCGGGCATTATAACGGCTGTAAATCGAATATCTATCAATTTCGAATCTTCCCATAAACATAGCATCCAACCCAAACAACATATACATGACTTATATACATGAACTGAGGCCAAGCAATGCCTTTCCGTTCATCTAGCTATTTACATCATTAATCCAAAATCCATACATAATCATGCTTATAACTTTAACATAACCCTAACTAAGTTATAACTATCATAAACATGCTTAAATCTCAAACAAGGGTTAGGGTTTCAAGAGCTTTATACCTTCCTTGGATAGTGATATAGCCTTACTAAGCCTTGTATGGTCCTTAGGAGTGATTATGCTTGCTATATCAACCATGAAAAATCAAGAAAACAAAGTTAGTTCAAGAAGAACACTATTCATGCTCCTCTTGAATGATTTATTTGAAAATGGAAATGGATGAGTTTGAAGCTAAGATTTTGAGGAGATAAGTTTTATGAAATGTAAGACTCACCTTAATTATTTCAAGAACAAAAAATGGTGGGAAGGTTGAGTTTGGATTTGGAATTAATGGAAATGGCCGAATGGTTTTGTTTGCAAGGGGGGGGGGAGAGTGTTGCTTGGTTCTTTGATTTTTTTTGTGTTTTAATCTCCTTCACTCTCATCCACATACAACATAATATCTTGTAAAAGTCACTTTAATAAAGTGATGAGGTGTTGGATGCTCAAATGGCAAGACATGTGTTGGTTTTGTGGTGGTTAAAGCCTAACTAGGTAGTTACTTGCTAAGTACTTAGTTCTTCCTCTAAGGTGCTAGTTCCTTGCTTCTAGTTTAGTTACTAGATATTTATACTAGTAGCTTGCACAAGACTCTTGCTTCCTCTGCTTGTTTCTGTGTCCGGTTATTACCCGTTTCGATTGATCGTTCGTGAGAATATTTCACGGATTTCTAATTAGGGTTTACCGGGAATCCTCTTTAATATTAATACTTTCATTCTCCATCTTTCACTCTAACTTTCCATTTTATATTCCTTTAATCCATTCGTTAAATACTTAAGGCTATCAGTGTCCAGGGAACTCTCGGAGAAAATAAAAGTGCGGTTTTTCAGAATCCGACAGCTTTTTCATACACTTATTTTCCCCCTGGATCACTAATACGAACTCGGAAATCCGTTCCGAATACTTCTATATAGTGTCGTCTCATATTATTATATACTCCCACCAAAACACTATTCATTCTGTATTCTTTACTTGTTCTCTTAGGGTTGTATAATTGTCCGTATTCTCTTTCGATCGTTCCTTAACCTTTTTACGGAACTACTGGATTAATCGTTATCGATCTGGATGACATGAGAGTATTCTCTTGCTTGAAGTTGCCATATCTTATTCCCTTAGAAGATAGATTATTCTTACCTATGTTGTCACCCTTTAGCATTCTTCAAGACATAAACATAATAAAGTCGAATTCCATTCATTCTTTCCCAAATATCAATTATTACATTGTAGCCATATCCACTATTCATTCTTTCATCATTAAATACATAAAAGTTTTAATTCCACCCAAAATCTGGGTTCTTACAGTCTCCCCTCCTTAAAAGGATTCCGTCCCGGAATCAGTTTGAAAACAAGTGGGGGTACTTCTCTTGCATTGCGCTTTCAAGTTCCCAGGTGGATTCTTCTACATTGTGGTTCTGCCACAAAACTCTGACTAGCTGAATGACCTTGTTTCGGAGCACTTGTTCTTTCCGGTCTATGATTTCCACAGGTTGCTCCACATAGGTCAGGTCTGGTTGCATGTCCACTTGCTCATACTCGACAATATGCTTAGCATCCGGATTATACTTTCTCAGCATCGAAACATGGAACACATTGTGCACCTGCTGTAGATTCGGGGGCAATGCGAGCTCATAAGCTAGTTCCCCAATCCGCCTCAAGATCTCAAATGGTCCAATGTATCTGGGACTCAGCTTTCCTTTCTTCCCAAATCTCATTAAACCCTTCCAAGATGACACTTTCAAGAACACTAGGTCCCCTACTTCGTATTCCTTGCCTTTCCGAGCTAAGTCGGCATATTTCTTTTGCCGATCCTGGGCCGCTACCAACCGTCCTCTGATTAGATCTACTGCATCTTTAGTTCGTTGGACCACTTCGGGCCCGAGCATCTTTCGCTCTCCAACTTCATCCCAATACAAGGGAGATCGACATTTTCTTCCATAAAGGGCCTCATAAGGTGGCATCCCAATGCTTGAATGATAACTGTTATTATAGGAGAACTCAACCAATGGCAAATGATCATCCCAACTCCCCTTGAAGTCTATCGCGCAGACTCTCAACATATCCTCTAGCGTTTGGATGGTCCTTTCACTTTGCCCATCTGTCTGGGGGTGGTAGGCTGTGCTCATGTTCAGCCGGGTCCCTACACATTCTTGAAAACTTCTCCAAAACCTGGAGTTAAATCTAGGATCTCGATCGGATACTATTGCGACTGGGACTCCATGTCGCGCCACTATCTCTTTTAAGTAGATGTCCACTAGTCTGTCGACCGTGTACCTTTCGTTGATCGGGAGAAAGTGAGCCGATTTCGTCAGTCGATCTACAATTACCCATATGGTGTCATGATTAGCCTTGGTCCTGGGTAAACCTACTACGAAATCCATGGCTATATGTTCCCATTTCCATTCTGGAATCTCTAAGGGATGTAGAAGTCCGCTGGGTTTCTGGTGCTCTGCCTTCACTCGTTGGCAGGTCAAGCATCTGCTTACCCACTCTGCTACGTCCTTTTTCATATTGGGCCACCAGTAATACTCCTTCAAATCCCTATACATTTTGGTGCTACCGGGGTGCACTGAGTATCTTGAGTTGTGTGCCTCATTTAAAATCTCATTCTTGAGTTCCTGAACGTTTGGGATCCATATCCTGTATGTGTACCTCATGATCCCTTCCTTGTCTCTTTCACACTTAATTTCCTCCCCGGTCATTAGCTCTTCTGTGGAGTTCTTTTCTTCTTCCATCATCCGTTCCTGGCACATTCTAATCTTTTCTAGCAATGGAGGTTGGATTCTTATTTCCATCAACTTTTCTTGGCCCTCTCCAGGTAACTTAACCTCGATTTCCAACTTCTCAAAATCCTTCACTAGCTCTTTCTCTGAAGTTATCATCTTGAGCTTCTCTTTCCGACTAAGGGCGTCAGCCACCACATTGGCTTTGCCCGGGTGATAGCGAATTTCACAGTCGTAATCCTTGATTAACTCTAACCATCTCCTCTGGCGCATGTTAAGCTCTTTCTGAGTGAAAATGTATTTGAGGCTCTTATGGTCTGTGTAAATCTCGCATTTTCCCCATACAGGTAGTGTCTCCAAATCTTTAAAGCGAAGACTATGGTTGCTAGTTCTAGATCATGCGTGGGATATCTGACTTCATAATCCTTCAATTGCCTAGACGCATACGCTATTACCTTGCCGTGCTGCATAAGCACGCATCCCAGTCCTTTATGCGAAGCATCACTGTAAATCACGAAATCTCCTTTTCCATCAGGTAACGCCAGCACTGGGGCTGTCACCAGCCTCTTCTTTAACTCTTGGAAACTCTTCTCGCATTTCTCAGTCCATTCAAATTTCTCGGTTTTACGGGTAAGTCGAGTTAATGGAGCTGCGAGTTTCGCAAAGTCTTGGACAAATCTCCTGTAATATCCGGCCAGTCCAATGAAACTCCTTACCTCGGTTGGGGTAGTTGGCCGTTCCCAGTTTGAAACTGCTTCTGTCTTGGAGGGGTCAACCAACACTCCTTCTCTATTGATCACGTGCCCTAAGAATTGTACCTCATTTTTCCAAAACTCACACTTGGAGAACTTGGCATATAACTGCTCTTTCCTGAGTATTTCTAAGGTTATCCTTAAATGTTCAGCGTGTTCTGCCTCTGTCTTTGAGTAGATGAGAATATCATCAATGAAAACTATCACGAATTTGTCCAAATATTCCTTGAACACTCTATTCATTAGGTCCATGAAGGCTGCTGGGGCGTTGGTCAATCCAAATGACATAACTAGGAACTCATAATGTCCATATCTGGTGCGGAATGCAGTCTTCGGGATATCCTCAGGTTTGATTTTCAGTTGGTGATATCCCGTTCTCAAATCAATCTTAGAGAAGTATTCAGCTCCTCTTAGCTGGTCAAACAAATCGTCTATCCTGGGCAATGGATACTTATTCTTTATGGTTAACTTGTTCAATTCTCTGTAGTCGATGCATAACCTCATACTTCCATCTTTTTTCTTAACAAACAACACTGGTGCGCCCCAAGGCGACACACTGGGCCTTATCATGCCCTTATCCAACAATTCCTGTAATTGTTTAGCTAGCTCCTTCATTTCTACTGGGGCTAGTCGGTACGGGGCCTTCGAAACCGGCGCCGTCCCCGGGGCTAATTCGATGGCAAACTCAATTACCCTATCAGGTGGTAGTCCGGGAAGATCTTGTGGGAACACGTCCTCGAACTCATTAACTACCAGAATGTCTTGCAATCTTGGCACTTCCTTTTGAGTATCTATAACGTAGGCTAAATAAGCCTCGTTCCCTTTTCGTAACAATCTCTTGGTTTGCGCCATAGTCAGAATTTTCTGGGTCTGTCGCATCCCCTTAAACACTATTTCTTTCTTCCCTGGGGTTTTCAACTTAACCTTTTTCCCTTTACAATCTATCCGCGCATCATTGCGAGACAACCAATCCATACCCAAAATGACATCGAATTCCCCTAGCTTAAAAGGAATTAAATCGACATAGAAGGATCGTCCTCCTATTTGTAGCTTACAATCGGGGTGAATTTGATTAACCGGTATGATTTCCTGATTAGCTATTTCTACTTGTAAGGAATCTCTTAGTTGCTGGGTTTTAAGTTTCAACTTATGCGCAAAATCTCTAGATATAAAAGACTTAGTTGCTCCTGAATCAAATAAGACATTTGCACTGACTGAATTGAGAGAAAAAGTACCTGCTATCACATCTGTGTCCCTCATGGCATCTTGTACTGACATATTGAAAGTCCTAGCAGTTGGTGGCCTATTTGAGGCAACCTTGCTTGCTCCTGATGCTGCTGGTTTGTTCTTTGGGCAATCCTTCCTCATGTGCCCTCGCTGTCCACACTGGAAACAGGTTGTGCTGTTAGGGATGACCGTGGTGCAAGAGGTAGCATAATGCCCAGCTCGCCCACACTTATAACAGTTTATCTGCTTCAGGTTGCACACCCCGGAGTGCCTCTTCCCACAAGTAGCACATAATGGCAATGGAGGTCGAGAAGGGTTGGAACGGGACATTCCTGATTGATGGCCGCCCTGGCTCACACTTACACTCGCAGATGGTTTAAACCCTACATTCCTCCCTGGTAGGGAAACCGCTCCTCGATTGAACTTGGTTGGGGATTTTCCTCCAGCGGATCTTCCGCCCATACTAACATGCTTTCTCTTTATCCCCCCTTTCTCTCTCTCTCTCTGCATCTGATCACTACCAGCCTCCACAATGGTTGCCTTCTGCACCAAGGTGGCATAATCTGTAATCTCTAAAACAGCCACCCTATTCTGGATCCACTGCTTCAGCCCTTGTTGAAACCTGTTAGCTTTCTTCTCTTCTGTATCTACAAACTCTGGCACAAATCTCGATAGCTCAGTAAATTTGGCCTCATAGTCCGCCACTGACATATTGTTCTGTTTCAGTTCCAAAAACTTAAGTTCCATCTGGGTCTTCATGAACTTCGGGAAGTACTTCTCCAGGAATAATTGTTTGAACCTTTCCCAGGCTATGACAGCATCAGTCTCCATGTTTTTCTTGGCTTCCCACCAATAATTGGCCTCTCCCTTTAGTAGGTAAGTAGCAAAAACAGTCTTCTGAGCCTCATTGATACTCAGAATTTCAAAAGACTTTTCCATTTCTTTGATCCAGGCCCTCGCCTCAACAGGATCAGCCGATCCGTGGAACTCTTGGGGCTTAAGGGACTTAAAGGCCTTAATGAGTTTGCCACTGAAGTGTTGTTGCTTGGTGGTGGTTGGGGGTATTGGTTCAAATTCTGCCTAAGTAGATCCATAAACTGGCCCATGGGGTTTCCGCCCTGGTTCTCCCCTTCCTGTTCTACTTCAGTTTCTCCACCCTCTATTTCCCTTTCAAATTCTTCAGAGTACAGGGGTTCATCCTCTGCTCCATACTGGGAATCTTCTTGCTCATTATAGTCCTGATCTTGTTCCTCACTACTTTCACGGTTTTCCTCGTGTTGGTTGTGACTCTCTTGGTCAGTAGATTCGCGGGGGTTAGCCCTAGTGCCCATTCGTCTTGGAGGCATTTTACTGAAAATTTGGAAAGTTATACATTAGGTTCACTAATCTGTTTTAAAGGATTTTTCCTTGCACAATTCTTTACATGATTGGGTTTAAAATCCCACAGTTTTATATCTCATGGCAATTTAATCGAAAAGTAATACATATGCTAATAAACTCGTGATCACATCCCAACAAAATTGTAATGACTGAAATGGAAACAAATATATACCAGGTACCGAAAAGGTACAACATCCGAGTTACAACGATAGTTTAAAGTACAGCCATCCTAACGACAACAACAAGTCAAAAGTGAAATATGCTGTCTATCTGTCTAGTCTGCAAAAAGGGAAAACAAGTACAAGAAAACCATCCCTACAAAAGCCGGCACTACTATGTCCGTACATGACTAGACAACTAGACCACTGCATCACTACATCTGAAATCAGCCGCCACGACGAAACATCCTCCGAACCCTCCCCATGGCGATGCGGAAAACCTCCTCAGCCTCTGCTCTGTCTACCCTACCATGCCCATCAGTAGGCAACTGTCGCACCCTCACCCGAGCCCTCAGCTCGATGCGGGTCACAGCCCTATACCCAACTCTGTCACTGATAGTCCTCCTGCCCTGCACCCTCATCCGGGCGGCTCTCTCTGCTGCTAACTCACTCCTAGACTCTGCCAACCTGGCATCTGCCACAGACAACTCTCTATAAAGCCCGTTCACAATCAAGTTGTGAACACATACTGGGACTCCTCCTATCGGGGCATGAGGTGGGGTGGATGGCTCAGCTGGAGCGGCAGTCTCTGTCTGCTGGGGCTCTGGGGTAAGCTCCTCAAACTCGTTGGGGTACGGGCTCACAGGTAGTGGTGGTGGGGTAGGGGCTCTCTCAACAGGGAGGAGTGGCACAAAAAGTCCAGAACTCCCTACAGCACCAACTACTGGATCATCTATATCTCCCTCAACACCCTCATATACCGGCACCACCTGATCCGTGGTCATGTCAGTGTCATCTCCCATAGTCCTGATCTCAGTCACAACCCAATAATCATCATCCTCAACCACTAACTCAGCATCCTGTCCTGTCTGGATCCCCTCCGGGTCCTCCTCCCCCTCAGTCTCAACAACATCTGTGTCAGCATCATCCTGGACCTCCTCAGGGTCCTCCTCCTCAGACTCGATCACATCAGTATCAGCATCAACCTGGACCTCCTCAGCGCCCTCCTCCTCAGGCTCAGTATCCTCCTCAGGCAAGTGCTCATAGTATGGGTCCCTAGTCCGGAACATGTCCTCATCATGCTGTCTCGCAGCTGCCTCCTGGGCCGACAAGTCGCTCGCCTACACAAGACGAACTATGTTACTATCATGATACTTAAAAAGTTCCCGTAAGGGTTTTAGGTGAACCTGGCAAGGGTTCTTATTATATTATTGAATTTATTATTATATAACGTCGTATCATCTCTTGGGATATATAACTCTCGCTCTGATACCATCTCTGTAACACCCCCAGATCCGGGGTCAGGGATCTGGTGGTTACGGTCTTACATCCATTCATAATACTTGACTTGAGTCCACAATAAATAAATCACATGCTGTGACCCCACAATAATTACCACTCACACACACAATAGTTATAGTCCCAGAGATGAAATTGAAATAAGACTTACATTAAAGGGTTTACGAATAAAAGTTATTACAATCCCAAAAGGATAACATCATAGGTTTAAAAGTTTTGCCGTTGATTACATTAATTATACATATAGTTAAACAGGAAACAAAAGCTGTCTAACTATGCTACCTCAGCAATGGCGGCTAGCATCTCAGCGGGTAGTCCGGTGGGTCGGGTGACCTGCTTGCGCCGAGTGCGCCTGACGCGAGCCATCTGTCCTAGCTGTTGTTGTGACATAATATAAACAAAGCAAGGGTGAGCGAAAGCCCACCAACAAATATATAACTGAACGATAATTTGAAACAGTTCAAAGCTATCTTTTAAACCATATGCCATGCATTTACGGAAATGATGCCAGTATAATATGAACGATGAAGTTACAAGGTAACTGAAGTATTTGTTTGAAGAAATATCTGCTACATCAAAGTAAGCGAGATATTCTTATTGTTATTAAGAAGAGGAACTTGCAAGAAAAGGTTGCAATTCCAGTTATGACACTTTTCCAACTCTGCCAACAGTAATCATGTTGCAGGAAATAAATAAATTTGGATGATGAACCAATGATGGAGTATTCACCGCGCCCGCTGTTCCAATCTTGATGATCAGTCGAGATCGTACAGCTCAATTTAGATTTACTACCGGTAGAAGGAAGAACTGACGGCTTTACTTGTATACCGCCTTGCTAGCTCTCCCCGGCCAACGGTTGGGCCAAGGGGATGGACCGGCGCTACTCGGCCTCTTACACGACTCCTAGTTCAAATAGAATTCATGATTCTGAATGTAACGTTCGTCCCCCTTTCCCCAAGTATAATACTTGTTGATAAGACTCCACAAAGTAGTCGTATCTAGTTGGAAAGGAAAATTTACCAATATCTCCCAAGCTATTACTTGGTAACGGATATCAACTTGTTCCAGTAATCTTACCCCTCGAAAGATGAGAAGGTAAGCAACGACTTAATAAGTCAACAGCACCCGAGTTGCGGGTGAAGGGAATACTTTATGACCGGGAAGTCGACAAGATAAATAACATTTTTCCAAGTAAGGTTCCCTTATTATTAAGGAGATAGACTCAAAGATGAATGATGTCTGGGAACCTTTCTTGATATAAGATTAATAATAATATGACTTCGAAATATTTTCTGTAATAATCGAAGAAGATAAACCTTATCGAGATTATTTTAAGTATGGAATAAATATTCAGGGAATATTTATTGAGTTAAAATATTGAAAGAATATTTGGGAATATGAAAGAATATCTTTAATCAGAGTATTTCTCAAAATAATCCCCGAAGAAATATCAGGAGTATATTTATTGAATAAATAAATATTTAAATGAATATTCAAAACAATATTCATTAATTAATAAGACCTGAAAAGAATATTTAAGGTAATATTCATGATTAATTAGGAATTTAAATGAATATTCAAAAGTAATATTTATTTAATGAATAATATCCTAAATGAATATCAAGTAATATTCATTTAGTAATCCAAGCCTTAAGGAATATTCGAGATAATATTCGATAATTAAATCAAGCTTCAGATGAATATTAAAATAATATTCATCAAGTATTTAATTTCTTAAATGAATATTCAAAAGTAATATTTATTTAATAAAATAATATTCTAAAAGAATATCCAATTAATATTCATTTAATAGTCTCATCTTTAGAAGAATATTCGAAATAATAGTCGATAGTCAATTCGACTCTGAATGAATATTGAGAAATATTATTCGTTGAATAGTTAAATTCAAATAATTATTTGAAGTAAGGATCGTTAAAATAATTAGTCTCGAACGAATATTCAAATAATATTCGTCGCCCAAATAATAGAAAATATTTACTTAAATATTTTCTCCCGAGGTAATCTCGATATATCAAGAAATATTGACTCCCGGTCTATATTTAACGAATAAGATGTATACGCCCTTCTATGAGGGTCTTACAATAACCGGCTTATAACTGATATATAACTATCTAGCTTATAAGCCAACAATAACATTCAGGGAACAAGTATATCAATTCAACTTGAAAGTAGGCATGCATGCAATGGCATATGTATAACAGCAATCATATATATATATATATATATATATATATATATATTTATTCAATCACAACAACAGCCTAAAAGAAGGGAATTGAAACTTGCCTGGTAGTCGAGTACGGTAAGGGGTAGTGGTAGCGGGTCCCGGTTCAGCTTGGTGATCTATAAATAGCCAAGGGATTCGGGATTAATCACTTAACATATTAACAGTTAAGTTATACTTAAATCGAAACACGTTCTCGAATTATCTCGTTATACCCCTTTTTGTGGATTACTTATTATCGCTGATCCGACCCGACATTCGTTCGTTAATACGACATGTCACTGCACTTATACTTGGGACATACTTAAGTCATATGAGTTCTAAGGTTGATCGTTACGAACCAATATTATACTCCGAGTTTTATCGCCCGTTTTCTAAGTGTTTTACCAAAGTTATAAAAGAGTCGTCTTTTAGGGGTTCGTTCGCGTTTAACCTTGACTCGAACATTTTTAATAAATCGAAAAATGCTCTTTTTGACATACGGTTTTCTTTCACACCTTCCTTCTTACCCCTAGTATTTATTTACCAAGATTCGCCATGACGTTACATAGCTTACGAGGGTCCAATTTCAGTTATGAACTTTCGTTTACGGATTCGAACTACTTTTAGTAATTTGGTCATAATTCCTAAACCGTAAGTCCGTTTCACGTGATCTTTATATCAAAACGAAGCTTAGAACATTACCTATCCTATCATGGCAGATAAGGTCTCTGGACAGTAGGGGTTCGACATGGAAAATGGCATACAAAACATGGTATTGTAAAATCGGGCATTATAACGGCTGTAAATCGAATATCTATCAATTTCGAATCTTCCCATAAACATAGCATCCAACCCAAACAACATATACATGACTTATATACATGAACTGAGGCCAAGCAATGCCTTTCCGTTCATCTAGCTATTTACATCATTAATCCAAAATCCATACATAATCATGCTTATAACTTTAACATAACCCTAACTAAGTTATAACTATCATAAACATGCTTAAATCTCAAACAAGGGTTAGGGTTTCAAGAGCTTTATACCTTCCTTGGATAGTGATATAGCCTTAATAAGCCTTGTATGGTCCTTAGGAGTGATTATGCTTGCTATATCAACCATGAAAAATCAAGAAAACAAAGTTAGTTCAAGAAGAACACTATTCATGCTCCTCTTGAATGATTTATTTGAAAATGGAAATGGATGAGTTTGAAGCTAAGATTTTGAGGAGATAAGTTTTATGAAATGTAAGACTCACCTTAATTATTTCAAGAACAAACAATGGTGGGAAGGTTGAGTTTGGATTTGGAATTAATGGAAATGGCCGAATGGTTTTGTTTGCAAGGGGGGGGGGAGAGTGTTGCTTGGTTCTTTGATTTTTTTTGTGTTTTAATCTCCTTCACTCTCATCCACTTACAACATAATATCTTGTAAAAGTCACTTTAATAAAGTGATGAGGTGTTGGATGCTCAAATGGCAAGACATGTGTTGGTTTTGTGGTGGTTAAAGCCTAACTAGGTAGTTACTTGCTAAGTACTTAGTTCTTCCTCTAAGGTGCTAGTTCCTTGCTTCTAGTTTAGTTACTAGATATTTATACTAGTAGCTTGCACAAGACTCTTGCTTCCTCTGCTTGTTTCTGTGTCCGGTTATTACCCGTTTCGATTGATCGTTCGTGAGAATATTTCACGGATTTCTAATTAGGGTTTACCGGGAATCCTCTTTAATATTAATACTTTCATTCTCCATCTTTCACTCTAACTTTCCATTTTATATTCCTTTAATCCATTCGTTAAATACTTAAGGTTATCAGTGTCCAGGGAACTCTCGGAGAAAATAAAAGTGCGGTTTTTCAGAATCCGACAGCTTTTTCATACACTTATTTTCCCCTGGATCACTAATACGAACTCGGAAATCCGTTCCGAATACTTCTATATAGTGTCGTCTCATATTATTATATACTCCCACCAAAACACTATTCATTCTGTATTCTTTACTTGTTCTCTTAGGGTTGTATAATTGTCCGTATTCTCTTTCGATCGTTCCTTAACCTTTTTACGGAACTACTGGATTAATCGTTATCGATCTGGATGACATGAGAGTATTCTCTTGCTTGAAGTTGCCATATCTTATTCCCTTAGAAGATAGGTTATTCTTACCTATGTTGTCACCCTTTAGCATTCTTCAAGACATAAACATAATAAAGTCGAATTCCATTCATTCTTTCCCAAATATCAATTATTACATTGTAGCCATATCCACTATTCATTCTTTCATCATTAAATACATAAAAGTTTTAATTCCACCCAAAATCTGGGTTCTTACAAAAGGCTTATTCGATATGTCGAGCAGTTTGTAACTCACAGCTGGCAGTTATTTAACTTAGAAAATAATTCTAAGCTAAATAAAATATGTTTTTATGAGCGAAATGAAATTTTGAATATAAATCCAAAAACCGATTAAGTGTCAGCGAGAAACCAGCCTTTTCAAATGATTCGATAACTCAAATACAGTATTCGAGAACTCCAAGTGTGCTATTCGATTTCTCCAAAAGACACTATTCGAGAAATCAAGAGGGTTCTAGATGGGCCTATTCGAGAACTCGAGCCATGACAAAACAATGAACCATTCGAGAAGTCTGACTTATCGAACTATACTTTTCACTCATAAAATTCAATTTTCACTATCTTTTAAAATTTACCAAAAATATTCACTGAAGAGTATTCTACCAAATTAAATAGTGATTCTCTCAAAATTTCACAGAAATTTCAAGCTAAAGATGTATGATTTTCAACATATGCAGCATTGTGGAATATTTATAAATCATACTCCAGCCAATACTTACTTAAAAAATATTGAGCATTTGATAAAGTAAGTATTTACTGCTGCAACAATCTAGTTGATATATTCACTTAGCCAGAATTTGAAGAATTCAGCATTCCAATCTCACTAACCAACCTTGTGAAGGTGGTTTCATCTAATGGCTTAGTGAATATGTCAGCTAGTTGTTTCTCTGTGGGAACATAATGTAACTCAATTGTTCCATTAGTTGCATGCTCCCTTATGAAGTGATATCTGATGTCAATGTGCTTTGTCCTAGAATGACTGACAGGATTGGAAACTATAGAGATTGCACTTGTGTTGTCACACATGATTGGAATTCTTTCCAACACAAGTCCATAATCTCTAAGTTGGTTTCTGATCCAAAGCACCTGAGCACAACAACTTCCAGCAGCTATGTACTCAGCTTCAGCTGTGGAAGTTGACACAGATTGTTGTTTCTTGCTGTACCAAGAGACTAACCTTTGTCCAAGAAACTGGCAGCTACCTGAGGTGCTTTTCCTATCCACTCTGCATCCAGACTAATCAGCATCAGAATAACCAATCAGATTGAACCCTGTGTCCTTAGGATACCATAACCCCAAGTTTGGTGTGCCCTTCAGATATCTGAAAATCCTCTTTATTGCTATCATATGTGATTCCTTTGGATTTGATTGAAACCTTACACACAAGCATGTTGCAAACATGATGTCTGGCCTACTAGCAGTGAGGTAGAGTAAAGACCCAACCATGCCTCTGTAGATTGAGATATCTACCTTCTTGCCCTTAACATCTTCATCTAACTTGGTGGCAGTGGCCATGGGTGTCTTTGCAGGTGAGCATTCTTCTAAGTCAAATTTCTTCAATAGATCCTTGATGTATTTGGTTTGACTTATAAAAATTCCATCCTTCCTTTGACTTACTTGCAGCCCAAGAAAGAATGTTAATTCTCCCATCATACTCATCTCATATCTGCTCTGCATAAGTTTAGAGAATTTCTCACACAGCTTCTCATTTGTAGAGCCAAATATGATATCATCCACATAGATTTGAACTAAGATAATATCATCACCATGTTTCTTGTAAAACAGTGTCTTGTCCAGTGTGCCTCTAGTGAATTGATTCTCCAATAGAAATTGTGATAATGTGTCATACCATGCCCTAGGAGCTTTCTTAAGTCCATACAATGCTTTAAGCAATTTGTAGACAAAGTGAGGGAATTGTGGATCCTCAAAGCCAGGTGGCTGTTGCACATATACTTCTTCTTCCAACTCCCCATTCAGAAATGCACTCTTGACATCCATTTGATAAACCTTGAAATTAGAATGTGTAGCAAATGCCAAGAAAATTCTGATGGCCTCTAGTCTAGCAACAGGGGCAAAAGTCTCATCATAGTCAATGCCTTCCTGTTGAGAGTATCCTTTTGCAACCAACCTTGCTTTGTTTCTTATGACTACACCATTTTCATCCATCTTATTCCTTAGAACCCATTTTGTTCCAACAATGGTTCTATCCTTTGGTGCAGGCACAAGTTCCCATATTTTGCTTCTTTCAAATTGGTTTAGCACCTCTTGCATAGCAATTATCCAATCAGGATCCAACAATGCATCATCAAGTTTCTTAGGATCAACTTGGGATAGAAAGCAACCATAGAGACATTCATTTAGAGTTGCTCTCCTTGTCCTCACTCCTGTATTTGGATCTCCAATTATCTGATCTGCAGTATGTGATCTATCCCATTTCCTTGTATGTTCAGATTGATTTCTCAGCCTTGATGTTGCTTCATCATCCAGATCATGATCATTTACATTTCCTCCCCCTGTGAAGTTGCCACTAATCACAGGTGTGCCTTGGATGCTTGTTTCTTCGTTGTTGGTTGACACAGGTTCTTCATTCACTTGAGTTTGTTGGATTGTGGGCTCAAATTCAGTTTCAATCTCCTCATCAGAATCATCTAGATTGTCAAACTTCAAAGGATCTTTATCTTCATCATTGGCTTCTTCTAATCCAGGTAGTTTGCTGTCATCAAATGTCACATCTGTGCTTTCCATAACTTTCTTTTGAGTGATGACATAAACTTTGTATGCAATTCTTTCCATGGAGTAGCCAAGAAAAATTCCTTCAAATGCTTTTGCATCAAACTTTCCAACATATTCTGAGTTGTCTTTTAACACAAAGCATTTGCTTCCAAAAGTATGAACATACTTTAGAGTGGGCTTCTTTACAGTCATCAAGTTGTAAGGTGTCTTTCCAGTGTTTTTGTTCATGAGGGTTCTGTTTTGGATATAGCATGCAGTGCTCACATCCTCAGCCCAAAAACATGTAGGCATCTTTGCATCAAGTAACATTGTTCTAGCAGCCTCAATCAGAGTTCTATTCTTTCTCTCAACAACTCCATTTTGTTGTGGAGTCCTTGGAGCTGAGAATTGTTGAGAAATACCATTTTCTTTACAGAATGCTTCAAGCATGGCATTTCTGAACTCTGTTCCATTATCACTTCTTAATGTAATCACACTTGCATTGTTGGCCTTTGCTTCCTTGTCAATTTTCTTTATATGCTCAATGATTACTTGTGGAGCCTCATCCTTTGATGCCAGAAATTCTACCTATGTATACCTTGTGAAATCATCAATCATCACCAGAGCATACTTTTTCCTTCCTAGTGACACAATATTGACAGGCCCAAACAAGTCCATGTGAATTAGTTGTAGAGGCTTGGTTATTGATGTCACTGTCTTTGACTTGTGGCTTGATCTTTTCATTTTTCCCTTTTGACAAGCCTCACACACTCCTTCTTGACAGAATTCAAGTGTGGACATGCCTCTCACTAACTCCCTTTTGACTAGAGAATTAATGCCTTTGAAGTTCAAGTGTGATAGCTTCTTATGACACAACCAACTATCTTCATTTGATGCTTTTGAGTAAAAGAAACAAATTTTGTCCTTGTTTGCAGAGTTCATATTGGCTACAAACGGGCTTCCTTTCCTTACTCCAGATAGAGCAAAGTCACCAGTCTTCTTGTGAGTGATCAAACATTCATCTTTGTCAAAATTCACTTTGAAGGCTCTGTCAGTAAATTGACCAACACTCAGTAGAGTGTGCTTGAGTCCCTTGACCAGTGCTACATTTTCAATGATGACATTTCCAATTTCCAACTTGCCATATCCCAGTGTGTTGCCAATGCTGTCATCTCCAAAAGCAACCATTGGGTCAGCCTTCTCCTCATACTGTGATAGCAGGGCCATATCACCAGTCATATGGTTTGAGCATCCACTGTCCAAAATCCACATGACCTTCCTTTCACTTTCTTTGCCCTGCAAACACAAAGGTATTACTTCTCCTTTGGTACCCAAACAAGTTTGGGTCCATGTGGCTTAGCAACAGTTTTATCCTAAACAGCATGCTTATCAATTTTCTTGATGTTAGTCTTCTTGTCACTGTTAGAAGTCTTAGAATCAGGGTTCTTAGACTTAGGTGACAGAGGCACCTTCCTAACTTTAGGAGGACTTGAAGACTTTGTTCTTGTGTAGTGTGTGTGAACATTGTGACTGATGCAACCTTCCATGAATTGTCTTCTCAAATTAAAGCAACTAGTCATTACATTCATGTTACATGGCATACAATCAAATTTATCACAGAAAGGAGAATCTCTATGTCTTAAAGGCACAGAGCAATCATAGAATGGTTTAGCAACACTACCAGATGGTTTCTTGCATGCATGAGTTAAATGATTAGTGCTGAAACAATTTTGACAAACTTTCCTAGGGGCATTTGGCACATAAGCATAATTGTTGTCCTTGTTAATCCCTAATTTGCCATTCCTGTTTTGTTTCTTTTTAGCCACTTTCTTCTCAAACTCATTATTCCCAGCTGAAACAAACTTCACAAATTTCTCAAGCCTAGGTCTACCTCCTACTGACTCCTTGGCTTTGGTTTTGACATTCTCACTCTTAGAGGATGCTTGTTGTTCATTTGACTGTGCCTTATCTTCATCATCCAACATTTGCTTAATGAGTAAGGCATCCTCATCAATCTCAAGTGTTGGTGTTTTATATATTGGGGTCTCAGCCTTTTTCAAAATCTGAGGCACTTCCTCTTGAACAACAATGTCATCTTCAATGACTGCATAGCCTTTCCTCTGTTTGAGAGTGTCATAATCAAGTCCAATAGCAGCCTTAGGTCTAGCTAGATTTTTCTCATGGTAGGACTGCAATAGACTAGAGGAATTCTTAAATGTTTTCAATTTAAATTCATTTTTAGCTAGTTCATCCCTAAGAGCTTTCTCAACTTGACTAGCACATAGAACCTTATTCTTTAGATATTCTATTTCTTCTTTAAGGTTTTCTATTTGCATAGCAGTTAGTTCTAGTTCCTCATTTCTTTTGTTCAACAGTTCATTCTTACTAGACAGTTTAGCAATTTCTTCATTAGCAGCAGTCATACTAGTATGAATATTAAACATCTCAACAGATAGTTGTTCAACCATAGATTTGTATTCAGAAACAGACATGTCTATAGTAGTGAGGGATGGTACCTGAGAGTCTGATTCAGATGGTTCTTCCTTGGAGTTGGCCATCAAGGCATAGTTGCAGAATTCTTGTTCTTCTCCATCACTATCAGAATCATCCCAACACTTCCCTTCAGCTATGTAGGCCTTACCTGGTGTATGCTTCTTTAGCAGAGCCTCATACTTAGCTTCAAGCTCAAGAAACTCCTTATCCTTCTTGTTAGGCTTCTTGCATTCACTGGCAAAATGCCCTAGGTCATTGCATCTATAACATCTCACAGATGACCTATCCACATAGCTGGTTTTGAATTTGTTCTTGTTTGCTTTCACAGGTGCCTTGCTCTTGTTGAATGAATGATTTTGAGATTTAGACTTGAAGGGCTGATTCCTTTTAAATTTGATGTTTGGGAATTTTCTAGCCATAAAAGCATATGAAGTGTTTTCCATGGCATCCAACTCTTCTAGAGTATAGAACTCATCTTCTTCCTTTTCAACAACAGGTTCAGTCACTTCTTCTTCAGTTTCTTCATCATCTACTATCTCTTCTATTCTCAGTTGACTTGTAGATGCTTCCAGGTCTTGAACGGATTTGTTGACAATCAAGGCACAGGATGTGTTTATCATTCTGCCTTGGTTGGCTTGGATATCCCTCTTCTGAAGCAACTCAAGCTCATGAGTCTTTAAAACCCCATAGAGCACATCATATGTGACTTTGTTCAAATCTCTTTCTCTTAGAGATATGACCCTTTGCTCTAGGTGGTTAGGTGCAGATAGAAGAAACTTCATGTTTAATTCCTTAGTGCTGTAAACCTTCCCATTCATTTGAAGCTCAGTCACCAGCTTGTGAAATCTCTCAAACATATCAGTAATACTTTCCTTGGACTGTGCCATGAAAGCCTCATACTGTGTGACCAGTATCTGTTTCCTATTCTCTCTTACCTCCTCTGTCCCTTCACATAATACCTCGATGTGGTTCCACATGTCCTTGGCTGATGTGCATGATGCTATATTGGCAAACATCGACATATCATGGAGTCTATGATCAGCAACATGAGATGACTGTCTAGGGCAACCTTTTCCTTCTCTGAGTCCGTCCATTTGGATGGCTCTTTTGCAACATATGATCTAGGAATGACTATTGTGCCCACTGTAGATTCAGCAATTTCTTGTTGCGGTACAAATGGACCATTCTTGAGGATGTCAGGGTAGAGAGGATTGGCAGCTTTGATGAACAATAGCATTTTTATTTTCCATAGGTTGTAATTCTCTTTGTCGAACTTAGGGACCTTCACTGTACCTGTAATTTTTGGTGTATTCAAACTCATGATCGTTTTCTGTTTAGATTAAACAGCCTGCTTTGATACCACTTGTTGAGTATTGAATACAGTAAAAGAATACAAGGGGGGTGAATGGATTCTTGAACTTTTCTTTGTTCTTGAATCTTTGCAACAAGATATGTGTTGAGTGTGTGAGATATGTAAGTACAGATAACAAAGACAAACACAACTCAATATCAATTTAATCTAATATTTTATTAGATAAAGATTTTGCTACAATCTGTGAATACAAATGATAGTATTCTCAGCTTCGTTTTTCTCAGAGAGATATTTCTTCTTAATCTTATCTTTTAAGAGCTTATCTGCTAAGGAAGTGAGGCTGTATCCGTATAGACATGGATACACCTACTTACTACAAATAAGGTAGGTAAAACAAACTACTTTCCAGTATGTCTAACTCATTTGAGTAAGAGTCCAAACGGCTACAGATTTGACTTTGCAAAGCCTGTTCAGATCCACTTCTTTAGCTCCTTGTCCCTTTGTCTTATCTCTCCAAGCTTCTTTGTAGGCTTTCCAATGTGCTTTATAGTACATAGTCAAATAAAGCGTCTTGGCTTGTTGCAGGTTTCTAACTTGTACAATTCTTCAGTATTTTGTCTCCAAGAATGTATTCGAGAAGTGGCTAAGTGACTGATTCGAGAACTCGAATTGACTTAATCGATAACTCTGAGTTCTCGAGTAGTGTTATATTGACATATCGAATCACTTCTCGAATATCTCTTTTCTCTGGGACTCCTTGAGATATCGAATAGAGCATTTTGACATATCGAATCCCTGAGATGTCGAATAGCTTCTTTAGTCCTTGAGATATCGAATAGAGCATTGACCTGTTGACTCTTAGAGAACTCGAATGATGCTTTGACTTGTTGACTCCATGAGTTCTCGAATAGAGTAATAGACATATCGAATCTCTGAGATATCGAATGAGATATCGAACAGTGTATTCAGAGATATCGAATAGTGTCTTCTGAGATATCGAATCTCTGACTTCTCGAATGCTAGACTTCTCGAATAGACAAATGTACTTCTCGAATTGGTACTTAGGCAAATTCTTCATTTCTTCAAATCCCAACTGTGATTATTTGGCAGTCTTTATCTCCTTGCTTGAGGCATGAACCTTGGAACTTCTTTCAAGCATTATTCTTGACTTTATAAGTACAGTTACACAACTAGGATTTGATGCCTACTACAAGTACAGAACAAATAGACACTCTACAACTAGAGGTTCCCTCAGTTAAGAGGTCATGTAGGTAATGCACAGCATTACACATACTTAGGCTTGTTATTAGATGTATTCAGGCATGCCTCTGTGACTAACAATTCGTTTTCTAAGTTATAACCAAAGTTATACTTTTAAAGGGTTCGTTCGCGTTTAACCTTGATTCAAACATTTTTATAAAATCGGAAAGCGATCCGTTTGACATGTGGTTTTCTCTCATACCTTCCTTATGATCTCTAGTATTTATTTACCAAGATTCGCCACTGAGTAACATGCTTTACAAGGGTTCAATTGAAGTTACGAACTTTTACTTACGGTTTCGAACCAATTTTAGTAATTTGACCATAACTTCTAAACCGTAAGTCGGAATGTTTCGATTCTTTCGCCAAAACGATCTATGACTCGAGATCTACAAAGACATGTCATAATATTACCAAGGTCAGGAAATTATATTTACTGTCATTCTCGGTTTCTAAGTGTTAACAAAAATTCGGCATTACGACGGCTATAAATCGAACATTTCCAAATTCCAAACTTTCCAATAATCATAGTTTTTACTCCAAACAACATATACATGCTATTTAACCATGAACTAAGGCCAAGAAATGCCTTTCCGTTCATCTAAACTATTTTATCCTCTTATATCAACAAATCACTACATAAGCATGCTTTAATCATCACCATAATCATACTAATCTAAAAACTCATCAAGAACATCATTAAACTCAAAGTAAGAGCTAGGGTTTTGGTGAGATATACCTTCCATGGAGTGGTTAAAGACCTTGCTAAGCCTTTTATAGTCCTTGTATATCCTTAACCAAGCATAGATCACCCAAGAAATCAAGAAAACCAAGATTTTTTCTTGAAAGTTACTATTCACCCTAGACTTTGGTGATTTTATTGAAAATGGAAAAATTGGTGTTTGAGGCTAAGATTTCTAGGGTATCATTTTTATGAAATTGATAAGTGGATTTTATATCCACTTGGAGCGTTCCATATCGGCTTAAATTGATTATCTTGGACTCAAGTTTATTGTAGTTTTGATGTGTTTTGCTTAGTTGTGCAGACTTACAAGAATGTCGATTATGGGTGATGCTTCTATCGTGTTTTGATGATTAATTGATTAAAATTCGGATTTTCCGGGAAGGTTGTGCAGTCTACACTGTTTTGGCCATATCTGGAGTTCTAGAAGTCCGTTTTCAGCGATCTTACAGCTCACGCGAAGCTTGAGAGATTTTTTACAACTTGGGATAGATAGAAGGTGCAGGAGCGTATAGTTAAAATTCGCGCACGTGTTCTTTGTGAAGCAAGGCTGAAAGATTACTGTTTTGCCCTTTTTCTAATTCTAATTATATTTTGGGCAGGTTTTAGTACCTTAATCGAATTCTAATTGTAATAGAAGGTAATTTCCTGCTGGGCAAGAAAGCTAGAGCATATTTAAACACATCTTAGCATTGTAATTAGGAGAGTGATTATTATTGTATCATAGCTTAGATCTGCAAGGGAGAAAAGGAGAGAAGGATTCAACGCTCGTGACAAGCAACGGATCTAGATCTACTTCATCTTTTGTGTTATTCTGGATTCTAGATTTGTTTTCTTAACTCTTTGTTTATTAATATAATTACTTCTTTTATTCATATCTTGTTTTATATCATGTTTTCATCAAATCCCATGACGATGAACGGTTCAATTATGAGCTAATCGTTGTCATGGGATTCTAATGGATTTATCTATGTAGCTTAGTAGTTTGTATGCTTTAAAGATTTATGTGTGGTGAATTCTTGATATCCTCGTATGGTTGTGTTTCATGTATTTAGATGCGTCGCGAACATCTAATTTGTTAATCTCTTGCGAAACGAGAGTGGATCTTGAGATTTAGAACTTGCCATGCTAGTATAGGATAGGTTGATGTTTTAACATCAAGATTTGTGGCGTAAATAGAGATATTATGCTGCCCTATGTGATCTAAGTGGATAACTTGTGCTTAAACCTTTATGTTTTCAAATTCTATAGAGATATAGGGTCTAAACATATTTGGTGTCTACCCATCTTCTATCTCTTTTGTGGATGCATGCGTAGTTTGGTATTAGTATACCGAGAGGTAGCTTTTACTTATTTCGTGTTATCCGATCAGATATCAAAACCATCACATGTATTGATTAAAGGCTGCGACTCTAAGTGTAGTAGATAATGAAGTTAGGATTCCATGTTTTTATTCTTATAAGTAGTTCAGATTTAATTCTCATTAGTTAGTTAATTCTTAAATTGCATATTAGTTAAATTTAGTTAATTAAAATCTCAATTAATTACTTGTCTTAGCAGTGAATTAAGATCATACATTGTTGAATAGGTGCATTTACTGAAAAGAACCATAACCTGATCCCTGTGGGAACGAATTTGGACTTAACCTTATATATTACTTGTGACCACGTACGCTTGCGTGATTTTGTGTAAACAGAAATATAGGATCTATGATAAAATTTTGGAGATCTAACAATGGTGGTAAGGATGATTTCTTTCCTTGAATTAAAGGAAAAAGCCGAATGGCTTAGTATTGAGAGAGAATGGGTTGGTTGCTTGGTTCTTTGCTCCTCTTGCATTATTGGATTGTCTTGTGATAATATCTAACCATAAATCTACTTTAATAAAGTAGTGTGGTCATCCATGATGCAAGAATCAAGTGGGCAAGTGATGGTTTAAGTGATAAAGTCTTGTGTCATTTGGTTTGTTTACAATCTTGCTAGTTAGCATTGTAACTAGCTTGGTTACTTGATCCTATCCACTTGCACATGCTTGTATCTTGGCTCCCTACTTGTTTCTTTGTCTGGTTATTTCTCAATTCATTGATCGTTCGAACGAATAACTCAATCGTTTCTAGTTAGGGTTTAACCGAAAACCGTAATAATATTAATACTATCATTCTCCATCTTTCTTACTAACTTTCGAATTTAAATTCCTTAAATCCCTTCGTTCAATCCTTAAGTCTATCAGTGTCCAGGGAACTCTCGGAGAAAATAAAAGTGCGGTTTTTCAGAATCCGATAGCTTTTACATACACTTATTTTCCCCCTGGATCACTAATACGAACTCGAAAATCCGTTCCGAATACTTCTATATAGTGTCGTCTCATATTATTCTTACTTCCACCAAAACACTATTCATTCTTTATTCTTCCTTTATTCCCTATATTTATGACAATGTCCTTGTTTTTTCTCGGGCGTTCCTTAACCCTTTCACGGAACCACTGGACTAATCGTTATCGATATAGATGACATGAGAATATTCTCCTGCTTGGAATTGCCATAACTTATTCCCCTAGGAGATAGAATATTCTTACCTAAGTTGTCAACCATTAGCATTCTTCATGACATATAAGTATTTAAATCCAAATCCATTCCATTCGTTCATTAGAACATTCGTTACATGATAGCCGTACCCACTATTCACTATTACATCCACACATAATAAAAAGTTTTAATTCTACCCAAAATCTGGGTTCTTACAGTCTCCCCTCCTTGAAAGGATTCCGTCCCGGAATTAGGTAGGAAGCAAAGAGTCGTTTGTCTGTCGTTTCACCTTTCAGCTTTCGGGTCAACTCTTAGTCGTTCTGCCCTTTCTCAGCACATCTATTGGTGCTACAATACGTACTTTATCCTTTTTCCATCAACCTTGCTACTTTTCGTGCAACACATTATCCGGGTTATGTTCTTACCCAGTCTTATCCTTATTGATACCTGCAGTTACATTGGTATCACTATCACACTGCGAATTCAGAGGTAATCTTTCTCACACTGTGCATTTCCTGATCGCTTTAATCTTCGCAATCTCGATCAATATAGAGAAGTGGAAAGATTTATTGAGAGATCACTATGATCAATTGAACATTTGTTATATTGCATAGCTAGTACAGAAGGGGGCCAACCTTTAGTACTTGACAAGCAATTTAAACAAGTTATGGTATTCCACTTAGACTTCTATCACATAGACAGATAGTCACGTAGCAGTACCTCCCCTCCTTAAAGGGTTGTTCTTCTCAATTCATAAAGAAGATGAATAAGAGAGAGGAAAAGAAAAGAATTCTAAAGGATTATAGAAAGTTTTCATGATTGTAAAATATCATACTCAGAATTTACCTCTGAACTATAGAGGTTCATCAAAGAAGAAAATAATCATAATTATATTCAATACTATTTGATCGCAATCTCACGTGTCAACATATCTTGCTGTTTTGTCCATCATACGCTCACTTCAGAAAATTCCTTCAACCTTTTAGGTTAAATCTTAGGTTTCTCGCTTGACATCATTGTTACTGACATTCCATGTCACGCTACTAGCTTTTTCATATCTATAATATTAACACTATCAGGTTATTATCCTGAGAATTCATCAGAAAACCCATTTATTAATCCATTCATAACATTCCTTGCTTCACATTCCATAGTTGCTTTCCCAGCCTTTTCTTTATCAATCACATCCTTCCTATTATCTGATTCTTATTTACTTCCATTATTTACCTCCACCGTCATATCTTTATTGAGGCATCTTTTGCACTTGGCACCTCCTTATTGGTATCCCGTCACATTTACTCTATAATCATAACATTATTTCAATTTAAGACCTCTGAAATGAATCTGGCCGATTTCTTTAACTTAGATCCAATATCATCTTCTTCTGCCAAACTTGTTTCTCATCACTTATTCTTTTCTACCCGTGATTTTGCACAGGTTGTCCTTCGTAAGTTAGACCAGGTCATATATCTACTTGCTCGTACTCTTATCATCTATCGAGCATCTGTATTTTACTGGCGTAGCCTTGCCACATGAAACACATTACGATCATGCTATAAGTTTTTGGGGTAAAACTGGCTCGAATGCCACCTTCCGAACGCTTTTAAACTCTCAGATGGCCCAACAAATCTCGGGCTCAACTGCCCTTCCCTCCAAGTCTCATTAATTCTTTCTACGGGAATACATTTAGCATCATGAATCATCAACCTCATATTCTCTATCTTGTTTACGCAGAAATACACTAACATAAACTTGCTTGTCATTCATCAACATGCCATTTAGTTTATCAATAACAGCACTTTCTTTATCTTTACGTTGTCATCTACTTTCTTAGAAGAATCACCATCGCTTGTTGTTTACGTAGTACGTTAATAGCTAACCCTACTGGTTTCAAATCCCTTAGGGAGACAAAGTAATCACTATTCCTTATCCATAAGGAACACTTCCTGAACTTGATGTAGATATTACATGAAGTAGAAAAAATTACAGAAGAGTTTCAAGCATCGCAGCTATGTCCGGTTGATGAAACTATCACTCATGCATCTTCCATAAAAGACTGGAAACTTACTGGTTTACTTCGTCAATTTTGTATCATGGTCCTGGTTTGCCTTAAAACGGGACCTTCTAAGGTGTGTAGTTTGCTTAAGACGATATCGGGAATCGAATCTTTACTTAAACTATTATTACCGTCGATTCTTGCACAGTCATCAGAAGGAATGTAAATTCCTCCACTCCGGTATGACCTTTAAGGTCCTTCCAGATATCATTCTGTTCCCTCGATATGCGCATTTGCAATTATGCCTCTATACTTATAGTGTCGACCACCTCATTGGCCTTTTCTGATAATAATAATTTCTTGTAATCAGTGTTCTCTGGATCTATTCCAACTCAAATTTTTCTACCTCATTCCCATCACTGTTGGGTTAAAGCATTCTCCCTTATGCTCTGCTGAAGAAGAAAAATATAACTATCAGTCTTTTTCCATATGTCATTGCTTCTACCTTCCCGTGGGAACTTTGTCAAAATTACCCTCAATCATACCAAGGATATTTGTTCTCTTAGTTCTTTCTTGTTCTAGGATAATCTCAACCTTCTTTAGTTCCATCCATACCTCATCATGGTTTCATACATGCCTCATCTGGCATTTTTGTTATTGTGTCTTGCATTCTCTACCAAGCTTCTATTTTGAAACTCAGAATGTTAACTTTTTCCTTGTGAGGTTTCTTAGGTCGTCCTCATCATTCCTCCTGTATTTTCTAGGTACAGGGTATTGTTAGGTCCACTATGATTGTAGAAGGGGGGGTTGAATACAATCTATATCAATTTCTCAAAATTTATTCTTTAAATAATTTTCACTTAAACGAATATTTTGTGCGGAATAAATTGACTCGGATTTCAAGTTGAATATAACTGTATATTAACTTGATGTGGTGTTACAAAATCAATCCAAACTATTATAAAGTGTTTAATAACTAATTAGAAAATTCGACATGAACTTTTCTAATTTAGTTAATAAATCTCAAGATAAGTACTAGGAAACTTAATTCGCTAGTAATACAAGAATCACAAGTAGACAAGTTCTATCGGATAGAATATTACAAAGATGATGAACTTGAATTTATGTGAATTAATTTGTTCTTGGTGTTCTTGATATTTGAGAGAGAAAGCTGCTGTGTTTTTCCAGGATTTTTGCTGTGTTCTGGTCTTTTTTTCATTCTGCTGCTTCTGCTGTGTTATATAGGTCTGTACTCATTAGATATGACTTAAACTTCTTCAAGACCTATTAAATCAGCTGTCAGCATGACTTAATCTTGCTCCAAGACATAATTTTCTGTAGGTATGACTTAGAAAATGTGTCGGTATGACTTAATCTTCAACAGTGTGGTCGGTATGACCTAAACACTTTTGTCGGTATGACCTAATACCTTTCCAGAAATATCTTGCTTCGGTATGACTTAATTCCATCGGTATGACCTAGCAGATTTGAGGTCGGTAAGACATAATCCACTCAGCAGCTCGGTATGACCTAATTCTTTTGCTTAGTATGACTTAGATTTAAGTCATGTCGGTATGACCTAATTTAAGTCATACCGAACTAAACTTAGTCAAGACATAATCCATTCAGCATATTATTAAGTCATATTGATCCTTTTAATTAATTAATGATTACCTAATTCATGATTAATTGATACAATAATTAACTTAATAAATAAATTAATTCTATTAGAATTAATTCATTAATTAAATCAATTAAATGATTTATATCAATTAAAAACAAATTAAATTAAATCAATAACTAATTAATTTAATTCTTCCAAACCACGGAAAATAATAAAGAATTACCACTGACTTATGTTGACGTTCGATGTACTGTCTGGTTCATGAACGACTAACTTCAATGATGCTTCTTCACTTCTGACTTTAAGCTGTGGTTTATTTCTTCTCTCAATTTTCTTGTACTTTGATTGATTTTCAATCTATCACTCGAAAAATCTCTGTCACTGTAAATGAATCCATTCACTTCAATGTTATGCTGAGGCTTGATCAGATACCTGATACGTCTTCCAGTGTGAAACATCAAAACTATAGATTGACTTCCTTCTTTCTTCTGACAGATATTGCTTCCTGAGATTCCTGTGACAGATCATACGGATATTTACTTATTACAATTTGGTTTAAGTTGATTAGGATCCTCGAACTACAAATAGGCTGATTCATATGCCTTTCAATCTCCCCCTATTTGTTTGTTAGAAAATAACAACCAAATACCTAGAGGATACCTCAACTAATTCAACTTAACCAAATGAAAGATAAAATATTAAACGTAAAGCAAATATCAAATAGTTCTGGTTTATATTAAACATTTCCAGATTCAAACAAAATGATAAATACAAGATAGATGATCCTTTAGCCTGATCATATTTAACATATTCCTATCTTGACCTATCTAGCTCTAAAGATAATACACGTAGAGCTGTTCTTCAATTACTGTCTTCTCGTCTAAATTCTCCTTCTTCTGGATCATCTGTGACTTGAAGTTTCATGTGTAAATCAGAATCAACAAGACGCTCTCTTCTTGATGACAATCCTTGAGGTAAGACTAAAGGAATTCCAAGCTTCTTTCTCAGTTCACCTTGAAATTTCTTGTAATCTTTTATATTCGTTTGTGCATAGGATCGAATGTGATCTGCAGCTATTACCTTTTCTTCAGTCAAGAATCCATGATTTCTGAGAGCATATTCAGCATATACCAAGTGTTTTGCATGATGTTCATATAACTCATCTGTCTGAAGATTGATTGAATGAAGTACCTCTCCCTTAAGAAATTTTACTTGTGGAGGATCCTTAATCACTTCTGGTCCAGCTCTTTCAGCAAATTCTTTGAACTTCTCATGTAACAATACACCTAGCTCAGAAGATGTTCTCACCTTAGGCCTAAGTATCCAAATCTCTGTCAGCGATCTGTCATAAAAGAACTGAATAGATACTCTGAAAGTTCCAACATTATGACAATCCACAAATATTACCAGCTCATCAGATTTGGGTTCAAATGCAGTAGTTATCCTGACGACTTCTACCTTTAAGGCCCTTATATACATATCATGAATTGGATTTTCCAGTTTGAATTCCTCGAGAATTTCTCCAAGACGACGATCTTCATAATCAGAACTCTGAGGTGAATCAATTGCTTTTTGAGCACGTTCCCATTTGTCACCGCTCTTGAGTCTGATATATGTCTTTCTCTTCTCAACATTTATAGCATGTAACCGTTGTAGTGCTTGCTGTTCAGCTTTCTGAAGTTCTTCATTTCGTACAATTTGCTCTAATGACTTTTGAAGCTTTTCTTCTCTCATCAGCAAATTAGCTTCCCTTTGAGCAAATAACTCTTCAGATTCTTTCTCTGCTTGTTGAGCTTCATATTCAGATGTCGATGTCACTGGTTCTTCTCCTTCCCAGTGACTTAAATCTAGTTCAGGTAATTTCTCACCTTCATCAGAAAAATCAAAGTCATCAAAAACATCAAGATTATCCGGTTCACCCGTGCAAAAATATTCTTTGTTTTTGACTTGATCATCTGCAACAACTTTCTTCTTCCCCTTATTCCTCCTGTCTTCACTGTCTGTATCAGATTTATCTCCTTTCTCCCCTTGTGATTTCTGTGCCTGTTGTGATTTCTCCCCCTTAGTTGAGGAATCCTCTACAGATTTACCAGTTGCACCAGCTCCAGGATCTCGCTCATCATCATCACCACCTGTTCTTGCAAAGAATTCTCTTTCTTCAGTTGTTGGTATGCGATTTTGACTTAGCAGATTAAATAAATGCCTTAATCCTTTAGCTTGATGTGCATTTTGCTTCTCAATTTGATCTAGTCGAAAATCAGTAGAACGCTGATTTTCATGTACTTCTTCCTGTAGATTATCAACCTTGTTGGAGATTTCAGCAATAATTTTATCTTGTGCCACAGTGACCTCACCAGAATCATCAAGAGCTTTTTCATAAGAAAGTTCGAGAGTGTTGATTTTATTAGTGAAGAATGTCTTCAAGTTGTTGATGTCACCCTTTATCGAAGTAAGCTGATTATCAACAGAGGTGGATGGAGAAGACAGTTTATCCACTTGTGCTCGAAGTAGTCTAGCTTCAGCTTTACTTGCTTCCAGTTCCCTTTCCAGATTTTGTATCTTTTGTAACAATGAGAGAGTGTATGTGTCTGTGTGTACACTCACCTGAGTTTCACTCTGAATTTCACTAACCTGATGTGCATGTGTATCACTCAATTTTGTGGTGATCCTCACATCACTCCTCTCAATTTCCTTAGCTTTTCCAGAATCGGTACCTGCAGTTAAAATCACCCAAGCCTCCTCTGGGAAGGTCAGTGGTGGTGCAATGGGAGTTCGCAAATCCCTGTCCTCAAATTCTACTTGTACATTTGGATTTGTAATCTGAATTGCTTCAGTAGTAGATTGATCAAGTTGCCTTCCACTTTCTTCAGTCGAAGCTGCGAGTGGAAACTCCCTTGAGGGATCTAGGAATGTTTCTCCTAGGAGGGGAGATGATGGTTCCATTAAAGTTGGAAAGGAACCAAGATTTCCCTCAGAAGTCTGTGAAGACTCTTCTACCGTAACTATGGTAGGCACTGTTTCAGACTCAATGTGCTCTCCTATCAATGTGTCCCTATTTTCATCATAATCTATATGTTCTCCCATTGTTAGTAATAACAAAGGGGTTGTGCTTGACACATTACAGGATGCCATGGCCCTATGGCGAATTTCAATAGTGTCATCCTTTTGAGAGGATGATCCTAGTAACTGTTGCATGGCCATATCAATGTCCATATCTTGTTGGGAAGATATGGATGGGCTTACAATTGCCTCTGAATCAGTTCTACTTTTCTTTTGTAGAGGCAGAGCTGTGGGTTCACTCATTATATTACTTCTTTTCTTTGCTCTTTGAAAGGGAATTTTCTTTCTGGAGTGGAAAGTTTTAAGTGATGTAGATTCAGTGTTTGGCTCTATGACCGGGGTTCGAGATTGCGGTCTTACAATCCCTTGGTCAGCCCTATCAACCACTTGGGTTCCAGAAGTAGATTTTTCAGCAATAGAAGTTATAGAGAGATTAGCAGTCAATACCTGGTCAGCAGGTGCCGAAGAGATTGCAGCTTGAGTAGTTTGAACCAGTTGTTCTTGAACAGGCTCAATTTGCTGAATAGGTACCTATTGTTCAGCTTCAGGTTCAACTATTGGTTCTGCTTGCTCAGGTAGAGGTTCATTTTCCTCGGGTAAAGGTACAGGTGCAATGATGGGTAGTTGTATAAAGTTTGACATGTATTGAGTGACAACTACTGGCACATTTGACAATTTAGGTTTGACACCATAATCAGTGAATAATCTTGTCGAAGGTTTACCCGACACCAATGCTTCACTATTCAGAAATGGAGCATGATATTGTAATTCTACCAAATGATTAAAAATCAAGGAAAGGAATCTTGGGTAAAAGCATTGAACTTTATCACCCCTGTCAAAATTCCTTTTAGCATTGATTACTCTTCTAACCATCGGTCCACACAGAAGGCTGCCAATGTTGATTCTTCGATTATAAGCAACTGCAAATCCAATATGCTGCATAAAGGAAGGTAATATTCCGAAGTTGCTTTTTGTTGAATTGGCAAAGACCTTGGCTAGTGTGTCGAACACATAATCCCATTCCTGAACTAGAAACTTTTTATTCAAGACAGGAAGATCTGCTCTGTCTTGATAATGAATACCAGCAAAGAAATTAGTTAATTCCTCATCTGACGGATAATCCTCAAAATTGTCATTTGGAAAGTTTAAGAGCGTATTAATGACAGATTCATCCACTGTGTACTGATTGTCTCCAAGAGTGAAAACAAACGATCTGTTATTGCTAGAAACGACAGCAGTAGTACACATAATTCGCAGGGGTTCAATTTTTAAAGGAGTATCTAAACTCAAAGCAGTGCGAACTAGTGAATGATCATTCAAAAATCGAATCCACGATCAAAAATGTTCGAGTGAACATTTTTCGGGATCAAAATATCCGATCAAATTATGCTTAACTATTTCAAATCGAACATTGTTATTACCAGCCATTTTTTATCAAATTTTAACACTATGAAAATTTCAGATTTTACAAAATAATTAATTAAATTGATTTATTTCGAATTAATAATTAATTAAAAATTCGAAAATAATCAAAGTTGTTCAAAAATTCTGAAAAATTCACACAATGATCTTGATACACACACAAACACTCCAGTATTTTTAGTTTTTGCAAAATCAAAACCAAAACCCCAGAATTTTAGATCGAAAATTCATTTTTTTTTGAAAATTTGAAACTGAAAAACTCAACCAAATACTTCGATTAACCAGTCGATTTGAAGATAATTGAACAGAGAATCAATTAACAACCTTGAATCTGTATTATGGAGTGATTTAATCGAGTAATTTTGAGCAGCAATTCGTTATATGCGTGTGTATATGTGTATGTATCTGTTGAGTTCTCTATGACTTAACATGAGAGAATGACCCAAAAATGAAATATGACTTAACTTAACTAATCTGTTATATATATATATATATATATATATATATATATATATATATATATATATATATATATATATATATATATATAAACCTATGATTATGACTTAAATCTATATAGATAATCGACTCGATTATGACCTAAATAAAACTAACACTTGACTATGACTTAATTAAAATGAATACTGAATATGACTTAAAAATATATATACGACCATGATTATGACTTAATGTTATTACTGAGACTTAATTAATTACTAACGAATATGACTTAATTCGTTATGACTTAATCTAAATAAGACTAAATCTGATCAATATAACAAATAAGTCATACCGACCAGAAAACAATTAAAAACAAGTCATATTGCAGTTTAGATTAATTTTAAGTCATATCTACTTAAAATAAATTAAAGAAAATACAAATAATTTAAATAAACACACAAATATTTACAACTAATAATACAAAAAATATATTAAAAATAATATTATTAATCAAACAAATAATAACAATAGAAATAACTAATATAGATTAATCTGTTAACAGAAATAAAACAATATTAACAGGACAAACATTACAAAACATTAAATAAAATATTCTAAACAAATAAAATAAATACATACAATTATTCTAAAATTATAGAAATATGGAATAACAAATATTTAATTAAACAAAATGATAAATACAATAACAATCAAGAAAACAAGTTGATATAATAATTAAACAAGTGATTTTTTTTAAAAAAATTCACAAACTAATCACTTGTTAATTATTAAAGATCAAACCTCAGATATTAACTAGATTAATTACTAGGACTGTTCAACATATCCAATTCACCAACAATTTTGGTGAATGTGGATTCGTCGAGCGACTTAGTAAAAATATCTGTTGTTTGTTCTTCAGTGGGTACAAACAGTAATTCCACTGTACCATTCATTACATGCTCTCTAATAAAATGATACCTTATATCTATATGCTTTGTCCTTGAATGCTGCACAGGATTGTTGGAGATTGCTATGGCACTTGTATTATCACACAAAATAGGAATATTTTGTAATACAAAGCCATAGTCCATCAGTTGATTCCTAATCCACAAGATTTGAGCACAACAGCTTCCAGCAGCTATATATTCAGCTTCGGCTGTAGAGTTGGAAACTGTTTGTTGTTTCTTGCTGTACCATGAAACCAATCTACCACCTAGGAATTGAAAACTCCCAGAGGTGCTTTTTCTATCTACAACACTTCCTGCATAATCAGAATCTGTATATCCAACAAGATTAAAACCAGAATCTTTAGGGTACCAGATACCTAAATTAGGCGTACCCTTAAGATATCTCAGAATTCGTTTAACAACAATGAGATGAGTATCTCTAGGATCTGATTGGAACCTTACACACAAGCACGTAGTGTTAGGTCCCAAAGTATCGTAGAAGGGGGGTTGAATACGATACTATAAAAATTAAAAATAATTCCGAGAATATATCTTTATTGATAATAAACTCGAAGGGGTGTTACAACTTCTAATCCAATGGATTGGCTTCAAAATTAGAACACTCCTAAGGATAGTTTAGGCACGAGGACCTTCTACCCGACACTGCCTGAAAGTGGGCTAAGCCGACTTTCCTACTAGACGGACTATCTAGCAGCTTACATAGAAAATATATGAGAGAGAAGAGAGAGTTGTGTGTTGAGGTGCGTTTTGAAATGAAATACAACAGGCCTATTTATAGATCTTTAAAAAGTTACTATGCAGCTAATATACGTAACTGATTACGTATATTTCTGCTGACTGTTGCCTGCCTAACACGCCTTTTCAACAAACCTGCTGAATTCAATTCTTCTGCTTCTTTTTCAATTTCAAAGTTTGATTTTTAATTCATGTGGGCCCCACATGTTTCTTACTTTATGATTCTGGTTACTATTCATGTGAATAGTGATTTCGGTTACTATTCATTTTTCCTCTTATTTTTGACATCCTTAAATATTCAGCTTCTGAAATGGAGGATATCAACACTGCTCTCAATCATACCTCTTTAACAGTTTTTCTGAGTTAGATACTTCGATTACTTTGTGAAAATGTTGACGCCTAGTGCAACTGGTGGTTCACATACGACTAACATTCACTCGTGGTCTTCGTATCATGTCTTTAAGAATACTGCAAAGAATTGTGCAACCATAAAAACTTTACCACTGGAATCTTTTGGCCCTTCAACTGAATCATCTGTACATCTTATTTTGTCACTGAGGCTTGATCATTTTAATGAACTTCTTTCAGCGACTTGATCCTTGTTGGTGCCTGTTCTTCAAAATTCACGATCCCAGTATAGAGTTTATTATTTATCTTTTATCCTAGTTGAGTTATATATGTCCTCTATTACTATTTCATTTTTATGCTTTACAATCTCCCCCTATTTGATTGTCAGGGTTTGACAAACAAATTTCTAGAGGATAACTCAACTGATACAACAAAAAATAAAATACAAAGATAAATAATATAAACGTACATTCTGGATCATATATATATTTTTCAGATTTCCAAGTGCAAGACAATTGTTCCTCTAGACTGAACATATCTTCAAGTTTTGCCTTGCTTTCTTTTCACATAGCACGAATACTTCCATTAGCTTTTCCTTTCCCAAGATAAAGTTAATTCCGTGTCAACAACCTTTTCCTTGCCTTTATTACGCCTAGTAGCTTCTTAGTCATCCACCTTCTCCCCCTCAGTTGGGTTATCCTCCAAGATAGTAGGATGTGGAGTTGGTAATTTAGACGAAGCTGTCTTCACCAAGGAATTAATTTGTTAGAAATGATTGATGAAAACAGTGTTTTGGAGCTACAGCGACAAATCAGAGTTTAGCTGGAAGCAGTCAGAGTTTAGTTAAACACTGACTATGGAAGCTGGACAGAGTTTAGTAAAGTCTGTCTAGAAGCAGCGCGTATGAAGTCAACAGAAGATAGAGATCAATTGAAGATTGATATGGAAGCGAGATCTTTGGAGAC
Source organism: Saposhnikovia divaricata (assembly GCA_036435485.1). Taxonomy (NCBI): domain Eukaryota; kingdom Viridiplantae; phylum Streptophyta; class Magnoliopsida; order Apiales; family Apiaceae; genus Saposhnikovia; species Saposhnikovia divaricata. The sequence goes on along the minus strand of CM071599.1, from coordinate 184,245,259 downwards.
TGGATAGCTATCAAAGAGATCGAGTTGACTTAGGAGACGTGTGACAATCTGTAATTGATATCATTGTATAGCTGATTATTAGGAATATCAATTAGAGATTGTATCGAAGCTGTATGTTTTATAAATACAGTTAGGTTAACCCTAGAAGGGTATCGTGCATCGAACTATCTTTATTGTAACCTAGCAGCTCTTTGTGATAGTTTACATCACGAAGAGGGTTTTTAATACCAGAAGATTTAAAGTGCATAATCATCTTAATTGTTATTCTCTCATCTAATATTGATTATTAGTGTGTATTCGGCCTAACAAGTGGTATCAGAGCCAATCTGTTACTTTATTACAGGTTAAGATCCAAACACAACAATAATCATGTCAGCAATTCCTCCACCAACATCTACTAGTTCTGAAAAGGCTCCTACTACTGTGAGTCGTTATGAACCAATCAGGGTTTCTATTCTCAGGCCATCAGAGTATGCCATGTGGAAGGTCAAGATGACTATGTTTTGGAGGCTACAGATCCAGAATATCTTGACAGGATTAATGAAGGCCCTCACAATCCTACAAAGCTATCTGCTGCAACTGCTGGTGAAGAAGCTAAAATAGTTCCAAAGGAAAAGAAGGACATGACTCCTGAAGATCTATCATCAATTGCTAAGGATGCAAAGGTTAGGCATTTACTGCATAGTGCTTTATACAATGTTATGTCTAACAAAGTGATTAACTGCACCACTGCAAAAGAGATCAGGGGTGCTCTTGAAGTCAGATGTCAAGGAACTGCTGCTATTAAGAAGAATAGGAGAAACATACTCACACAAGAGTATGAGCACTTTGAGGCTAAACCTGAAGAGACCATGACAGAAACATTTGATAGATTCTGTAAACTGCTCAATGATCTGTCATTGGTCAACAAAGAGTATGATCTAGAAGACTCAAATCTCAAGTTTCTTCTTTCTCTACCTGAAAAGTGGGATGTGAAAACAACCACTATTAGAGACAACTATGAACTTGCTGAAACAGAGATTGATGAAATCTATGGGCTGCTCAAAACTCATGAATTGGAAATGGAGCAGAGAAACAGGAGATCAAGTAGGAAGGCAAAGTCTGTTGCTCTTAAGGTTGAAGAGAAGCCTCAGAAGAAAGAGGCATCAAGAAGGAAAATGAAGGGAAAAGCTTTGGTCATACACTCAGAAAGTGAATCATCAAACTCTGATTGTGATTCAAACTCTTCTGAATCATCTGACTCTGAGGATGATGAAGAAGAAATGAGAAAAATGGCTGTGTTGATGGTGAAGACCTTCAAGAAAATGGGTTTCAAGAATTTAAAGAAAGGGAAAAGGTTTTCTAGAGATTCAAATGAAGACAGAAAAAGTTTCAGGAAGTCTGAAAGAAAAGAGACCAAGTCTGGGAAGAAGGATAAGTCTGAAATTCAATGCTACAAGTGCAAGAAGATGGGTCACTATGCTCCTGAGTGCAAGAAAGGTAAAACTGAAAAGGTACCCATCACAAAAGGCAGAGATTGGGCAGACACTTCAGATTCAGATGAGGAAATAAACTATGCTCTCATGGCTACTACTGAATCAGAAACTTCTGAAAATCAGGTACCTCTAACTACCTATGCTTATAATATTGATGATATTTATCAGTTAAGAATTTATCTTAAGTCATTGCATATAAGTTACAGGGATCAGACTTTAGAGAATGAGAGGATTAAATCTGAAAATTCTGAACTTAAGGTTAGAAATAAACTTGTTGAAGAAAAACTTGAAAACATGCAATAAGTTCAGAAAGAGAGAGATGATGCTGTTTCTATAGAACAGGATTTGCTTCAGAAATATAAACAACTAGAATCTGAGTTGGAGGAAGCAAATAAGAAAATTAGGACTTGGACTAATTCTGGAAAGGACACTCAACAGATTTTTCAAACAGACACTGTTGGTCTAGGTTATAATGAGGGAGATGAACTAAGATTTCAAAGTCAAGTTAAAATCAGACCTCATTTTGTACATGGAGCCAGTAAATTTTTGTCTGATAATGAAAAAGAAACTGTTAAGGTCAAATCAGTAAAAACTTGTGCTAAACAGGTTAATATTGGTTTGATGACAGATAAACAACTCAAACATAAACTGAAGGAGTTAAAATCTGTTAAGAAACAGGGAGTGTCAAATAAGAACAGAAATGGAAAAGTAGGCATCACTTCAGGAAATAAACCAATGCTTGCTAGTTATGCTCCAAGAAAGACATGTCATAACTGTGGTAGTACTAAGCATCTTGCAAATTTCTGCAAGAAAAACAAAAATATAAATTCTTTACCTTCCAAGTCTGAGGTAAAGAAGGATTTTGCTAGAACTAAGCCACAGACTTTATGCACACACTGTGGAAGCACTTGGCATTCCATTTATACTTGCAGAGAGTATCATGCTATCTATCATAATTACTATGAACTGAAACCCAATCTGAAATGGGTTAAAGTTAATACTGCAAGTGTAAACTCTGTTACTGTTAGCTCAAACTCTGATAATGTTAATTCCGCTGCTAAAGCTAACAAAGTTAAGAATGTCAAAGGATCCAAGCAAGTCTGGATCCTTAAATCTAATCCTTAGTAATTGCTTGTGATTGCAGGGCAACGGGGAGGCAACCCTAGTTGTGGACAGTGGATGTTCAGGACACATGACTGGAAATAAAGCCCTGCTATCAGACTATGAGGAGAAGGCTAGCCCAAAAGTTTCCTATGGTGATGGCAATGTAGGAAGAACATTGGGATATGGCAATATTAATCTTGGAACTGTCATCATCAACAATGTAGCTCATGTCCCAGGACTCAAGCATGACTTGCTATCTGTGAGTCAAATCTGTGACAAGGGATATCATGTAGATTTTCAACCTGAATATTGTGAAGTTATCAGCAAATCTACAGGAAAGGTTGTTCTAGTTGGTCATAGGCAAAACAACATTTATGAAATCAAGCTCTTAATAGACTCTGTTGGAAAAGCTGTTTGCCTGTCTACAAGAATGTCTAGTGAAGAGAGTTGGAAGTGGCACAAGAAACTCTCACATTCGAACTTGAACAACATCAATGAATTGATCAGAAAGGATCTTGTAAGAGGACTCCCAAAGGCTCTGTTAAATGTTGATGGCCTATGTGATTCATGTCAAAAGGCCAAGAAAAGGAAGTCATCTTTCAAGACCAAGACAGAATTTTCAATCACTGATCCTTATCATATTTTGCATGTTGATCTCTTTGGTCCAGTAAATGTTATGTCTATAGCAAGGAAGAAATATGCTTTAGTCATTGTTGATGAATACACTAGATTCACTTGGGTGTATTTTCTAGCAAAGAAGGATGAAACTACATTAACTCTGATGGAGCATGTGAAGCTTCTGGACAAAGGATCAAGTAACAAAGTCAGAATCATCAGAAGTGATAATGGAACTGAGTTCAGGAATGCAACAATGGAAGAATTCTGCAAGGACAATGGAGTGAAGCAAGAATTTTCAGCACCCGGTACACCACAACAAAATGGTGTAGTTGAAAGGAAAAATAAAACCTTGATAGAAGCTGCCAGAACTATGCTTGATGAAGCAAAATTGCCAACTTATTTCTGGGCAGAAGCTGTTCAAACTGCTTGTTTTACTCAAAATGCTACATTGATCAATAAGCATGGAAAGACACCATATGAGATGGTGAAGAAAAAGAAGCCTAACCTGAAATACTTTCATATTTTCGGGTGCAAATGCTTTGTTTTGAAGACTCATCCTGAACAGTTGACCAAGTTTGAGCTAAAGGCAGATGAAGGAATTTTTGTTGGCTATCCACTGTCAACAAAGGCATTCAGAGTTTACAATCTGAGAACTAAAGTGATCATGGAATCTATACATGTGTCTTTTGATGACAAGAAAATAACTGGACTTGAAGACATAGATGAATATGATCAACTGGACTTTGAAAATGAAGATTTAAACTCTGTTGAAGTAAACTCTGATCAAACTATTCTGACAGACTCTGTTGAAACAGACTCTGAACCTCTACTGGTAAACAATGGAGAAACTTCTCAGTCACAACAAAGGGAAGAACCAGTTGAGGG